>CM012442.1:3532500-4166615 GCA_003999625.1 Oryzias javanicus | reverse complement strand
AGCAACAATACCCAATTCAATCCAGAGGGACAAAATCCTCATGTCGTACAGTAGATCCTTTCTCTGGAAACCGCCACCAGTGGCAAACAGGAGAGGTATTGACAGCTTATATTTAATACATCCCAGTGCTAATTGTTTTGTTTTATTGGTCACCATCTCCCTTGAGTTGTTGGATTCATCTTGTCACTGTGAAGAGATCAACTTTTTCAATATTTTGGAATAAGGGAGTAGTAAAGTTTATTTCAGCTCTAGCTACCTCTCTCCCTTTGAATGTTGTCTACATATGAACAACTTGGGCTAGTTTCTTCTGGTTAATGGATTGAGGTGTATAACTTCATTAACAATACATTTGGCTCTCTATTGCAATAACATTGTGTATATGCGCAAATTGTCATGCTAACATGGGTTGCCTTATGCTATGCAGGTGATTGAGGGACTATTCCACCAGTCATGTATGAGTTCAAAATGACAAATTCCATCTACATTTTGAACCATTATACAGCTGGTGTTATACTTTTTGGTGACCGGACAGAGTTGAGCTGTCAACGTCTTTCAAAGGTATCATCTGTATTACATAGAACACTCAAGCTGTGTCTGACATCAATCAGAGACCATATTAAGATGTGACCAATTATTTGTCCTTGAAAATAAAAGTGCATGATGGGGAAAACTGCTTAAACAAAAAACAATACTTTTTACAGGTGAACTTTGATAACTACAAGGCTGCCATTTCCTTGTGAACATACAAGGAAATCACTGGAAACTGCTGGTAAGCCACTGTCACAATGTTATGGTCTAACCAGCAATGTTGCATAGTAATTTGCATTCGATCATATACATTGCAGTACATTGTCCCAGTCATCAGTTCGGTTTTTTTTGGTGGACCCTGCTCACAATCCAGCTGAAGCTCAGGAATCTGAAGAAGCTGCCAAAAAAATGCAGTATGTATCATGTTGAGAACAGTCTGCTGTTGGGAAGTACATCGCATAACAGAACATGTATCTACTACCCAGGGAGTACTTCAAAATGAGGATGACCTTTGGCATGCATGATTGGAGAAACTAAATGGAAGGGAGCAACCATGCCACATCATGTGCAGCAAGACGGTGACAGTTGTGGGGTAGTTGTGGTGTTGGTATGGACATATCAAATATACTCTATAATAACCTAGTCATTTATAGCTGATTTTTAATTATTGACTGCTCTCCATTCAAGATTGCCAGGGAACTCATGAAGTGTTTTCCTGTCCTGCAAAAAATTACATTTGGGACATCTCGCACGGAAATGGCAGCCGTTAGACAAGAGCTGGCACAAATGCTTCTCTCTGATTCTGGTAAGTATCTTGTAAATACAGAATTACGAAGTTCTAGAGCAAATGGCAAAGAACATGTCAAGCATTTATGTGAAGTCCACAAAGGATAAGGCAACCTCAAAGTAGTTGCATACATTATTAATTTCCACAAATAGATGGATTATTGACACCTACATTTAAAATATGTCATGGTACAAGTATGTTTTACTATGTGTTTTATGGGAGAAGACTGATGGAAAGGTTTGCCAAATGATGACAACCAGCATGAGTAGTTTAATAGTGCAAACATTTGCAGCTAGCACATGCACAGTCAGGTTGTATCACATATTTACACTCTTCTTTATCCCAAATATTTTCAGTGTTTGATTCCGATAGCAACTGCGCAATCTGTTCCAATTCCACGCCTCCAGGTTCCAGTGCTTTACTTACGGATTGGGTAAGTCGTTTATATCTTTTATATTATTTACCGGAGGCAAAAGATGCTTTTTAACATTACTTGAGCTAATAGTGGATCTTGGTCAAGGTGAAACCCTGTAAGTAGTTATTCAACTTTGTAGGGCTAACTACTGACCGCTCAGTCATGGATCTTAATTACTACATCTATTTTATATTGGTACTCATAAATATGTACAGAAAATATTTTTCAATTTTTGTACGGCAATCTTGCAACCAAAGTGATTATTTGGTATAGGGTGGTATTTAAAGAATTAAATGACCAATATGAAACAACCTATTGGTCATGTATGATTATCACGTGCCAATTGTTAGGTTTACCTATTCATGCATGTAAACATCATACAGGCCATATATTGACCATAACTAATTGTTGTTTCAGATACAATGTGATATATGTGGCCGTTGGTATCACAGCCAGTGTCTGGACATGGACCAGGCTTCATTTCAGGAGGCTGGGACCAAGGAGTGGCTATGCATTATGTGCATGTGATCTGGTAAGAGCAGCCTCATTGAAACATGGCATCTCTGCGGTAAGTTCTTACACCAATGGAGTTGAAGTGAATTCTTTCTGCTTACTTCCTAGAATGATAAACTGTACAGGGGAAGCCATCAAAGATTCCAACTCCTAATATAAGGTTGTATAATTTCATAACAGATGTTATGTAAACATGTACTTGTTAATGATGTACAATATCAAAACCGACAGTACACAATTATTTATATAGGCTGTGACTATGCGCGCATGTGTACATACTGCACTGTTGTTGCATACATTTGGTCGGCACATTTAATATACACACTGAGGGGTATGGTCGGTTGTTAAGTACAAAACAAAACCCACTTGGTCTCTGTTATCACTCATGTACGTACTAGTGAAGGTGGAGGCACCACAGTCATGCTCTCACTGTACTTGGGGAGGGGATTCACTTTATAATTGTCCAAATTGAAAATGGAATATACATGGAATATATATTTGGGGGAGACAGATTAAAGTTTTCCTCCAACCCCAACAATATTGCTTTAGTGCTATGTAACATTAAGACACTACAATGGCAGAGACACTTTTAACACTTACTTGTTGCATGTTTCCATATATGAAAGGCTAATATAATTAATTCATAATGTGCATATCTAAGTTCTTATGCATTTTATTACCTGTCACGTAAATGCTCACGGAATAATGTGGATAGTCACTTAGCATATTTATGACTTTATTTTGTCACTGCCACCTAAAGAAAATACAGTTTATGATATCTCAGCAAATTCAACCAATGAATAAATGGCATTTATGATCAAAATGTTAATGACCATTTGTATTTGGCTAGATTTTCACCCATGCCTTTCTAATTATTGTCTTTTGTATGTACAGCACCTTTAGCCTAGGAAGGGATATCAACTTGGTTTACTACAGACTGTTCTAGACTTTGTAGACATGGGACACAGCACTAGTTGCCATGAACAGCCACTCTAAAGCAATATGACCCAGGTCTTTGTTTGGCCTCTGTGATGCACTCCTGTTGCTATCTCTTTCACCTTTTGTGGGTGTTCTTCATCAATCATACAATGCAGTTAGTCACCAATGCACTGGTATGAAGTCCCTCACCTTAGTCTCCTGTCACGCATAGGGACAGGAGTGCCTCAGAGACAGGGTATCTACTGACAAGTCTTCGCTCTGCTTTTTTTTTAAACAGAGGTCATACAAGATGTTTGAAGCCATCAGTGACATGCTATCAGAGGTTGCAGCAATTACTCAGTCAAATTCAGCCAACGAATTGTTTTAGATAAGGGAATTCAAACTTGTTGTGGTCATTGTTGTGTAAAGTATTTGATACATTTATGCCATTGTGTTGATATTACGTTATTTAAGACCTGATTTGATTTACAAAGATTAGAGAGCAGAATTTTTTGTCATTAGGAACCTTAACTTTCAGTGGTCATTCATGTCTGATGCCTTAGGGTTCATGAGTACTTGTAAAATGTATTTCTAAACATGCATTATTGTACAAACAGTTTTGAGAGTAGGCATATACTTGTCATCAGTGACGGAGGATGATGAAGAGCTCTGTCCATGCAACGTACTCTCCAGCGAAACATTTCATACTAACAACTCAGAGCACTTGAAACAATTATAAATGTACCCTTTAAATGAAACATTTTTCTAATAAACCAAATGTGTTTATTGTTAGATTAGATTAAGAAATATACATTCGCAACACAATAGAAGTGAAGCAACAACATCTGAATGTTTAATAGTGCTAAAGCTGAAAGTAAGAGGTCTAATTTCTAGATAATGTTGAATTTCTTAGATAAATAGTGACTACACCAGATTATAAGATTAAATGTTGTAAATCCCTATCAACAACCTCATGCCATGTCACTGGTATTCATCTGCTTTATGGCCACTTGTGTTTCTAGATGATGTAGCCATATGCCATTTAAAATTATTGAAAGCTTTAATCTTTCTTTCCCCCAAAACTTAATTCCATCCTACAGGATGGCATTTTCACTACATTGGCACTTTCTGGATGTGGTCACATGACGTCTGTTGGATAGAGAGCCAGGCTTGGGTACAAGTGGTGGGGGCCCTTGCCCTTCCAGAGGAAGGAGTGAAGGGGTTGGATGTGCAGGATGCAAATTCCCTAACTTCCCTTTCCTTGTCTCACTGTGGTTCTAGGGGTGAGTCTTGTGCTCCATGTTTCCTGGTGCCTGCAGTGGGGGGGTGGTGTCCACCTCTCGTACTGTTCCCAATGGCCGGAGGGTGCCTCCACTCATGGCTCTGCCTGTGCCCTGGCCTCTGTCCTTAGCCTAGTGAAGACAGTGTTGGTTAATGGACCTGCTGCAGTCCGTCAGTGTAGCAGGTGCCAGGTCAAGGGTGGGAAATTCCGAGGGGAATGTAAACGTTAATCCAGCTGACCAGCAGCTGGGCCTTTTATAGTGGTGGTACGAGATTATCTATGGACTGAAGTAAGGCCCCATCTTTTTCTTAACATTAAATCTAGGCATCATCAGAGTACAGAGGGCCGCGTCTTGGTTGTCTGCGGGGGCTGGTAGGCGGGGGTCGGAGCTCTCTGGCGCCTGACTGGGGCGTGGGGGGGCTTTGTTGGTTGGGGGGTCTGGCCTGGCGTCTGGATGGGGTGGGCGGGGGTGCCGTGTGGCGCCCCGGGCCTGGGTGGTGGGGGTGTGGGGTGTGCAGTGGGGTGGGGGCCTGGCTCGGTCTGGGGGTGGTCCTCTTGCTTGCGTCGGGTGGGCTGGCGTGGGGCCCCTTCCTGGGGGGTGCCGCTTGCGTCGGGGGGGCGGCTTGCCTGCACCTGGGGCTGGGATCACTCCCTCTCTGGCTCTGGGGCGGGGTGGGGCTACCTCCTTGGGGCCCGCCGTTGCTCCGGGCGGCGCCCGCTTCTGCCGCGGGGTCTTGGGGGGGGGGGGGCTTTCCGCCCCGTCTGGTGGGGGGGCTTTCCGTGGGGAGCAGGGGGTCCCATTTGGTACGGGGCCTGGGCGGTCTGGCGTGTTGTGGTCTCTACTGAAAATTCGGTGGGGGCCGCGGCTGGTCTGGCCGCCTCGGTCCTGTTGGTGCCTGCCCAGTACACCCACGGGAGAGGTGCTTGGGGGCGGGAGCTGGGATCTGTCCCTGGGACTGGCTCCTTCTGGCTCCTCCCTCCTTGCGGGGGTGGGAGGTGCGGGGCCTGGGGGGTTGGCTCCTGGGGGTGGGGCCCATGGGCTGGGGTGAACTTGGTCCCAGCGCTGGGGGGGCGGGGGGGACAGCGGTCCACCATCGGGGGTCGGTCAGCCAACTGCCCCCAACCTACCCTCTTCCTCATATAGACATATATTAGGGTGAAGGGGAGGGTGGTTGTATTGCAGCGTGCTGCTGGGGGTGGACTACCTGCAAGTGGCCCTCCCTCCAGTGGCCGCCGCATGAGTCTGCCCCTCCCCTTAGTCTTATTTGCACCTTAGACACGTAGGACCTTGGTGGGGGGGTGCTTGGACATCACTGTCAGCAAGCAGTAGATGTCCTCTAAGTGCCCTTTCCGCCAATTTTAACAGCACCATAGACATGTAGGGCCATTGGTGAGAGGGTGACGGGGCATCGCTGTGAGCAATCAGGAGATGTCCTGTCAAGGCCCTACTCACCAATTTTAATCGCACCTTGTAGTACACACACCTCTAACACCTCAAAATATACACTCTAACAAACAAACACGCATGCATCACACAAGGAAGGTGGGACTTTCGACCCTCTGTCCCCTACCCCATCCCTGGCGAGGGGGGATGGAAACCCTCGGCCTAGTGGTCTTGTCTCTTGGGTGCCGGTTTCCTGGGCTCTGTGACCTCCTTGCCACGCTGGGAGAGGGATCCCCAAGATCTAACAGGGGATCAAACTACATCGGAGCCATGGGGTGTCCAGGTCTCGGTGGTTCGGGTTCCGGTCCCGGCTCCCGAGAAATGGGCCTCTCCGGGATTCCATCAGTGGGTGTGCCTGGTCGGGCCTTGTTAACATCATTCCTCTGGGACCCTCGTTCCTCTTGGGTGTCTCTCTGCTTGGCGGGGGTGGGCGGCCCCTTCCCGGCTTGCCCCTGGACCTCCCGCGGCGGGCGCGGGCGGACGTCTGGAGCATAGAAGCGGGTCATCCTGGGGGAGCTCTGGCTCGTGCCTGGGGTGGGGCGGGGGGATGCTCGGCGCTGCTGGGTGGTGGTGTGCTGCTCTTCTGGGGTTGGGGGGCTCTCCGGGTGTGGGCCTTGTGTTGGCCCTCTGGGCGTGGTGGGGGATTGCTGCTCTGGCTGGGGGGGTCCACGCTCTCTGTGCTCCCGTGCCTTCCGGCTCTCGGGCGTGGGGGCCTCCGCGGCGGTCCCGCGTGCCCTGGTCTGGGTGTGTGGCGGGATTCTGCGGCTGACTGGTTCTCTCCATGGCTCCATGATGGGTGTTGGGGGGCCCGTGCTGCTGCTGCCGCCCCGGTGGGGGGCCTTGGCGTGGGGATGGTCGGGCTCTCTCTCCTTCTATACATTCCATCAACATTCACATCAGCAAAACAAACACTCACCTGAGCGACCCATGAGTGGAGGCACCCTCCGGGCATTGGGAACAGTACGAGAGGTGGACACCACCCCCCCACTGCAGGCACCAGGAAACATGGAGCACAAGATTCACCCCTAGAACCACAGTGAGACAAGGAAAGGGAAGTTAGGGAATTTGCATCCTGCACATCCAACCCCTTCACTCCTTCCTCTGGAAGGGCAAGGGCCCCCACCACTTGTACCCAAGCCTGGCTCTCTATCCAACAGACGTCATGTGACCACATCCAGAAAGTGCCAATGTAGTGAAAACGCCATCCTGTATGATGGTATTAATTCACTCTGTTGTCTGGGTGTTCTTGGGTATTTTACTTTAGTGTCATCACACTTGTGTACTGCATGAGAAAGGCACTAATTTGGGGTGACGCAATTGTGAGGATTTAAGAATGAGGGAATTAGTACAAAGTGGGTAATTTATTCTTCTCAGTCTACAAATTTCTTTGGTAGAACTTTTGAATACTACTATTTTGATTCTTAATAACTGAAAATGGCACCCTTTGTGTATACATTACTGCTTTTAGTACTGCACTTGCTTGCCCTTGTCATGTTTCTTTGACAGGGTCCAGCTGCTGACTGTGTCCTGACTGGAGCTGGGGTCTGATGTTCGCCTGCTGGCTGGAGCTGATGTCCTGACTGGAGCTGGAGTCCGATGTTCACCTGCTGGCTGGAGCTGATGTCCTGACTGGAGCTGGAGTCCGATGTTCACCTGCTGGCTGGAGCTGACGTCCTGACTGGAGCTGCGGTCCAATTGTATTAAAATGGCTACGAAGCAAAGTTATTCATGGTCTTGCACTCTCCACATGAAATAAAGGATTTTTATATCCAAATGATTGCAACTGTGTTGATGATGATGATGATGATCTTTATTACACACTCAGGGTCAATTTGCCAAATGAGACACAAGACAAATAAAATACTTAGTAATATAACAGTCAAAGCATTCATGATACCTTACATATAAACCCAAAAAAAGTGTAATCCCATAAAATTAGCAAGTATCAAACTAAGGGAATTAAAACATTTGCCCACATTAAAACTTTAGTTTAAAAGAGGTGACCATACTGAAACCAAATATGCAGAAACGGCAGATTTTTAAAGGATTACTCTTATATCCATGAATGGATCAAAATACTGTTATGGGGTTCTTCTATTGAGACAAATGAACAGTATAATACATTTAAATTCTCAAGGTTGATCTTTCATAGTATGGCCCCTTTCACCCTTCCGCTCTCTTTGGGGTCCAGATGACTCCACGCTTATATTGATGTGATTCCTCCCATGACAAATGTGGATCTAGGTGGACATGATTTTATGTCTGCCATGGACATCAGTGAAACTCAAAGATCAATGATAAAAGTTTAGCGCGCTCTTGTGGGGTCCAGATGACCCCACTCCCAATGTGAACATACCAAGGAGAGCGGAAGGGTTACACAAAGCATCATGAGGGCCTGTCACGGTTGCTGTCCATGCTGCTGATTGATTGTGATTTTTTAGATCAGTTCGCTGATCCTCAAAGTGACGTAAATGTGCAGATCTTTCTGATTTTTGTGTGGTTTAGTCATAATTCTTCTATGGGTCCTACTTGGTTAATTAGTGATGCATCTGTGAAGAATTCACAGCAGCATATTAATATTGCATATTTCGACCACCATTTTTGACACGTATATTCACAAGGAAAATGTGCAAAATTTACGTAGTGGCAGTGTGACATAGCCTTCAGACACAGATGGGGATTGTAAGGCAAGTTTCTCATCATTGCAACATACCAGATTGTCAATGTCTACTCAAATGAACATAATTTCATTTTATGATTACATTGTGACACCACAATTGCAACTCCAAAAATGCAGCATTCATGTGACTTAGAAGATGCCGCAGAAGAGTTCCGCAGATGAGGCAAATTATTTGGTGGTCTGTTGTTTTTTCAGAAATTATAATCACTTCTAAGTAATCCAAGGTGTTCCTGCTTTAAGTGACGAAGACACCAGCAACAACAGGTGGGCTATTTAAGGACACATCACCATACTGCTATACCTTTCTTTTGTGAATGAAAGTTGTTGGTAAGTGATCTATCTTTCTAGCTATCATCATTCATTCATTAGTACTTTCACTCAAACTACTGAGGCTCTTATTTGTTTTTGTTCTTTAATCCATTTCTTCACATAAACATTGACTAATATATTTCAACCAATAACCAGTCGCAAAGGGTGAGAACATTTGGCCTCCTATTGAAGGAAATACTAGTGCTTTTCCCAGAGATCTTTTGCATTATTTTTGAGATGTTACAAATTTCTTATAGTTTTTCCTGAGTTCATATTTACATGTGTAATTGCCCTATGGACTCTATTCTCACTAATGACTTCAATGGAAGAAACTACAGATGACAGATATGGCACTATTAGAGGGACATGACATAAAGGGCAATTGGCATAATGACCTGGGCCTACCTCACTGTAGCCCGCTAGGACCCACCCTCTCTTCAGTATGGTGGAAATAGAAGAGGGGAATGAAGAGTGGTTAGGGAGAAGGAGGTTGTGGTGTGTAGTGCAGTGTCTGTGTGTATATGTATGGGTGGGTGTGTGTGTGTGTGTGTATATATATATTTATATATATGTGTACACAAAATATATTTAAAGCCTTTATTTAACTAGATATGTTATTAACAAGTTTTTATTTACAATAACGACCTGGACGAGAAAAACACAAGGGCAGATAATTGAAACTTTCAAATAATAAAATGGTTCAACAGTAAAAGTCTTGCATTGGTAAATGAAATGCAATATAATTCAAGACATTTGTACTCAAAACATGTGCAAGTTTCAGTAAGCGCATCGATTAAAATGCATTTAAAGACTGGGATTAATGGTTAAGGGCTTGACAATTAAACTTTTTTTAAATGACCTTTTTTTTGACTAGTGTAGGAATAGTTTGCAGGCTTTTTTGTTGAATAACACAGAGTACATGCTATCCAACAATGGTCACTGCAAAACACTCCAGCTTGATACTTAGAAGGGGTTGTTGTAAGAATTATGTAAATAAGTGAATCCTTGTCAGGATTTTTTTGGGTCATATCTGGGGGGCTGTTATATAATTTGATTAATGCTTAATTAATCCAATTGTAAATTTACTTTCTCAGTTACATTTATCATATGCCAATTTAGGTCACCTAATAAGACTAGGTCTGATCTGCTAAAAGGAACCAATATGGAGCTTAGTGTTTCTAAAGTGCAGGATGGATGAACGGAGGAAGCAGGAGGGCCGGCTGGAGCTGAGCCGGCTCGAGTTGAGCCAGCTTGCGCTGGGCCGGCTTGACCTGCGCCGGCTCGAGCTGAGCCGACTCGAGGAGAGCCGGCTCAAGGAGATCCAGCTGGAGCTGAGCCGGCTGGAGAGGAGCTGGCTGGAGGAGAGCCGCCTGAACCTCAGCTGGCTGGAGTTGAGCCAGCTTGCGCTGGGCCGGCTTGACCTGCGCCGCCTCGAGCTGAGCCGACTCGAGGAGAGCCGGCTCAAGGACATCCAGCCGGAGCTGAGCTGGCTGGAGAGGAGCTGGGTGGAGGAGAGCCGCCTGTACCTCAGCTGGCTGGAGCTGAGCCGGCTGGAGGAGTGGAGGCTGGGGATGATCAGGAGGTCCTGGCTGATCAGGAGGTAAGGGAGGAGCTGTGGGTGCGTCTTGATCTCTGGGTTGCCCGGGCTGGGCGCCTGGTCTTGCGCTGGTCTGTGGTGACAGGACTCGGGGTGGGTGGTGGCTGGCTATTTATCACTGTTGGCCTACTGGCTCCTACTGTTGAAGGAGGAGCGTGCTGATTTACATTTTTATGCAGTCAGAGCGTGCCTCACTCACAATGTAATGTCTGCCCCTGCATGAGCTGGAGTTTATTTGATGAAAGAAGAGACGCAATCTAAAGTGAAGAAAAAGGATGTTATCTCTAAAATGGGTATGTTTCACATCTTCCACAGGTTGAGCCAGACTGCAGCTGGGGGCCACAAAGTAAATAAATAAACCCATTCATTCACATCAGTGGTGTAGTTTGATTCTTTTATTAAGCTACAGGACTAGGGAAATTATAGATGTGACTACAGAGAGATAAAAGCCAACAGAGTAAAATGTTGGTTTTTATGTTACAGAGTATATATTTTTTTTACTTCATAGAATAAGTTTGCCCATATATATTTTTTTTCTTTGTTTTTCATAATTTTTGGTGTTCGATTACTGGATAATTGGAAATATAATTTTGTTTGAAAAAGAAAATATGCTTGGAAAATTGTCTGTTTTGGAACCAAGAAAAATGTACTCCCATTAACCTCGGTGAAGTTAGTTTTACGTTGGATATTCGAGCGATATGCTGGTTAAACTGTAGAACACTTTCACCATAAAAAGTTTCACCATCACTTTTGCCAGGTAATTTTTACCCTGTATAAAATACCCAATAAAAATATTTGTCATCCAAAATTTATCAAAATATGAATACACATGATAAATTGAAGTTATTTTCATTTATTTCTAACTGCACTTTATGTAACAAAGTGGGGGTGTGTGTGTGTGGGGGGGGGGGGGGGTCATATGAAGGTCCTAGAAAAATGCTTGAAAATGACTTAAAAATTAGAAATTTGTGAAGACAAAAATGATATTGCAGACTTGGCCTTTGGTCCACTCATTCATGGGACATGTGAGACTTTACCCAGGAACCCATGACACTCAGAAAATGCAACAATTTGAAAATAATATACTTTTGCTCAATAGTAAATCACCTGGCGATTGTGTTCTCGGGTAAAGAGATTCCTGATCAATTGTTTCCACAAAGCAGAGCAAAGACATAGGTGTCTTTTATAAATATTAATTTATTCCTGCTTGTACGCAGGGGCAAATGGGTATTGGTTTTAATTTTTCTTCCTCTTTGAATTTTTTGTTTATTTTTAAGTGGAAATGGCTCTGAGCTGCAACATATGAAAGTGATTTGTATTAATAAAGATTAAGTTCAGTTTGTTGAATAACCAATCAAGGTCAGATTAAACTTAGACTAACTTTATATTCTGCCAAATGTCAAAATGAAATGTGGACAAGTTTTAAATTAATGTTAAGGCTAATCTTCATTTTCATCACAGTATTTACTGTAGATGAAAATGAAGAATAATGCTGTAATGTTGCAGAAGATTTAAATCACTAAAAATAGCAAACTAACAACTAAAGAAAAAAAAAAGAACATTGAGTTTTACATGCAATAAAAGCATCATAAAAGAAAGAACTAAGAAGTTACTCAGGTCTTGTCTCACAATGAAACAAATAAAATATAAGAACACTTTATTTAAGAGTTGTGAAGTTCTTAGATATATTGATGGTATTTTGTTCTGATGTATCCAATCCTATTGCTGTTAGTATGACATACCACAAACGTAGTACTTTTGATTTTAAGCAGACATAGTTGCAATACTGTTTCAACTCTTTTATTTGTGCAATATTATTATGAAAGCACAATTTTGAGCTAATATGTACAAAAGAAAAAGCTAGTTGACCTGCTGTTTGTGAATTACAATTATTTCAGATATATTGGAAATGTCTTTGTATGCCTTTGTATTAAAGTCCACATTACAGTTGGAAGAGGCTGGATAACTCAGTTGACTGATGTACAACGTTCAGTGTCCAGGCCAGCAATGAGATAAAATCCAGTGAGAGTCCATAGACAAGACCCTTCGTGCTGCTGCATAATTGGGTCTTTATACACCTTAGACAAATAGGGTTGTGCCAGGGCATTCGGCATACAACTCTCTGCATTACCACCTGTGTGATTCAGTAAAAGCGGATTTACTGCGGTGATGACAAGAGAAGTAGAAAGGTGAACAACAGAGTTTGCATTGTACTTGGTGATGGCACGGTTGCTAAGGAGAACATTTTTAATAGTCACTTTATGTCATAAATGTTGCTGACACCTGATCTTGATTTTAAATTAGCTCAAAAGCTTCTAGGTCATGTGATCAATTGACTCAAAATTGGTATTGGATCATAGTACTCCCCTCCCTAACCGAGATATGGCTGTTGATTTTAAATTTTAAGATTTTTCAAAATTTTTATGTTTAAAAATTAGCATTTTAGCTCAATAGCTTCTAGGTCATGTGATCCATTGACTCAAAATTGGTATTGGATCATAGTACTCCCCTCCCTAACTGAGATACGCCTCTTGATTTCGAATTTTAAACATTTTCACATTTTCTATAAATTTAATGTTTAAAATTAGCATTTTGGCTCAATAGCTTCTAGGTCATGTGATCAATTGACTCAAAATTAGTGTTGGATCATAGTACCACACTAGCTATGTGAGATACACCTCTTGATTTTGAATTTTATCTTTTATTTATAATTTTTGGGGAATTTTAATATGTTAGTATTAGCTTACTGCCACCTTCAGCTTCAAACACTCTCTCTGTGTTTTAACTATATCACCTTTTATTTTGAAAATAGGACGTCAGTCAAAGCCTCATCAGTTTTCTGTGTTACCGTGTTCACAGACACACCAATGCTGGTGCTCTCAAAATGTTAGACTGTTCTCAGAGTTGCACTGGACCCAGACCCCGTGAGCGTGCGAGGTTTACCCTGACCGAATGTCTGTCGAATATCCAACGTAAAACTAATTTCACTGAGGTCTCCCACTAACTATTTTTGTGTGGTGTTTTCAGTTGAGGTTGGATCCTCTACTTGCAGTCTGGGAGCTCAAAGGTCATCCTCAATATCTTAGCTCTCCCCATTACTGCACTTTTCAAAGACGTCAAGAGATGAGATGTCAAAAGCGTTTACAGGGAGATACATATCTATGTCTCTGTATGCTGTTATGTACACAGTCTACACTTGAACTCCCCAAAACCAGCATGAATAATGCTAAAAAGTCTAAGACCAAGATTTTGTTTTTATATTGTCTTTATTGAGATATTCGAGAAATCATGTTGATTAAACATTGGAGTCAAACCCAGGGATTTGAACATGCTGAAAAGAACACAGAGGGATTTGTTTATATACATCTCAATCTTGCAGACATTTCACATGTTAAATGTGATGGTAGAAATACAAACAAGATTTCTATTCATACAAACAGTTATTGTCCTTGAAATCAACACTATTCAGATACATTTATCATCACTTTTACCTGAAACATTTTTTTCTACTGATAATCATTTAAGTTTTAATGCTTAAAATAAGACCGGCATTTATGACACAATATGATGTCCTTAGTTGCCTCTGGGTATCAAAAATCATTGTTGATTCTGTTTTTTCACGTTGCGTTTGGAGGTTCATTTTAAATTAAATTTTAATTTGTCTGTGACAATGCACATTAGTTTGACACAATATCTATTTTTTTAATCTGTTGTCCCCTGACAGATTTTAAAATCAACTAGACAGGTGCATTACCTGCGATAATGCATGTGTAAATGCTTCTTTGCTAAATGTTGTTGCTGAAGTGTAGTTGTGTAATATTGTGTAACTTCTGTACGTTTAACAATGTCTAGTAAAAGCATGAATTTCCTGAACGTGCCTGATGTGCACAATTGCATGAGGTGCTGAAATTGCTTAAAATTTGCACAGATTGCGTGAAATTGTGTGGAATTGCATGAAATACAGAATTTGCTGAAATTTTGCCCATATTGTGTTAAATTGTGTAGTTCTGTAATATTGTGTAAATTTGTGTAACTTGTGTAAATTTCTAAATGCCTAGTAAAGGCATGAATTTCCTGAGCATGCTGGATGTTTAAAATTGCATAACATACCGAATTTGCTTATAATTTGCACACATTGTGTTAAGTTGTGTTAAATTGTGTAATTTTGTGTAACTTGCATGAATTTAACAATGCCTGAAGTACAAGCATGAATTTATGCTGAATGTTTTGAATTGCATAAATTGCAAGACGTGTGTAATTTGCAGAGATTTGTAAAAGGAAACCCCAAAAAGAATCCTACTGGTTATAACGGGGCTTGACATAAACACAAAACTTGTGTAACTACGCAAAAACTGTAAAGTGCACAACTAAACAATGTCCTTAACGTGCTGAACGTTTTGATACCAAGCTTGTGTGAATCAAATAAAGTGTGGTAAAGTTTTTCACCGTCAAAAAACGTACGGAAAAAGTTATGAAACTATAATAATGAAGGTAAACATAATCACAATAGTGATATCAAACATAATACATAATACAAAGGGGGGGTACTGAACGTTAAGCACAACCCACAACTTCCTGTTCCTATTCAGTCTCGCTGTAGTGTTCGCCTTCATCAGGCTCCTTCCCCCACCTCAGCCAGCAGCGGTCTGGTCTCGCTGACGATCCAAGCGGGGCGCTGGTCGTCTCAAACCCACCTAAACTCAACAACAGGAAACGTGAGTACATGCCGCCACCTGCTGGCTTGCTTTTATTCTGCACGTACATTTACCGTAAAGTTGTCAGTGAGGTCGCAATTTTGACACATGTGCCGGCTCACACTGCGAATGGCGGCTGGCTTGACCGCGGTGAGACTGGTCACTCAAATATGTTAAACATGATTTTATTGAATCACACACATCAGCAAAAGTCATCTTCACATGTTAGAATTAGAATTTTACAGCCTTAAAATGCAAATACTGGATTGTTTTGGATTATAAACCCACTCACCACCACCAGAATCAGACCTGGAGAGGAAAATACAAGAGAAACATAAGATTAAATTAAAATTAGAATCACTAGATAAAGCAAAAAATAAAACATGTAAAAAAAACTAGTAAAAGTGAAATATTTAAATTACATGTTATTAACTGAAACTTTTCTGTATGTCTTTGCATTTTAACTTTACATGAAGAGATTCTGTGTTACTGTAGCAGATCTGAATCCTGCTCTTATATCTTATAACTTTTTGATTTAAAAAAAAGAACTATCAATAAAAATACTTAGAAAACATAATTTTTTTTTTTATCTTTAAACATAACAGATATTCATGTTAAAACACTGACATGGAGATATTTTGAGAATAAAAAGTCGAATTACTGGAACTAAAATAATCATATTAAACTTTAATGATTTATTTCTGACAAACATAAAGTTCTTCTTTTAGTACTTACCAGAGAAAAGACACCAGAAGACTCCCAAAAGGCGTGTGAGAACAGTTTACAGCACACCAGCAGGACAAAAACCGAACTATAGCGCTCATGCTAACGCTATATCTGTAGCAGACCCCAAAACACCGGAGTTCTGCTCCCAGAATCCACCGCGATCGTCATCTGTCAATCAGAAGGCCACGCCCCCTCATTAAGCAAAAATAAATGCTGTTTTAAAAAAAATCTACTAACTTAGAAAAATATTCACTCCCCTCAGAGTTGTCATGGATCAAATATGTAGCTATTGATGAAATAAAAACTTTAAGCACCAGGCATTAAAGGGGTTTTTGAGAGGGCTGAAAATGAGGTTTTTAACATGGGAGTCAATGGGAATTTGCTCACTCTAAGCACCAGCCTCTCTGGTCAGTGCCGGTACTGCAACGTTTTGGTACTTCCGGGTAGGCTTCACTTTCGGTCTGGAAAGAATGGGGCTTGTCTGTACTACATAAATTTGGATTTGGCCCTGGATTTACAACATGGATTAAGATTCTATACTCATTACCTTTCTCCGCTGTCCGCACTAATAATGTGGTTTCTGGCCATTTCCCCTTGCACAGAGGCACTCGTCAGGGATGCCCCCTGAGCCCATTACTTTTCGACCTAGTGATTGAAACATTAGCAATAGCACTGCGGGCTAATAAGAAAATTCATGGGATTAGTCGAAATGATCATATCCATAAATTGTCATTATATGCGGACGATCTTCCTTTATACATCACTGACCCTGAGATATCTATTCCAGAAGTGTTGAAGCTGCTTAATAGTTTTGGGTCACACTATCTCTCTGGCGGGACGTATTAATATAATTAAGATGGTGGTTTTACCCAGGTTCATGCATTTGTTCCAGACGATACCCTTATTTATTTCTAAGACATTCTTTAAAAAGTTGGATGGAAATGTATCTTCATTAATTTGGAATAAAAAATGCCCCAGAATCTGAAAAAATCCAGACTACAATGTTCAAAATCTGAAGGTGGTCTGTCTCTGCCAAACTTTATGTATTATTATTGGTCAGCAAACATTGTGAAACTGTGCACCTGGCTTCACGCCTTTCAAGAAGGCAGGGGGCCTACTTGGTCCCATATGGAATTGGATTCTAGTTTCCCTAACTCGCCCATCTCATACCTATCTGCTCCATTACCGACAACTAAGAAAATAAGTTTCACAAACCCAGTGGTCAAAAGCACACTAAATACTTGGTTTCAATGCTGCCGCCATTTTGGTTTTAAACAAATACTTATTTACTCTCCCACTCTCTCAAATCCGTTCTTTTTACCAGCTATCTGTGATTCTGGCTTTCAAACCTGGCACAGAAAAGGCATTGTATTTTTTAGTGATCTATTTGATAAGGGCTCCTTTATGACATTTGAAAATTTAAGTACTAAATTTGACATGCCCAAGTCTCATTTTTCAGATATCTACAGGTCCGTAGCTTCGTAATAAAACACTTTACGTCTTATCCTGCTAAATCACCTCTTGAAGACTGTTTGCATTTCCAGTCTATCTCTAGAGGCCAAATCTCTCGCACATATAACCTGCTACTCCATGTAGAACCAACTTCTTTAGATAGGCTGAAAAATCTATGGGAACAAGACCTAAACTTACAAATTCCAGACAACATCTGGGAAAGGAGTATTATACGTATTCATTCAACATCTATTTGTATACGACATTGCGTGATGCAATAAAAAATTTTCCATCGTGCTTATTTAACAAAAGATAAACTGGCAAGGATATACAGAACTTCTGATAATAGATGTCCGAGATGTAGTCAGACAGTTGCCACAATGAGTCATATGTTCTGGTCTTGTACAGCTCTGGGTAGGTTTTGGGGATCTATATTTGATGCTATTTCACATATATGCGGCAGAACTATAGACCCTAACCCATATACAATAGTCTTTGGAGTTTTTCCAAATAAGCAAGGCCTGACTTCCTGTCAAACAAATGCAGTAGCCTTTCTATCTCTGTTAGCCCGAAGACTGATACTGATGAAATGGAAGGATGCTCGCCCTCCTTCATTTATTCAATGGGTGAGAGAAGTTATGTTATGCCTGAAAATTGAATACTTGCGATATAGTTTACTGGGCTCAATACATAATTACTATAAAACATGGAAGCCTTTTATCAAATATGTTGAGGGTTTGCCTTTTGCATGAATGAGAAGGTATAATTACTGTTGATTATGTATAATTAATGTTACTGTAAGTGTACGTTTACTGATGGGCATATCTATGGAAAAGATACTTTGCAATAATTTTTTTTTTTTCCTCCGTGTTTGTTTGATATATACTTTGAGATGTAATTTAATGTCTAATTATTTTTGTCTGTTACTGTACGTTTTATATTTCCTTTATGCTTCGGGTTTCAATCTATTTGGACATGCCACTTGTTGGTATGTCTGTGAAATTTGTTTTTTTGTTGATACAAAGCCCTCTTTCGTGTGCTCTATGTTTTGTAAAAAAAAAAAAAAAAAAAAAAACATAAAAACGTTTAAATAAAGTTCTCAAAAAAAAAAAAACTTCTCTTGTAAATTATTTTTGGTCCTGTGTTGACAATTTTTGCTTTACTCACAGTTAAAACAAGATTGCGATCACTACATCCCACTGGAACAATATATACTTTAGAACACAACTCAGGTCAGCATAAATACTTAATATTATTATAAAAAAGTTAGCATGCTCAGTAAACATTTTGTTTTCCCCTGTTTTGTCACACATGTAGACTATATTTGGGTTATAATGATATAACTACTCATGTGTGCAATGTGTCTCGTAAAGTCTCCAGAAAATAACAAAACAAACTCCTCCCTGTAGGAGGCGCTGTGTTAAAAATGCCTGGGTCCTGAGAGGATGTTCCTGAGAGCGTGGTCCTGAGAACTTTGTTGGGTCTTCGGGCCTGCAGGTACACTATGCTCATCTTTCTGGCAAATTTTCTGTGATTTCTTTTTCTCTAAGTTTGCTCTGTCATTTTCTTTACTTTGGAAACATGTGCTGTTTTGCTTACACCAACATACGAATTTGGCATTTCAATATTTTAATTTATTCATTAATTTTACTTTCTAAATTTTACATCCACAAAATGCAAATTTTCAAACAAAATTCCTTCATTTTCCTTATTTCTGGTGGAGGCCAAACTATGTATTGAATCAATATTTTTTTCAAAAAACCAAAAGACTGTGAAATGTCTTGAAATTTGTTCTCAATATAAAATAATTTAAAAATGCAGACTCTACAATGTCTTTGTCCTTAATTTTATTCACTTACTTCTTGTTTCTTTCTACCCCTGGCGTTTAACTTTATTGCGTTATTATTATTATTTTTTACATAATGTTTGTATATATTTACATGGCTATTTTGTACTTTTTTTGTATTGAAACTGACATTTGCAATAAAGTTGTGAAAAAAATCAATTTAAGAATACTTTTTTTTTTTTTTTTTTTTTTAATAGGGAAACTTTTCATACAACATGTTAAACTTTTATTAAGTATGTTTATTCTCAATAAATCAGTTACATTCCGCCAAAGGGTTGAAACAACCAAGGCGTCTTAAAAATACTGGAAACTGTTGTCTTTTCTGAGATTGTTTCTGCTCTCATAAATGTGTTAACTTTGTGGAGTTTTCACCATAGACATATGAATAACGTTGTCCTATATAACTCATTGACGTTGTCACCCAAACCATTTCCATTTAAGTAAACGGCCCCGTCCACGGTAGAGGTTTTCTGAACGCGCCCCTGCTCTTCTGCAGCGTTGCTGTGTTGAACGCTCACCATCAAGGGGGCGTGGCCAGGAAGTGACATGGCCGCCTCCTTATACGGAGGTCCCTCGCTTTTCTCCGGTTACTTGTAGGTTAAAGTAGTTTGACGTTTTCTCCTCGCGAAGTTCCGCCAGCGGTTTCCCGCTCAGCGCTCGCGGAGCTCAGCATGGGCACCGTCCACGCCAGGGTAAGGAAAGGTCCCGCCATCGCACGCGCTCAGACTTTGACCTCTCCCGGGGAGAGTGAGGGAGAGAGAGCTGTCTGACAGCAGCTGCTGCCCTCAAGTCAGGAAAGGCCCGATTGTGGAGACTCACACAGATATTAGAAACATCTTTTCAACGACAGAGTTCAGATCGATCACATCTTTATTAGAAATGTTGGTTAAGAAAATTGTCATTGGAAGCTGTTTGTGTTTCGGCTGGAGTGGAAACAATGACGGCTGCTGCTGCTGTTTTGTTTCCTCATGGAAGAGTTGTTCTGGAGTTTACACCAATGAAGAGTCAAATGATTCTGAAAATACCCAAGTAATACTATGGGATACCCAAGTTAGTTAATTAGGTTACTCAAATCATTACATGAGCTAACTGACTATTATTTTCTGTTGGATTTAGCTGTTTTCGTAGTGGTTGAAAAGTTACATTATGTTAAAGATTTTGTGTTTAAGCGTCACCGCATTTTTCTAACATATTTAAAAAAGATTAGGATTAAAATAAAATTTCTTAAATGAAATCAATGTGAATCTGGAGCAAACAATATAATACAGTTTGGAAAAGCTTCCTGCTCTGCTCCATTCCGATGTATCCTTACAGATAAATAGATCCATGAACGTCCAGGAATCTGGATCTTAACTGTGCGTCTGGATAGATCACCATTTTTGTTGCGCCATTAATGTTACGTTTGGGTTGTGAGGGGCTGTAAGCGAGCAGGAGAGATTTTAACGTCTGGTTTACACTGGACACGGATGCGCCGCCAAGCAGCGTGGAATGGCGGCTGCTTCCGTTAGGCGCCCTTGTTATCCTATGGCAGGGGTATTCAACTCCAGGCCTCGAGGGCCACATTCCTGCAGGTTTTCCAACATACCCGGATCTGGCATGCTCCAATTGGTTGGACACACCTGAACCAGGTAATCAGTCATGAGTAGAGTTTGGATATCTGGAAATTATGCAGACACTGTGGCCCTCGAGGCCTGGAGTTGAATACCCCTGTCCTATGGTGTGGTTCACACCAGGCGTGGAGCGGTAGGCGCGCCGTGCAGCGGATCGTTTCGCCGTCTGGTCTGTTTTGGCGGCGAGCCGCGAGCGATCCACGTCAATTCTGGCGGGAAATTACATCAAAGTACATGAAAAAATTGGGTTTATTTTCAAAATATAACCAATTTTTCTAAATAAAACAGTGATTGTGAAATGTGATCATGCTTATGTATCTAAACAGAATGTAGAGATAAAAATAAACTTAAAAATCACAACACACTCAGTGTGTCTCAACTACTGATAAATAAAAGAAGTGTAGACCTACTAACTACTTGCTTCTTCTTAGCAGAAACATGGGGTAATTCTTTTAGGTTATTAACTCACCCATGATGACAAAAACAAACAAAAAAAAAGCTCTAGCAGAAGCGCGTGTTGAATTTTGTGGAAAAATGCGCGTCTGGTGTGAATTGAGAGCGGACGCCGACCCCGTTCCGCTTTCCGCTGCTTTGCGGCGCTTCTGCGTTCAGTGTGAACCTAGCGTAAACGGATAGATGGCAGGAGGTGGGGGGGCAGGCTTTCTTTTCACCAACAGTCCAGCTACTCCAACTCGGAGTCAAATTTGTAATGAACTCCTGCCACTCTGCAGAAACTTTGCCCCAGAAAACCTCACAGATTTTGGTTGAAAACAGCACCTTTAAATGTTATTTTTTCATCTTTATATTTTTTATTTTTAAAGAGCGCTTTGAAATTAGATCAAAATTTGATTGGAGTGGGACTTCTATTTGAAGGAGCCTCAGCCGAGTTGGAGTGAAGGAAGTGGTACGTCTTACATATGTACAGTACATTGACTGTATAAAAAAAACTGGGTGGAGTGACCCCTCCCCCCATGTGTTCCAAACAGGAAGTACCCACTGGTTCCAAGAAGCTCAAAATCCTGTATACTTCTACTGAGGAACAAACAGCTTTTACTCAGTCATTCTGTTAGACAGAGTAACCATTCTTGCTCTGATACACGTTTATAGCCCGTTCTTGGTAATCCACATTTGTTTAATGGTATTTTTTTTCTTATGCAATTTCTAAACTGACCAATCAGATGCCTCCATAAAAGTATGCGTTGCCCGCTGACCCCCACTCTGAATGTTCTCAACGTTTGACAGATTCTCTCGAGCCTGCTTTCAAGTGGTAAGGGTGTGGCCTTCTAACAAGCGCACTCCTGATTGGTTGCCATAGAAGCATTGACTCTGACCAAACACGACTTAGGCTATGTCTGACTCCCCACCCCCACACCAAATAGTGCGTTGGCCATTTCCTAGTGCTGTCCGAATCAACCAATTGCTCACTACGTTGGCAAATATAGACCACAATGCATTGCGGTTGAACAATTTTTGCAAAAAAATGTGTTTAAATGTAGTCTTTTGATACATTATCTACATTTTCATCATCAAAACACAGTAGAGTCATAAATAAACAACATGAGAATGTTCTTATTGATTCAGTTTTCACTTTGTGAAATCCATGACGTCATGTCCGAAGTTTAGAAAAAAATATAGAAAAGTAGTGAGCATGGTATCTGAATTGCTTTTGAATTGCTATTTAGTTTTTTCAGCAGTTACGGATTGGGGTGGAAATTTGAACATTGCCTTATTGATGTCATCTGGTTCCATCATGGCGGCGCACATATGATGATAAAATGGCAAATGAATTGACTTCCTTCTTTCAGTACGCCACCAAGGTGGACGCTGGTTAGTTTTTGTCTCCAACGTCACATGTCGAGCTGCCTTTCGACTACAAAACAATGCATTGTGGGAAATGGTGTCATGACAGCTCTTGTAATTCGACGTAATGCTGATCAGGAATAACTGGTGCTAACTGAAGGAAATGTGAGTATTTTGTTACTCTTTTTGGAAAGTAGTAAATCATTGATGAAAAAAATACACGTTTTTAAATAATGTGTTTATTGGTGCCTTTAAGAGTTTACTTTAATTCAGTTTTATTTCTTTGGGACAGTACACATGAAATTTTTTATCTGTTTTCTTCTGACGGATGTAAAAAAGAAAAAAACCAATATATAGCACAGATTATACTAAGGGGAAGAGGCATCATAAAATTAGTTAAGTTAAGGACAGCCCCGACTTCCTGCAGCTCAGAGTTCACGAGGTCACAGACTAAATCCACTTCAGGCTTAGAGAAGAGCGGATCCCTCAGTCTCTCAGAAAGCAGTGGAGACAACAATATGAATGAATGAGACTCCATCACGTCAACAGGTGACAAGAGAAAATGAGTCATTAGTAACAACACAAGGATGGCAGAGATGACATTCTTTATCTCTGGCTGAAGAAGACAGGAGTGGGGGCAGCATTTGGACACAGGCTGGACCCAATCAGGCTCAGCTGGGCTCCTGGATGAGGGTCTCTACCCAACGACTCCAGCAAACGACACAAAAGATCAGTTGATATTTCTGGAACTGAAGCGTTTGTTAACCTAACTGCTTGTGTGACGTTTTGATTTGGCAGAGCCTGGACCCCATGCCCATGCAGGGCCCAGAGTTGGGAGTTCAAGCTGATGACATTGAAGCTCCAGGGGTCGAACAGGAGCCAAAGCAAGAAGTCCTTAAAAACAAAGATGTAAGACCTGTTTGCTTGTATGAAAGGCTCTATGAAAACGTTTACTTAGTTCAGTATTTACTTTAACTTTTAGAAATGTGGGACTTTCAGAATGGAAATACTGGCATCAAATACCTATTGAGTTTTGGAAATCCACATCTGCAGCGTTTAACCACCCGAGGCGTCGCCAGTGACGCCTAAACACAAAACACACTTTAACTTTTCAACTGTTAACATAGAGCAGGGCGATGTGGCCAAAAAAAAATCTAATCTCTGATCAATTCCAGATTAACCTTTGTTAAAGAAAGTAAAGTTTGTTACTTTCTTTAACAAAGGTTGCAATTACAATTTTTTAACAACTATTTTATTTAAGCATTTATTTTGGGAATTGGCTCCAAGACAAAGTGCGATTAAATCCAAGCTGTACAAATGTTTGTAGAGCAACCTAGCAAGTGTTTTGTGAGCTTAAGCATCCCATAGAGAGAAATACTGCACTCTTTCAGCAGAGCACTTGGTGACAACAGCCTTCAAACTGATGTTGCTGTTTCTGGTTTGATGCTCCAAGTTTGAAGTCACAACCCCTGTGAGCAAAATCTAGTTTTTGATTCACCAGTCGATAAAAGAACATCTAAATATATTATTTACTGGAGTAATTATTACCTTATTTTACTAAGAAATTTACATGAGTGTTATTTAAAAAAAAAATCAGTACGTATTGATTTTACTCCAAACTACGGAAGCCCAAGAGCTGGGGAAATTTCAAATTTCGAATTAAAAAAAAAAAAAAAATTGCCTGAAACACCAAAATCAAATGAATCAATAATATTAAAGAATAGCTCATTCCTACGTTAACACGATCAACATAATTCCAGCAGATCCTGAAGGAGTAAAGCGGCTCGATGAGCCGTGTTAACGGTTGAAAAGTTACAGTAAATCAAAGAACACAAACACTGGAGCTCCGGTGTTGCTCTCAAATGTTTGGGATAATACATTTATTACTGAAACTACTTCCAAAAATAATGACAACTTTATGAAGTAGCACTTTCAAACAAACATAGTTGAGAAGTGCTTTGACAAAGATAACTACCACCCAACAGATGCTATATATCAAGTATTGCAGGTAAAATATTTGGTATGAAACTTAAAATCTTTATAAAGCCAATGTAAGGTATGAAAGTCAACAGCTATTCAGTCTTTTCTATTAGCTGTGAATGAGGCTTCGGTTGTGCGTTTGCAGGTGATTGTTCAGCAGGTGCATATAGATGGACTCGGAAGAACGAAGGAGGACCTGCTGACCTACGAAATCGCTGAAGTCTTCCGGGCCAAGAATTTGATCGAGGCAAGTGGACGTTGGCTCAGTTATTTTCATTGATTATTGAATAGGTGGTTGGAAGAAACCCTCGTCTAAACACATGCAGGTGATGCGGAAGTCCCACGAAGCCCGACAGAAGCTGCTGCGTCTCGGCATCTTCAGAAAGGTTGAGGTCATCATAGACACTGCGCGAGGTAAGGCTCTGCACCAGAGAAGTCTTCTTGAGAGCGTTCAGGGGAAGCAATGTTGACTTTTGTCTTGTCTGGAGGTGAACACGCTCTTCCAAACGGCCTTGATGTGACGTTCGAGGTCACCGAGCTGAGACGCTTGACGGGCAGCTACAACACGATGGTTGGAAACAATGAAGGAAGCATGGTGAGTTCCTGAAGGGCTCTCCTGACACCAGAGCATTTACTTAGCTTCAAATGTACATTTCTCATCAAAAAGTGACGTTTTCATCCAAAAACATAGTAATTGTAGTTAGTTTTATAGGGTTTCTTACCCTATGCGGTATATGCTGTCTAAAAGCTGTACTTTCCTAATCCAAATGAATTCTTTATCATTTCAGGTACTTGGATTAAAGTTACCTAACGTCCTTGGTCGGGCTGAAAAACTGACATTCCAGTTTTCTTATGGAACCAAAGAAACATCCTATGGCCTGTCATTCTTTAAGCCACAACCAGGACACTTTGAACGCAAGTATGCTATCGATCCAAACGGACGTATAATGTTCATTAGTGATGGGTCCGGCAACACGGACGCGTCCGCTCACGTGGCGAGCTCATAGAACAAAACCTCGTGTCGGTGCGCGTATCGCTTTGTGAAAAGTCAACAGTGGCTGTCGGTGTGTCACCGAAGCTTAGGACTAAGGAACAACCAGAAGTGTTGCCAGATTTGGTTGTTTTCCCTCCAATTTAGGGGTTTTGATTTTGATATTGGAGGTAAAATTTGCTGTGGGGTCAATTTGGTGGTATTAGTTGGTTCTATTATGAGTCTTAACAATCTTCTATCTGAAGTATTTTATTTTGAAAAATTACCGGATCCTCTCAGTAATATTTCTGTCACTTGGGTGCTAAATCAGTCCGGCAGTTTAGTTTAACAGAGCTGCCCCGGATGCGCGCCCAGCTTCCAGCAATTGACCGATTCTGGCACTCAAGCGTTTTCCCCGCCCACCTGTGAGTGACATTTTATTTTACAGATTTTTTCCTCAAGGTGTTGAATGTGGTGTTTCAATTAAGTTTGTGGGATTCATTATTAGATTTAGTGGTGCCTTCCTCTGTGTAATCATCATAATCATTTTGTCTTTTGTTGGTCAAATGCTGCAATTGTTCAGCAGTTTCAACTGTAATACCTGTTTCAACCTTTAGGAGGCAGCACACAGGCGGCTTTTGACTATAGTTTCAAGAATTAAACTATTTCATTTTAATTTGGCAATGACCAACAGACAGTATTTTTAAAGCCCCGTTTATAGAGGTCAAAAGCCAACAAAAGTTGATTTAGAGTTTGGTTTCCCAAACGAAAAAGCAATGGGTATTCTTTATTTCTCAGAGGATTTTTCAATTTTCTGTTCAGTTCAATTTTATTTCTATAGCCCAATATCACAAAACAACTGAATGAATGGGCTTCATACCACTAAATGTACAGAAGCAGAAGGTCGGTCATGAAATATAAATAATATCTGGTTGCTAAACTGAACAGACTAAATAAAACTGGTTATCCCTGCCCTTTGACCCTCGTTTTCGGCAGGAAAAAACTAAAAAGCCTGATTCTAGAAAAAAAAGAAGAAACCTGACAGATGTCCACATGTAGGAGAGATCCTCTCCCAGGAGCGACAGGCAATTAACCAGGACTATTAAAGAGGAATTAGCTTAACTAACTCTACAACTACGTATTTAAATAGAGTTCAGCAAGATAAGACTGGGGGACGGGTGGGGGCGAGGTCCACACCCAAGACGAGCCAGAGGCGTGGTCCACGGCCAAGAACAGGAGCACAGACGATCCACCAGGAATCTGAAATCTCTTCTGCTCTCCCGAAGGGGAGTGGAAGAGGAACAACACGTGAATCCCACTGCACCAAACAGAAGCACTAAATAAAATAATTAATAAATAATAGAAGAGAGAAAAAGTAATATAGAATAGAGAACCAAACTCCATACCATTCCCAGCTTCTAACTTCTTGCGGCCTACTAGTAAACGAGTTGTTATTGAGTAATTGTAATTTGGTTCCATAACTTTTGTTTGTAATTTCTGATTAAAATTGTGCTTTAGGCGTCAGTCAGTTCAGATTCATGGTAGTTTTGATTTCTATCTTATAAAGGGTGAAAAGTGATCCAGACTGTGGGTTTATGATGCATCGATGATAATAGAAAGGTTTCTCTCTTTTCCTTTTAGTGTCTCCATCAATGCGTACAAAGTAACCGGCCAGTTTCCTTGGAGCTCACTAAGAGAGACGGATCGAGGAATTTCTACAGAAATAAGTGTAAAGACAGTCTTCTAAGTTATTCTTATTGCTTTTCTGCATTTCAAAGTTGTTTTTTTCTTAAATGCATGTTGTCTGGTTACAGTAAATTACCACTTTTAGACGGCCTCTGCACGCGCATTGTCCCACGATGTTGTTGTAGAGCAGGAGTGTCAAACAGATTGTTTAATCCGGCCCAGTTATGGAAAAAAGAAATGAATTTTCAAAAAAGAAAGTAAGTTTCTAGCCCATTCCTGTGGCAAGTTATGATTCTTTAAAGAAAAGACCGCAATTCACAATTCCACCACTAGGAGGAGCAAAGGAAACTAAAGAGATCAAAAAATAAACACGATGAATTCCAAACCATGTTGAGTTTTGGGAGAGAAAGGGAGGTTAACACCAAAATGTTTGCAAATTTAATTCATAAAGCAGTGACAGCATTGCTGCAGAGAATAAACTTGATCTTTTTCAAGTGAATTGGAATTGCAACTTTTTACATTTTGAAGAGCGGTTGAGGAGTATTCTGCAAACATTTATGCTCAAAGCTGCTCGTCTTAATCGCTGCAAACGATAAAGAGGCCTTTATTCAGGCACGATGAAAAAGAATCATCTGAAAAACTTTTCCCTGGTAGATCCCACAGGAAGAATGAATGGGATGATGCATTTTTACCTGTCAGCCTCTCGTGCTCAGGTCTTCACTGCTTCAGCACAAGCTGAAAGGACATTTCTCTGCACAAGCATTAAAGTGCTTGTGGTATTGGTATCTATTTTAGGCATTGCAACACTCCATGCACCTCTCCTTATAGATTCAACGGTCTGTTTGGGTCAGCAAAAGAATCTTTTAGTTTGTTAGAGAAAAAGATCTTCCAGAAAGCAGCATTGACATGTACGACTGAGCAAAAATATCTGCCGGCAAACAATTCTGCAAGTTGTTCCACTAAATCACTTCTTGTGATTTTTGTCAAATAGATTACCAAGTTATAATTTTTTATAATGTTAATAAGATGAACATCACAGTCTGAAAGCGCCCCATAATCTCAAAACATTAAACAAAATCAGTTTCCCCAACATTTTAAGTTTGGAAATTCTAGTTCTGTTTACAGACTTCATAAATGTATTATTTTTCTTACTTCTGATGAGAACATCAGCTGTTTATCAATGTTCCCCCTCAGTTCCCTGTGTGGAAGACCAGCCAAACCTTGAAGTGGGAGGGAGTGTGGAGAGAGCTGGGCTGCCTCGCTAACACCGCTTCTTTTGCTGTCCGTGAGGAGAGCGGCCATTCCCTCAAGTCCTCCCTTTCGGTATTTATTCGTCCACCTTACCTTGTTTCATTTCAATATAGTGAGGCTACAAGTGCTACTTCCACAGAGTGGGATAAAGACTGACATTTAAAAAACAAAAAGTTTTAAGCCTCCACCACATTTGTTCTCTTCAGCATGCAATGGTCATCGACACCAGAAACTCTTCCATCCTTCCAAAAAAAGGAGGCTTCCTGAAGATCCATCAGGTTGGTTGTCAAAGCAAAAATGAATGCAGTAAAAGGTGCACACAACACTGATATTCTGCCTGTTCAGGAGCTGGCTGGGTTCACTGGAGGAGATGCTTGTTTCCTAAAGGAGGATTTTGAGATCCAACTCAACAAAAAACTCTTCTGGGACTCCGTGAGTTCAAATATTTTAAATCAATTCTCAGTTTGTGTCCTTGTGGATTTAGGTTATATTTTAGCAACATTTGAGCTGTTTTGGCATTTAGCTGTTGAATCTGCATTACTATGGAGTCTCGAAAGAGCCAAAATGAAACAAATATATACACCATTAAATAAATAAATAAATGTGGCATTAAATAAATAAATGTTGAAATAAATAAATAAATGTTGAAATAAATAAATAAATGTTGAAATAAATAAATAAATGTGGCATTAAAATATTAAAAGAGCACATTTAAGTATTTCATGACATATTTATTTATTTCATTGCCCAGTGTGGGTCAAAAGAGCCAAATTGAAATAAATAAATTTAATATGAAATAAATAAATAAATGTGGCATTAAAATATTAAAATAGTCATTAAAAAGCTATTTTCAACATTTCATAATATATTCATTTATTTCATGATTTCATTATACATTTCATGAAACAGGAAGTGGACACACCATGAAAATGCAATCTGTCAGATTCTCTCGTCAAACTCAGTGGGCGGGGCATAACTCTCATCGTCTCTGCTCTGTTGCTCTGGCCTGGTGCAAAGTTTTTGTCTGAGTCCTCACTCACATACACACTGCAAACATTGTTTTGGTGAAACAAAGAACTTTTGTTCGGGTCACCAAATCAAAATGTTTTCTCCGTCCACTTCATGCATTCAGGGTTATTTGGCGAGCTCCGTTCCAGCCAGGGAGTCTCCCATGCCGTACAAAAGCGGAAACTCCGCGGGGAAAGGATCCGGTGTTAACAACGGTGCCGCGGAAGTGGATGGAGAATGGCGGATTCTGTTCACGGCTCCGTGGCGAGGGTTGGGGGGGGTCCTGGCTGCTCCAGCGGGGGGTCTTGGTGTGGGGATGGCCGGGTGCTCTACCCCAGTGTTTCTTAACCATAGGGCCGCGGCCCAATCTCGGTCCGCGAGCGCCCTCTAGTGGGCCGCGAAAAAAAATCTGTGCTAAACCTGAGGGCGCGAGGGCCGCGGGACCTGAATAACAGCCTCTTCCCACTTGGTGGCAGTAAGCGTCACGCCGGGTTCACACTGACCCGAAAGCACCACGAAGCAGATTGTGCGCGGCTTCCCCCCGCTCTGTGGTTTACAGACCAGACGCGCATTTTTCCGCGGCGGTCGACAGGGGCTTCAGCGGGAGATTTTGTTGTTTTTGCCATCATACAACCTAAAGATATTACCGCGTGTTTCTGCTAAGAGGAACTCCTGTTTTACACCCAAAATCCAGCCCCGCCCACCCGCTCCGGAGCCGGTTCACTGTGTGCGCGCGTCCCTGTCTGTTTTGTTTGTGTCTGTGCGCACGCGCTCGCATGTGTGTGCGTGAGTAAATTCATAAACTAAAACTTTTACCCATGTCTCTGTTCTCTGCCTCTCTGTTGTTGTTTACTCCTGAACCCCGCAGCGGAGTCTGCTCACTACGTTGATCTGTATGTGTCTGTGCTCGTGCACGCACGTGCGTGTTGTGATTGTATGTATACAGTTTGTTTTGATATAAAAACATGATTACTTTTGTCAATCGCGGCATTTTATTGTAAAAAATTGGTTATATTTTAAAAAGGCTGATGTTATTCCCACGTATTTACACTCGACCAGCATAGAAAATGATAGAAATTCATATTGAACACATGGAATACATGCAGCCAAGATCTCATTGCTGCAATGTCTGCATGTATTCCAAGTGTGTCCAAGGCTGGATGTTTTTGTTGGACGCACGTATTTAAAACTCAACTTAAAGTTAAATTCCCATTAACTGTCCCACTCCTAAATGTGTAAATGTGTTCTCCACATTTGATCCATCCCCTGGTGGAACCGTGAGCTGCAGAGACAGCCGACCTCAGGAACTGTAACCAGAATCCTAACCTGAACCTCTTTCCTCTGGGTTTGAGCGACAAAGAACAAAGTTTAGCACTGGACGCACGGTTTTCCAAAATTACGTGTGAATACACACTTTATTTTAAAAATAAACCCTATTTTCTCTTGTAACTTTATGTAACTTTCTGCCAGAATTGATGCGGAACGCTCGCGGCTCGTGCTCAAACTAAAGCAGACGCCGAAAGGATCTGCTGCACGGTGCGAGCCCTGAACGGAGGACCACACCGCTCCACGCCTGGTGTGAACGCCGCCATAGGTTAACATGGGCGCCAAATAGAAGCGGCCTCTGTTCTACGTTGTGGCATGAGCCAATAGTATGCGGCTATCAGCCCCTCATCATATTTTCTTTATTCCGGGGCTCTTTGCCTCAGTTCATGTTTAGTTTTTTTTTAAACCAGACTGTTGTGACTGTTGTTGTTAAATTTGTCACAGATTTGGAGAGAAATATCTAGTACTAAATTAAAACTTATAATTTGTCAAGTTCATCAGCAGGTTATAAAATAATCTTTTAATTAGCATTTTTATTTAAATGACATTTACAGTTGTTTCATTATTGAAACTTATTTGAAGTGTTCTTGTTTTATTACTACACAATTTAATTGATCAAAATGCCTTATAGATATTTTTGGAATTCTAATTTGTGTTGAGGTTGACCACTGTGTTTTACCTGTTCAGTATGAATATAAATGTCTGAGATGATCATGTTGTATCATTTTTCCCCACAAGATTTTACTTTGATAAACCATAAAATGACTCGATTTAATTATCAAATATAAATCAAACAAGATCTGGATCAATTTACATTAACATGCTTATATTTGAATGGGCCTCGAATCACTTTGTACCGGGAAAATTGGGCCCCAGGGTCAAAAAGGTTAAGAACCTCTGCTCTACCCCTTTGTACCATTCCATCATTATCCACATTAGCAAAACATAAACACTCACCTGAGCACAGGTTTCAGCTCACCATTGCACTAATAGTTTGCGTGTCAGAATGAAAGACTTTGTGTTTCTGTTTGTATGATTAAGCCTGTTAGCTGCAGCTGCAGTTGTATTGTGCACATTTCGACTCGTTTAAATGCGGAGACTATTTCAACCAACAGGTGTGTGTGTAACTACAGAGTGTGTGTAGACGGGGTATATCGAGGGTTGCGTTAGTCTGGGGGCGGAGCTGTCAGAGCAGACTCTTCCTGGAGGGAACTGTTGGCATCGATCTTACGTCAGCACGTTTCAGACCGCTCGTTTTCCTGGGTATGGGAGGGGCTGCTGCAGACTTTGCAGGTTTTTAGAGGATTACTCTTAAATGCATCAATGGATGAAAATGTCGCTTTGGGGTTCTTTATAGTGAGGAATGGACAGTAAAATGCATTTAAAATCTCAAAAAGTAGAATTTTCATGGTAGGGCCCCTTTAAGACAAAGATGGAAAAACTGAAGATGTGGTTTGATGTAAATAAACTTTGACAAAATTTAAGTCAAACAAAAATTATGTGATTTGGTAATTATAATGGTAAAAATATGAACACTGACATGTATATAAATGGGGTGAAATTTGAAAGAATTTAGGATGACAATGGAGTCCCCCATTGGGGCACGTTCCAGTAACTCTTCAGGGACATCGAGAAGACCGGGTAGTCTGAATTGTTGTTCAGCCCGTAAGCACAAACTACAGTCAGAGACCTATCTCCCACTTAAAGGCAAAGGGACATGACCCTCTCGTCTACCGGGATGAACTCCAACATTTAGGGGATGTGCTTGGGGGCTCATGAGTACGCCCATACTGGTCTGCCAACTCTCACCATAATTAACTTGAGAATGATTGAGAGTCCAACCAGAGCCCAGGCTGTGTGTGGAGGTGAGCCCACAGACAACTCCTGCATGTTTTCCAACATTCCCTGATCTGGTATGTTCTAATGGGATGGACACACCTGAACCAGGTAATCAGTCATGAGTAGGGCTTGGATATATGGAAATCATGCTGACACTGCAGCCCTCGAGGCCTGGAGTTAACTCCCTGATCCAGATGGTACCTCTTGACCTCCTGCACAAGCTCAGGCTCCTTCCCTCCAAGAGGTGATATTCCATGTCCCAAAAGCCAAATTCCTTGACCACATATCACTTTACACCAGCTCCTAATGAGCTCTCCTGCAGGTGATTGGCCTACAGGAGAGTTATTCCACGTTGTTCCTTAATGCTGGACTCAGCGAGTCCCAACACCTAGCCTGGCACCAGGGTGGGGCGCTGCTGATGCCAATCCAGGGAAAGTAGCAGAATTGTCTTCTACTTCTCATAAAATATGTCATGAACCGCTCTTTGTCTGGCTCGTCACCCAGGACCTGTCTGCCATGGAAGACCCTAAAGGGGCAAAAGCCCCAGACAGCTTAGCTCCTAGGATCACTCGAGCTCACAAACCCCCCCCACCACAGTAAGGTGGCGGCTCACGGAGGGGAAAAAATATGCACTTTTCTGTGCGTTGATGTAAGAAGAACTTACCAATAGTGTGAATGCTTTAAAGCATTCACTCTGTTCTTTCTGTTGCTCTTTACTTCTTTAATAATATTTTTCTTCCAAACGTTTTTTGTCGCTCTTTAGGTCTGTAGGTCTTTTTAGGCTAATTTAGCAATTAGGGAATATGTTTAGCCTCCTGTCAGCTTCAGCTTTTTCAACTATCTGCTTTAGCGTTTTCAGCTATCAATATCAGCATCTTCAGCTATTTGAACTAGCATCTTCAGCGGCCACGTTCCGCTTACAGCATTCACACTAGCATTATCGCAGGCAATGCGACTTTTCTAGTTTCTTATTATATTTTTTTTCCTTCATAAGAAAAATGCCACAGAGACATGTTCAAAACTCAAAACACAGGATTTGAATGAAAACCGTAAAATAGCTATTTAATGAAATCATAGATGACACGTGTTCTGTTTGCTCGGTTGATATTAATTCTTTGCCCTGATCAGCTGGAATGAAACTTGTTTTTGTCCAGGTTCTCTCTGCCTCATTGTGGGGAGGCCTGCTTCTACCACTTGGTGACGAGAAGACCAGCATAGCTGACAGGTATGAAGGAGCAGAACACCATTTCCGTTTCCTGATCTGGAATCAAACTTTACAATAAGTGCACAGCTATAATCTAATCTTGTAATTAACAAAAAAAAAAAGCTTATATTCTGAATAAAAAAATTCAGTGTTTCCTCTGTAAGAGAGATGAAGATGCTGAGGTTCTCTTTGGGAGTGACCAGGATGGATAGGATCAGGAATGAATCCATCAGAGGGACAGCACATGTTAGAGGTTTTGGAGATAAAGTCAGAGAAGCCAGACTGAGATGGTTTGGACATGTTCAGAGGAGATACAGTGAAGATATTGGTAGAAGGATTTTAGAGCTACCAGGAAAGAGGTCTAGAGGAAGACCAAAGAGGAGGTTTATGGATGCAGAGAATGAAGACATGAAGGTGGATGGTGTTAGGACTTTGTCACCTGTTTGAATGTTTTAAAGGGTGAGTTAAACAGAAAAATACAACATGCAGACATTTGTTTAATTCTCTGATTTTTTTCTAATGTCTTTGACATTTACATTACATGTGTTTATCTTGCTAACTCCTTAACAGACGGTTCAATTTATCTAAAGCACACGTCATTGTTGGTGGATTTGTCCTTTTTTTTGACCCTTTAGGTTTTATCTGGGCGGTCCCACCAGTATCAGGGGGTTCAGTATGTACAGCATGGGTCCACAGAGTGACGGTAAGATCAGTTCTTTCAATAAAGTCCTAGGATTCCTTGCGTGACTGTTTTTGTGTCATTTGTAAGGTGATTATCTGGGAGGAGAGGCCTACTGGGCTGGAGGCCTCCACCTCTACACGCCTCTGCCCTTCAGGCCTGGCAGAGGCGGCTTCGGGGATCTGTTCAGAACCCACTTCTTCCTGAACGCTGGAAACCTTTGTAACCTCAATTATGGTGAGAATCAACCCAAAGGAGATGAAACCTAAACCGTTGCATTTATTACTTTAATTAAATGCAGTGTTTTAGATTAATTTGATTTTCACTTCTTTTTTGGATGTTTATTTTGTATAAATTTAGTTGGCTTTTGTTTGTAAATACGACGGAGTATTAGGGCTACTTTACAAACATTTATTTTCTTTAAAGCTTGTAAATTTACCAAAAAAAAAGTCGTAACTGCTAAATTACGAGAATAAAGTAGACTATCTATGACTTTAAAAGTCATAGGCTATATGACTTTTTTTCTCTTACATTTACAACTTTTAATCATAAATTCACGAGATAAAAAGTTGTAAATTAATGAAAACAGAACCAAAGTTGTCTGTTTATCAGAGCCGTGCTCGAAGATGAAAAACATGGAGAATCTTGTGAGGATTTATCTCCAGATCGCTGTTAAAAACAAAGACATTCTGAACCTTTTGGTGACTCGAAATCAAGTCATCAGTGAAGCTGACTCTCCTGTGCAGAGTTTCATATTTAAAATAAAAAGATCTGAGACACACGTTCACAGGAGCGCCACTTTATTTTGCCCTTTCATTCACATACCCAGAATTACAAATTCAAATTAACTGTATTTTTATAGCACCTTTCCAGTTAAGAAACAGCTCAAAGTGCTGTACATAAAGCAAATACAAGAAAAACTATACCCCACACATGCAATAATATAAAAACACAAGCTCCTCATAACAATAAAAACAGAAACAAACAGATAAAAAAGCAGAGCAAGCAGATCACGGAGGAGCAACCTGAAGGTGCTGTACACCCTGTCCTCCTATTGGCTGGACTGTCAGCATCCAGGCAACATGAGGCACGTCCCGCTCATCCCCAGCACCCCCCAGCTCGACGCCCCCAGCCCCCCGGCCCAGTGCACCCAACTGGGCACACAAGGCCAGGCAGCTCAGAGGACAAGGAACAAGGAAGACCAGAGGACAAGCAGGACCACGACTCCATGAGCCTGAACACAAACACCCCAGCCGAGAGTGAGAAAACGCTCGTAGACACGTATAAAACGATAAAATAGACAAAATATAAAACAACTAAAGTATAAAAACACACATTAAAAAAAATGGAATGTGATAAAATATAAGGTAATACATAAGAAGTAAAACTTCAGTAAAAAAAAACAAATAAATACATGGTAAGATATAATAAAATATACGCGTAAAATGCTAAATCGCAAATACTATCTACTTAAAAGCTGAATTAAATAAATGTATCTTTAGTTTCTTTTTAAAAACCTCAACAGTGGTTGAAGCCTCACGTCCTCAGGCAGGCTGTTCCACAGACGAGACCTATAATATCTAAAAGAGGCCTCGCCGTGGATTTTAGTCCTGACTCTGGGGACCTCCAGCAGGCCTGCGCCTGAAGACCTGAGAGCTCTAAGAGGTTCATAAGCTGAGAGTAAATCTGATATGAAAGAAGGACTAAGACCATGTACACTCTTATAAACAATTGAAAGAATCTTGAAATCAGTCCTAAAGCTGACAGGGAGCCGGTGCAGAGATCTCAAAATAGCTGCACATGGTTAAGTGTAGTTTTGTAGAAGCCCTTCCACCACCTTACGTCATGTCTCTGTCACGCGCAGAAACCAAAAAAGGATGAAAACAGTGCCCCCTTCTTCAAATAAAACGTCCCGTTTCAACATAAAACAACAACGAGGAATGACAATAGTCTGTTACGTTAGCACGAGAACATTGAAACTTCCGTAAACTGGGCCTCTTCAGACGGAAGCATCACAGAGTTGGAGGAGATCTGGTCTTTCACGCAGGAAGAAATGACTGGAAGTGGACAGCTGCACGGATCTCGATGGCTTCATCAACGGGATCTCAACACGTACATTTATGAGATCTTAAGTTTATTCGATTTATAAGGCACCTTAAAATGATGGTCAGAGAAGGTGCCGCACATTAAAACTTCAAAGATGTAATTTTATGAGAAAAAAACTCGTAATATTACTCTTTTTTTTGGTGGCACAAATACTCCGTCGTAGTGAAGTGACCATAGTTTGGAAAAAGCTGACCTCAAGTTATTTCTGTTGCTTTGTTTAAATTTGACAGAAGTAATGTGTGTGACTGTATTTAGGTGAGGGGCCTCAGGCACATTTGAAGAAACTTGCAGAATGCCTCCGCTGGTCATATGGACTGGGCATTGTGCTGCGTTTGGGAAACATTGCCAGACTGGAGCTGAATTACTGCATTCCCATGGGAGTCCAGAGTGGAGACAGGTACTGACAGTGAGGGCGAACGTGCAGGAATAGAAAACAGTTATGCACAGAATACCAAAAAACTAAACTTGTCTGGTTAAAAGTCATTATAAATAGGGCTGTTATGTGATTAATTTTTATGTGCGATTAATTGTGAGCTGTAATTAATTAATCAAATTAATCGATTTTAATCGCAATTTTTTAATTTAATAATTTCTGTTGAAAACCTCATTTTGAGGCATTTTCTTTAAGTTTGTGACATTGTGGCACAGAGTAAAAGAGCAAAATAAAACTAAAACGAAGGCTTTATTATGTTTTTTTTTAATTATAAAAGACTTCCAACTTTTACTTTGATACGTGTTTTCAATTTGATCGTATAACAAAACGTAAAAAATTCAACAAACAACTGGTCCAGAGTCTTTAATTTACTACATCATAAACAATAAGAACACTTTTCTTAGCAATTCAAAAAATATTGAACACAACCTTCCTGTTAATTGCATAATTCAAATGTTTCTATACATTATTCCACAGTTTACAGCAACAGCAAGACTGTAGAAAAGACATGAAAATGATTTTATTGTTTCATTTTACATATTTGAGTGAATTTGATCATTTTAAGGATTGAGATAAAGCAGAAAAGAAATAGAGAATCTAAGAAGGAAGAAATTAAATACCACGAAGGAATTGAACTATTTAGAATTTATTTAAAAAAAAACAAAAAACTTCATCTAGACAAAAGCAAGCAGTAAGAGGAGAATTTTCCCTTTAAAATTTTTTCTTTTTTTTTTTAATTCTCATGATAATCATCGTTCACAAAAAAGAGCTAGACTGGAGCTCAGTTCGCTGTTACAATGACAACGTCATGCATTGCATATTAAACAGACCGCTTCTATAAAAGAAAAAAAATGGAAAGTTCTGATTTATTTCATATTTATATTTTTCTTAAATGTCCATGGCACGAGCGAGATAAAATGCAACACAGAAGTGTCCATCCGAAGCAAATATTAAAATAATGCGCTAAAATGTCTGTAATTAAAAAATCGGGATTAACATGATAATTTAACAGCCCTAATTATAAGATAGACTCTTGTATGTTTTAATCAGAATATAAAAGCATAAATCTTTAAGTATTTATCAGAACGACTGTAAAGAGCTTTTTAAAATTTCAGTTTACTGCACACAAGATCACGTATGAGTAATCGTTCTGAACTGGAGTGTAATTTAGCTTAACATTTGGGTATTTTGGTGACAGCAGTATTTTATACGACCCGTGTCATGAATAAGAGATGATGTCGGCTTTATTTGATATTCCTTTCACTATTTGTCTCCTGCAGGATTTGTGATGGGGTCCAGTTTGGTGCAGGGATCAGATTCTTATGAAACTGTTCTTTCCTTACCCAATGTGTCGGACGGAGAAACCCATTTGTACAGAACTATCCTTGAAATAAATGAGTTAAATAAAGTTATTTTATCTGGGTGTCGGATGTCATTCATGTTTTTAGGATTCTTTGAATGGTAAATAAATTGATTCTGATTCAGCTGAATTGAAAAGACTTTGGTTTGAGACTTTTATTCTGTTTTGATACCAGATGCTGCTTTACAAAATGTTTGGGGTTGTTAGTTAATGTTGTTAAAGACCCACTCTGATCATTCTTTGATATATTTTCAAAGTGTTCCCAGTTATATAATTAGAATTATGACATTTATAGACAAAATCATGAAACTTTTGTTGTTGTCTAGAATATGGTTTCTGCAGGAATTAGAAATACACCTCTGAGTCGTGGGTGGGACTGTAGGCATGGAGTAAGCCTGCCCTCATTTCCCATAATCCCTTTGTTTACACTAGCTTACAGCCCCTCACACCCCCATATGGTTCAACAAATATGGCGAGCAATTTTGGAGCTATCCAGAATGGAGACGAGCAGGGAGCGGTGGTTATAGGCCCTGCATCCCTGCTACAAGCTCTAAAATGCAACATTTTGATCATTTACATAAAGAAAAACTCAGAAATTCAGTTCTACGATTAATTGTCCTCCATCAGCAAAATTCCTTAAGAGCCGTCATTTCTAACCTTTATGTGCATGTGTCAAAGTCAAGGCCCGGGGGCCGGATCCGGCCCTTCAGATCATACAATTTTATTGTCATGAATGGCCCAATGTTATCTTGGTCTTTTTTCTAACTATTATAATTTTGACAAAATATAATTATATGGAGAGTAAAATATTGAAAGATATTAGAGGTTTAAATTGATTTATTTTGCAATAATATTCCTGCCTTTTAATTATTCGACTACGTTAAAAAGTTAAGGTTAAAAATTTTCATTCTGCTAACTTTTTGGACTATTTTTTCAGTTATTTTTTAGGCTATTTTGGAGTTTAGCTAATATTTCAGCTACATGTTAGTTGCTTCATTGTCTAATCTATGCTTTATTTTTTTTTAGTTTTTAGGCTGTTTTTTAGTTTAGCTAATATTTCTGCTGTGGCTAATTTAGTCTTATTTTAAAGGTTTTTAGGCTTGCTGGAGTTTGGCTAATATTTACTGCTGTTTTGGCTAATTTAGGCCTTTTTCAGTTTTTAGGCTATTTTGAAGTTTAGGTATTTCTTCAGCTACATGCTAGCTGTTTTGGCTAATCCAGTTTTTATTTTTTAGTTTTAGGACAAATTGGCATTTAGCTAATATTTTATGGAGTTATCAGTTTAAGCGATTTCAGCTATAAGCTTCAGCATTTTCTGCTATCAATTTCCACATTTTCATCCATCAGCTTCAGCGTTTTTAGTAATAATTTTAAGCATCTTAAGCTATCAGCACTAGCATCTGTAGCAGCCAAATTCAGTTTACAGCATTCACGCTAACATTATTGCAGATAATGCTGTATATCTAGTTCATAATTATGTTAAAAAGTCACGGTTTTATCGCTTTAAATTTAGTGTTCAATAAATGTTTATCCTGTTCGATCCACAACCTGAGGTGTGTTTTGGATTTTGGCCCCTTGTGCGATTGAGTTTGACATCCCTGATTTAGACTTATCATGATTTTAACATCTTTTCTGACAAACAAAACAGCTATAGTTAGCTAGGTGCATATATGGATACCTATAATTAGTAATTAGTGCAAAAATGTTGATCTTGTTTTCAGTTCCTCAAGCTGACATAGTACTACATTCATGTAAGAAACACTGATCCATTTCTTACATGTGTACAAGTTCTGCAGTGCATTTAAACACAATATTCTTCTGCAATCATGTGAAGTATTAGTCTGTTTGTGTGGTGTTTTTGCGAGCCTTTCTGGATTAAGACGACCTACGCCAAGATATTCCGATGCTAAACGCAGGTTGTTTTTTTTTTGTTTGTTTTTGAACAACTGCACACTGCAGAACAAAACATGGCTTTAATTTTTTTGTTTTTACATTATTACAAACAGAGGGGACGATCGCAGCAATAAAAAACTAAAACAAAATCAATAAAATAAAAATAATAAAATATGTCTGAGCAAAGTGGGGCAGACAATATAAATCACATTCGTACAGATCCGTGGCTTCAATGATTCCAAATATAGCTTCAATTCATTTTAAAATAATACAAATTTTGGGGGGATCTTCATATATAGAATAGAATACAATAGAATTCAACTTGTCATTGCACATGTCTCAAGTACACAGCAAATGCAGTTTGCATCCATCCAGAGTGCTTTAGCAGGTATAAATATAGCAGTGAGAGGTTAGATAAGATAAGATAGTCCTTTATTCGTCCCACGGAGAGGAAATTTCAGGGTTACAGCAGCATTACAGATAGAAAAATTAGACAATTTACGTATTTACAAGGAGAACAAAGTTATAGTGTGGAGATAAAATACAAAGAAGAAAAATGAGAAGAGAAAGCAATTGCACTGTGGATATGATTAATGTTGCAGAAATTGCACAACATATTTTTAAAGTGACTTAGATTGAGTATAAAAATAAAAAATAAAGTGACAAAAATAAAGTAAAGTGACTGATGGCATCAACATCTCAGCAAGTGTCCAGCTGGATCACTAGGAGCAGCTCCGGTTGTATAGTCTCACTGCAGCAGGTAGGAAGGACCTTGCGATGTCGCTCTTTTAGACACCTGGGGTGGATTCGTCTATTAGGTATCAGCAAGTATTTACAGTGTGAAAAATGTACAGTTCAATTCAGCAGATAAAGTGCAGATAGTATTAGTGCTGATGTAGTCCATGTGTTATTGTTGTGTGTGTTTAAATGCACCCATAATGGTGTTGGTCATGTTTGTTCTGCTCAGAGGTGTTTGTGGCTGAGATGTCAGGATGCAGAGTTCAGAAGTGTGGTAGCAGTTGGGAAGAAAGTGTTCTGGAACCTGGTGGTTTGGAGACTCCTGTAGCGCCTCCCAGAGGGCAGAGGAGAGAAGAGTCTGTGTGCTGGGTGGTGGAGGTCCTTTATGATTGTCCCTGCCCTTTTAGACATCGCTTCCTGTAGATGTCCTTTATGGCAGGAAGTGGTGCTCCAGTGACGTGCTGGGCAATTTTTACCACCCTCTGCAGTGCAGCAGAGCAGCTCCCGTACCAAACTCAGTTGGTCAGGATGCTCTCGATGGTGGAGCGGTAAAAGTTCACCAGGATGTCGGTGGACAGGTGGTGTTGTCCAGGTGAGATCCTCAGAGATGTGGTCTCCCAGGAACATAAAGCTGTCCACACACTTCACAACCTTCCCTTTGACGTGAATGGGTGTGTGTGGGTCAGTATTCTTCCTATAGTCTATGATGAGAGCTCCTTGGTCTTCTCTGTATTGAGTAGCCGGTTGTTGGTGTCACACTACTCTGCCAGACGATCCACCTCCGCACTGTCCTTGATGAGGCCAATCACCGTAGTGTCATCTGCAAACTTAATGATGGTATTTGGAGCTGACAGGTCATGGGTGAGGAGGGAGTAGAGGAAGGGGCTCATCACGCAGCCTTGAGGTACACAGGTATTTATTGATTGTGGATGAGCAATAGTCGTACGTGCTGGGGTCGGCTGGTCAGGTAAGTCCAGTAACCAGTTGCACATGAGGAAGCCAATTCCAAGATCTGCAATGAGTTGTGAAGGAATGGCTGTGTTGAACGCTGAACTGGAGTCCAGGAACAGCATTCTGGTGTATGTGTTTCTGTTGTCCAGGTGAGAGATGACAGAGTGCCGAGGATACTGCATCCTCTGTGCTCCTGCTCTGCTGATATGCAAATTGGTGGGGGTCCAGGGTGGGGGGAGGCATGATCTGAGATGTGTTAAGACCAGGTGAAGACCAGCCGCTCGAAGGACTGTGATGATGTGGTATCAGGCTGTAGTCATTCAGCAGATATATATTTATATCTGTGTATGCAAATTTGGTAAATTAAAGGATTATATTCAAGCAGATTTCTATTAATTTATTTTCTAAAATGATGTCAAATGTGATGGCTTTTGAAGAAAATCTTGGCAGTTGTGGAAACATATTTCTTATGTAACTCTTTCCAATCCAAAGTTTTTGTATTTAGGGACATAAGTAAAATAAATGCTGAGTGGTTTCAATTTCCTTTTCACAGAATGTACATATGTTATCATTTATATTAAACCGTGACCTTAAATGATCTATAAACGGATAAATGTATTTTAAAAACGCTAAACGCAGGCATCTCTGTCACTGGAGTCTCCTCGTTCCTCGGGCTCCTAACACTTCAGTGCGCATGATCATGGCGCACTCGGATGTCACGTGCTCCACCCGCGCATGCGCCGTACGCTTTGTTCCCTAGCCTCGTACACAGGAGAACATTGCGGGAAAACGAATCGAAGGCGGTGTTATTTTTTCTCCCCCCTCTGACTTTTCGCAGTTTCACCCTCCCCATTCCCCTTATAACTGGACACTGATATTTCGGAGAGTAAATATTCCTTCTTTGGCCGTCGCGAGCTCACTAAAAGCAGCCCAAACAGCTCTTCTTATCGGCGGTCTTACCTGAGAAGCGGCAGGCACTTGGACACACGCTGATGGCGGTCACCATTGAGGATCTGTATCGAAACTACGGGGTTCTAGCTGATGCTAAGGACAACCTCAGTCAGGTATAGTGAGACGTCGTGTGTAATTTTGTTTGAGCGTTTCATTTGAACGCGGTGTTGTGTTGTACTTCTCTGTGTGTTTCCTGTATTGTTTTGTGCGCTAAGCTAGCTGCTGCTAGCTTTAGCAGTGGAAAGGCTAGTAGTAGGTTTGCTTTGGGAGACCCAGATGCTATATCTGTTATTCTGGGCTGTACTAGTCAAGGCCACAATTCTACAATAATTCTTGATTAATATGATGTTAAAAATCAAAGCAACCATCTCCCTCGGCGCGCTTTGAAAAGATCTATTTACTGATGTTTGGCACATTGGAAATAATGACTAATGGCGGTTCATTTGAAAATCCCTTACTTTAGTACACAGCCTAGTCCATTTAAAAACACGAGTAGTTTAAACTGTTTTATTGTCTGTAAAATTGTATCATAGTTATTATAATTAGCTGCTATGTTTTCTGGTTACAGTGGAAAGAAAATGACTTAATAGTAATGGAAAGCAATACTTTTCTTTGACGTTTGTATGTGATTACTTGGTACATTAGAGAGACTTTGACAGAATTGTTACTTTTATCTTCATTAATTTGTATTTGGAAAGTTTAAAGTCAGTAATTCTGTTGTGTGAATGGCGGTACTGTCGGGTCTTGATGTTCACTTTTTTTTGGGTTGTATGTACTTCATCTCGGTCATTTAAATGTGATTTATTTCTACCTTAGTTTAAGTTGAACTCCGAAACCACCAGAATTCACATTGATCAAGTGGTTCAAGGTTTTTTTCATATTATTTTGTGCAGAGGACACCATTTTGATTTGAAGATTAAAAAAAAAAAGGTAAAACTTACTGATCACGCATGAGCAATATTGTCTACGGCAGTAGAGGCCGTGAAAAAGGAAGAAACAGATTTGATTCAAAGCGTCAAAGAGTTTGAGTATGCCTTCAATTTTTGTATATTCTGATGCTAAAACTCAGCAGATTTAGTTTAGCACTCATAGTTTCAACACAAAAGTAGTACAAAATATTTTAAATAAAAGTAAAATGTGGATGACTGAATTCTCCTCTCATAGACACAGTTTACACGGCTCATTTTAGACGTAAAAAAAAACAATCTTAATGTTATCCAGATTAGAGCATCATAAATACTATTTATGGGAACAAAGATATTTATGTCCTGAGTTTCAGTTTGGATGTAAGAAAAATAACTGATAAATTACTTCAGACTACATCGTATTTTTTGCTCTTCTTTTCTTAGCAGCTATGACACAGTTTGGTTTGTAGACTTAAACTCTAAAACGGCATTATGTTTTTCTTGCAATGTTCTGTCAAAATAATAAATCATCTTGGGATTTATAACGTAACTAAATGTCTTTCTTCTTATTTTGCAGCACAAAGATGCTTACCAGGTCATCCTGGCTGGAGTGAAGGGCGGTCCAAAGGAGAAGCGGCTGGCAGCTCAGTTCATTCCCAAGTTCTTTAACAACTTTCCAGAACTGGCTGATGCTGCCATCAATGCCCAGCTGGACCTTTGTGAGGATGAAGATGTTTCTGTGAGTAACAAACAAAGACACTTTGGATGTTTTGACGGGGTTATTTTTAGCTTCAGAATCATAAATTTGCCAAATCATAAATGTGATCTTTGGGCCTTCGTTCAGATTCGACGGCAGGCTATTAAGGAGCTTCCACGGTTTGCAACTGGGGAAAACATCTTCCGAGTCGCCGACATTCTAACCCAGCTCCTTCAGACAGGTATTTATCCTGCATACATCGCTCAGATCGTTCATTGGATTATAGAGCAGAAGTGGTTAATTTTCTACGTTCTTTCAGACGATACAGCAGAGTTCAACCAGGTGAATGCAGCACTAATTTCCATCTTTAAAATGGATGCTAAGGGTAAGTGTGAAGTTCCACCACTATTACATTTAAAAAAATATATTTTAAACTGTTTATGATTTTAATTGTGTGATTTCATTCAGAAAATAAGTTTTTCTGCTGTGTTTTTCTCAAACAGGGACTCTTGGAGGACTCTTCTCCCAGATCCTGCAGGGGGAGGACATTGTTCGAGAAAGGGCCATCAAGTTTCTTTCCACCAAACTGAAAACTCTACCCGAAGACATAATGACAAAGGAAGTGGAAGAATATGTCTTTGCAGAGACGAAAAAGGTTTGAGATTAATTGGAAATGTAATTTTATTTGTTTCACTGATCTCAGCCCAGTGCTGTGTCCTGGGTAGGGTTGGGCACCGATTGGGTTTTATTCGGTTCTGATACCAAAGCGGTTCTTTGGTTTTTGTTCCTATTTGATGCCAATTTTGGTACTTCAGTAATAGAAAATAATGCCTAAATCAACACATTTTTATTCCCAAGTGGTCCCTTTGACTTCTTGGGAATAAAAATTGACATTTTGGATGCTGGCTGTTCCCATTCAATCAACCTTCAAGCCACAAAACGGTGGCCCGCCCCTCTTTTACCGCTTGGCAAATTCGCTGCTCGCCGCCTGTCTAAACATTAGGGCTGCCACGATTAGTCGACTAATCGATGACTAATCGACTATTAAAATAGTCGACAACTAATTTAATAGTCGATTAATCGTTACTTTATATTGTATGAAGTCAGAGTGTGTAAAGTTGAAAGTTATAATAGCATTCTGTACAGCTTTTTGGACTATTTTGGCATTTAATAAGTTTCTTTTTCGCCTTTTATGGAGTTTAGCTAATATTTAATCTACATGCTAGCTGTTTTGGCTAACTTAAGGTTTCTTTTTTTAGTTTTTTAAGCTATTTTTAAGTTTAACTAATATTTCAGCGACATAGCTATTTTGGTTAATTTAGGATTTTTCTGGTTTTTTTAGGCTAATTTTGAGTTTAGCTAATATTTCAGCAGTATGCTAGCTATTTTGGTTAACTTTGGCTCTTTTTATTTTTTAGGCTAATTTGGCATTTAATTAATATTTCAGCTGGTTATCAACTTCAGCGTCTTTACATCCAGTTTGCGCATGACCCCATTAGTCGACTAATCGGAAAAAATAATCGGTGATTAGTCGACTATTGAAATAATCGTTTGTGGCAGCCCTACTAAACATGATCCTGAGCTTGACTCTGCGGGTGCGTGTGGATGTCTGTGAATATTATACTTCCAATGAATGGAAGACACAGAGATCAGGTTTATTTATTTTCAACAGTTGTACAAAAATCTACAAAGAAAAAAATAAATTTTTGGGGGTTCTATCTTATTGGGGGGATGACAGCTGCTTCTACTGTGTTTCTATGTCTCTGTGACTGAGTTTGAAGGCAGTCCTGCATTATTCCAAGGAAGGGGGGAAAATAGGGCACCCTTTTTGTTATTGTCTCAACAAAAATAAGAAAAACATCACAGTTCAGGAGACCCGAGCAGGCTGCCCACGCCCCGCGCAGCGGCTGTCTGTCTGCCGGCGTATTGAGTGAGCGAGCTCCGCTGAAGTCCAGGAGGCTGGAAAACTGCCACGCTGCGACAGGACAAAAACGCTTGTATTGGATTAGTATTTTACCCTCTGATCGGGTCACTAAAAACATCACGTGATCAAGAGTTCCTGATGCGACGCAGCGACCCGTCAAACTTCTGTGATCCGCTGTGAAAGAACCGCGTAAATCGTAACAAACCGAATTTCGGTGCCCAATCCCAGTCCTGTGAGACAAATGTTTATCCAGTCCTGCAATTTATTTATAAAATTTATGTTATTTCGGTTAAATCCAGTCAATAAGTGCTGACAAGGAGACTGATCAGAAAGGTTTTCTTCCTTCAGGTGCTGGAGGACGTGACAGGAGAGGAGTTTGTGCTTTTGATGCGTGTCGTGTCGGGCCTGCGAGTCCTGCAGACGGTCAACGGCCGGCAGCAGCTTGTGGAGCTGGTGGTGGAGCAGGCGGACCTGGATCAGGCTCTTAACCCTGCAGACCCGGATGCTGTGGACCGACTCCTGCAGTGCACACGCCAGGCCCTCCCGCTGTTTTCTGTAGGTGGATGAAGGCCGTTACCTTTCAGATGGTTGAGGGTGTCATACTGTAAGGACTGCTGTGTTGATGTTATGATGCATCAGTTGGAATTTCTTTTGAGTGAATTCTGTTTATTCACAAAAATAACTTTTTGTTGCATTATGTAGTTAGAGTTAAATCATATTCAGTACTTAAAGAACCACTCCGATCGTCTTTTGATCTATTTTCAAGGTTGTCTTTCATGAAGATTCAGCAGTTTTTAGCCAAAATCAAACAGTCTGTGTCCATTTCCAGAACGTATTTTCTGCAGAGCGGCAGGAATTCCTTAAAAGTGAGTTGTGGGCGGGACTGTTGATAAGAGCAACTTCCTTCTCCTTCCCATTGCTGATAGCAATGTCACAAATAGGTTATTTTTTCAACTGCATTTTTTTCGTCTGCTCCTAATGAATTTAATTTAACCCTTTGACACCTGAAAGGGTCGCCGGTGACGTTTAAACACAATCTTAAACATACTCTAACTATTCAACCATTAACCTGATTATTCCAGCAGATTCTGAAGGAGAAAAGCGGCTCAATAATAACCATTATCGATTTAACGGTTGAAAAGCTACAGTGAATCAAAGACTGGAGCTCTGGTATTAAAGGGTTAATTGGTTTAAGTAGTATTTGTAGAGAGTCTAAAATAAGAAATCATCCATCTCTATCAAACACGTCTCAGAAATAAAGAAATGCGTCGATTCAAAAACAAAGAGAAATAAACAAAAATGGTACAAGCGCAGTTACTAAAAATCATAGAGATAAATATAAGATAAACTTAAGAATAGCCCAAATTAGCAAAAAAAAGCACATTGCTTAAACACTATCTTAACTCAGAATGAGCCCCAAAGAAACATGAAGAAGAAAAAGATCTCAAAGATTAAGTAGAATTGGGGGGAAAAAAGTAAAATGTCAAAATTTATGCGAAATTTAACAATAAACAGTTAAAGCATGAATTTCCTAAACATGCTGAATGTTTTTAATTACAGAATTTAGAAAAATTCTCATTCATTTCAAAAAATAGCTTAAAGTACGTAAAATTGTAAAAACTGTAAAGTTTACAAAAACCGATAATGTCCTCAACGAACGAACGTTTTGATACCAACACCGCAGAAATTTCTGAACGTGTTATTTTTATGTGCCAAAAATTCTACGGAATAATAAAAATAAAATATGAAGAAAGAGAAACAGAATCACAGTAATGTGAATGCTTATGAAGATTCACACTATTATGTCAGTAGAGATGAATTGATTCCTTTAAAGGAGTGTGAAGAAGCAAATTTATATAATCCCACATCTACGGAATTATTTCATTTTATACTTTTGGATTTATCTGTTCAAATCAGTGAAGATTTGTTTGTTCATTAAAAAAATATCTCTCAGTAGCTGCGTTTCCATTAACTAGGAAATTTAGCAAATTGGATTTTCATGAATAAATTCTCTTAATGGAAACGCCATAATGTGTGAAAAAAAAAAAAAAAAAAAAAAAAACTTTTATCAAAGAATACGTTTTTTTCTTTTAGAGGAGGTTTTTGGGGCGTATTGAAATAGACATTTTTAGCAAAACTACAATGAAAACACTTTATTGAATAAAATGCACCTCTCAGTAGGACGTGGCTGCACAGCGGACGCCACGAGAGATAAAACTGCTTCAAAACTCATTATATCACCAACCAAGATTTCCTCAGAATAGCTTCATCTGGAGCCTGAAAAAGGCGCAGAAGTCTCCTGTGACTGATGAGCGCGAGTGCCGTGACAGAAACTTGACCTGATCTTGTCATGTTTTCAGAAGACATCAATCACAGCAATTGGAATTCTCATAAAAATGCTAAAAACATGATTTTCATTGGTGTGTCTTTAATCACAGTACAGACACAGTGTGGGTTTTAATCTGCTTTCTTTGAATTTTGATGTTTTTTGTTTTGTAGAAAAACGTTCATTCCACCCGTTTCGTTACCTACTTCTGTGAACACGTCCTGCCCAACCTCAGCACCCTCACGAGCCCGGTGGCTGAGCTGGACATCCAGCTGGAGGTGAGAGCGTCCAAACTCTTTGGAGTTCCTTCTCTTTAAAGGCTAACCAAACCCTAAATCAACTTTTTTTATCTGTTGACCTCTATAAATGGGGCTTTAAAAGTGCGAAAGAAGAAGTTCCAAAATTGTGACAAATTAAAATAAACTTGTTTAATTCTTGAAAAGAGTCAAAACTGTCTGTGTGCTGCCATCTACAGGTTGAATTGAGGTAATACAGTTTGATTTTGTGATTGGTCAAACCATTTTAGTCTGATGTCATGATCTCCTGCTCCAGCAATGAAAACAGCCCTGTTCCCCAGCCCCACCCCTCTGACGGGATTCTCACATTTCAGCTGTGGGTGGAGTCAGCCTCCAGCTTCCCTGTTTTTATTTTTATTTATTTCACCTTTATTTAACCAGGAGAAAACTCATTGAGATTGCAAATCTCTTTTGCAAGAGTGTCCTGGCCAAGAGGCAGCAAAACATTTAACAAATATTACAGGACAGACAAAACAATTACACATTACTAAATACACATTAAAGTATAAAGTAAGTAGAGTAAGTTAAAAATAAAAATAATAACAATAATAATAATTTCATATAAAACATTTACATGAGGAAGACTGACTCTCTAAAATATCTAAAAGCCTCTTGTACATGTGAAGTGGTATCTTAGTTTGGTCGCCCTTTAAAATCAAGTGTAGAAGTCAAGGCCCAGGGGCCGGATCCGGCCCTCTAGATCATTTCATTTTATTATTAATTGTCTGATTGCTGAAAGCAATCAGAGTATGTTATCCTACTACTTTATTCTTCTTACTTCTTATTGTCTGATTGCTGAAAGCAATCAGAGTATGTGATCCTACTGCTTTATTATTCTTACTTACTTATTATTCTCTTTTCTTATTCCGCCGATTTTTGTCCTGCATCTCCTCCTACAGCTTTGTAGTTAGAATGTTGAAACTTATACAGCTTGTAGTGTTTGGCTCCAAGAAGTGTGCTATTACTTTGTATAGCCATTGGATTTATGGTTGATTTTATATGAATATTTTTATGAATTTTTTTCCCATTGACTTTGCATTGTGAGCACCTAAAAATGGTCATATCTTCAAAAATACTAAAGATATTTTCATGAAACTTTACAATATTGTAGTCTATAGTAAACTACACGTTCTATTACAATCGTAGCTCAATTGTACTCTATAGCGCCACCAGGTGGTCGTTTTTGTAAGAAATTCGTTTTTGCCTCTATCTCGAATACCGTAAGTCAGAAATTTGGTGCTTTCTTTTTCTGTGTGTTCCTTGGATGCTAATGAACGTTTTTCAAAATTGGGACCATGGACTTCCGTCTAACTAGATTTTTCGCAATTTGCGATTTTTCGTAAACACGTTTTTGGCTCCCTATTACACATAGTTTACTACAAACTCGACAAAATTGGTACATTCCTATTTAGACTACCGAATTTAATGGTACCACTCATTCTGCGAAATTCTTTACTGTTTTGAGATAATCGTAATGTTAATGAAGGTGGTGTGGTCCACTGATTTAACATCTTCTAAACTCTACAAATGATTGGTCAAAACTTCACAAGTTTTACAACATAGCTTCATCCTACAGTGATAAAGAAGTATGAAAAGTTTCATGAAAATATTCCAATAGTGGCCGCTATAATTAAGGAAATGCTGTTTAAAGGCTCTATCTCAAAAACTCCTAAACTTAGCTGCATAAAAATCGGCACATATGTTGTCAGAGGGAACCTGTATAACTACTAGAAAAGGCTGTGCTGCGCCACCTAGTGGTGACTTATGAATGATAAAGCTAAAATTGGAAATGGTGTCTTATCTTCCAAATATTTGTAGATATGAACATGCAACCACTTGTAGTTTGTTAAGCTGTCCATAAAGATGTTTGGCCTAAGATTTCGTACCATTTGGAGTCACAGTTGATTTTATATGAATTTTTAAAAATTTTGCTTCCCCTATCTAAATCATTAGACAAATTTAAAAACCCCTATTATCTTGAAAGTAGTTGATCAACTGGTATGAAACTTTGTAGGTAGATACTTCAGACCAATCTTTAAATGCTCAATCAATTTTGGCTCTATTGCGCCACCAGGTGGTCAGTTGGATTACTAAAGTGTATAGGCTTATTCTCCGTGAGCATTTGTCCCAAGCACTACCTTTAACTCCTTTGTGATTCATTGGATAGTAATATAATAGCTTATATTCATCAGCGATCTCTATTGTGTAAGACTTTTTCGCAATTTACGATTTTTCGCAAAACACATTTTTGACTCCTTGTGTCACGTACTTTGACAAATCTTTACAGTTTTCTGCTCATACACTATTTGGACTACCCCAAATCCAATGGTAATATCCGTTTTGCGTAGTTCCGTACGGTTTTTGCATGACACGTTATGCAAATAAGACAGAATGAGATTGTAATGTTTGCAACGCTGCAGCTCCTTGAAAGTTTCACATAACTTCACCAAACTTTCAAAACTTCTTCCACAGTGTAAGATAAGTAAGCGCAACAACTTTCACAACGGTGCTCCCGTAGGTGGCGCTACAGCCAATTCCTGACGTTTCCTCTAATATCTCCAAAAGTCCTTGACCTATGCGCACGAAACTTGGTGCGTGCGTCGTACGGAAGGTCTTTAAACGCTTGCAGCTAGAAGATATTACAGATCGTCTTGCTTTCAGCAATCAGACGCAATTTCTTCAGGGAATTGCAAATCTAGTTCTATTTTCTTATTCCGTCAATTTCGGCGCGCATCTCCTCCTAACAGTTTCGTAGTTAGAATGTTGAAATTATACAGTTTGTATGTTTGGCTCCAAGAAGTGTGCTTGTATTCAGTTTTTTGATTGGACCTATGGTTGATTTTATATTATTATTTTATGAATTATTTTTCCCATAGACTTAACATTGGGAGCCACATTTGAATGCTCATATCTTCAAATACTGAAGATAACTTCATGAAACTTTCCAAAATTGTAGAGTATAGTAAACTACACGTGCTATTAAAATTGTAGATTAATAGTCCTTTATAGCGCCACCAGGTGGTTGTTTTAGACATCAAATTGTTTTTGGCCTCTATCTCGAATACCGTAAGTCAGAAATTTATGCTTTCTTTTTCTGTGTGTTCCTTAGATGCTAATGAACGTTTTTCAAATTGGGACATAGACTTCCGTCTAACTAGATTTTTCGCTATTTGCGATTTTTCGTAAAACACGTTTTTGGCTCCTATTCAACATAGTTTGACCAAACTCGACAAAAATTGGTATATACCCTATTTGGACTACCAAATTTAATGGCACCACTCAATCCGCGAAATTCCTAACCGTTTTTGAGATAATCGTAATGCTAATGAGGTGGGTGTGGTCACTGATTTTTAACATGCTCTAAATCCTACAAAGATTGTCAAAACTTCACAAGTTTTAAAATATAGCTTCATCCTACAGTGATAAAGAAGTATGAAAAGTTTTTATGAAAATAGTCCAAAAGGTGGCGCTATAATTAGGAAAAGGTGTTTAAGCCTCTATCTCAAAAACTACTCAACCTAGCTACATAAAATTCAACGCATACGTTGCAGGAAGGGACCTGTATAACATACTGGAAAAAGGGCTCTGCTGCGCCATCTAGTGGTGACTTAAGAAGGATAAGCTAACTTTGGATGAGTCCTGTTATCTTCCAAATAGTTGCAGGTTTCAACTTGCAACCACTTGTATTTTGTTAAGTTGATCAAGGAGGTGTTTGGTTTAAAATCTCGTACCATTTGGGTTTACGGTTGATTTTATATGAATTTTAAGTATACGTTTTCCCCCTATTAAAATACATGGGACAAACTTTAAATCCTATTATCTTGAAAAGTAGTTGATCAACTGGTATGAAACTTTGTAAGTAGATACTTCAGACCAATCTTTAAATGCTCGACCAATTTGGCTCTATTGCGCCACCAGGTGGTCAGTTTGGAGCACTAAAGTGTATAGGCCTTATTCTCCAAGTGCATTTGTCTTAAGCCTACCTTTTTACTGCTTTGTGACTCATTGGATAGTAAAATAATAGCTATATTCATTAGCGATCTCTATTGTGTAAGACTTTTTCGCAATTGACGATTTTCGCAAAACACTATTTTGACTCCCTGTGTCACGTACTTTGACGAATCTTTGCAGTTTTCAACACATACCCTATTTGGTGTATCACAAATCCAATGGTAATATCCGTTTTCCATGGTTTCGTACGGTTTTTGCGTAAACGTCATGCAAATTAGACAGACTGAGATTGTAATTTTGCAACGCTGCAGCTCTAACAGTTTCACATAACTTCACCAAACTTACAAGACTTCTTCCACAGTGTAAGATGAACAAAGCGCAACAACTTTCACGACGGTGCTCCCGTAGGTGGCGTTACAGCCAATTCCTGTCGTTTCCTCTAATATCTCCAAAAGTACTTGACCTACGCAGACAAAACTTGGCGTGCGCGTCGTACAGAAGGTCTTTAACACTCACAGCTAGAGGATATTTCAGATCGGTCTTGCTTTCAGCAATCAGACGCAATTTCTTCAGGGAATTGCAAATCTAGTTACCCAATGTTATCTTGCACTCATTTCTAACTTGTATAATTTTGATAAAATATGTTTTTATGGAGAGTCAAATATTGAAAGTTATCTAAGGTTTAAATTGACTTATTCTAGAATAACATTCCTGCTTTTTTATTATTCATAAATTATGTTGAAAAGTTACAATTTTAAAGGTTAAAAAAAAAAAAATAGCATTCTGCTAGCTTTTTGGACTATTTTGGAATTTATTCATATTTTTTAGGCTATTTTGGAGTTTAGCTAATATTTCAGCCACATGCTAGGTGCTTTGACAAATTTAAACTTCTTTTAAATAAAAAGTTTTTTAAGCTATTTTGGAGTTAGGCTTAAATTTACATGCAGGCTGTTTTGGCTAGTTTAGACTATTTAGGCTACTTTGAAGTGTAGATTTTTTTTTTCAGCTACATGCTAGCTGTTCTCGCTAATCTAAGTTTTTTTGTATTTTAGGCTAATTTGGCATTTAGCTAATATTTCAGATGGCTATCAGCTTCAGTGTTTTCAGCTATCAATTTTAGCATCTTCAGTGGCCAAATTCAGCTTACAGCATTCACACTAGCATTATTGCAGGTAATGCCATATATCTTATAATTATGTTAAAAAGTTACGGTTTTAAAGTTTTTAAAATGTAGTTTTAGAGAGTTCCATAAATGTTTATCCTGTTCATGTGTGTTTTGGATTTTGGCCCCTTGTTGAATTGAGTTTGACACCCCTGCTATAAATTATTTCATAGCGTCTATTTATTTATTTTAGTGAAGATATAAGCGCATCTAGTGTCATATCTCAAGTTTTGAACGCTCAAACTGGTTTAGCGTTTGGTTTTTCTTTCTTTAGCTTGTGTGCTCCCTGTCTTTAGTAAACACGTCCACTAGAGTGAGGCGATGGCAGTTGTAGCGGTAAATAAAGCGAGCGTGGCAGCCAGCATGTTCTGATGGGGTCATTAGCCAGCACTGTCTCTCATTAGTTCTGCACATTAGCGCGAAGCAGAGATGCTGTAAGACGTGTTTGTGCTTGTAGGTGCTGAAACTGCTGGCTGAGATGAGTCCATATTGTGGAGACATGGAGAAGCTGGAGGCCAACCTCACCATGTTGTTTACCAAGCTGCTGGTAAGAACGTGAAGGCACGCTCTCACAGACGGCTGAATGCTGTTCAGGGTTCAGGTTGATCAAACTATGAACGGTCTTTGGTGTTCTTGCTCTCAGGAATACATGCCCCTCCCACCAGAAGAGGTGGAAAATGGAGAGAACTCTGCAAGCGAGGAGCCCAAACTGCAGTTCAGCTACGTGGAGTGCCTCCTCTTCAGCTTTCACCAGCTGGGCAAAAAGCTGCCAGACTTCCTCCTGGACAAAGTGGACGGCGAGCGCCTGAAAGACTTCAAGATCAGGTGAGGGAGCGAGCGCTCGCACTGGTTTCTATTCCACGTGCCCCGTTCACACGAGCCTAAATGATCTCGAATTTTGAACAGGTTGCAGTATTTTGCCAGGGGTTTGCAGGTTTACATCAGGCAACTGCGAGTCGCTCTGCAGGGAAAGACGGGAGACGCTCTGAAGACGGAAGAGGTAAAGATTCACTGCTGCGGGTTTAAGTGTTTGAAGTTCAAATGGAAAACTTCCTTTAAAAACAAATCGAATATCCGGACATTTTGTTTAAAAATGTGTTTTCAGAACAAGATCAAAGTGGTTGCTCTCAAGATCACAAACAACATCAACATCCTCATCAAGGTAAAGTGTTACAGAACGGACACCAATAGAAAAGTGGAGTTCCTGGTTCACTCTGTGGATATTTTCCACTTCATCAGTGGAGATGGTTGTTTATTGATAGCTACACTTTTTGACAGTCTGTCAGTACAGTCTGTCAGTAGCTGCATTTCCAAAACTTTATCGAAACTCTAGAAATGTAAAAAACAAAAAAAATCACACACAAATCCTGATCTGTCAAAGGAGACGTCGGCGTCTTATTCAGGCTGCAAAGGCGCAGCCACAGATGAAGAAATCTCGGTCAACGATTCTGTATGATACGCAACTTATAACGAGCTGTGAAGCTGTCGTGGCGCCCGCCGTGCAGCGCTCAGGGTAGCCAATAGGGTTGGGCTTCGTTGCTTAGGTGGCGATCTGATTCGATTCACAAATGGCACCACAATTCTTACTTTTTAATATAATGTTTGCTACTATTCTTTTTACTGGATAGAGATGAAAACTTGTAAACAACATCATTTATATTTAAATCAACATCATTTATACTTTTTTATTAAAGGAGATCAGAATCAATAAAACTGATAAAAACAGAAAGATTTAAAGAAAAGTTTTTTTCTTTCTTTCATTTTTAACTTATTTTTTTGGTCTACATTCTGTTTAAGTTCAGCAGCAACATAAAAAACACTGTTTTTGTTTTTCCGTCCTTCAACATTTCATGTTCTAAGCATTACATATTGGTGCCTGGATGAAAAAAGTTGTTTTTTTCCACAGCAGAATCAGCTGATTCAGGTTGATCACATCTGCAGTTTACCTGTTCATATCAGGGAGAGGCTGCTTTTGTCCACTTCAGAATAAGATGGAGTTTCTTAAATCACGTCAACTGTACAATAAAACCAAAAGAATGTGAAGCTGATTCATTTCTTTACAAGATATGTCAGTGAACAGAACTTCAGTCTCAGTTTTTAAAAGGAAAAAGTTTTACTAGTTTTATTTTGAAAACAGGAAGCTTCACTGACATGACGTTTGTTTACTTCTGGTGACAGTAGTGCCGCTCTGTTGGTTTTGTTTTATTTCATAAACTTAAAATTCAACATTATTCTGTATTTCAGAGCAAAAATACATCGTCTCAAGATAACATTTTACTAAACTCCACTATATTTTAAAAAATCGCAAACCAGCGATCTTTGACGTCTCAAACATTCGTACTCAAATTTTTGGGAGCAGATCGCGAGTATCCGAGTACTCAGATACTCGTCACAGCCCTAGCCGACGCGCATTTATTTTAGATATAAGTGTTTCTATTGCTGTACACCCAAAAACCACCTCCTCCCAGCGCAGAAACTTATTTCTGATAAATGTGAGTTTTTTTGGAAATGGTGGTATTTCCATTAAGATCATTTATGATCAAAAATCCAATTTGCTCAATTTCATAGTTAATGTAAACGCAGCTAATGAAAACGTCATAGGTGGCCTCAACCCTTTAAAGGGGCCCCACCGCGATTTTCTTCAGCCTTTAGAGTGAGCTATATCCATATATATGATCCTATTTTACTAAAAACCAAATTATTTATGAAATATTAGTTATATTTCGAGAGTGTAGCACGACTCGATTCCTGAAGCTCCGCCTGCCGCTGCATGTGGCCGCCGTCCACTTCATGACCTCATCCCAGAGAAAGCCGTGTGTCTGTATTTCTCTCATAAAAATAAAGATGGATGCACATACCATATATCTGTCTTTAGTAGCCCCGCCCATCGCTTCACTGATTAGTGTCTATGATTAGTCGATTAATCATAGCAGCATTACTTGGTACACACAAAAGGTGCACCGGATTATGAAAGAAAGTTTAGGCTTTAATGTGTGCCTTATAGTGTGGAAAATACAGTAATAATTTTAAATTTAGCCAAATTTACAAGAATCTGGACAAAAACTAGCCAAATAGGAAGTACTTTTTTTTTTTTTTAAATCTAACTGGTGTGAAAATATGATTTTTTTTTTTTTTTTTCAATTTTAGGATCTGTTCCACAACCCTCCATCTTTCAAGAGCACAGTCACTCTGTCCTGGAAACCCGTCCAGAAGGCAGAGGCGGTAGCGTAAGTCCGCTCTTCTTCTCTCTAATCCCGTCCGTTTTTACGATAAAACACAACATAATTAATCGTCTGTTTTGCTGTAGCGCCAAACGTTTGTCAACTGAGGAGATGGGTTCTGGTGCCAGCACAAAAAAACAGATCGCTCCTCTTCCTCGGAGGGACGCGCGGCAGATCTACAACCCCCCCAGCGGCAAATACAGCTCCTCGATCGGCAACTTTAACTACGGTGAGAAACTCCCTCGAAATGTACCCGAGAGCACGTCGGTGGGGTTGCCAGATCCTGTGTGTTGACGCTGACTTTTGGTGCTTTGGCTCCAGAGCAGCGCGGCGGATTCCGGGGGGGCCGAGGACGAGGGTTCGGAGCTCGGGGTAACCGGAGCCGAGGCCGGATCTACTGAGACGGGCGTGTACATATTGCTGATTGAACTGCATCACATCAGGATCTTTGCTCCCCGGGATGGACTATGTCTCAACAGTTTCTTACTTTTTTTTTTTTTTCCTCCAATAAATGTTTCAGTTCCAACACGATGATATTTAGTTGGTGTTTTCGAGGTTTCTGTCCTTTTGTTTTTTTGTCTTCAGGAGTAACTTTTCTAAATGCCATGTCATTATTTCCACCTAGTGTTTCCTTTAGCTAAGTCTATTGAAAATTAGTTTCATTTTTCTTCTTCCACAGATATGAGAAGAGAATCTGTGTTTTTGTTTCATAGAAGACGTGTTGTGGCTGAAATGTTTTGTCAAGTAGTTAGTTGTAGGAACATAAAGATCCTTTTGTTTTGCCTCATGTTCATAAATGCTCACGTTTTTACTGTTTTATTTAATCTTGTTTTTATCAGAGCTTAATTGGAATTGGCCGACTGTACTACTTTGTATGAATTAATGCTGTTTCATTGGATTTTTATCATAAACTTCTGCGGAAGAAAAAAGTCTTTTGTGTCTCACTTGTTAAATTCTCCTTAATGAACTTTAGTTAGAGGTACAGATGATTTCAGGGTTTTTTCTATTATTGTCAACATAAAAACTGTCGTCAAAAAGACAAAATCTTATCGTTTCCATTTCCTAAATCTATCAGTTAATTTTGTTTATATATTTTTATAACTTTTCTATATAAAAATGGCTTAATCCTTCACCATCAGAGTGTAAAATGTGCTGACGTCTTCATTTAAAGTTGAGGTTTAATTCATTTTTAATGGAAGAATTGATAAAGTATTGAAACATTTCCTGCTCTCATGAGTGCTTTGGTTTTAGTAACTTGTTGGGAAAAATATGTTATAAAACTCATTTTATCAGCAACATTTAATATGCCAAAATTGTGAGGCTGTCGAACTTAAATCAATATCAGTTTTAAGGAATTTTAAGGGTCTTCGTTTAAAGTCTGAGTATCTATTGAACATGTCAAAATTGACGCCCGGGGGCCAGATTCGGCCCCCCCGGGTAACCATCCGGCCCTCCAGATAATTTTATTTTATCGTTAATGACCCGATGTTATCTTGTGCTCATTTCTAGCTTGTATAATTTTGACAAAATATATTTGTATTTAGAGTAAAATATTGAATGCTATTTAAGGTTTAAGCTGATTTATTCTGGAATAATATTCCTGTTTTTTTGTTTTTCTTAATTATGTTTAAAAGTTACGGTTTTAAAGGTTAATAATTAACATTCTGCTAGCTTTTTAGCTAATTTAGGCTTTTTTCATTTTTTAGGCGGTTTTTGAGTTTGGCTAATATTTCAGCTACATGCTAGCTGTTTTAGCTAATTTGGGCTATTTTGAAGTTTAGCAATTTTTTCCGCTGCATGCTAGCTTTTTTGGCAAATTTCGTTTTTTTTTGTTCTGTTTTTTAAGGCTAATTAGGCATTTAGGTAACATTTTAGCTGGCTATCAGAGTTTTCAGAAATTAGCCTCAGTGATTTCAGCCTCTGCGTTTTTAGCTATCATTTTCAGCATCTACAGCAGCCAAATTCAACTTACAGCATTCACACTAGCATTATTGCAGGTAATGTTTTTTTTATGTTTTCAAAGTTTTAGAAATGTAGTTTTTCACTTTGTCAGTTTAAATTGTTCGGCCCGCGACCTAAGGTGTGTTTTGGATTTTTGCCCCTTGTGCGGTTCAGTTTAATACCCCTGATCGTTTGCAAAAGCGTTCTTAGTGGTCTTTCAATCATGATGACGCTGTTTTTAGACAGAATCAGAAACCTGTTTCTGCAGAGCGGCAGGAATTCATTAGAAATCCATCTCAGAGTTGTGTTTAGAACTTTTTTGTTTACACTCTCCCGCTAGCTGACAGCCCCTCACACCTCCGACTTCACATTACCGGTGCTACAAAAATGCTGAGCTGTCCAGACGTACAGTTCTGATCCAGATTCCAGCTCAGACGAGGAAAACAAAAGACGTTCATGGATCGATTCGTCTGTGAGTGGATTCATCAGAACGCCACAAATACGATGTTTTTAATAAAGAAATATTTAGAAATCCAGTTTTAAGCGTGATCGTCTGTATACAGTTGTAGTGAAAAGTTTACACACACCTCTAGGGATCAGAATGTTATGGCTGAATTCAGCTTCCAGATGTTTCTACAACTCTAAAAGAAAGACTGGAACAGATACTTTTATGTTGTAAAAAACAATCATGAAGTTTGTTTCTTTTATGACTTTATTATGGGTCGACTGAAAATGTGACCACATCTGAAATATGGTCACATTTCCGATATTAGTTACCAAATATGCTAATATTTGGTAACCTGACGCTTAGCTACTTACACTTCAAGTTGGTACTTTTATCCACAAGCTTCTGGGTGAATGTCTGACCACTCCTTGACAGAATTGGAGCAGTTTGTTCATATTTCTGACATTTCTTCAGCAAGTTCTCAATGAGATTCAAGTCAGGCTTGCCTGATTTAACCATTCCACTCTCACTTTTGATCTGTGTTTGGGGTCATTGTCCTGTTGGAACACCCGACTGCACCCAAGATCCGACCTTTGAGCTGATATTTAAGATTATCTTACAGAATTTTAAGGTCATCCTCCTCCTTCTTTACAGCATTTACTCTCAGTAAAGCACTAGTTCTATTGGAAGCAAAAGAAAAGGCCCGCAGCATAATACTGCCATCACCATGCTTGACAGTAGGCATGCTCTTGGGGTGAAAGGCCTCACCGTTTCTCCTCCAAACATATTTTGACCAAAGTTCCATCAGTTTCTATTTCTTGGCAGATCTGCTTTTTGTTGGTTCTTGGTCGATTCTTTACCCTCCTGATTAGAGATGCAACAATATTTAATATAAAACCGAGTGGTTCAAGATGATATTTTATTCATTCAGTACCACTGCGAGGTGTCTTAAGCGTGTCTGCGTATTCACGTCTTCGTCTGCTGCAAAAAAATGGCCGCCCACTCTCCCTGACAGAAACTGTCGCGCCCATCCTACGGGAGTCGGACCCGGGAAAATAAGAGACAAAAATGCTAAAAACAGCCATGCAAAAATATTTACAAGTGCCTGAATAATTGACTGAAATCAGTTCTAAACATTTTAAATTGTTTTTGTTTAGGTTGTGTTTGACATCCAGCTGCTAAAACTTAAGAGAACTGCTTCAATTTTTGCAGTTCATACAACTTACAAGACTTTTATTTAAATGTGATTCTCTAATAAGTGCCAAGAACTGCACTTGAAAAAAATCTTCTGTTTGCAAAACAAATCATAACCTGTGGAATGTTTCATTATTTGTATTTTTTGTTCAATACGTCTCGAGCAAACTGTATCATTGCATCACTCAGATGATAGTTTTTCCTTCATTCCTGATATTGACGGTGACAAAACATTTTCACTTACAAATTGTTGTTTGCATTGTTGCTCTTCGGAGCTGCAGCTGCTTTAAAAAGGGCTCTAAGTGACTTTCCGGACTTGTTCAAGTCTATGATTTGCTTTTTTAGTTCCTTGCTGAACTCCTTCAACGTTCCCATTGTAGCGTTTGTGGTTGTTTGGATGCAACAAACCCTGTTTTTAATCCCTTCACACCAGAATTTATGAAAAGAAGATTTTGTTTTTGCTTTTAAGTAAATGCTACATTTAGGTAATTTAATTTGGTTTGTTGCATATTTGAGACAGCAGGCACTAATGTGTGAAACTCACCAAAAGTTAAAACTTCATCATTTAAAGCTTATTTTGATGAAGCAGCCTTATAAGAAACCAAAATTGCTAATTTCCTGTTGCCGTATGTATATTTTCAGTTTTCCCACAATAAAGTCAAATCCAATCTCTCTGTCAGACAGAAATCTGAGTTTCAGAGATAACCGGAAACTCATGACAGCCATGACATTATGATCTGTGCGAGCGCGTGTAAACTTTTGACCACAACTGTAAATGTCTGAAGAACATGTTAAAAACACCAAAAACAGTTTTTATTCGGGGTGAAACTTAAAGCTCCTGTTTTGGCTTTCTGAAATCAAAAGATTGCTTTTTCAAAAGTCGACTAAATCACTTTACATCCATAATTATCTTGATCAAATATTCTAACACTCGAGCCTGTTGAGACGACCGTCAGGAAAATTGATTAATAGCAAAATTCCAACTGGAATTTTTTTACTTCAGTGTGTTTTGTTTTTTTCTATTTTCTAATCAATGCATTTCCTTATTTCTGTAAATAGATATTTGAAATATTTGTGTTTTATTCTGTCTTTTTCACAATATATGGTTAAAATGAACCGATCAAGTTTAATTCAAGTAAAATATGAATGGGTAAAAAGCCAAAGAAGTTGTTGACAAAGAAATGTTTCAGCAAGCACAAAGTTATTAACATTTTGCATCTAATTCTAGATGTTTTCCCTCTGCAGCACCTCTGAAAAGATTCCGATGATTTTCGTTGAGATTTTGGAGCAAGAGAAATGAAACGCTCCTGCTGCGCCGCTTGTCTTGACAGAGTTTCACCTCTAGAGGGCGATCTAGACCGGGGCTATCCTTGAAATCTATTTTTATCCTGAAAGAGTGTGGCATATCAGGGTTTTTTTGAACGCTTTCCTTATGTTGGTGAGAATTATAAAAAAAAAAAAAGAAGAAAGGAAAATATTAATCTATGATTATTAGAAATATTTAAATAGTAATTTAATTCCGTTTCAGGTCATTATAAATTACTGGATTAATGTTGACTTCATTCTTTTTATGCTTTTTTGTTGTTGTATTTATCTGAGTGTATTTATGAAGTCTCTGATAAAATGAGTGTGTTTTCCTCTATTCTCCCTCGTGCAGATGTCACGAGGCGCTGCAGTTCCTCTCTCTGAACAGCAGGGGGAGCCATAAGACCAGAATGAACCTCCCTCTATTGATCGTGACCAGGTATTTCCCAAACCAGCCTGCCAGCCAGCCAGCCAGCAAACGCCTGGCACGAAACTGAGCACACACACACGCACGGAGGAGCTGAAAATAATCAAATGGTGGAGGAGGAGGAGGAGTGGGCGGCAGCAGCAGCGGGAAAAGCAGCGAAGACGACCCTCCGAGAGAGAAAGAGAGACGGAAGCCACGACTGTAGCAGCGCGCGTGAGCGCAGACGTGCAGGGAAATCAATAGTTCTGGAGCACTTTGGTGGAACTCGACGGGTTTCCTCACATTATCAACAACCGTCGGGAGTGGCTGTGGTTGTTTGTGGCCATAAAACAATTCCTTAATACAGATGCAACACACACCAAACCACAACCACCATAAACAAGAGGCTTTGTCCAAAACATTGGACCTGAATGGCAGTTCTTTGTGACTTACAGAAAGAATTGTGATGAAAAAATGTGATAGTTTTAAATCAAGGCCCGGGGGCCGGATCCGGCCCTCCAGATCATTTTATTGTATTGTTATTAATGCTCTGATGTTATCTTGTGCTTATTTCTAACTTATATAATTTTATGGACAGAATATAGTTGAATGGAGGGTAAAATATTGAAAGTTATTTAAAGTTTAAGTTGATTTATTCTGGAATAATATTCCGGCTTTTTTTAGATTCATAATTATGTGAAAAAGTTACAGTTTTAAAGATTGAAAAGTTGACATTCTGCTAGATTTTTGAAATATTTTGGTATTTACTAAGAATTTTTTGACTATTTTGGAGTTTGGCTAATATTTCAGCTACATGCTAGCTGTTTTGGCTAATGTAGGCTTACTTTAGTGTTTTTTTAAATCATTTTATTTATTTATTTTCTTTACTGTTTTGCAGTTTGGATAATATTTACATGCTAACTCTTTTGGCTAACCTAAGTTTTTTTCTGTTTTTTTTAGGCTTATTTGGCACTACTATTTTAGCTGGTTATCAGCTTTAGCGGTTTCATTTGTCAGCTTCAGTTTTTTTAGCTATCAATTTCAGCATCTTCAGCTATCAGCACTAGCATCTTCACACTAGCATTATCAGATTTCATAATTATGTTTAAACGTTTAGTTTTCATAGTTTTAAAAATGTAGTTTTAAGTGTTCAATACATGTTTATCCCGTGACCAAAGGTGTGTTTTGGATTGTGACCCCCATGTGTGATTGAGTTTGACACCCCTGATCTAAAGTGAAACAACAAATGAAATATTAAATTGCCTTTATCAAAAATAAACCACAATAACAAGGTAGGTAGTTTGTCCTCTCTCGGTGGGTGGAGTGCTCCTCCCTCAGGTGGAGGAGTTTAAATATCCTGGAGTTTTGTTAACGAGTGAAGGAAGATCGGAGCGTGAGAGCGACAGGCGGATGCAGTCGCTGCACTGATCTGTTGTGGTGAAGAGAGATCTGAGCCAGAAAGCAGAGCTCTCAATTTACCTGTTGATCTTTGTACTCACCTATAGTCGTGACCGAAAGAACGAGATCCCGACTGCAAGCGGCTGGAATGAGTTTCCTCTGGCATGGCTGGACGCTCCCTTTGAGATTGGGTGAGAATCTCGGACACCCGGAGAGAGTGGAGTTTGCATGTTCTCCCCGTGCATGCGTGGGTTTTCAGCGGGGACTCCGCCTTCCTCCCACCATCCAAAAACATGCTTGATAGGTTAATTGGTGACTCTAAATTGCCCCTAGGCATGAGTGTGTGATTGTGGCCCTGTGACGGACTGCCGACCTGTCCAGGGTGAACCCCGCCTTCACCCACCAGGGTAGACTCCGGCACCCCCGCGACCCCAAAAGGGGATAATGCGGCCAAGAAAATGAATGAAAAAAACAAAACAAATAGACCTTAACGTTTTTTAAGTATCAGCTTTAGCGCTTTTAGGTATTAGCCTTAGCATTTCCAAGTATCAGCTTGAGCGGTTTTTTACTATTGGCTTTATCATTTTCAGGTTTCAGCTTTAACATTTTTAGCCAACTGCTTAACATTTTTAGCTTTAGCTTTTTTTAGCTATCAGCTTAACATTTTTAGCTTTAGCTTTTTTGCTATCAGCTTTAGTGTTCTTAGCTATCAGCTTAATATTTTTAGCTTTAGCTTTTTTAGCTATGAGTTTTGCGTTTTTAGCTACCAGCTTTAGCGTTTTAAGCTATCAGCTTAACATTTTTAGCTTTAGCTTTTTTGCTATCAGCTTTAGCGTTTTAAGCTATCAGCTGAGCATTTTTAGCTTTAGCTTTTTTAGCTATCAGCTTTAGCGTTCTTAGCTATCAGCTGAGCATTTTTAGCTTTAGCTTTTTTAGCTATCAGCTTTAGCGTTCTTAGCTACCAGCTGAGCATTTTTAGCTTTAGCTTTTATAGCTATCAGCTTTAGCCTTCTTAGCTATCAGCTGAGCATTTTTAGCTTTAGCTTTTATAGCTATCAGCTTTAGCCTTCTTAGCTATCAGCTGAGCATTTTTAGCATTAGCTTTTTTAGCTATCAGCTTTAGCGTTCTTAGCTATTAGCTTAATATTTTTAGCTTTAGCTTTTTTAGCTGTGAGCTTTAGCGTTTTTAGCTACCAGCTTTAGCGTTTTTAGCTATCAGCTGAACATTTTTATCTTTAGCTTTTTTAGCTATCAATTTAAACATCTTCAGCTATCAGCGCTGACATCTTTGCAGCCAAATTCAGCTTAAAGTGTTCCCACTAGCATTATCACAGGTAATGCAATGCATCTAGTTTCTGTTTATATTTCTGTTTTTATTCATGTGAAAAAGGAAGCACAATTCATATTTATTATTAAAAACATTGTAATGAATGCACAGCAGTTTCAACATGAGACTAGGTTTTGATCAGTAGAAAACACGCCTGAACGGCTCTTTTACTGTTAAAGGGTGCAGACCCCTGATCTAGACATGAACCAGAAAGGTTATTTTTATCTTCTGATTAGTAGATTTAGTAGTAGATGGTGTGTTATTTGTTTATTTCTGAATACGTCTGTGATGAAGAGGCTCAGATGTTTGGATCCATGTGAAAAGGTTTTAATGAGCGAGGGCAAGACATGAACGTATAGAGTCCAAGCAAAGGTCAAAACACAAAAGCAAGATAGAAGGTCAATAAGGAGGCAAGGGTCAAGCAAAACAGGTGAAGGAGAAAACTGCTCAGAGTGTAAGTAAAACAAGACTTCGCACTGGAGAAGAGGCTGGAGTGGGTTTATATGCTGTGTGACCATGATTATGATGATGAACAGCTGAGCAGGAAGGAGTCAATGGCAGTGGCTGATGGGAGTTGCAGTGAGGAGCACGAGGAGTCAGAACTCTGGCGAGGGCTCCCTCTGGTGGTTGGAAATGGGTCCTGACGTCTGAAATGTGACAACACCAATAATATATCTTTACATTTAATATCAGCTGACATAATAACTTTGATCTTAATATCTTTCCCTCTCACAGGATTCGATAAACATCTCGATACATGGTTGGCAAAAATTGATTCGTGAAAGATTCCACTCATTTTTTAGCGATACCATACAGTCCGATTCTTTTACCAAAAACATTGTATTCAAGTATTGACTAAGAAGAAGCAAGATTATGATCTTTTTTGTTTGTATCGGCACATAGACGAAGACGGAAGTAAAAAAAAAAAAACAAAGAAAAACTTGATTGATTTTATGCCTTTTAACCAACATAGTCTTGTTCATATCTGTACTTGCTCGATCAATTTTCGATATTTTTCCCATCCCTAACCGATACTGCTCTTACTGACTGATCCATTTTTATACATATCTAATGTATTTTACATCTCTACAAGCTCAGGTCGTCGGGAGCTGTCCATGGTGCTGAACTTTAGATTTCATTGTTTTAGAGACATCTTTAAAAAAAACTACAGCAGATGTTTGATTTTTGATGACGAAGGTTTTACATTAAATGTATTGGAAAACGTTTCTTGGTGGGTCGACATTTATCAACGCTTTCTTTGTCTTCAACTCCAGCTGTTTTGGAATCGTGACAGGCTTTAACCGCAGCGTCCCTGAACTAATCTGGTGTCATTGTCAGAAAAAAAAAAAAAAAAAAAGAATCAGTTGTGAAAAAGGGGAACTTTTTCTTCTCTTTCATTATAAAAGGAAGGGGGGGAGGAGGGGGAGGGGGGGGGCGCAGCATCCTCCCCCTCATGTACAATACTGGGAATAGTAACAGCACTGTGAGGCTGGGCTAAATATAGCAGCCAGTGAGTGTTAACATGTCAACTTCAGCGGGATTGCAGGGAAGCGGCTGCTGCACGTGCGACCGCCTGGATGTACACAGTTTGACTATAAATACTCAATCTTCTCTACATCAAATGCAGCACAAACACAGCAAAGAAAAGGAGGATTTCTTTCCGCAGGAACAACACATCTCACGATGCAGAAACTGCCGACATGTGAACGCACCACAGACCGAAGCAGATTCTCTGTCAGGAGACATGATGATGGTTTTCATGTCAACTTCTTTGCCAGCTTTTCTAATTTGAATAAAAACAAACCAACCAGTGTTTTTATGTGTTTATTTCAGTAGTGATGGAGGCAGAGCTTCGTCACGCGCTCAGACCTCCCATCCACTTTACGTAATCCTGCATGTGAATGTCAAGATCTACGGAGGGAGTCGTGGACAGAGGGAGAGGACTTCGTCTGAACACCCAGCACCCAAAACTCATAGTAAAGGAACACTGTGTACTCGGTTGTCCTGCGAGACTTAACGCATTAGATTTGCCCACCTACCCCTCCTTTACGCGTGTGAGCGCGCGCGCACGTCCACGCTCGTCAGCCTCCACTCGATCATAGAATAGAACAAACACAAGTAAAACAAGGATTTTTCTTCTTTTTATTCATGTTTAATGGGTGGTTCCTGCAGAAACAAGCGCCGCGTAAACTGGTGGTTTCCCCGCATGCATGCATGAGCCCGCGCGGCCATTCATGCGCTCTGCAGGAGGAAATGTGTGAATGAGTGAGGGAGCGGGAAAAGGATGAATGAATGACTGCAGGTGAGTGAATGAACAGCCAGAAGCTCGCTCCCGTCTCTCTCAATGGCTTTTCCACTCATCCATTCACGCGCTCTTCTATTCATCCAGCCATCACCCCCCCCACACACGCGCGCACTAACACAATACTACCTCTGGTGTGGAGGGAAGTACGCTGCACGAGCACTAACCCAGCATGGAAAGCAAACACGTACAGTGCACGCGCGCTTCAGCGTGTGTGTGCGTGTGTGAATGGGGGAGGGTTCTATAAATAGTACTATAGCTCTGCTTCCATTGACATCATTTAGGTAGGAGAGATGGAAAAATAAATAGGTGAAGGGGAAGAGGGAGAGGAGAGGGCATGGAGGGGTTCCTTAAGCTGGACTAGAAGTTCAAAGAAAACAGATCCACACACCATCCTTTAATATGATTGCTTTTTACACCAATCATTTCATGATTAGTAACCGCTATTTATTTTTTTACCTTAAAAATACTGCTTGTAAAACTGTCAGAATTCAATATTTCTGCAGCACCAAGAACCTTCAGTATGTGCATTTTATTTAAATTTAAACTGTTTCCTATCAGGATTCTTTAAAGCAGAGATCTGCAACCATTAAGGCTAAAAGAACCGTTTGTACGGCACCACATTTCAACCAAAACTCTCCGTAGAGCAAATATCAAACTCCACATACGGAATGAATGTACTCCATGCACGCAATACACAAACTCTACACAAAAATAAACATACTCCACACACAGAATTAACATACTCCACATACGGATTGAACATACTCCATGCAAGCAATAAAGGGACTCCACGCGTGTAATGAACGTGCAGCTCACGTGGAATAAAAATACTCCACATGTAAAATAAACATACTCCACCCTCACAATAAATGTACTCCACACGCGCAAAAAACGTATTCCACGCTAAAAAATAAACATACTCCGCACACCAACAAAAATACTCCACACACGCAATAAAGATACTCCACGCTCACAATAAACATACTTCAAACGTACAATAAACATACTCCAGGCAGGCAATGAACATACTCTAAGCTCACAATAAACGTACTCCACACGCACAATAAACATGCTCCACGCACGCTATATGAACATACTCCACACACGCAAAAAACGTACTCCACACACCAACCAAAATACTCGACACATGCAATAAACATACTCCACAAGTGCAATAAACGTACTCCACACGTACAATAAAAATACTTCAGGCACTCAATGAACATACTCCAAGCTCACAATAAACGCACACCACACGCGCATTAAACATACTCCACACATCCAACAAACGTACTACGCACACCAACAAAAATACTCCACACACGCAATAAACATACTTCACACGTCCAATAAACAAACTCCAGGCAGGCAATGAACATACTCCACCCTCACAAAAAACCGTACACCACACACACATTAAACATACTCCACACATGCAATAACGTACTCCACGCTTAAAAATAAACACACTTCACACGTCCAATAAACATACTCCAGGCAGGCAATGAACACACTCTAAGCTCACAATAAACGTACTCCACGCACACATGAACTTACGCCATACGCACAATGAAAGTAATACAAGCACGCAAAAAACGTACTTCACGTGCCCAATGAACATACTCGTGTGACAAATTAATGAATCCCGCGTGTGCAATGAACGTACTCCATGCGAGCAATGAACGGACACCACACGCACGATAAACGTACTCCACACGTGCAATAAACCTAAATGTAAATGTAGGGCCGTTGGTGAGAGGGTGACGGGGCATCGCTGTGAGCGATCAGGAGATGTTCTGTCAAGGCCCTACCAACCAATTTTACCTACACCCTTTAGTACACACACCTCTAACACCTCAAAATATACACTCTAACAAACAAACACGCATGCATCACACAAGGAAGGTGTAACCTTCGACCCTCTGTCCCCTACCCCATCCCTGGTGCGCAGGGGGGGGGGGCCTCGTTCTGGTGGTCTTGTCTCTTGGGTTCCGGTCTCCTGGGCCCGGCGGCCTCGTCTTCACGCTGGAAGTTGGATCCCCAATATTTAAGATCTAGAGCAGGGGATCAAACCACATCGGAGCCTGGGGGTGTTCAGGTCTCGGTGGTACGGATTCCGGTCCTTGCTCTCGAGAACTGGGCCTCTCCAGGAACTCCAGCTGTGGGTGGGCCTGGTCGGGCCTTGATTACATCATTCTTTTGGGATCTCCGTTTCTCTGGGGTGCGCCCCTCCTCGGCTGCCCCTTCCTTGCTATTCCCTGGACCTTCCGCGGCGGGGCGGGTAGTTGTCAGGAGCATGGGAGTGGATCTCCCTTGGGGGCCCTTGACTCGTACCTGGTGTGGGGCGGGAGGATGCTCGGTGCTGCTGGGTGGTGGTGGGCTGTTCCTTTGGGGTTAAGGGGCTCTCCGGGGGTGGGGCCTCGCGTTGGACCTCTTGGCGCGGTGGGGGGGTTGCTCTTCTGGCTGGGCTGGGGCCTGTACTCTCTGTGCTCCTGTGCCCTCCTGCTCTCGGGTGTGGGGGGCCTCTGCGGCGGTCCCGCGTGCCTTGGTCTGGGTGTTTGGCGGGATTGCCCGGTGGGCGGATTCTCTTCGCGGCTCCGTGGCGGGGGTTGGGGGTTCCTGGCTGCTGCTGTTGCTGTCCCAGCGGGGGGGGCTTGGTGTGGGGATGGCCGGGTGCTCTCCCCCTTTGTACATTCCATCATTATCCACATTAGCAAAACATAAACACTCACCTGAGCACAGGTGTCAGCTCACCTTTGCACTAATAGTATGTGTGACAGAATGAAAGACTTTATGTGTCTGTTTGTATGATTAGGTCTGTTAGTTGCAGCTGCAGTTGTATTGTGCACATTTTGACTCGTTTAAATGTGGAGACTTTTTCAACCAACAGGTGTGTGTGTAACTACAGAGTGTGTGTAGACAGGCCCCGCCCATTCTAGTTTACTATTTAGACCTGGTTGTTTTAGGATGTTGCATCTCTCTGTTACCATCTTGTTTTTTCTCTAAACCCCCCTCTTTTACCCCCCCCCCCACCTCCCTCTTGTTCTTTTCCGTCCTGTCCAACAAAACAAAAACAAACATAATCAATATAAACAAAGTTTAGCATGAAATACAACAGAGGTTTATACTCAATAAACCCCTGCTGGGACAGTAAAATCTGCCCAACACTAGAGGCTTTCAGCCCGCATCTGTTTGCTCAGCTGTTGGACAGGACAAGTTAAAAATAAATGAAATAAAAAAAATTAATAAACCTACTCCACGCTCACAATTAACATGCTTCACACATTCAATAAACGTGGGCTACACGCGTAATAAACATACTTCTTCTACAGTGTAGCTTTATTTTGTTGTCCCAGTTTGATTTATTTATTTTAAGCAGGAGGAAAGGACGTAACGATGTCTTTCCATGGCTGGAGTTTATTAGTCACACCCAGGATCTCTGCCTCTCTGAGTCTCTGTCATCAGCCTTGGCACTGACCCCTAAATGCTGCGTGACTTCCACTGGTGACGATGACGTCTCCTGTGATACATTTCTCCCCATGTTTGTTTTCCATCCTGACTTGTGATCACACATTGTACAGCTTCTGCCTCCAGAAATATGCGTTCACTAGTAATTGTTTTCTAAAAAATCCTCCTGATTTTATCCTTATTTGTGGAAGACTCCAATTAGATAGACATCAGCTGCAGCTGCTGGGTTCCCTGATGACTTAAGTGTTCTCCAGAAGATGTTTACTTGAACTCAGCAATCCGCAGCATATGTGTATTTGTTTCTAACCGGCAGGTTTAGAACATTATTTACATATTTTGCAGGAAGAAAACCGCCTTTCCCTTCTATCAGTGATCACACACTTCCACCACACAACACCATCACCCTCTGATTTGAACAGGTTTTGTTGAAAGGCGTGGTACCGAATGTCTTACGGAAACAAGATATTTTTAGGGTGTAACTCTCAACTCAAAACGATGAATCACAAAACTGATATTTAGTTCTAATTTTAAAGCAATTTTGCTAAAATCTCAAAGCTTGCCTCTTAAATTCCCCTTCTTTGTCTTCTCTATTTTTTTCCTCATATGTTCTAAAAAAAAATCAACCTTCCTACTTTTATTTTCAGAACAATCCCAGCCAGCAAGACTAAGTGGGGCCCATATGGTTTAAAAGTGGGCAGAAAATGTGGGCCCCTCCTGTGTTTACCAAGCTTACCTTAAGGGAGCATTCGGTAGGTTAGCTTGTGACACTAGCCAGCCGCCCAGTGGACAATGGAGATCGCTAGCTAGCGAAAGCGTAGCTTGCTAGAAATCTATGGCAGAGTTCCCTATAGCTAAAGGGGAGCTTTCTAGCAACCTACAGTAGAGCCTGCTAGCTAGCAACAGTAGAGCTCGCCAGCTTGCTACAGTGGAGCTTGCTAAAGTGGACCTTGCTAGCTAGCTAGCAGCAAAGCTTGCGACAGTGGAAGTTGTTACAGCAGGGTTTGCTAAATTGATACAGTGGAGCTTTCTATTGCATAGCTCTCTAGCTAGCTACAGTAGAGCTTACCAGCTAGCTACAGCGGAGCTCGCTAGCTAGCTACAGCAGGGATCACTAAATCGATAGAGCAGAGCTAACTAGCTCGATACAGTGACGCTCGCGACAGCAGAGCTCCCTTGCTAGCTACAGCAGTGCTCTCTAGCTAGCTACCGCGGAGCTCGCTAGCCTGCTACAGCAGGGCTCACTAAATTGATATAGCAGAGCTCGCCAGCTCAATACAGCCAAACTTGCTAGCTAGCTACAGCGGAGCTTACTAGCTAGCTACAGTGGAGTTCGCTTGCTAGCTACAGGAGGGCTCACTAAATCAAAAGAGCAGAGCTCCCTAGCTCGATGCAGTGGCGCTCACTACAGCAGAGCTCCCTAGCTAGCTACAGCAGAGCTCGCTAGCTAGCTACAGCAGAGCTCGCTAGCTAGCTAGCTACAGCAGAGCTCCCTAGCTAGCTACAGCAGAGCTCGCTAGCTAGCTAGCTACAGCGGAGTTCACTAGCTAGCTACAGCAGAGCTCGCTAGCTAGCTACAGCAGAGCTCGCTAGCTAGCTAGCTACAGCGGAGTTCACTAGCTAGCTACAGCAGAGCTCGCTAGCTAGCTAGCTACAGCAGAGCTCGCCAGCTTGCTACAGTGGAGCTTGCTAGCTCAAATCAGCAGAGCTCGTTAGCTTAGCATAGAACTTTCTCAACATTAACAATTCCTGTAAAGTTCGTCTTTTTCCGCCTTAACTCATAGTATTTTTGTTTCAATAATAGAAGTGACCAAATGTAAGCCTCATGAAAGCCTGCCCGGATAGCACAACGGTTTAGATGACAAAGTGCAGTCGAAGCATAAACCAGCACTGACATTTCAGCACCACGGACAGCACAGAGTCCAGCTTCACAGGCTTTTGAGAATCTACAATCCTACAAGTCCGATTCTCAGGATTGAAGTCATCACTCACTTTATTTTCAACGTTTCTGGACTCCGTGGCTCTGACGCCTACCAGTTTAAAAATAGCTTCTTTTTTTTACTTCTGAATAGGAAATTTGACAAGATTCTGATTTTTTAAAAACTTCTTGGAAATCGTTTTGTCACTTGTGAAAGTAAAGGAAGCGAGTGAACAGTTTGTGTCTTATTGGCTTTAATAGGTTAAATTAGGAAAGGTGCTTTCAGCATTCAGGGTAATAATAGACCCGAGGAGCCCAATGGACCCAGTTGCTGAGGCCACTAATCATCATTTTTAGTCAATACATTATTTTGTACTCTGGCATACAAACAGGACTACTATGCATGTGTAGCATTTGGTGATATTTTCCCGCCTCCAGCGGGACTCCTGGTTGAGCCATATTGATGTGTCTGCTCCAGTTTGGAAACGGAGGTAAAAACCTCCGAATGAAACGTGCAGCCGCAGATACCCACAACCCCCTTCACCCCGAGCCCCCACCCCCAGCACTTACAGACCCCCCCTCACTTTTCTTGCCAGCTGAATTAATTTGATGCTATTTTTAAAAGTCGGTGTTTCTAAGGGATACCTAATGACGCAATGACGTCAATGCAGGTCAATAGCACACGGTTGGAGAAGAGGAGTGGAGAAGGAGAGATGCGCGGAGAGGCCCGTCACAGAGAGGGGCTCCGCTCGTGACACGCACGTGCAGCTTTGTCCTTTGGTGGAGAATTCCTGGCTGCGTCTTTTGCTCCGGGAGATCTCAGAATTCCAAATAAAAGCGCGTCTCCCTCCTCATTCATGCTTTCCGCCTGCGAGTCATTCACACGGGAAGACACCGAAGCGCGTTCTCGCGCGCGCGCGCGGGCGCACAGACACAGAGTGTCTGCGCTGTGAGGATGGACCGTGAGTGCGCCCCCCCCACCCCCCCCCCGTCTTCCATCCTTTCAGAGGGGTAACACTTGGATTTGCTTTCTCCTCTCACCGCCCCACCCCCCCAGGTTACAGGTTGAATCCCAAACTGCAACAGCAAACATCCCATCCTCCGGCGGAGCAGGACGACGGCGCGCGCGCATCGGACATTTTCCATCCTGACGCACAAGGGGGAGGGGGGGGGGGGTGCACACGCCGCGTTAACGTTCACTTTAACGACTTTAAAAAGAAAAAAAAATGTTCATGAAGGTAAGTGTTCTCCTTTGGGGGATGGGGGGGGCACTAACGGAGCAGTTTCCTCCTGATGTTTGGTTGTTCCGCGTTGCAATTCTGAATCTGATGATTTCACGATTCACCAACATTTTTTAGATCAATGTGTGCAGTTGTTTAAGCTTCGAATCTTAATGAAAAATGTTTAAAAAGGTTGAAAACTTTGATCCGGGTTGAGTTTGCATGCATGCCCGGGAAAGACGTGATGGAAATCCTCAGGTTTACCTGCTCAAATAGTTACAACGAAGTGACTTAAATGTCATTTAACTGACTCTTCTTGATCAAATTGATGATAAATTCTGTGTTTTAGATGATTATTGTTTTTTTTTTTTTAAAAAGAACAAAGTGTGATTTATTCTCGTCAACAAGCTTAAAAACTGGAGTTTCCTCATTCTTTTGTTTCTGTTAAACAGATTTATGAATCTCGTTTGCCGTTTTCTTCCCCTTCAGCTGCTCTGTGAGCTGCAGTGAGGAGCGCTCATGTGCTACGTGCAGCTGTGAGGGCGGGAAAGACAGGACAACAAACGCAGCCAGTGAATCCTGTGCACTAACAGGAAGGATTTGAACTAAAACTGCATCTTGAGATTGTTCAGCATTATTAATGATGGTCTTGAGTTATCCGAAATCAGCTTTAGAAAAAACATATTTAAACTCTTTAGATAAAAGTAGATCAAATTAACATGCAGATATTGTAAAACCGGATTCCCCATCACTTCCAAGTATCCAACCATCTCCTCATAACTTTTGATAAAATATCTTCTTTCTTGAACGTTGCGCGAACAAAATGTCAAAATAAGTTGGTTTTGTTGCAATAAATCACTATATATATATATATACATATATATATATATATATATAGTAAGGGGAGCTGAGGGGGCGGACCAAAGGTGAGGAGGATCTCGTGTTGATTTTGTCGCCACCTTGCGGACACATATGCGCACTGCAGTGAGAAATTCCCGCCGCATCCTCCATTGATACGTCTCTTTGATGAAATGATCGCGGTCTGCTGGGAGTTATGTCTGCGTGTGCGTGTGCGTGTGCGTGATCAGCTCACAGCGGTTCTGTTTAGAAATCAATCCCATCTTTTCCTCTTGTCCAAATAAACTCGACAGAATCGACTTGTTTTTCTGTTCTTCCTCGTGTTTATTAACTTCGGGGCTCAGTCAGTCCTCATCGCCTCCATGAGTACAAGCACGCCCCAGCAGTGTACAGTTGGCCTACAGGCAGGGATAAAAATAGCACGCACGCACGCACGGATGCGACGGGCGCAGCCCTTTTCCATTCTGAGACGACTTTTCTCGGATCCCCCTCCCCGCGCCGTCCGCCTCAGCGCTCACTGTACTGATTACATGGATGGATAGACGTTGAAGTGAAAGAAAAGATGCGCGCGGCTTAAAGTGGTGCGTTCAACTGCTCTCCGTGTGGAGCTGCTGTGACTTCTTCGCGTTTTTTTTTTCCGAATCTGAATTCAGCATGCAGGAGGAAACATCACCGACACTTTATTTTTGTGTGCGTGTGGAGGAAAGGGGGGGGGGGGGGGGGGGGGGGTTAAATACAAACAAGGTTGGGAGGGAGGGATGGGAGAGGGAGGGAGGGAGGCTGGAAACCCTGATGCTCCAGCGTTAGAGGAGGGATTCTTTTCTGATGATTTTACCTGGAGATAACCTGATGCAAAGCTGTAACAGTCCCGCGCGCTCCTCGTCCTCCACTTTTGTCTTTCATTGTTTCCTCTCGCAGAGCTGATCACAGGGCGGCAGTCTTTAATCAGGCTCCACGAAAGTGAGTGAATCTGAACGTGACGTCAATGCCTAGAAACTGACGCAGCCCTTCAACAGAAATTGGCTTTTTTTTAATTTATTTATTTTTTTTTTCTTCCCTCCCTCTTCTCGTCAGCAAAGCTTTAATTACTCAATTGTGCAGCTGGTAGCGCGGGTGTTTGTTCTGGAGACATCGACTCTAGACGGGGAAACCGGCGGCAGATCGGAGTTGTTAGGAAGAAAAAGTGTTCCGGAGCAGGGAAGCAGCGACAAAAACGCATCGATCCTTGCAATTTTTTACCTGCTAACTCCCGATCGTGCGCCAGGACCTCCTAGCTGTGAGCTAAAAATAGCCTCCCGATCGTGCGCCAGAAATAGACCTCACTTGAATAAAAAAAAGGAGGCGATCCTGAGCAAAGTTGGACCGATCCCCGTAAGCCTGCAGGACTTCAACTGTTGCATTTCCCTCGTTCGTTTCTCTAAACTCCTTCATCTTTTCTCTTTCTTTTTTCTAGAACCAGGACGATCCTGACGCACGGTGAGTGACACATGTGCACGCGCAGTTTTGAATTCTGTGTACTTTTGTGAGCTGTTCCTCTTCGCCTGTCTCTGCACGCACTCTCAGACGCGCTCGTGCGTGTGTACTGTAGGGATCACCCTCTTTGGGTGACGAGTTAGAGCATAAAACTCCCTTTTGTCTGTCACACATTCATCTTTTCCTCCCCTGAATGCCTAACGGCGTAACCCTCGCTGGGCTGGCTCCTTTTCCCGCCGTTTCCTTGCGTTTGAAGGAGAGTCACGTTGAGTGAGAAGCGGCGGTGGAGGCGGAAGAGAAGGTGTTGGGGCAGGGAAGGAGCTGCTGCTGCTGCTGCTGCTGCTGCAGAAACCAGGCGCAGCGCGCGGGGAAACCCGGAAGCTGTCCAGCAGGAGTGGTGCTGAAACCACTCCAGAGCTGGGCTGTTGCTGCGCATGCGCACCATTTTCCGGAGCGCATCTTTGCACACACAAAAAAGATGTTTTCTCTGAGACGGGAAAACAAGGAGTCAGCTTGAATAAACTTTTCTTGTGCGTAAAAGCGCCGTGATTTCTTCCCGGAACTCATCAAGATCCCGCACCATTTGTCAATAGAAGCAGGGTTGCCATTCCAACAGTCTGCAGGTGTAACAAGCAGCAACCCTCGCTTGGTTTTTGTGGCGGTCATGTGACTGCTTCTGCTCCACGACATTTCAGTCTCAGTGTCAGGCTGCGCAGCTCTGCAGTCTGAACGACACGCGAGACTCCAAATCTCCCACCATCGATGAGGAAACGCGCCTCTGCCGGCGCTCCCGGCCGCGCAGCATCCCAATCCTCCATCCCAGAAAGTACAAAGGAAGAGAAAAAAATCACAGCTCGCCCAGTAACGCGACGTCGAACGTGTAATTCGGGTGAAAACATCCCAGATTACCGAGTCGTGACCGCCAAAGTGAGTCATGTGCGCGCTGGCTGCATGCGTCAGGAGAGGCAGTCGCTGCGCAGCGCAGACGGTGGGTGAGAAGAATCGTGACTGACTAGGCTGCGAATGAAAAGACCCCCCAATAAAAGACAAAACACGGGAATGGGGGCCGCAGATGAGGTCTGGACCCTTTATTTCCCCGTGGAGTCCCAAACGCGTCGCCGGTGTGTCGCTGCTTGTTGGCATGCAGCTCCACCAGCGCGCGCGGGGCTGAGCGCACGCACACAGGAGGAGGCTGGAGGGTGGGGGGGGTGAAGGCTGGGGCACTTTTGGATCGTGACCTGCCCTACCTTGATACGGGACTCCTCCTCTTTGGGTTGCAAAGGTTAGGTTGCAGCAAATGAAAGTTTGCAGGTGAAACTGAGGTAAGTGAAGCTGCAGCCTCGGATCTGGAGGAACTCCCATCTTAACTTTTGCAGAGCGCTGCATGTGAGGCTTTGGCCCCGCCTCCAAAATAATAATAATAATAATAACAGCTGCAAGGTTGAGCCACGACTGGATCCCCCCCTCCCCGCGTCGTGCAGTGGTTCCCTCCGGTGATCCTTGACCACAGGTCGCCTCGGACGTTTTGATGCAAACATTCTCACACTTTGTTAGTCGACGCAGTTGTAGTTCATTAGGAGCGCATTTCCCAGAATGCCGTGCAGCCTGCAGCTGACTCGTGATTAGAGAGGAAAGGGGCGTCTTTGTGACGATGGTATTTTTGGTTTGGTGTCACTTAAAAGAAAAACAGTCAAACCTGCTGATACCAGATAAATCAAAGCATAAGCATCTGCTTTACATTTTGGTTTACCGTCCTTTTTTTTTTTTTTCTAAAAGGGGGGTCCCTATATGAGCGAGACGCCGATTGGTTGATGACGAGGTTTGCTTTGCTCCAATCAGATCCCTCCCTGCTCTCTATTTATTGCCAGCAGTTTACAGCCTTGCTCCCTCCTCACCCAGGGCTCTGGAGCGGCTGCAGACAGCGAGCGCCTTTACTGTGGGGAGACGCGCCACGGAGCCGACAACATCACACACACACACAGAGAGAGAGAGAGAGAGCGCGCGCGAGCACACTCACTGACAACGAAACGCGTCGATGCACGGCTCCCACTGATCACACGCGCCGTGCACATCCGAGTGTTTCAGTGGGAGATGAGAAAGGGTTGAGGGAGGAGGGAGAGGATTTACACTGGAGGAGGAGAGGGGAGTGAGCGCGCGCGCGAGGACCTTGGACAGCTCTCAGCTGCAGCAGCAGCAGCAGCAGCAGCTGGAGACCCTTATTCCTTTACTTCCTCTTTTTTAGAAATGCATCCGTCTATGAGTGTATCTTGGAGTGAAATGCTTGCCTCAGGTTGTGGAAAGCTGGAGATTTTTCCGAGTGAGTCGGGATGGGAGATCCACTGTCGGAGTCTCCGTCGGACGGCAGCAGCAGCAGCAGCAGATCATGTCCTTCACAAATCTTTTTGCGGTCTGGGCTTGCTGTTTATGACTATTCATCTGGGAAGCCCTTACCCCAAAAAGCATTTGTGGAGGGCGCATGCCCCGCGCCAGGACAACAGCAGAAGACGGCTCCACTCCTGGAATTTTACGATCCAGAACATTCTTAAACGCAACGGACCTCTGACGTTTTTCTACCCTTTTTTTTCTTCTGATTTATTCCCACCTTCGTTTACTCTAACGATTTCCATCCTTTTCACGGCGGTGGTGGTTTTGTTTCATTTGATTTCGCACTTGTGTTACTTGTTTTTGCTGTCAAGAGTTTCCCTCTTTGCAGCCTCCCTCAACTCCAGAGCCATGCTTTGTTACTTGTTGTCCACAAACACCCCAAAGTTTGACAAACTAAGTTTCAGCCCCCACCCCCACCCCACTGTTCTCCCCATAATTGACAGCAGAGCGAGGTGTAAACACAAGCTGCACGTGCGCATGCTTTGTGGGGGTGTCACCTGAACTTCCACAGACAGAAACGTGGGAAACACACACACACACACACACACACCTGCGAGTGAAATGCAGAACGCACGGGATTCCCCGACCAGCCCGCCACGCGCGGGGACATGCCATGATGACTTCCTCCTTCCTCGCGCGTTAAGCGCGCAGCTCCGTGCCCACTCTTGGAGCGCACGTGTCTGTGAATCCAACTCACTCCCCTGCTTCCAACAAAAGAGCATCTCAAATGATCCTCAAACATTTGCGCTCATATTTGACCCCAAATGTCTAAAATACAACCCGCTGATTTGTGGTTTCCATCAGCAAAACCTTTTCTTTGAACAGAATGATGCGTGAACATCAAACTGGTCATACCAACGAAAATAAACCCGGAAGACGCGCGTTTAGGGTCTAGACAGACAGAGTAAAAAGACTCACAGAAGGTACAACTCCGTTTAACCTCGAGAAAAAGGCACGCGCCAACTTTATGTTCAGTCTTCTCCGCGCGCATCAGAGGTCAAGGAGAGGAAAACAAAGATTCAGGGAAAAGTTCAAAAGAAATTTGCGCTTTTCTGAGAGCATGGAACAAATTATGCAATGTGAAAAACAATGATTTAAAAAAAATAATTGATTCCCTGAAATCACAAAAGTTCAATGACGGAAATAGCAAAAAACGTCATTCATGAAAATATATTTTAAAAATGGTTGAAATTTGCCACACAAAAGAAAAAAAATAGGTGAATTTGAGTCCAAATGTACCAAAATCGAGGCAGCAGCTGTGGTATTTCTTGGCTGAAATGTGTTGAAACAGCTGGAAAAGCTCAGAGACCCAGAGGCCCCTTTGAGCTGGAAAATGTGACGCAAACGACGTTCCTGCATGAGTGCTCCTCGATCCTCTGCACCAACGGAACACTACGGTTATCTTTGAGTAGTGCTCATATAATAAACCCCGAAAAGCACGTAAGAAAACCTTCTGAACATAAAGGAACATCTGACCCATGCGCGCCGGATCTCTGCGTAAATGTGACGCCAACAAGTTGCAGGCGCGTCTGTACTTTACCTGGATCAGCTCCACTAAAGTGTACTTTACGCATGGTCACCGTGTTTTGCAGGGAAGCCGCAACACGAGCGCTGGGATGGGAAGGAGGTGTCCTGCCAGAGAGGAGGAAGTGGCCCATCACCTGAGGAAGACTCCGCCGTCTGACACCTCCCTCCCCTCATCTTCGTCCCCAAAACAGGTAATTGCACCGATCGAAATGTGCGGGAGGATGACGTCAACATCAGATCCCTCCACATTTATGATGCGTTTTTGCGCAATTGCTGTTCCTTGCATGTGAGCAGAAGGTGCGTCTGCAGTTGTCCTGCTCGATATCTTTCTAGCTTGAAATGATCTGATTGGTTGCAGTCCGTCATTTGTCTGTTTACAACCAGCAAAAATGAGTAATTGTCCCTCATTTCATTGCAAACTTCAATTTGTTTGACATCTTTTTTGTGCAACACAATCACAAAATCTCGATTCAATCCTCATAAAAGTAAAGAATTTGTTTGTAACTTTTTGGGACCCCCTCTCTGGGTGTTTTACTGAAGTTCTGAATATTTTCTCCTCACAATGATCGTTGAGAATGTGTGTTGGAAGTCAGGCACCTGCTGACTGCAGGCCACACATCCAATTCATTTGGGCTGTGGAGTAATTATTCTATAAGCCTTTTTATTTTAAACATAAAATAGACCAAGTTGTAAGCTTGATCATCTTGAAGAAATACGGAGAAATCTGGAAAACTTCAGCTGCACTGTTCAGTAGCAGCTACAGTATTTATCTGGACGTTTGGGATAAAAAAGTCCTGGATCCGTTTTAGGTCAGTGAATCGGATCGATCCAAACCAACACCACGAATCACATCAGCCACCACAAATTATGACATGAATTGAATCATTAAATAAAGTAAAAAATTAAGAAAATTCCTCTTTACTGACGATTACTTATCTCTACAAGCAACAGGTTAAGTAAGACCTCACAAGAGGAATGTGATGTCAAACATCAGAGCTTTGAAGATCAGATCAACTTGTAACTTAGAATATTAGAAATAACTAATAAAAATATATACCACTTCAATATTAATCAGACTCCTCCCATTTAGATAATAACATTACGTGGATTTACAGAGTGATGCTTTAAATGCTGACTTTGAACATCCTCGTGTTGTTAGTTTGATTTTGTCTTGTGCTTTTCCTGGTCTAAGAAAGTTTATATCATTTAAGGTAAACATAAAACTTGTTTTCTGCAAGTTTTCGCACACGTTTGGTAACATCAGTGTGTAGTGAAGTACACAACACGGTTTTCATAAATGTCTTACGGTGTCTGAAGACTCCAGGTTATTGATGGGAAACCATCAGAGAGGTTTGAGGCTGCAGTTTGGATGGATTTGCAAATATCATCTTCAGCTTTTTACAAACTCTTGAAGATCATTTTCTCGTGGCTGAATGTATGTTTTGCAGACTCATATGTTAAGCTATTTTGATCAAAATGATTATTCTTGACGCCGCCGCAATCCCTGAACCGCCTCAATGTGATCCTAAAGAATATGTTGTCTTGAAAATCAGGAAAATATTGATAAGAAATGAGGAATTCAGATTTTTGTCAAACATTTTTATGAATTTAAAGATAAGTAAATTTGTCTACCTTATGGTTTTTAACAGCATTTTTAAAAGTTCAAATGTTAAAAATTATTGAAATCCCCATTGAAAATTGCTCAGACCTACTGCTTTGTTAAGTTGCAGTAAAAAGATTTTAAAACAAAATGGTGAAAGTCTCAGCCACATGAAGGTGTGTGTCAGTGGAACACGGCTTTGTCGTCTGCTGTGTTTTTCCAAAGTGGGCATAGCTTGGTTTAGCATTGATTTATAAATGGAACTTGAATATTACAATAATTCATATACAACAGTGTATATATGTTTATAAATTATATATATGTAACCCTGTTTTCCCTTTTACTCTCATATATAAACAACATTTTAGTAGAATCTATTTATTTAAAAAACCTTTAGAATAAATGGAGCTTTTTACTGTCATTCTCTAAGATGAGAGGCACAAAACATACAACTCTGAATAATTTTCAATCATTTTAAACCGCATTTGCCAAAACTTTAATAATTTTAGTGTAATTTACCAAAATAAAACAACGCTTGGAGACTTTTATTTGACTAACTCTGAATTCAAAACACAAATTTCAAGAACATGTTTTGCAGAATTTCTAACAGTAAATTAGATTTTTTATACTTAGTTGTTTGACATGTTAGAAATAAAAAAACTTAAATAACGAATATGTTATGTATTCAATTGTTACCATTTTTCATTAAAGCTAAAGGACCACAATAAATGGATAAAAACGCCGTGTGTGGCTCCTAGGTTAAAGGCCCCCGGGTTCAAACATTCTGACTAGAGATTAGTTCATTCTTAATTGAAGTTAACGAGACTGCAGGAACAGGAAATGGCAAATTGCCCTTAAACCAACTGTTTACCGTTTGTCCCTGTGAGGAGTCAGAGCCGAATAGACGGCACCAACCACCAACCAGGGCGGGGTTTTGTCCAGGAGGGCCACAGGGGTGACAACAAAATACTGGCCTCTTCAACCTTCACTTTTGACAAATTAATTATGATTTCAAATTTTAATTTGGATTAAAAAAATATTGCTGCATGTAGTTTAGTATTTATCCTCTCTTAAAGACACCGAACTGTGAAAAGTTGTCTGGTAGAAAACATGCTAAGAGTTTTTTTAATCTCTCAGTCCAGCAGAGAGCACAACAAATACTGCAACAGCAAACATTTTGCAATCATGTCATTATTAACATATGTGAGGCTGGATTCTCACACATGTAAAAAATCATGAAAAGAAACATAAAAACGTTGCTAAATAATGTAGTAGGGCTGGGCGATACTAAGAATTTGGGTATCGAGTCGATACCAGTCAGTATTGCTAGTACAGATTTTTTTCAAAAATGCGGTGGATGTGATATTAACCTCTAAATATCATTTTTTAAAAATCTCCCTTTCCCTTTTTTTAAATTACTTGATTAGCAAAAAACAGAATTACGCCTGGTAGCATGGTGGAACGGCGCAGAATCACAGAGGAATGACGCGGAAGCACGGCAAAACGGCGCGGAAGCACCGCGGAATGGCGGCTGCTTCCGTTTGCCACCCTAGTTGGTGTGGTTCACACCAAACGCGGAGTACCGCGGCTCTCCGCAGTAGGCTCACGCCGAGCGTCTGGTCTATTTTGTGTCTGAGCCACGAGCGTTCCGCGTCAATTCTGGCAGAAAATCAAAATATAACCAATTTTTCACAATAAAACACAGCAATTGACTAAATACAATCATGTTTTTGCATCTAAACAGACTGTAGAGATGAAAATAAACATGAAATCACAACACATTTCTCTCTGTGTGACTCAAAAACAGATACAACTCTCCATTTTTTTTGTTTTTTTTGTTGAACATAACAATGACAAACCGCTCTCCATATCAAAGGTCCATAAAGCTAACCTAACTGTCAATCACATATCCAAGCCACACCTCCGCCGCTCAGTCCAGCTGCACTGGCACCGCCCCCTTTTTTTTTGTGGCATTTTTCAAATCTGGGCTGAGAATGGAGTCAGCCTCCAACTGCCTTGTTTGGTTACCCTTTAAAAAGTCTTTATCTTTAGTGGTAAATATTTGAATCTTCCACCACAGTTTTATACTAATTACTGTTTTTAACTTCACATTTCTTCTCTGTGATCTGGCTTTATTAGCATCATCTAAGGAAGTGTTTTTTGATAGAGCAAAAGCAGAGAAAGCACACCTCTCCAATGTGGTCTGTTCTCTCCTCTAGAGACAATCATTTCCCCCACAAAAGAAGAAAATTCATGTTTCTGAAACGCAAACATCGCTGGCCGTCAAGTTCACCCCTACAGTCCAGACGCCACACAAGCCGTGACGTCCAACAAACTCCAGAAGTGGGAATCATTCTATTACAGTCAGATTCTTAACTTCCTGTGACATGAATCACCGGGAGCAGCGAGCAGCGTGACCCACCGCTTTCTACGGGGACGGTGTTTGTGATTGCTTTGCATGGGGGAGGGCTCTGTTTCCACATGAGTCATAATTGTTAATTAGATATATGAAGCCACAAACAGAGCACCAAGTAATCACTCAAGTCACCATTTTGTTGCTTTATTGCTTCAGACAAAAATATATATATATATTTGCAAGAAAAATTTGGATTAAAGAAATAGTTTAAAAAGCTGATGTCAGTGACACAAAAACTGTTAAGATGACTGATAAAAAAAATACAGGAAGCAGCACTTTGATTAAAAAAAATATATGAAACCCTTCATAAACTGAAAACATAAGTCATCTAAGTTATTCATATAAAAAGACAAAAATAACAACAGCTGGCGAGACATTTTGTAACCTTCAAAGTAGCAGAGATTAGTAGTGTTGGGCAGATGGATCCAAAATATCTATAGAATCAATCTCACGTTTATGCACTAGCACCGTATCGATCCGTATTGGATCGATACTGACCTGCAGATATCGAAGCTTCCATTCTTGATTGAAAATTTTCTGTATCTGGAAAAACATATTTCTGTATCATGGTTACTTATTTCTTTTGGTTTGTTGACTGTTTTGCTTTCACTTCTTCATTTTTTATTTAATTTCAATAAGTTTTTATTTTAATAAATTATCTTCCATTTAAATTTAAAACATTGTCGGACTTCTGTTTTCATGTTTATCAAGTCTTTCAAAAAATGAAAAACCATTCACGGTGATAAAAAGCAAGTAACAGATTTTGAGGTTCTTGTAACATCCACCACATTTCTGAAAAATATTGAGCCAAAACAGCCAAATGCTCAGTATCTCCATGATTAGAGCTGTCCTGATTTCTCAAATTCAATTCAAAGACATTTCTCTGCTTCTCCAAATAAACTGATCCTCTTTTTAAGGCAAACTGACATTTTTTTTGTTGTGATAGATCATCCGGATGGACGTTTTGGTTTTACTGAAACATACTAACACAAAGCTATGAGAAATCAATGCCTTGGTGAAAGAAATATTTAAATTACATTTGAATTCACAGTTTATATTTACAGTTTTTGATTGATCAAAAAAATGGGTTTTTTTTTAGCAAGGTTTAATTTAGGTAAAATCAAGAAGCTTCCATGTGTTTTCAAATAAATCATCAGTGGTTGAAGTGTACTCATTTCTGAGAAAAATAACTGGAGTGGAATAAGAAAGTGAAAAATACTTTTTAGATATTTAAATGAAAAAAAAAAACATGAAATTTCCTTAATCTGTGTTCTAAACAGCTGAATTTCCGTTTGGGGTCATGAAAACCAAAATTGATATAAACGTTTACTCCAGAAACCAACAAAGAATGATAGAAAATTACTAACAAATTTTTATTATTTTTTTAGTTTTAATCAACTTCCTAAATCTTCCTAATACTGACAAAGACAGTATATAAATGAATGAGTTTGTCTTTAACCATCTTGTTAAAACAATTAATATTTATCAACTTTCTTCAAAACTTAACACCAGAGCTCCAGTGTTTATATTCTTTGATTTACTGTAATTTTTGTTAACACGATAATTCCAGCAGATTGTGAAGGAAAGGAGGCGACGCCTCAAGTGTTAAAGGGTTAAAACTGACACTAACAATTTATATTGTTAGTTTCTAACTTTTTATTAAGTTAGTTCTCTAAAAGCATTAACCCTTGTGACTAATTATTGCTTTCAATCCTGTGGTTAGACTAGAACACTGCACCAATACTTCCTTAGACTTGTCATTTCTACGGTAAGATTGAGCTGAAATTTTTACAAAATACCAGGATGTTTAATGTGACACAATATGTTTGACACCTGTAAAAAAAAAGTCAAACAAAATCACAGAAGCTGAATATATTAATTGGAAAAACAGTTTGAGTCTCATCTGGTAAATGAAACGAGATTTCAGCAAGTCAGCTTTAGAAGTTCCAGAAATTCATTCAGTTTAGCTAATTCAAAAATACGGTCACGACTACTGATCTCAACTCACAAACAGGTTATTTACTTTTGTACTCCATCTATGTATGATGTGATAAAAGTCAATGTTGTATTTATTCCATTTATTTATCCTGTTTTATAAATGTGTAAAAGTCAATGCCCGGCCCTCCAGATCATTTTATTTTATCGTCATTAATGACCCGATGTTATCTTCTGCTTAATTTTAACTTGTATAATTCTGACAAAATATATTTTATGGAGAGTAAAATATTGAAAGTTATTTAAGGTTTAAATTGATTTATTCTGGAATAATATTTATTCCTTTTTATTATTCATAATTATGTTAAAAAGTTACGATTGTAAAGTTTTAAAAATTGTCATTCTGATAGTTTTGTGGACTATTTTGGCATTTATAAAGATTTTTTTAGTCTGTTTTGAAGTTTAGCTAATATTTCAGCTACATGCTAGCTTTTTTGGCTAATTGAGGCTTTTTCCAGTTTTTGGGCCGTTTTGGAGTTAAGCCAATATTTACATGCTAGCTGTTTAGGCTAGAATACTTGTTTTTGTTTGTTTTTTATGTTAATTTGGTATTTAACTAATATTTTAGCTGCCTATCAACTTCAGCGTTTTCAGAGGCCAAATTCAGCTTACAGCATTCACACTAGCATTTTTTTTACACAGAATGCTATATATCTAGTTCACAATTATGTTAAAAAGTTTTAAAGTTTTAAAATATTGATTTTTAGAGTATTCAATAAATGTTCATCCTGTTCGGCCCTCGACCTGATGTGTGTTTTGGATTTTGGCCCCCTGTGTGATTGACACCCCTGCTGCTTTGGGGTTGCCTCAGATTGCAATAGGGGTGAAGGGAAATACTGTTAGGTGATATATCGCAATATTTCGTTCGACGATGCTTGTGTTAATCTGAGTATTTAGTAAAGTATTTATGACCGTCCTTCAGTGTCTTAATTTTGTTTTCCAACTAAACCCCGGATTGCAAGTCGGCAGGACAGCACACTGAAGCTCCTGGAGCATTCAATGAAATTAATTTTACCATTATATTAAAATGAAAGTCGTAGTAATATTCAGGGAGTTTTTTTTTTAAGTCATCCTCCTAAAAAAATAAAAGGTGAAAACTTGTTCTGGTACAGACATATGTGTCATATCGTTAGACACCTTGAAAAATAAAGTCTGACCCCACTTTTAAAGTATTTCAGTTATGGATTTTTTCAGATTTAAAAAAAAAGGGTGTAATTTCCATTTCATCATAACATGCATATTTTTATTTGAGTGAAGTTTTGTCCCAGTTTGACCCAATTTTATACCTAACAGAGAGATCAATGATAAAAAGGTAGTTTTGGAGAAGTGTCATTTTTCCTGAATGTAAAGCATTGATTGTATCAGCAGAAATGAAGAATTAAGTCTTCAAAGTCCTTCATCGGAATAGTTCTGTGATTCAAGTCACATTCTGAACACATCGTCTGCTGTTTGTAGAAATGTTTTCATCCGTCGATCCTTCAGAGAACTCTTTTGGACTTTGTTGAGGTTCCACTGTGATGCTGGTGGCGACCGGACAGCGTTCTGTCTCCCAGCCCTTCAGTGTGGCGAAGAAGGTGTGATCACGTCTGCGTGTGTGTGTGTGTGTGTGTGTATCGTCACCACCACTCCTGGTCGTGACTCACGGCGCACAATGCTTTTCGCTCCTCTCCAGAGCCCTTTATTTATTTTTAGCTGAGCAACATTTTATACACTTGAGCTGCAGGCCTGCACACAAGATTAACCCCCCCACACACCCCCCTTCCCCACACATGCAGGGGGAAGGATACCACTTGGTCCACACACACATTTTCCCATGACTCCAACAGGTAGTGACGGACATGTCTGTGTAACCAAAGCCTGGAATGTGTATTGGAGGCGTGCGCTCGCTCTGTCTTTGCATCCTTCTCGTCACATCAGCCCATCATCAGAACTCAAGTTTGGAGACACTTTTATCTGAAGAATACGCTACAACAAGCATCTAATTCTCACTAGTGACATAGACGGCACACAAAATGGTGAGTGTGTAAAGCACACGTGTCAAAGTCAAGGCCCAGGGGCCGGACCCGGCCCTCCGTGTTATTATATCCGGCTCTCCAGATTGAAATTGACATTCTGCTAGCTTTATGGAGGTTTGTTTTTGGCATTTACTTAGATTTTTTTAAGCTAATTTGGATTTTAGCTAATATTTCCGTTACATGCTAGCTATTCTTAAACCGCGTTCATCTGTCAGCTTTGACGTTCTAAACATAAACACAGGAAGTCATTATTCGCATTTTCGCCCCCGTCGCCATTTTGTCTGACGTCACTGTGAAATAGTCTGTTGTCTATGTTGAATCCATGAAGTGTCCAAAGGCCAGAGGTACTCATGAAAACTCAAACCGTTTTATTTTTTTAATGAAATCTAGAGAATTATATAATTTTCCCTAAAAATAATCATAAAGAGAACAAAAACACATCTTCTCTTAACACCGTAGCTCCAGTGTTAATGTCTTTTGATTGACTGTAATTTTTTTTTATTTTTAATTTGATTTGATTTATTTGCACATAAAAAAGACACATCAAATACAAAAAAAGTAAAATCACGTGATGGTGTGTTGCAGAAACCCATCTGGTCTTATTCAAGATGTTAACACAACTCTGTCAAAAAATAAAATAAAATACAGAAAGTAAACAAAGAGAACTAAATTGAACAATCTAATCCAGAAAACCTAAAAACTGACCTAATAATTCAAAATCAAATTCATTTGATGAAAAATTAAGTTGGCAAACATTTATTATTATTATTATGTTTTTTTTTGTTTAAACAAAATTAAATCACATTTTTACACCTTGAGATCCAAATCTTTTCTAGGTTATTTTTATTGAATCTTGTTATCAAGAACTAATTTAATAGTTTGCTGCAACAATAAGAGAAAGAAAATTTAAATTGAACTTTAACTTGTGACTTATGGATGGGAGGAAATGTCTGCCCTTGACAGGAACCATAAGAGTGAAGTTGATTTTTTTGTGAAATGTAAATATTTGCCCTGATTAATCTATACAGAAAATGTAAGTACCTAATAAATATTGATATAAATATTTGACAACTGTAATTTTGATAAGAGTGGGTCACTGGGTGCAACATAAGCAGAATTTATGGACAAACGAACAAATACCTTTTGTTAAAGAAACATTTTTTTCAGATAAGACAAGTGTTTGCCCAAACAATATTATAAGAGAGATATTGATAAATTAGGGAATGATAAAATGATAAAATAACTGAAGCATGTACATAATCTTTAATTCTTCTAATGATAACCAGAGATTTTGTAATTTTATTGCAGACTAGACGAATGTGGTTTTTCCAATGGAGTTTATTATCTATCTGGACTCCTAAAAATCCAATGGATGAAACTTCTTCAATTTGTTCATTTTTAATGTAAATTTTAATTAAATTGTGATGTTTTGTCCAGCCAGAAAATACAGTAAAATCATTTTTTTTAAATTTAAAGTTAATTTGTTTGGTTGAGTCAAAGTAATTCCAGCATATTCTGATGGAGAATTATGTTGATCATGTTGAAAAGTTTTATAGTGTTTAAGATTTGTTTAAGCGTCACCGACGACGCCTCAGGTGTTAAAGGGTTAAACTTACGATGTCCTTTAAAATCATTTTTGGAGTTAAAATGTCAACATGATCACCGATATCTTAATCAAACTGGACATATAATTGGTTAATATATCCGTATCCATGTGTTTTGTGTAATTTCCAGCTTTCAATAGTTTTTCACTGGACAGGATATTTACAACGGTTGTAAATATGTTCCAAATTCAATGTATATGTTATCAAACTTAATTTTTCTATCCTTTACATTCCATTTGTTCCCCACATCTCTACATTCCATCATCTACACCACATGTGTCATAATCAAGGCCCGGGGGCCGGATCCGGCCCTCCAAGTAATTCTCTCCGGCCCTCCAGATCATTTTATTTTATTGTTATTAACGGTCCGATGTTATCTTATCTCTAACTTGTATAATTTGGACAAAATATATTTTTATGGAGAGTAAAAAAGTTATTTATGGTTTAGTTGATTTATTCTGGAATTATATTCCTGCATTTTATTATTCATAATTATGTTAAAGAGTTTAAAAATAGTTCAAAATTGTCATTCTGATAGCTTTTTGGACTATTTTGCTATTACTAAGTTTTTTTTTTTGGCCATTTTGGAGTTAGCTAATATTTAAACGCTAGCCATTTTGGCAAATTTAGGCATTTTTTTCACGTTTTTCTGGCTATGTTGAAGTTTAGCTATTTTTTCAGCTACATGCTAGCTGTTTTGGCTAACCTAAGTTTTTTTTTTTTTTTATTTGGCATTTAGCTAAAATTTGAGTGGCTATAAGTTTCAGTGTTTGTGTTTTTAGCTTTCAATTTCAGAACCTTCAGCAGCCAAATTCATCTTAAAGCATTCACACTAGCATTATCAGAGGTATATAGCTATATATCTGGCTCATAAATATGTTGAAAACTTACAGTTTTAAAGTTTTAAAAATGTAGTTTTAGAATGTTCAATTGCTTTTAGAGTGTTCTATCCTAAGCTGTGTTTTGGATTTGTGCCTCTTGTGCGATTGAATTTGACACCCCTGGTCACTTCAGACAAACATTTTATTTCAGGCAAACTTTTCAAAACTTAAATTAAAGTCCATCAAGCTGAAATTGAATTTTCTTGAATAACCTTGAACATTGTCTTTGCCACTCATCTAATAGGACTGGGTTGACCAAATTGATTTAAATCAATCTAAGTTTAATAAATCAATAATTGATTCATAAAAATGTTGATCGATTTAGCAAATAAAGCTAAAGTCCGATAGCTTTATGCTAATGTTTATGGGATTTCCAATAGGACAGCTAATGCTAACGCTCGGTCGACCTAAACATTCCAAATGAACAACTTTATAAACTCACAGACATTAATTTTACAAACTCTATTTGTGGTCTAAAACATTGTTTTGCCCTCAAACTGTCTTCTTCTTCTGGTATAAGGTTTAATGCTATAGCGTGATCGCCACCTAGTGGCCAAACTGAAACGCCCTCCAGGAGAAACCGAACAATGTTTACAATATTAACGCTCTGAACATTTTTGTCCATGTAACACTGGATGATATTAACAATCTCATTATTTCACTGAAACATTTTACAGTATTTGAACTGGATCAGATTAATATAAATATATTCAAATCTTACAGTTGATTATTTTTTTCTAAACAAATGTGTCTAAATGTGTAAACAAAAATTGAATTGAATAGAAAAAATCTGATTCGATCCGATCCAGGCTCTAGTGAATCGAATCGTTTCTGAGTTTTCAAAGAAAACCTGAAAAGCATGGACCTAATCAACCATAGGGAAGATATAAAACACACACGAGAAGACAACCGTCTTCACGTCTGCTTAAAACACATCTGTAGTGTGTCTGATGAACTTCCTCTCAGCTGGTTGAGCAGAAACACGAGGGTGTGGTTGTTCTTTCAAGGCCAAACCAAGTGAAGTCGTGATGCGTGCTCCAGCCTCACGCTGCATTACCGGGAGGAGAGTGTTGGTCATTTTATAAAACAACACTACCTGTTTCATTTGATTGACGTGTTTATAATATTCATGATTAATTCTCTTTTAACAAAAATACAAATTATTATTGCAAAAAGAGGCTCTTATTGCTCATTTGAAAAATGGTTCATATTAAACAAATATGTCCCCATTATGTAATCAATAAAGCTAAATTTAACTCAGTTCACCTGATGACACATGCAGAACTCAGACAGCAACATTTGAAAGAAAACAAATGAATATATAAACATCTGGATTCTGTTTTCAGATTTTCCCTGAATGTCATCAGTTTTCTGTCTGTAGTTCTGCAGTTTATTCACAGTTTAGGTTTTTGACCCTCAGTGTTTTGGATTTGATGATTTTCAGTCATATTTTTGTTTGTTTTCTTACTTATTTCATCCTTAATACCCCAGCTTGTCTGACTAGCATTCAGGCATTCATTTCATCACCACTTCAGGACCGTTTGGAGATCTCCTCCTGACATCAGTTTGGCTTTAGGGATGAGAATTGTCCGAGCAATAAATGAAAGGTTTTCTGGGAGTTTTTTCTTCAGGACTGGGTTTGAAATGATCCTTATTAATCACTTAACATCATCACTCAAGCACACTGAATGAAGAGAAAGTATCAGGAAAGATTACAGCAAATACATGAAATTAATACATCTTTCTCTGGTTTATGTGAATGGATCCATGTCAGTTTTTTCTAAAATAAGATCAATATGGGACTGAACAGATGCTAGTTTCATGTTTTCTCCTGGTCTGAAGGACAAATCTACATTTTAAATTTAGGATTTGATTGATTCAATTAATGAAATGATTTGCTTCAAATTTGGATCCTTCCTGTACGTTGGCAAAAGTAGTCTAAGTGTACTACAACTACCCTGTGGTTAATCCTAATACTGAGCAAGTATACTGAAATGTACTTTGTATTTTTTTATTATTAAAAAGTTCCACTTCAGTCTAAAGAAGAACTCAGTTAGTGAGTGTACTCAAGTTTACGTAATAAAATTAACATAGTACTTCCTGTTGACTGTGGCAAAGCATTTGTGTGTTGTTAAGTGTATCCAAAGTAAAATATTACCGCTAACACTTGAAGAACATAATGTCAAATAAATGTTGGAACTCTTCAGGTCTCATCTGCCAAGCAAACATTTTTTATGTTTAGACTTGAAAGAAAAGTTGTAGTTATATAATGAGCAGCTGACAATGTGTAGAAATGTTTCATCTGTATGTTTGATCCTCTTTTTATTTAATTGTATGAATGCTTAATAAGCCTTGACACTATAGTGATTCTCCTGCTCCTTTCTGGACGTTTTTCAGCACTATTCAGCAATCTTGGTATCAAAACGTTCAGCTCGTTCAGGACATTACTGCTTGTATTTTTGGTATTTATAAACTTTAGAGTTTTTGAAATATTGAGCAAAATATGCCCAATTTGAAATAAATGAGAACGAATGAATGAGAAAGTAGATTAGCAGCAAACCTTTAAATATTTTCATGTGTTTCATCTTTTAGAGTTATTTTAGAAACAATTTGGAGATAAAATATTATTAACATTTTCGGCTAATTTGTCATCTACTGAGGTTTCTAAAGGCTAATTTAGAGAGTAGCTTCTATTTTAGCAACATGCTAACGTTTTTGACTAATTTAATTTACTGAGGAGTTTTAGGCTCTTTTGGAGTTTAGCTAGTATTTAAGCAACGTGCTAGCTTTTTTTGCTAAAATGGCATCTAAAGAGGTTTTCTTATGCTAATATGGAGTTTAGCTAATACATTAGCAACATGCTAACGCTTTTGGCTAATTTGTTATCTACTGAGATTTTTACAGGCTAATTTAGAGTAGGGGTGTAACGGATCACGGATAACCCGTGATCCATACGGATCAGAGGCCGCGGTTCGGGACACGTGTGTACCGCGGACCGCCCCCCACCCCCTCGCGTGCATATACCTCGCACTAGCATAATTTAAATCAATTGTCCGTTCACATCGAATGAAGTTGCATTAAATTCATTGTAATACTCTTTGTTTTAACAAGCGCTAAAATAGCTGCTTCATGTTTATCTTAAAGTCTGTTTACATGAAGCTCCCGATGCGTGTGGGAGGAGCTTCCGTCAAAAACTTCTCTCAACTCCATAATGAAGGATGAGGATTGATAGATATCAGGTTTATTTAATTTAAAGAGCTGAATAAAACCATCGGTACACATTTCCATTACTGAGTTCAAATAATCGCCCAGTTAACTGGACGATTATTTGAAACTGTCCCGCACAGGAGAGAACCGCTCCGTAACGGACTCGCCGGTGCCGTCAAAAAAACCAAAAATGATGAGGAAAAGCGAGCACGGAAGCGCCACATTTTATAGAAAACAATTATTATTTTAAATATTTAAATGTTCCCACAGTTTAGTTTTAATAAAACAGTTAATACAAAAAATTACTTTAACTGTTTTATTTATGATTTAACTTAAACATTGGATGAGGACATTTGTATTTTAAGGAATTCCGGATAGATTTGGTGTTTTCGACACTATTTTTAATCATTCTTTTCTCTCAGTTTTTATAGATTTGGTCTAAAAACATGTCAATGTAATCAGAAACTAAACATTTTAACATTTTGTTTGTGTTCAAAGTTTAAAGATGTTTTGTTTTGATAAATAGGCTTCAATGAGCAAATGTTTTGATGTTGTATATGTAAATATCGTGTGTGTGAAGTACTTTATATGTTCATTGAATATACGATTTGAAGAGTTTCCAAAAATTAATTTAGCTTTTAAATTGTTTTTATGGAGTTTTTTTTTTTTTAATATTATTTATTTTTTTGATTTTTTCCTGATCCGAAAAATGATCCGAACCGTGACCCCAAAACCATGACACCATCCGAACCGTGAGTTTTGTGATCCGTTACACCCCTAATTTAGAGTTTAGCTTCTTTTTTAGCAACATGCTAATGTTTTTGACTAACTTAGTTTACTGAGGAGTTTTAAGTTCTTTTGGAGTTTAGCTAGTATTCAAACAACAGGTTAGCTTCAATTCGGCATCTACTGAGGTTTTTTGAGCTAATTTGGAGTTTAGCAACACGCTAAATATTTTTTCAAAATTGCCTTTTATTAGTAATTTTACCACATATTTTTCATAAATTTAGGTCAATTTCAGCATTCTTTCATAGTTCGTTAACAACATTTTCAGTCTTTTAGCAAATTTAGCATTTGGGAAATCGCTTTTGTATTTTCAGTAAATCCCTGCAGCAATTTACATAATTTGCGTCACCATTATCAGCAAAAAGCTTCTTCAGCGACTGCCACCAGGAAAAAGCATTCACACTAATATTATCTTAGGTAATGCAACTTTTCTAGTTGTGGCTGTCTTCGTTCTTTGCACTTGTTCTATTCTTCCACTTTCCTCTGTGAATCTTCTTTCTCTTCTGGTTTCTGGCTTCTGGATCGGTCTTTATTTTACTTCACCTCTCAGGGGCTAGAAATGTGGATGGACTGGGAGGAAGTCCTGAAATCTGGCCGGCGAGTCCTCCTCCTCCTTCTTTATTTCTTTCCCTCCACCGTTTCTCACATATTCTCTCATCTTCCTCTCAGCCATAAACTTGTTTTCAACATTTTTATTGAAAACTTTAAAACAGTTATCACAAGTGTCACACTCTAACTTATTATGTGAACATCTCACTTTTAACAAGGTTGAAATTAAAATACATTGTAAAAAAAAAGTTGATTTAGGTGGCATACAAATTAAATGTTTGCTTAAAATTCTTGTGATTTTAAGGGTACTTAGTTTAAAATATTGATTGATAAACGTTGCAGTTTATGACATAAAATGTCCTGAAGTTCATCACGTCTCTAACCAGAAACCACCAAGACACTTTAGGAACTTTATGTTAAGAAAAGGAAATAGAAGTCAACATTCTGGGGTTTTTCTTCTGGCAGGAATTACTTCAGATTTATCAAATATGCTAAAAAAAAAGTAAGAGGTTCCATATTTTTCTCTCAACCCGGCCACGTCTGTAGATGTGATGTTCTAAAAAAAACATTCTCGCTCCAGCTGAAGACGCACAAATTATTTATTTATTTTTTTAAACAAATTAATGAAAACATTATACCCAAATAGAACACTGACTGTAAAAATAATGCACTTCTTGGCTTATTTATTTTTACGTTGAAAAGAATGTACTTTATTTATTTATTTTTTATGAAATTTGGTTTTCTGGTTAAGCAGATATTTTTATTTATTTTCTAGGATATACATCTTTCACAAATAATTTCCTGACTGGACTAATTTCTTTCTTTCTTTCTTAGCACTTCATTTGTTTGTTGTTGGTTTTTTTTTGTGTTTTTTTTTTACTGTTTTACGTATTTTAGATTTTTTACATATTTTATTTTATTGTTTTGTCTCTTAGATATGTTTTTTCCTGCTTTTTTGCACAAAGATGTTGTTCATTTTTGTTGTATTCTGTACAATGAAAATAATTATTGATAATTATTGATTCTAATTATTGTTTCCGCCTCATAGTGTTTTTACTTTTTAAAGAAACAGCTACAAATTCACTCTGGTAGAAATGGATTACCTTCATTTATGATCACTTCTTTTTTAAAAGTCTTTTTTTTAACATCTTCTGTTCTTTTTGCTCATGTGTGTCTAGCTCCAAAGTCCTGAATCGGTCTGAAGACTGGAGGATGTTCTCACCATAACTGCAGGTATGATTCAAATGATTTAGAAATAATATAAATCATTAAAAAAAACATATAGATTCATGAATCTATATTGTTATTTATTGCCAAAGTTAAAATTAAAGGATCTCATTTTTGTCTTTTTAATTCATAATATTGACTCAGAAACCTAAACTTTAAGGAAGAAAAAACGTATATGACCAAAGTTAATGTAAATGTTCTCCAAGAGGTTTGCAAAGCTGTTTATTGTTCTAGATGAGTTTTTTTTTTTTATTTTTTTTTTTTTAAAGGAAGTTAGTGCCTTAAATAAGTGAAAACCAGCATTCTCTTCGAAAATGTAATGATGTTTTTTCTTGGTGGGATTTGAAATTTTACCAGATCAAATGAAAATGTTTAGAGTCTAAATAGTGAAACAGCAAGAATGTCTAACTGAGAAACAAGATTTTTATTTTAAGATGAACTGGGGTAACATCTAAGGTCTTCAGACTGTAAAGGAAGAAAAAATGTCAATTAAATCAATCAGATTTTTGGAGCCAACTTAGAAAGTTATGAATGACAGAAGTCAGCTCTCCAGCATTAAATAGTAAGGAAAGTTTTGGCCCATCAGGGTTTAGACCTCCAACACGCTGGAAGCAGAGGTTACCGGTTCTCCTGCTGGTTAAACTTAAATGCAGATAAAACCACTGATTGCACCTGATTTTAAAACTAATTGAAATGGAAAGACTGTAAAAAAAAAATTTAGATGTAAAACAGAAATGTTTTATGTGAGATGAACGAAGCAAAACGGGTTCTACAGCTACACGTCTAGAATCAGAGGATGCTAAATGTCTTTACAACAGAAATAGACAACAGAATTTCAAGTAAATGTTTTGTCTCCAGATTATTGTGTAAATGATTTACTACTGTTTTTTGGCTAATTTGTTATCCACTAAAATTGTTGGCTTCGTTTGAGTTTAGCAAATATTTTAGCAACAGGCTAACATTTTTGGCTAATTTGCTATATACTAAGGTTGTTTGGCTACTTTTGAGTTTAGCAAATATTTTAGGAACAGGCTAAAGTCTAAAAATGCCCCAGGTTTCATGCGATTCCTCTGGAAACTAATGAACGTTGTGTGGAAAAAGGAGATCGAGCCGGAGGGATCCTCATCCGCCAGATTAGCCTTTTGAATGTTGAGGGGAAAATCTTCTTCTGCGTGGTGGCTCATTGGCTGGCAAACTACCTGCGCAGAAACAACTTGATTGACACATCAATCCAGAAAGCCGGCATCTCTGGCTGCTAGTGTCATCTGGCATTAGATTCAGCTTGCCAAGAGAGAGGGAACAGATCTCCATGTGGTGTTCCTGGATCTTGAAAACGCCTTTGGGTCAATCCCTCACAGTTTCCTGTGGACAGCCTTTGATTATTTCCGAATCCCACCAGCTCTTACAAGCCTGATCAAGGCCTGCTTCCAGGTTATCCAGCTCTGCGTGACAACAGCAGAGTACACTACAGCAGGGCAACACCTGGAAGTGGGAATCATGGCTGGCTGTTCCAATCTCTCCAAAGGGTGGTTGGCGGACAGGGAACAAGACCTGGGCAAGGCTTCCAGCGGTTAGAGCCTACATGGATGACCTCACTACACTGACTACAACCAAAGCTTGCACAGTACAGCTGTTGGGAACCTTCAGAAGAACATCGAGTTAGCTTGGATGAAAATCAAACCGAGCAAGTCCAGAAGTATCTCCACCGTCAGGGGGAAGCTGTCAGACCACCGCTTCCACATTGGTGAGGAACCCATCCCGACAATCTCAGAGAAACCTGTGAAGAGCCTGGGCTGCTGGTATGATGCCTCTCTCAAGGATAAAGAGAAGGTGGAGTCGCTGAGAGAGGACATAGCCGGCGGCCGAGAGAATATCCACAGAACTCTCCTTCCTGGCAAACTGAAACTCTGGTGCATGCAATACGGCCTTCTCCCACGTCTTCTCTGGCCATTAACCCTGTATGAAGCGCTATCAAAAGTAGAAAAGCTGGAGAGATGGATCAATGCCTATGCCAGAAAGTGGCTTGGCCTTCCCAGGTGTCTCAGCACTATTGGGCTCTATGGCAAGGGGATTTTAGAACTTCCAAACTCCAGTTTGGTAGAAGAGTACAAGTGTGCCAAGGTCAGGCTGGAGATGACACTGCAGGATACCTGTGACTCACTTGTCACCGAAACAGGACTCATTCTGGCCACTGGGAGGAAGTGGACCCCGAAGGAAGCAACTGAACAGGCCAAGGCAGCACTCAGACTCAAATACATTGTGGGATGGGTGCAGGAAGGGAAGAATGGCCTTGGTCTGTCTACTAGCACACCCTCCTGGGGAAAGGCCAACCCAGCTGGGAGGCGCAAACTGGTGGTCAAACAGATTCGCCGGGAAGCAGAAGCACCAAGCCGTGGTACAGGCAAAGCAAGGGCAGTGGATGGGGCGGGAAGGAGTGGAGAGGTGGAAGCTCTCCTGGACAGAACTGTGGGAGACGGAAGCTTTCAGGGCAAGCTTTATCATTAGTTCTACCTGTGATGTCTTACCTTCTTCTGCAAACCTAAGCCAGTGGAATGGCAAAGACCCCACATGCTCTCTATGTCCAAACCCAGCCACACTGAAGCACATCTTGGTCGGATGCAAGACTAGCCTCAGTCAAGGCCATTACACCTGGCGACACAACCTGGTGCTACAGTGTCTTGCAACAGTACTGGAAATACAAAGAACAAGAGTGAACGCCCTTCCTCATTCATCATCTCATCTGCAGCCAACATCCTTTGGCCTTGAGGGTCAATCCACTTACAACCCCACCAGTTCAGCTGACATTAGACCTCTGGGTAGAGCACGAGACTGGATGATGGTTGCTGATCTGGACAAAAAACTCTGCTTTCCACCAGAGATAGCTTCCACCAACCTGCGACCAGACCTTGTACTGTGGTCATCCTCGAATAAGCTCGCCTACATCATGGAGCTTACAGTACCCTGGGAGGGTGCAGTAGAGGCAGCCTATGAACGGAAGATGATGAGGTACGCCAACCTCACAGCAGACGCCAAAGAACAAGGCTGGCGTGTGAAGGTTCGCCCAGTGGAAGTAGGCTGTAGGGGGTTTGAGGCCACCTCAACCTCCAGGCTCCTTAGGGAGGGTGGGGGTGCGAGGGAAGGGGACTCAGTGGATGTGGATTAAGAGGAAAGACCTGACCAGGGCCTCCAAATGTCTGGTGGCGGGTGGGGGTGAACCTGGGACGTTGGGATTCATGGGGGTGTCGTGGGCCTATCAGCGAAAAACACCTAAGAAGGAGGATGCCCACCTGAAAACCCAAAGTATGTCTCCATTCATTTGCCTGCCACAGTGTCTTATCTGTGCCATTTATTCAGGGATAAGAAGATCTAATCCTACACAACAGATCTGTTAGACTACGTTTGAGTTTAGCAAATATTTTAGGAACAGGCTAACATTTTTGACCATTTTTTTATCGACTAAGGTTATTGGCTACGTTTGAATTTAGCTAATATATTAGGGACTGGCTAAAGTTTTTTATCTACTGATATTTTTTAGCTACTTTTGAGTTCAGCAAATTTTTGAGTAACAGTCTAACATTTTTGACGAATTTTATGGAGGATCTTCAGACTATTTTGGAGTTCAGCTAGTATTTTAGCCATTTGCAATTTTTTTGGGCTAATTTGGCATCTACTCACGTTTTTAGGGGCTAATTTTGAGTTTAGCTCATATTAAAGCAATACACAAACAAGCAAAATGTACATATGTTGAGGATTTTTAAGCAAACTTACAACCAATTTTATATTTCTTAGAAATTTTGGTCAACTTCAGCGGTCTTTCATACTCTTTAACTAAATTTAAAGCATTTTTGCAATTTTTTCATTTTGGAAATAGCTTTTGCATTTTTCAGCAAATCTTCAGCATTTAGAATAAATTTCTGCAAACAGATTCAGCAAAAAGCATTCACGCTAAAATTATCTCAGGTAATGCAACTTCTCTAGCTATTATTTGTCTCCAGATATCTGCAAATTGAAAGTGTGACTCAGATTAAGAAAATCACTGATAGACAAATGTGCAATAAAAATGGAACACAATAAAACAAGGGAAATCAATTGAGTTTATTGTTTCCTATAAACATTTTAAAGTTATTTTTATTTTTTAACTCTGTTTTTTCTGGAACATGTATTCTTTATGCTTTGATTAGAAAAGTACATGTTTTCTCTCACACAAATTTGTATTTAAAAGAAGTCCAATAATCCTCTATTTCAGGTTGACTGAATTATTTTTTTAACGTTAAACAAATAGTGAACTAATTGTGTTTGAATGAGAAGCCACGACATTTTCTACTGATAACTTTTAAGGATCCTCACATGCCAAAATGATGCACTGAGCCACAAATTCAGATCTAAATCCTAGAGGAGTTCTGGGTGGTGGATTCCTGTCCACTGTCAGGCTCCTCCTGCTTCTCAGGCTCTTTCCCGCAATGTTTGGTTGATGAAATTTAAATTTAATGTCTGATAACTACCGCCTTGACAGTCACTTTAGTTTGGGAGTCAAAGGAAAAACTTCCTTTCCGTAGGGCATTTTCCAGGAGAAGTGGAGGCAGGGAGCTGATTGTGTGGCAAAAGGGTAAATGTGGGCCCATGATTCAGCAAACAAACACTCAGAAAGTCCAACACAGCACGTCCACACGTCAGCACAGGCCGTCCCTTTGGCTTTTAAGACGTAAGTGAATACAGAATCACATCATTCTGTCTTTTTGTGTGACACACACAGGAATAAAACATATCTTCTTTTTCTTTTCCTGAGCTCATACGTCAGAAGGTTAAATTATGTTCTGGATGATTTTCCGATGCTTTTCTTTTTTCAGCCTCACATGGACAAACACTCAAGCACACGTTCATTTACATGTGTCACGGGGGGTGGGGGGAGCAATTTTTGCAAAAAGAGGATTTTTTCAAATAAAACCATGAAGCAACAAAACGAAAAAGCTCTCTGCTTGCCTTATTTTTGAATAACAGAAGTATTTTGTGAGCGAGAAATATCCAATGTAGTGCAAACTCTTGGGATCTGCTTCAGTCTCACACACTTCCTCACATATGTCACAAGCGCACAACTTCACAAATAAATTCTCACTCGCACACTGACGCACTCCAGCTGACACTTACTGACTCACACTCACGCACACACAGATCTGTTAATGATTAACAAAATCATAAAAAAGCACAAACATATTGTGGTTACAGTCACAAATCAGGTAATATTCTTTGATTATTGTGCATCCTCAGGGAAAAACTGGCTTTTTTTCTCCTTTGATTCTCAGAACAAATTCTAACCGAAATCTTCAAGATGAATCAGACGACTCCTGAAGTAGTAATAATTGAATGTTGAACTTTGAAACTTTGAATCGAGAGGATGCCAACGTGACTCCATATTCTGTTTTGTGTTACAGTTTTACCGGTTCTCCTGAATCAATGTGCAGCCTTTTGGATGTTTTGAGCTGTCTTTGGAAGAAAAATCTTCAACTTTATCTAGCTGAAAATGCTAAAGCTGAAAACACTGAAGCTGATAGCTGAAAACACAGAAGCTGATAGTTGAAAACACAGAAGCTGATAGCTGAAAACGCTGAAGCTGATAGCTGAAAACACTGAAGCTGATAGCTGAAAACGCTGAAGCTGATAGCTGAAAACGCTGAAGCTGATAGCTGAAAACGCTGAAGCTGATAGCTGAAAACACAGAAGCTTAAAGCCGACTAAATTATTAGCTGACAGCCAAATTAGTCTTATAAAAAAAATAGCTAAACTTAAAATTAAAAACTGAAAAAAAAGCTAGAATAAATCAATCTAAACTTCAACTAGCTTTCAATATTTTACATAAAAATATATTTTGTCAAAATTATACAAGTTATAAATAAGCGCAAGATAACATCGGGTCATTAATAACAATAAAATAAAATGATCTGGAGGGCCGGATCTGGCCCCCGGGCCTTGTCTTTGACACATGAGTTCTATGGGCTCATTTTTTTTTACTTCTTGAAATTAATTCCCTACAGTAAAAAAAAAAAGGTGTTTGTTTTCATTTTTTTTGTTACTAAATTTAAATTTCAAATTAGTTTTTAAAACATTATCTCTTTATTTTTGTAGGAGTTTTTTAATTGTTGTTAAAAAAAAAAAAAAAAAGATTCTTTAATGGTGTTTCTGGTGAAATTCGATTCATGTTCTAAAATCTTACTTCCTGTCAGTAATAAACACATAAAGAGAACGGAAACAAAGTCAAATGACTGTTGAAATTTTTAATTGTTGTTAGTAAAGATAAAAAAGGTTGATGCATTAAAAAAAAGAGATTTTATTGACTGTTTTAAAAAAAAAAGCTGAAATTGATCTGATTTTGTTGCTCGTATCAACAGGAGCTGCAGCTGCAGGCTGACGGTGGCTGACTGCAGGTATGAAAGGAATTAATCATGTTGAGCTAACAGCAAATGTAAACGATCATATAGTTGAGTGAGGGAACATGACTTCCTGAAATATGTGTTAATACTCTTTTAAAAAGTGGTAGATCCACACACCTGGATATCAGTACAGGTGTGTGTTTTTTTTTAATTAGATTTGCAGCGTCCTGATCTTATATTTGGAGTTAAAGCCAAAACATATTTTTATTGTGGCTAAAATATTGAAAGTTATTTAAGGTTTAAATTGATTAAATCTGGAATAATATTCCTGACTTTTAATTAAAAAGGTACAGTTTTAAATTTTGGCATTCTGCTATCTTTTTGGACTATTTTGGCATTTACTAACATTTTTTAGGTTGTTTTGAAGTTTCACTAATATTCTAGCTACATGCTAGCTGACCTGTTTTGGCAAATTTTAAGGCTTTTTTCCCCTAATTTTCTAGGCTATTTTGAAGTTTAGCTATTATTTTAGTTCCATGCTAGCTGTTTTGGCTAATCTAAGTTGTTTTTTTTTTTGTTTGTTTTTTAGGCTAATTTGGAGACTGCCAATATTTCAGCTACATGCTAGCTGGCTTAAGTAGGCTTTTTTTTGTTGTTTCTCAGGCTAATTTGGCTTTTAGCTAATATTTTATCTGGCTATCAGCTTTAGCGTTTTCAGCACTAGCATCTTCAGCGGCCAAATTCAGCTTACAGCATTAGCATTATCTGCTATATATCTAGTTCATAATTATTTTAAAAAGGTACAGTTTTAAAAATGTAGTTTTAGAGTGTTCAATAAATGTGTATCCTGTTCGGCCCACGACCTGAGGGGTGTTTAAGATTTTGGCCCCAGTGTGATTGAGTTCGCCCCCCCCATGTCATAGAGAGCGTCTATCCTGCAGGATGCTAACAGCCATGCTACTGCGGCCACTGGGGGGACTGAAAAGCAGCTGTTTCCTCCAGAAATGATCTCAGTGATGAAAGCCATTTTAGTGCGTTTGTTACCTATCTCGGTGTGTGTGTTTAGTAAAAGCTCTTGCAGTCTCACTGAAGCTTCCTCGTGTCTGACAGAAAATGGCTGACTATCCAGCTGAAGGCTCAGAGCTGCTGCTGCTGCTGCTGCTGCTGCTGCACCAGCTGACCAACACAACCGTGCCTTTTAATGATATCACTATAGAGCAGGGGTGGGCAAACTACGGCCCGGGGGCCACATGCGGCCCCTTAAGCAACTTAATCTGGCCCTCCAAATTAAAATACATTGAATCAAAAATCCTAATTATTGTTTTATTTTCATTGTATTTCTGGTTTCTTCTCATGAATGATGTTGTTTCTCTGGCGTTCGTGTGTGTTTTTTTTTCTGAGTCAGAAGGTGATTTTTTTGGATTTCTTTGAGTTTGCATTTTCCTCTGAAGAACATCAACCCATTGGATCACCAAAAAGAGAACAAAAATCCAAATTTAGAAATTAAAATTCCCCAATTTTCTGTTTTTAAATGAATATATGTGAATTTTAATCCAAATTAAAGCATGTTTTTCTCTAAAGTTTATGAGGTTTATTACCAAATTTCTCCTTCCATCTGCTCCTTTTTCCGGCCCTTATGACAAATTTTAGAACCCTTTCTGTCCCACAAATCAAAAAGTGTGCCCACCCCTGCTATAGATCATGCTTTCATTGGCAAAGTGATCGCTTTGTTGTAAAAGTGACAGTTCATCGAGGGGACATAAAATGACATGAATTCAAGAGTTTTTGTCCCAAAAATGCAATAATTTTTCTAAGGGAAGAAATTGTTTCATGAAAAAAAAAAAAACAGAAAAAAGAAAGATTTTGATGCAGAATCAAAGCTGTGCCACACAGAAGAGAGGACAGGGAATGGTCATGAACAACATCTTTGCTTGCATGTGCATCACCCTGTGTTACATTATGAACGTGTGTATGTTGCCAAAATATCAATATAGCTATTTATCACGATATTTAGTCCTGCGATTGATTCTCAATGGGTTCTAGACCATTTATCAATCTTTTATTTTAGTTTGAAGAGGCTGTAACACGTTATATTCATCATCCTTTCATGAGACGTTCCTCTGGAGGTAGATAGGGGGCGCACTCTGCTCCAACGTGTCTGGAAGCTACTTGAATTTATGTTCTGTTGTTTACAATAATTTTGCATGGAGTAGTGCCTGTTCATGTTTACTATTGTTATCACTGAATTTGACAGATAATTTAAATTCAATTGTCAAAGACAGTTTTACTGATTTGCAATAAAATGTTTATTATTTGTTGCACAAAATAAGGCACAAGTTGTTTATTAGGATTGTGTTCAAGAGAAAAAATGATGTTTTTCTGAAATATATGAGCTCTTCTGTATAAAGTGAGTTATGAGAGAGGATTTTTCCCAATTATCTCAGTATTGTGATATCATCCATATGGTGAATGTATCGGACATCGTATGATGAGGTACTCTGGGATTTCCAGCCTGTCTCACTGTGAATCAGATCTTTCTGGATGAACTTCATTCTCATGATGTGCAGAAATAATTCATTTGGAAAATAAATAATAGAAATATTGTGCAGAAATTCAAATCCTTGATTTTTTTAAATTATTTACTGAGATAGATCCGACACCCAAAAGGTGGAAGTTGTAGCAAATAAATTATTTTGTATTAGAAACATGAAAGGGAAGGATTTAGATTATTTAAGGTTTTAAACTGTTTTAGAATCTTTAAAAAAAAACATATATATATTGGTATTCAAACATTTCCAGTTCTTCTAATTAAAAAAAAACAACAACTTTTATTTTCTGTAAGTTTGAAACAATCCAAACATGAATTTCTAACACATTAAAGGAATCATGAATTAAAAGACTATGGGAGCTTTTTCCATGTTGAACCGATGTCTGTGTGTATTTATTTAAGCTTTTTTCACTCAAACAGACTCTCTGAGATCTCATGAACATTTAATGGTTTTAAAACTAAAATCATTTGAGTAAAAAAAAAAAGGAAAACATGAATTATTTTATATTATTTATTATTCTTTCAATCTGATTCAGTCGAATTAAAACTGCAATATAGTCATTTTAAAATCATTGTTAAGGTTTTATGATTATAACAATTGTAATGTTGGCATTACACTTAATGAATTAGTTATATTAAAATGCTATGTGGACGTTGGAGCGATCAGTGACTGCTCTGTGTGACATTTCTCTGACAGATCTGCTGATCCTCTCAGTTGAAGCTGCAGGCAGTGATCTTCAGACTCTGGAGGAATCCACCGGGTTTGCACAACGATCACCTGGATGTGAGTCTGTCTGAAACTCTCCTGCAGATCTCTGACAGCATTCAGACCAGTCAAGCTCTGGGTGACATTAGGAAAGCATCTGCAAATGAGACACCAAACTGATCATTTCTCACTGAAGTGGAGTCTCAAACTTTGAGTTTCTTTGCATTTTAGTTTAATTTTAAATGCAAAGATTTTGTTTTTGATGTTTTTATTTCCGAATCTTTACTGTGAAATGTATGTCTGGAGGTGAGTGTCTTCGCTGGAATCCTGTCTGTCTTTGTTATGGGAGGAATGGTGGGGTCATCTGGACCCTATAAGAGGGCAGAAGGGTTATAGTGTGTGTTTATCCGTGTGTGTGTGTTGAGGATTTTTTAAGAGTTAGTGTTTTTGAGATCTGTTTTCTTAAAAAACACTTCACCTCCATCAGGTGGATCAGATGTGTGTGTTGGTGTTTTTCAACTTGATAAGAACATTTGATAGATGAAAATTGTGAAGCTAATAGCTAAAAACACCGAAGCTAACAGCAAGTTAAAATATTTGCCAAATCAGAAAAAAAATTAGGTCATCCAAAACAGCTAGTATGTAGATGAAATATTTGATACATTTCAAAATAGTGTAAAACGATCTTAGTAAATACCAAACTAGTCCAAAAAGATAGTAGAGTGACACTTTTAAAACTTTAAAACCGTAACTTTTTAACATAATTATGAGTAATAAAAAGGCAGGAATATTATTCCAGAATAAATCAACTTAAACCTTAAATAACTTTCAATATTTTACCCTCCATAAAAATATATTTTGAAAAAAATTATACAAGTTAGAAAAAAGCACAAGATAACATCGGGTCATTAATAGAAATAGAATAAAGTGATTTGGAGGGCCGGATAGAATTACCCGGAGGGCCGGATCCGGCCCCCGGGCCATGACTTTGACACGTGTGGTCTAAAGCAAACCCAGATGAATCACATGGAAAAACACACAGTAAACATGTAATGTGTTTCTCTTTTTAGAGTGTGAGAGATCATGCTAATCTAAGAGAGTTTTTATGTACAAATGTAAACTTTATGTTTATATTTGTAATATTTTGTCACATCGAGCAAAGTACCGCATTTCAAAACAACACAAATATCCAAATAACAAACACCAAATAACAGATTCAGATTTGCTGTTGTTGGGATGATTGGATTTGTGGTTAAACTACCTAAAGGATGAGGAGAAATTCAGATGTTTGACAAGAACAATCGAAACATTTTCTCCATTTTTAAGATCTTGTAACTAGAGGAACACACTTAATGTGTGTGTGTGTTGGGGGGGGGCACTCGCGCGCTTGTGTGTGTGTGTCCAGCCTGAGATGTGTTGTTTTTGTAGCAGAGAAATTTCAGCAGAGACACAATAACTTTAACATAAATATAGATTTTAAAGAACATCACATTAAAAAGTGAAATATTGGATCAATTAACAAAAACTCTGTAATTTGTTACATTTAAAATGTGTTTGTTTGATGGTTTACTCAACTCAAAAAAGTAATTTGACAAAAGTAATATTTTTAAATGTAACTAATTAGAGAGTTTTTAATAAATTATCCAATTTTCACTTTTTACAGTGATGGTTCAGTTTTACTTTAGCTTTTTGCTGAAATTATAAGCATTTCATAAAGATGCTGAATTTATTTATTTGAATTAATTTAAACTGTGCTTTAAATGTTATTATTTGAAATGTAAAAGTGTCAGATTAAGATTGATATTTGAGCTGATCTTTCAATGTATTTGATCGTCACTAAAAAAACAAAGAAAATAATAGTAAAACTGTTGTTTTTTTTACTATATATTATAATAATAGAACTGATTCTGTCTCGTAGATGCAGGAGCTGGAGCGCGCGCCATCGGCTCGTCCTCCGATGGATCAGGAGTGCAGGTATGGAGATGAACACACGTATAAGCTGCTTGGAGATTTGTTGAGAGTTTGTCATGGATTGTCAGGCTTTAAACGTGACTCATTTGGTGGTTATTTGCGGACTGAGTTTTGTAAAGTGAAGGGTGAAGTGAGTCTGCTCCGGACCGGACAGGTTTGGGTTGCGTAATGCTGAAACCCTCGTGCGTGTTGCTCGATTCTGCTTCTTCTTAAGGAAACTGATGTGGTTGCATTTGTGCTGGTCAGCTGCGGTGAAGGCTCTGTCATTTGGCTGTCAGACTGTTTTTACAAACTTTGGCATCAAGAACGATCGCTCCTGATTCCTCTGGAGAGGACGGAACCGGGTTTCAGCGCGTCGCTGTCCGCCGTCCACTCTCATGCGCGTTCAGCACCACAGACAGCGACAGAGAGGATGAAGGAGTTTGATGGGCCTGCTGGAGGCAAAAAGGAAGTTACATTTGATGGAAAACCTGTTATATGTCTTTACACTAGTGATGTGTTTCTAAACGTTGATGATGAACTCACAGAGAAAGAAGAGTTGACCCTCGTTTGGAGTCACGTTTTTTAAACACATTTTCTTTTAAAATAGTTCACTCTAGGTTTTGTTTAGGTGATGTAAAAATGAAAGGAGGTGGAAATGAGTTTAAGTTTTTATTGGTTTTAGTGGACAGAACTCGAGTGTTTGTCGTGGTCACAGTGAAAAAAAGAAATGCGTCTGAGTGAGTGTATGACGAGAGAAGTTTGCGCAAAGCTTTTAGACAAATATGTGCGTATTTACGCATGTGTTTGTGCGTATTTACGCGTGTGTTGGCCAGTCGATTTGAAAGCATAGAAAAATTATGAATAGTTTGATTGTGCACTAAAGACAAACTTGACAAATGTGCATTGTGTTTATGAACACATCAGCACGATGTGACACACTTTTTGCTCCTGCATCGGTACAGATCTCACATTTTCCTGTGGAGATTTGGGGACACGCGCGCTCTTTTAAATCCAACTTTTCTTTGTTTTTGTATTTTCAGCTGTTGGGATGTGAAGACGCGACCAGGGTGTGAAGGAGGACACTCAGACGTGCGTGTGTGTGTGCGTGTGTGATGAATAAAGTTTTGTAAAAGAAGTCAAATCAGAATGTATATTTTATTTACTCACAGTTTGGTGTAATTTTGCTTTACACGGATCTTATCATTAGTTTGTTTGTAGATTTTAATTTTACATTTTTAGAAAATGTTTTAAATGCTTTTATTTATTTATTTTAAATTGGTTATTTGGTATTTTGTTAAACTGTTGTGTGGCTTTTTTTTTTTTCTGCAAAATATGAGATGAGTGTTTTGTTCAGCCTGGTGCGTCTGAAATCTCTCCGATGACACCGCACGGCTCCTCTCACTTCTGTCAATGTGTGCGTGCAGATGCGTGATGGCTGTCAGCCCGAGCGCGCGTTTTTATACTCTTGTATAAATGCTGAGTACAGGAAAGGTTTTGCTTTGCGGCTCGGGCTGCTGCTCTGCCCGCACGCGCTGTTCGGTTTGTCGGTGTGAGGCAGAGAATGGCGGCAGAGCGGCTGACTGTCTCTGCTCGCGCGGTGGACGCAGCGCTCTCACGGCGCAAACATCCGGCCTCTGTAAACATGTTTGTCTCAGAATGTGCACGGAAATGTTAAAACTCTCCAATAAAGACGTGGAAATGTACAAGTCTGTCTCCGTGTTTATGTAACACGCGCGCGCGCACACATGGCTTCCACGCGCCCTGCTGCAGGATGTTTTGGATGGGAGCTTACTACTGTTGGGTAATCTCGCGAGATTGAGGGAGGATTTGATGGGGATTGTAGTTTTCCGCTCACACTGAAATGTTGCCGCAGAGGGGGGGGGGGGGGGGGGGGGGGGGGGGGGGGATACCGGGCTTCCTGGCGCAAAGCATGTGCACATGTCCGCTGAAATGACCTGCTCCTGCGGCTGTCCAGCAGACTGAATACCTAAAATAGAAGAGTGAGTCATGCTGGAGGCTGACCTCACAGACTGGCGTCACAGCAGCCAATAGTCCGCTGGGTGGGAGGAGCCGCGCATTCCTCTCCAATGAACGCATCCCTTCATTCATAAAGTGGTAGGGGCAGTTTTGCTCTGGAGAGTTTCATAATTCTGACTGAAACCGTCAAACCTGTTCTGGAACGAGCCAATCAGGGAGCCCGGATGGGAGCTGCCGTAATGGGCGTCCAATCGCCTGTCACCCCGGTCTGGCTTCGCCCCGCCTTCCCTCATAGAGGAACTCGAATGAATGGGGGCAGCTCGAGCGTTGATTGACGCGTAAACGCGCCTATCGGCGGCGCGCGGCGGCCGAGGGACGCGCGCCGCAGCCAGTGAGGCGCACAGCTGGAAGGCGCGCCTCAAATCAGACTAGACAAGTGTTGGGGGGAGGGGGTGTGTGTGTGTGATGCTACAACCTCCTTATAAAGGGACGCTCTCTCACGTTGTGGCTTGGAAATTAGAGCACATTGCCTAAAATTGAGGTCTCCACACGCACCGACAGCCGCCGCCATGAACGCCGAGGAGATGATCCGCCGCGCCGAGCCGCTGTTCTTCTGGGTCGGCGCCGTCACGCTGGCCTTGCTGGCGCTGTGGCTGCTCTACAGGCTGGTCACGGGCTTCAGGATCTGGGTGTTGGGGAACGGGAGGCTGCTCTCCCCGAAGCTGGGCAAATGGGCAGGTGAGTTCTGTCACAGCTCGCACGCGGGAGCTCGAGAGAAGCCAGGTGGAGCCGGCGTGCGCGTGGGCTTCAAACTTCGCAAAGTCGAGCTGCATTCTGGTGCATTTTTTTTTTGTCACTGGTATCAAGGGTGGGGGGGTGGTGGTGTTGCGTAACCAGCGCAGGTAAGCAGCTGATTGACTGACTGGGGGGAGAAATCAGTTTTTAAGTTCCTCGCGGCTGCTGCCGGGAGCTCCAATCAGTCACATTTGGAGCAGTGCAGGGATGCCCCACATCGGGGAGCCGGCAGCCAAATTGCGCAGGCAATGCGCACTTTTCAGAGATGTGGGTGAGCAGAAGACATGACCCACATCTAGATACATTTTAAAAAGCCGCACGTGCCACCATGGAGTAAGCAGGTCCACACGTGTTCAATCACTTGGTGGGATCTTTTTTTTCCCTCCAGTTTGACCTTTTTGTTGTCGATTGAATTTGTCTGCTTGTTGTGTAAGCTCTGAACGGCTCTGGTTCGGTTTGACCCACTTCCCAGTCTCAGACTGCTGCGTAAAAGCCTCTTGCTGCGCTCTTCTTAACCCCAGCAAAAGTCATCAATCGTTCATTTTTAAGTCATCAAGCACCATCGAAATAACCACTGAAACGTTCAGCCATCTGTTGGGTTAAATGGTGATTAATTGATGCGCCATAAGAGAGAATGAAGCGAATGACGCAAAGCCAGGTCGCCCTCAGGAATGACTAATGCACACTTTTTCTTTTTTTTTTTTATTTCCTCGGGGTTCATCCAAACTGTGCTGTGGAATGTTGGTGCACTGAGTCATGCTTGGGTTTAAACTTAGAAAATGTCATGGATAACTTAATTTTTGGAGCTAAAAAGCAAAAATCTGTTTACATAATGGCTCCATTTCTCTCTCTCTCTTTTGCGCATCAATGACTCATCCCGAGTCCATCTGACACGTGGGTTAAACTTGTAGATTTTTGTTGCGCAAGTCATAAAATATCTCTCCTCGTGTCCTTGAGCAACCCGAGAAACTTGAATACCACTCCCCAAAAACCAGTCCCCGCCACCAGTTGGACCTGAACGCGGATGCGTCGTTTCCCTGGAACGGTTGGAGATGACAGCAGGTGAACGGGTTCTGAGGCGCGGAGGGGGGGGGGGGGTGAAATGGCTCCTCAGATGAGGTCTCCTCCTCAGCCGGTGGGACCAGGTGATCTGGAGTAGCCAGTTTATGCATATATATGTTCTCTAAATGGAATGCGTAAAGAGCTCCACTCGATCACCTGTTGCAACATGTCTGACGTCTTCCTGTTGGACTTTTCCTTGGACTGGCTTTTATTTTGAAGTCTTTGGTTTCAGGTTTTTCAAATTTCTCTTCGATGATGAATCAATGGGATACATAATATAGTTACAATTACTTCCATTGATTTGCTGACTTGGCTGATGTCGTTACTTCTAAATAAACTCAGTTGGTTCCTGTCAGACAGGTTTAAATTCTTGTGGTTGTCAAGTTCACTGACAGATCAGATTTGACAAAAAAAAATGCTGAAACATCCCAACTATTATTTAAAAAAATGCCACAACTTTTTAAAAGTTTTTTTATCTTCTGTCTCCAAAACATCTTGTTCCATTTGTGTTCTGAGGTTGCTGTGAGTTCACGGGACTCCTAGCGGCAGACGTGGAGCACTGCAGCGTGAATCACAGCGGCTTCCCTGCACTCTCCTGCCTGAGCAGCAGCTCTGCCCTCAAGCACATCTTCAAGCCACCACGTTGAATTTTTGTTTTTGCATCTCAAGACTTTTTTCTTCGAGAAATGGAAAAACCTCAGCAGATGTTTTGCTCCGTCTCCATCAGGGAGGTACTAACCCGCCAAACACGTTTCATACCTGAGTTTTTCTCCACTCCCGCCTCTAGTGGCCTCCAGCTTGCAGAGTTATGTAAGCCAGCCAGCGTCTGCTGTGCTGTAAACCTCCATGAGAAACCAGAGGAGAGCATCTGGAATGTGACATTCATCCTGGAGGAGACGCTTCAGAATGATGGAGGAAAATCTGCCTGTTATGCAACAAAGACGCAGCATTTACACACAAATCCGTATTTTTGCTTCATTGGGAACAAAAGCTGAGCAAGAACCCTCATGTGACGTATAAATATAGTGACAGAAGAATTATTCATGTTTATTCTTGCAGCTTCATGCATTCGTATTCTTAAATCGTCCCTCTCTGAGAATGTGCTTCCCTCTAGTGCCGCGTGTGTTTGTGTGCAGATGAAACCCTGCTGCTCGTGTCTGACACGTGTTGGAGCAAAGGATGCTGGGAGGAAAAAGAACCCTCTTCAGCTCCTGCCCTCCTGAGTTCATTTAGAAAATATACTCGTCTGTGTTGCATCTTATCATGTCTCCCAGGGCATACTTACTTTAATTCATTTGTATAAATAGATGTATTTTTATTTTGCTCTGCAGTATGTTTAGTCAGTTGATCAGAAGTCTGCAACCTGCAGCTCCGGAGCCACATGTGGCTCTTTTTATTAAAGTTTCTAAATGTTAAAGTAATTATGAAGTGAGAAAGTAGTAAAAGGTTAAAAAAAACCAAAGTAAATTCACTTCAACTCAGAAAGAAACTACAACTTTTTTACACATTTTTGTGTGTTCTGTACTACAGAAAATCGATGGACATCAATAAGTACAACTAGAATTGAGGCCCACTGGACTTTTGAAAAAAAAAAATGTCCTTAGTTTAGATTTCATTTTAGTTCATTAGATTTACATTTCTGCTAGAGATGCACCAACAACAGTGAAATTAACAATTTATATTTAATCACCGCTGTCATCACACATGCTAATTCTCTCTTTGCTGAATTGAGATGATCATGTGTGACAGGGTCTTTTATTTTAAAAGAAACTTCTGTCAAAAGTTAAAAAAGCTTTTCTTTATTAAACTTTGTTTTCTTCATGCAAAAATAAACAACAGTTCCTTTATGTTTATCATGGCAGTAACGATATAGATAAAAATGTCCTTTGTGGCTCCTACTGGGTTGCAGTCTGTGAGAAATCAGCCTGAATGACTCTTTCAGAGTTGAAACCTCTGAACTAGACTTGTTCTAACTAGAAAAGTTCAATAACTTTTGATTAATGCGAGTGTGAATGCTTTTTGCTGAAATTGCAAAAGCTATTTGCAAAATGTAAAATTTGCTAAAAGACCAGAAATTTTATTAAAGAACTACGAAAGAGAACTGAAGTTGACCTACATTTCTGAAAAAATAGCAGTAAAATTGCTTTAAAATCCGTAATGCATGCCAATTTTGTAAAAATATTTAGCGTGGTGTTTTTAAAAACGCAAAATTCGCACAAAATAAAAAACCTAGCTCGTTACCTAAATATATAAACTCTAAAATGGGCTAAAATTCTTCAGTAAACAAAATTAATCAAAAATGATAGCCTGTTGCTAAAATAGAAGCTAAACTCTAAATCGGCATAAAAACCTTTTGTAAAGGTTTTTTGGGCTAATTTGGAGATGGCAAATCGGCCAAAAACGTTAGCATGTTGCTAAAATATTTTAAATTTGAATTATTATATTTTTTTACTTTAAAAGATGTGTATATTTAAAGGTTTGCTGCTAATCTACGTTAAATTTGGAATTTTGAAGACTGTCTTTCATTTCCTATGGGGTATATTTTACTCAATATATTTACAAACCAATAAAGTTTATGATTACTAAAAATACAAGCGGTAATGTCTGAATGTTTTGATACCAAGATTGTTGAAATCACTGAAATTGAGTTTTTACTCGTCAAAAAATCTACGGAAAGCAGCAGGAGAATCACTTTAGTGTGAATGTTTTTAATAAATATTCACTTAATAAATGCACGCCGCAGGCCATCACTTGCTAACATATAGAATATTTCACAAGGTGTTTGCTGATTTGGACAAAAACTTTTACTTTTGCTGATTCTTGATGCAATCTTTTCAAAAAATGTTTTTTGAAAAACCTGAGATTTTAAAGTAAAAGTTGCTTCTTATTTTTTTTTTCAAATGAGTCTATAAACAAATTTCATCATGAAATATGTAATGGGACATTAAAAAAAAAAAACTTAATTGCACACTTGTTTTTCAGCTCAAAAGCAGAGCCCTAATGTGTCCAGAAATATCCCGTATAATTGAGTGACTGCTCCACGATCTCCTGCTCTTTTCAGTGAAATCACACTGTCAACCATTTCTCCAATCTTGGTATAAACATTCACCTTGTTCAGGACATTACTGCTTGTATTTATAAACTTTATTGTTTTTAAAATATTGAGCCTAAAATATATTAAGTTAATTTAGATTTTAGCAAAAGGCTAACATTTTTGACTAATTTGGTTTACTGAGGAGTTTCAGGTCATTTTGGTGTTTAGCTAATATCTAAGCAACAAGCTAGCATTTTTTTTTGTGGCTAATTTGGCATCTATTAAGATTTTTTGGTTAATTTGGAGTTTAGCTAGTATTTGAATTAAAGCAAGCTAGCTATCTATTAAGTTTTTTGGCAAATTTAAAGTCTAGCTACTATGTAAGCAACACTCTAAATATTTTTTGCAAAATTGGCATGGAATAAGGATTTTTAAGCAATTTTACCACAATTTTTTTTTCAGAAATTTATATTAACTTTAGCACTATTTCATGGTTCTTAAAAAAAAAATTAAAGTCTTTTAGCAAATAACGTTTTGCAAACAGCACACTAGCCTTACTGCAGCTAATGCAACTTTTCTAGTTCTGGTTGAAATGGGATAATCGGTGTCTCGGAGCTCTCATTTAGAGTTTTTAGCAAATCCCGATGATTCAGACTCTAACCGCGTTCATCTAACAAACCGACAGGACCTGGAGCATAGAACTGTCTCTGCTTGCCAACGTCCTGAATACGCTTCGTACTGGATGGTCGACATGCTTGGAGGGAGAGAAAGATTTATGTATATTGTTGCTCCAGGCGACGCTTGGAATTCTTCAATATTTTTTTTCCGCTGTGATTTCGAGTGACGGTGAAACATTCCTTTTGGAGATGGAATGTGGTCCATGCAGCCGTGACCTGATCCATCGGCATAAAGGAGATTACCAGCATTGAAGGGGTTTTTGATGACTTTTGTGTGATTGCATGGTGACTTGGCATAAAAAAAAGATGCAATCTTGATGCAGGTACATATCTGATTACTTGGGACATTATTCATCGTTCCAGATTGCATGCCAACTGCAGAACTGTTCTTGAAACATTCCAGTTCTCTGACGGCACAAGATGGTTCTGGAATCTCCTTGATCTCCAGTGTTTGTTCTTTTGATTTACTGTAACGTTTCAACCGTTAACACGATAATTTCAGTAGATCTTGAAGGAGGAAAGCAGCTTTTCTCCTTCAAGATCTGCTGGAATTATCATGTCAACAGTTACAGTTTTTGTGGGTTTTTTTGCTTTTGCTATTTTGGATAAGGACAGAGCAGGAGGTTGCCCTTCAGTTTCATGCACCCCTCCCTCCATCAAAATGTATATATTTTTCTGCGATGGGAGGGTCTCCTCGTTGATAGGAGAGTTCGGGGCGCAGCAGATTACATAATGTTGGGCTGTGTGAGGAGACTGGGGCATGAGAACCGCAGCTTCTCCTCTCAGAGAATCCTAATTAGGCGAGTGTTGATGATAGAAAACGCCCCCTCCCCTCTTTATTTATGAAAATGTTCTCTTGCATTCATGTTTTCTTCTCATGGCAGGGTGCATGGGGGCTTAACCAGGCGGGTTCAGGCTTCGTGGCAGGGATGGTGGAGGATCTTGTTGGTATTCCGGTGCTGCGGCAGGAAAGCAAGCGGCTCCTAGACGAGGCAGAGCTATTTTTACTCCTCCTGCTGCTTTTTTTAGACCCTCGGAATATTGAGCAGGCAGAGGCAGGGGCTGCTCCACTGCTGAGGGAGGGAGACAAAAGGCTGGGGATGTCAATGTGGAGCTGAGCTGCAGTGCAAACGCGCCCCCATCAGGGCAGCTCGGAGCCAGCAGGATTTTCCATGCATTTGAAGGTGGGGTGACTGGGTTCAGAGGGATGGAGGGGGCGGTCCGTCAACGTATGCTGGCGTCAGAGCTGCTGTCACTCGTGTGCCTGCTTGCGTATCCCCTGTTGCGATGTAACGCCGTTCTCGTGTGAGGGGAATTGCTGCTGGGATTGGGGAGTCTTTTTCCAGTTTTCCAGACTTCTTACATTTTTTTTTTTTTTTTGAGATAGTACTTGCTGTAATATTTAGACATCTCAAGATGGCGTGATCAATACTCTCATCCAAAATCCTCTTCAGCTTCTGATGCTTGTTGGGAAATGGTGCCATTATATCATAGCTGGGAGGAGTGAGGCCTTCATGGGTACAACAGAGGACTGATGGGAAGAAGTGGAGGTGGCTTCCTAATTTAGTGGAAAAATGTAATTTAATTAAAAAAAAAAACAATCATTTTTAACCACTTCTTTAGCTTTACATCCTAGAGCAGAGTTCTCAAACTCGGTTCACCTTTGCGCCACTGAAGGCGGAGGTGTGGTTAGGATTTTGGCCCCCAGTGCGATTGAGTTTGACGCCCCTAATCGATATCTTTGGTCCATTGTCTATGTCGACTCAATGTGTTTATTGAACATTTGTTCATGTCTATGTGCTACTAAGAAATATCCTCTGTGAAACGACAGGAGCGAATGATGCTAGCAACTGTTGCTGAGGACTTTTCTGATCCAAAGTTAAGCATAAAGTTGAAACATCACAAAGCTATCATCAAAGAAGGACATGCAGAAGATATTTCTTAGTAAACTTGAACTTTAATATTAAGGCGGGGGCTGCAAAATGTCGAGATTGGGCCGGCAGTTAGACCAGGGGTGTAAAAAGATATCGACATTGCAATATTTCATCCTGTGACTGATTCTCGATGGATTCTCACCAATTATCAATCTTTAATTTTCCCTTTGAAGAAGCTTTAAAACGTTATAGTATTTAAAAAAATACATTAACGACTTTTTTTTTTTTTTTTTTTGTTGAAATTGTTCAACCACAAAGCATTTGCTAATCTAGCATTGATGCGCGCTAGTTTTTCGCCAAGACTTTTGGGAAATTTCCAGTGCACTCGATTTTGGAATTAGTGGATTCAGACGGCATTGGAAAATGACGAACGTACCATTTAGTGATCTGGGGGGAGTTTGGACAAAGTTAAAGTATTACTGATTACGGCAATGTTACACAAAATAAGACGCAAGTTGTTAATTATAATTGTAGTCAAGCTAAGAAAAATAAATGAACATAAATAAACATTTGACTAAAAACTGTTTGTTTTGTTTTTTTTTTCTACATTATAAGTTTATTAGAGAAGATTTTCACCAATTATTGCAGGATTGTGATATCATGGGAGGTACCTGGTCATTTCTTAAACTGATTGTTGCATGTGCTCCCATGTCTGTCATGCAGTTGAAGTATCTGCAGATGCGTAATCAGAAATTTTTTTGTAATTAAAAATGAGATTTTGCAATTTATTTTCTAATTTTTAACATCGATTATTGCAGTTCTAACTTTTTGGGAGGGATGGATGGATGGATGGATGGATGGATGGATGGATGGATGTTTGGTCCCGTTTTACTCAAAAACTCTGCAAGGTGGAATTCTCCAGTTTGGGAGGAAAATCCCCAAATGAACCGTTGAAATGTGTGGCATGTCCAATCTGACCAACGCATCTGTCATGCAGGACGGCCCCCGGGGGGGGGGAGATGCTGACGTCTTTTAGGTTCAAAGTGTTTTCTTTGCATGTGCGTGTTTGTGAGTTTGCACAGTAAACCTCCTGGGTGGGAAACTTGGAGCTGTCACGTAGTTTTTTTGGTGCATTCTTCAGACGTTGCGACACTGTGTGTTCGTGTGTGTGTGTGTGTGTGTGCAATTCTCCTGCACACGATACTCAGTCATGCATTTCAATTATGTTTGGGACATTTTTGTCAGAGGAATGCTGTTGATGCACTTTTTAATTCTAGTAGCAGAGGATGCCTGGTTTTGTTCCTGGAAGGACATGCTGTTTCTTTTTCCATTAATGTTCAAGCGAGGTGTCAGAAAAGGACATTTTGCTTTAATTCTTTGCTATAAATGTCAGTTGTTTGTGTCAGATGTGAAAGAAATGGATTCTTTTAGTAAATAAAGATTGTCCTCCAGCTATGAGGCATTTTACTTTACTGCTGCTGTACACACACACACACACGCATGGACATCTGCATCTGCAGCGGGGATCCTGACTTGGTACGGCCCGTGCCCATTAAGACTTTTCCACCACAGAATAACCCGGGGTTCTGCTGTAACTTTTTTTACTTTGTGCAGCTTTGCTTCACTCATTTCTTTTTCTTTCTCCATTCTTCTGCTTCGCTCGATCTATTTTTAGCCACCCCAGGATCCCTCCCTAACCCACTTCATCCTCCTTTCTTCTGCTCCATGTTCGTCATCGCTCCCTCCTCCCTGCATCCCCTCGCATCTTTTTTTTTTTTTTCTTTCAAGCTTTTTGCCAGAGAATGTCCTCTCTCTATTAATCTTTCATCAAGCCTTGCTTGTGTATTCATGATTCACAACCATGTATTTGTGAGTATCCTCCCTGAACACCACTGAGCGCTCGATTTTATCTTTTCTTTTTTTTTTTAACATTTTTTATTTTTTATCCTGCATCCGTCGTGGCTGAGATTGATGGGCAGCAAAGAGTTAAAAATAGCTCTGTTGAACACAAAGAGACCATCAGTTTCTCTCCGTGTGTTTTTTTTTCTTCTGTTTATTCCAAATCTTTCCTCCACCTTTTCATTTGTTCGTCCCTTTCTGCCCTCCATCTCTCCTCTCAGATTAGCTGCTATATGGAAACAGACGAGTTTGTGATCACTTCTTGCAGCATCGTCTCAGTGAGAGGCTTTTGTTCCTCTTATCTCAGCCTTCCATGGAATCTGCTGTCTTTGTAGCTCACTTTTTTAAACGTTTCATCTCTGTGGAGTTTCATAAACAACAACAAAAAAAGGGGGAGGGGGCGGTCAAGGTTGTCTGGGAAAGGAGTCTGTCAGTAGAAAAGACATTTGGGCCTATTTGGTACTGATCAAAACCGAACAGGAGCCGCAAAACTTTTTATTTATATATGTTTTTACCCTTTTAGAAACTATTACCTCTTTGCATTGTTGTTTTTTTATAATAAATATGAATTATATATATTTTTGAGCACAAATAAATGCATAAAAATTGAGTTAAATTGGTAATTTCGCAGTTGTTTTCTTACTTTTGACAGAAGCTCATAGGACTTTCTTTCAAAATAAGACTTCCTGTCCCAAACAGGAAAATTCAAATGTATTCCTAAGCAACACAAGACAAAAAGGACATTTTCTCTTGTTATACTTTAGGTTTACTTTGGTGAGCTGTCATCCTTTTTCCTAATTACTACCGAAACACAAACATGAAACGTGATTGGTTAATGATCCAGAAGAAAAAGTAAATGAAGAAAACACAAATCTAGATATTTTAGCCACTCCCCTCTGAATAGCTACTAACCATTGTTCAGCAGCAGAAGGTAAAATGTACTCTAAAGCCATAAAATAATTAGATTTTGACCAAAGCTTTGTCTAGTATTTGTAATCTAAAGCGAGCCCTGATGTCAGCAGGGATAGAAAAACATTGCAGTTTCTCTTCTGGGACAGGGATCTGCAACCTTTAACACTTATTTGGGTCGATTTCTCACTGTATGAGCCACACATCCTTTAGAAAGATAACTTCGTATTTATTATGTTATTTTTATGCAAAAAATATGAAACAACTTTTAACGGAGGTACACAAGACTTCCTTTTCAAAATAAGACTTCCTGCGTCACATGGGATCATCTCAATGGATCATATCTAGTGGTAGGTTGTCATGTCAGTAATTTTGGCATTTTTAAACGTTTCTGGTGTTTCTTAGCCAGAAATTCATAAACTTAACTCTCTAAAATTAAAGCGGAGTTAATTAATTGTAATTTTTAAACCAAGTGGCTCACTTAAAACACTGGAATTTGTCAAAATATTTAGTTCTTAATTATTGAACTGCCATGGCTGCTGTGCTTTGGAGGCTCGCAGAGTGAGTTATTTTTTTAAAGTTTACAGTTAGTTTTGAAACTAAATATTTCTCTTTATCCAGAGAGCCCCAGTGGGGGGGTAGAAGAGCCTCATGTGGCGCCGGAGCCTCAGATTGCAGACCCCCCTGGTCTAGAGGTTAAAGAGATGTTGTTCGTAGAGTTTCTCTTCAGGGTGTGTCCGTCTGCCTGCCTTTTGTGTGCTCTTTCACCTATAAAGCCCTATAGCTTAACTCCCCACGGAGCTTTCGACGGTTACAGGTGCCCAAACCGGATTTGATAAAGCAAAGATCTGATGTGATTTGCTGATGCTGCATAACTGAAGCCGTCCGACAGCATCGCTTATGTCGAGAATGTTCTTTAATAAGATGAACCAACTCTTTCTTTTTGATTGGGGTTTATGTATGTGCCTTGTAAAAACGTCTGTCTTCTCTGTTTTCTCAGTTGTGACGGGAGCCACAGATGGAATCGGGAAATCCTATGCGGAGGAGGTGAGGTTCCTGGACCCTTTTAATCCGTGACTCATGCACACATGCCGCGGTAGTGGAGAGCTCTCACAGGCCTTTTAGTGCAAGGGTCCTCACAAACATATGCACACACTCCAGGGCACACTTGCTGTCATTCTGTCGCCCCCCCCCAATGCACCAGTGTGGGAGGGCTGCGTCATTCTGAAATTTGTGGATTTTTTTTGACTTGCACTGATGCTTTTGGTGAACAGAAGGTCGATACTTCCGTGTTTGGTTAGAAGTCCAGATCAGAAAACCATGCAGTTGATGTGATGATAATTCAAAATGATCAGGGAGGGGTATTGGAAAAAGATTTAAATTAAAGAATATTTTGACTTTACACAGCAAAAAAACCTTTAAACCAGGAGTGTCAAACTCAATCACACAAGGGGCTAAAGTTCAAAACACACATTAGTTCGAGGGCCGAACAGGATAAACATTTATTGAACACTCTAAAACTTTTTAAACCTTAAAAACTGAACTTTTTAGCAAAATAATGATTAGATATATAGCATTACCTGCAATGATGCTAGTGTGAATGCTGTAAGCTGAATTTGGCCTCTGAAGATGTTAGTGGTGATAGCTGAAGATTCTGAAACTGATAGCCAAAAACACTGAAGCTGATGGCCAGCTAAAATATTAGCCAAATGCAAAATTAGCCTAAAAAAACAAAGTTAAAGTTGGCCAAAACAGCTAGCATGTAAGCTGAAAAAACAGCTAAACTTCAAAATATCCTAAAAAAAAAAAAAGTAAAAAGCTTAAATTGACCAAAACAGCTAGCATGTGGCTGAAACATTACCTGATCTCCAAAACGGCCTTAAAAAATCATAGAAAATGCAAAAATTGCCCAAAAAGTTAGCAGAATGCCAATTTTTAAAACTAACTTTTTAATATAAATAGGAACTGGGTGTATAGTATTGTGATAATGCTGGTGTGAATACTGTAAGCTGAATTTGGCTGCTGAAGATGCTAGTGCTAATGGCTCAAAATTCTGAAATTGCTAAAATATTAGCTAAAAGCCAAATTACTCTAAGAAACTTAAAAAAAAAACCAAATGTAGGTTAGCCAAAACAGCTAGCATGTAGCTGTAAAAAAAAACAGCTAAACTTCAAAATATCCTTAAAAAAAAAGGAAAATAGCTTAAATTGACCAAAACGGCTAGCATGTAGCTGAAATATTTGTTGATCTCCAAAATAGCCTAAAAAAAATCTTAGCAAGTGCCAAAATAGTTGAAAAAGCTATCAGAATGCCAATTTTTAAGACTAACTTTTTAACATAATTATGAATAATAAAAATGGAAGGAATGTTATTCCAGAATAAATCAACTTAAACTTTAAATAACTTTCACTAATTTACCAATAAAAATATATTTTGTCAAAATTATACAAGTTAGCAATAAGCACAAGATGACATCAGGCCATTAATAATAATGATAATGATAATGATAATAATAATGAAATGATCTGGAGGGCCGGATCCGGCCCCCGGCCCTTGACTTTGACACATGCTTTAAACTAACAGTGAAGGTCTGATAAATGTAGCAAATGATATTGAACCACCTGACAAAGGCTAGCGCTCGTTTAAAGAAGAGATTGAATGTGAATCAAGCGACAGCTTTGTGATTGTCTGACAGTCATCAGTGTTTCCATCTCTGGACGGAAACGAGTCGTCTGATCAAACCTGTTCCGTGACTGATGCCGTTTTTTTTTTTCTTGCTTTTCCAGCTGGCTCGACGAGGATTTGCCATGATGCTGATCAGTCGCTCCCAAGAAAAGCTGGATGACGTGGCAAAGTCACTGGGTGAGTGTGTTGGTAGCTTTCCATAATAACCTCATGGAAACGAGTCTCGGGTTTGGGAAGACGGCGTCGGCTGACGGGGACGATGAACCCATCTGTCACAGTTTCAGTCTTCAGATAAAGGGAACACATTAGGTATTGTTTATAAAAACAAGTCTAAATGAGTACGCCATCATTCCTGCTCAGTTTAACCACTTTTTTACTTTTTATGAGATTCATTATTTTTTAGCTATGATATAAAATGGTTCATCCCTGGAGTTTCCAGCTTTAGTTAATGGATATGAAAGGGAAGAGCTTGAATTATTTTTTTTTCTTCTCTTCCCTTCTGGCCTGTCTCCAGTTTATACCAGAGACTGAATGACAACGGCGCTCCGTCCTTCTGTTAATAGTGCCCTCTCTACGACTCACTCTTTCCATCTGTCTCTGATGTCTCACGCAGTGCAATTTTCCCTGTCGTGTTTCAAGTCCACAGAGGGGGCTGATGGGTAGTCACGAGCAGGGTGCGGCATGCCAAACTCTGGCACTCCTCCCTCACGATTAGTCTCACAAAAATGCCCTTCTTGCCTGTAAAGCAGCAGCCAGCTCGCCCTGCCCCACCTTTAGTTGTGTGAATGTTTAGTAATCTTTCACACTACAGTGATTCTTCTGCTGTTTTTTAGCATGTAAAAATTCAATCACACTTCCAGCGATTTCAAAACGTTCAGCTCGTTCAGGACATTACTGCTTGTATTTTTGGTATTTATAAACTTTATAGTTTTTGAAATATTGAGCAAAATATGCCCCGTTTGAAATGAATGAGTCTTTAAAAATATCAAAATGTTAACACCTGAGCTCCAGTGTTTCTGCTCTTTGATTTACTGTAACTTTTTGACTGTTAGCATGATCAACGTAATTCCAGAACATTCTGATGGAATTGCGTTGATCATGCTAACGGTTGAAAAGTTTTAGCATGTTAAGGATGTGTTTGTGTCACCGGTGACGCCTCAGGTGTTAAAGGTTTAAGTAGATTAGCAACAAGTCTCTAAATATTTTCATGGGCTATGTTTCGATTTTACCAAATTGTTTAGCAACAGGCTAACGCTTTTGGCTGATTTATTATCTGAGGTTTTAGAGCCTAATTTAGAATTGAGCTACTATTTTAGCAACAGGCTAATGTTTTTGACTGTTTTAGTTTACTGAGGATTGAAGACTATTTTGGAGTTTAGCTAGTATTTGATCAACAAGCTAGCTTTTTTTTTTGGCTAATTTAGAGTTTAGCTTCTATTTTATCAACATGCTAACGTTTTTGACTAATTTAGTTTATTGAGGATTTAAGACTTTTTTTTTTTCTTCTTTTTTTTAACAGTTAGTATAGCCAAAAGCTAGCTTTTTTTTTTTTTTTGTTGCTAATTTAGCATCTATTAAGATTTTTTTTGTGGCTAATTTGGAGTTTAGCTCATATTTAAGCAACACACTAAATATTTTTTCAAAATTTGCATTTATTAGGGATTTTTAAGCAATTTTATTACATGTTTTTCATGTATTTAAGGTTAACTTTCACACTCCTCCATAGTTCTTTAATGAAATTTACAGTATTTTAGCAAATTTAAAATGTTCCAAATAGTTTTTGTATTTTTAGCAAATCCCTTTAGCAGTAAAGTAAGCTGCATTACTATTTTAAGCAAAAAGCATTCACACTAGCATTATCGTAGGTAATGCAACTTTAATAGTTTAGGAATAGTTTTGCAAGAGTATAAAAGTTCAATTTGACCTTTGACCCATGGTGGACAGATCAACCGTTCTCAGGAAGGCGAATGGCGGAGCTTGTGACTGGATACTGAACGCTCGCTTTTCCTCACAGAGGCAGAGTTTGGCGTTGAGACCCGGACGATTGCTGTTGATTTCGGCAAGACGGACATCTACCCAAAGATCGAAGCAGGACTGTCGGGGCTGGAGATTGGTGTTTTGGGTAGGATCAAAACTTTGTTGCTTTGGAGTGAAAGTATTCATCCCACTAACTGCTTCCAAACTTTTCTGTACTCTGTCTCAAATGGGGTAAAACTTCCTCCACAGTTACTAATGGATTTTGCAACTATTATCAGTTAATTATCAAACTCCTAAAACACTGTGTCCTTTAAACGCCTGAGCTCATGTTAGAAAAATGTGATGGCATCTCATCATTGTTCTGATCAGTACAGCCGTTACATTCCAGTTGCTGCTGAATGATATGACTGGCACATGTGTGAATCTGTGTTGTTTCAGTCATTCCAGTTTTGTGACAGCCAAGCAAGAGATCAGTCGTCTTTTTAATTCTTGGGCTTCTCTGGTCCGAAAAGCAGCTTTATGATCAGGCGAACGCCATCTCATGTGACGTATTTAAAGCTGTTCTGAGCACTTGGGCTGTAAAGTTCACACTGTACTTTCCAACTGAACATTTAGAGAACTCTTTGTTCTCTTTATGTTACCAGCTGTGTTCTAATTCAAGGTGTGGCTGTTAGTTTGGTAAATGCTCATCTCTTTTGCTTTTGCTGCCACCTAGTGGTCGAGTTTTGTATCGGTCTTTTGTGTAAATGGGAGTGTAATTCATTTTTTTCCTCGTTTTTTGTGTGTTTTCCCTGAACAGTTAACAATGTTGGAGTGTCCTATCCCTATCCTGAATACTACCTCCATATTCCTGACTTGGACAATGTAAGTAATCCTTGGCTGTAGATGGAAATCCTCAGTAATAACTGTCCAATCAGTCCAAAACATTTTTTTTTTTTTTACTTTCAATGATTTGGATTTTTTTTTCTTTCAGTTCCTCACAAATATGATCAATGTCAACATGACCTCCGTGTGCCAGGTAAGTTTGGTTTTCTCTTTCTCACACAAGGGAGTTTTAAAAACTTTTTTCCTATTTTTGGCTCAGTGGTTGTTTTTAATTTAGTTTTTCACCTTCCCTTGTGTTTCCTTCTGATCTGCTGTTCTGTACCTGCAATGTCTTGGTTGTTCCCAAAGCAACGGCGAACTACACAAATGTCTGTACTCTCCTCCCACGCAACTGCTTCTCTCTGCTAGTCTGTCTCTCTCTGCTACTTTTAGAATTTCTGAATCTTTATTTGTCCTGTTCTCTGTGCATTTCTTCTGGTAAATTGTTGTGCTGTGCTTTGCAGATGACTCGTCTTGTCCTGCCCGGAATGGTCAGTAGGTGAGTCAAATGGAGGCTTTTGTGTCGTGCGACACGACTGCAGTGAAATGTTTCTCTGCTAAACAACAAACTGATCTTTAAGAACAAAATATCTCACAGAAAAACATTTCTGCTTCTTTGAAAAATACTTCTTTGTCAGCTGTTCATTGCAAAGTGAGACCAAAAAAAAATCCATCTTTTCCATCACTGCATCTTTTTTTCCTCTCCTTTGTTCGCATTGCTGTCAAGCTTTCAATTCACACAAAGTGCTCTTCCCGTCTCATTGGCCTGCCCGTTCCCATGTGACTGCTGCTGGCCAATGGCGGCGCAGGCACATTTGATGCCGTGTGCGGCTGGAGCGTCCTCACTACATCACTGCAGCAACAGGCTGCCATGGCAACGCACATGACCACTGCCACACTGCGCGTGTGTGTAAATGTGATGCCGCTCTGCGTGTATCCGTGAGCTGGATGTGTGCAGACACACATTTCACAACAAAAATCCCTGAAAAGTTTAAAGTGTGAAGTTCCCATCAGTCTGAACCTGGACTTCCATGGAAAATGTTGCATTTGATGGTTTTGACAAACGTCTGAATGGATCTTTTCTGTCATTTCCTCCAAGGGCCAAAGGAGTCATCCTAAACATTTCCTCTGCCAGCGGCATGTACCCCGTCCCTCTGCTCACCGTCTACTCCGCAACAAAGGTACGCACTTCCTCTGGAGTTCTGTCAATCACGCTGCAATACACCCTTTCCACACGAGTGTAAAGGTACGCCTTTAGAACGGCAAAGCTTTTACGTAAATAAAGGTAACCTTACCAATTGTAACCTAAATGTGCTCAATATTGATTTTCTAAATGTCCTACCTGGTTGTATTGTTTTCCCTCTCAGATCAAATGTCAGTTTTCCTCCTGCAGAATGCTCCACAGTTCAGCAGCACTTTTATAAAATAAATATTGTTCATTTTTTTTGTTGAAATTGATAAGATTACCTTTTATTATTTATGTAAAGTTGTGTTAAACAGCGTTCAGTTCCTTGGTTTGCCGGTCTAAATCCATTAACGGGAAGTTGCGTATCCCGTTCACGGCCATTTTGTCTGACGTCACTGTGAGAAGGGTTTATTCCTTCATTCCTGAGAAGTCTCAGCCTCTGGAGATCTTCCTCCTCTCCATTGTGACTCTTTAGATTTTAAATAAAAATGCAAACAATTTGAATAAATATTGTTTTTGTAGTGTTTACTTTAATTACATTTTGTTTTTTATTCTTGGATTTTTAACAAAACTGTTCAAAATAAAGGTTTAATCTGCTATCAGAGCGGATTATTATTACATCTTATTGCATTTAGTTTAGAAAAATATTTGTTTTCTATACCAAAGTTGCTTATATTCAATAATAAAAGAGGAAGTAACAAAGTCACAATGATAGAAATTACTTTTGCAGCTGGAGGATCTAATCAAACACTGGATGCATTTTATTTTGACAGGAACTTGTATGAGATGCTTTCAAAGTAAATTAAGTGAATTTAATAAAACTCTTTAGTGGAGATTATTTTATAATTGAATGGCTTAATAGCTGAAAAACATTAAGTGTATTTTCTAACGCTTATAAATTTGTGTCTCTGGTTGGGTTTTAGTCTATAAAAAACTGTCTTTTAGCAGTAAAGGTAGCAGACGTGTGTTTTAAACCCATGACTCCACCTCCATCTTCATTTGAAAGGGATGTTTACAGATGGAGCTGAGACGATTAGTCGTATAATTGTGACTAAAATGGTCGACAACCAATTTGATAGTCAATTAGTAGTTGAAAGTTGACATTCTGCTAACTTTTTGGACTAATTTGGCATTTTATTAAGGTTGTTTGAGCTATTTTGGAGTTTAGGTCATATTTTCAGCTACATGCTAACTATTTTAGCTAGTTTAGGCTTTTTGTTCTTTCGCTATTTTCAGTTTAGCTAATATTTCAGCTGCATGCTAGCTTTTTTGGCTAATCGCTGCCTTTTTTTTTTTTTTTTTTAATGCCACTTTGTCAACTAGAATATTAATTAAATGCCAATCAGATTCAACGTTTTCAGCTATCAATTTCAGCATCTTCAGCGGCCAAATTCAGCTTAAAGTATTCAGCCTAAATATAAAAATGATTAATTTTTAGTTGGGATTAAAGCTAATGACTGTTAAGATGTCTGGTCTACATCCAGTTTGTGTGTGACTTGATTAGTCGACTAATCTTAAAAAATAATTGGTAATTGATGGACTGCTAAAGCAATCGTTTATGTATTTACAGACTCATTTCCCATCTTTCTCTCTGCAGGCTTTCATGGATTTTTTCTCTCGTGGCCTTCAGGAGGAGTATAGACGTCAGGGCATCATCATCCAGGTGAGTTTAGGAAACGTTTGGCCTCCAGAGCGGAAGTTCAGACATTTATGTCGGTGACTAATAAATTCCTGAAGGGTTTATGTTTCAGACAAAAAAATGCCAAAAGGTTTTTCTTGTTCTGTTTTGAAGCAATCATCACAAGGTGCCCAAGTGGAATGGTTGAATTCTGTGCAAAACTGCTTGAATAATTTCTTCTTCAAAGGAACATTTTCATACTCTTCATGTGTCTTTCATGTAAAGACTCTGAACTTCAGTTTTTAGCTGTGGTGTCGTTACATGTTCAATTTTTGGAAATAGAATTGGGATTTTCTGCTTTAGATTCCACTAATGTGCTGAATATTTTTTACACATGCGCCCTCTTGTGGCTGGAGAGTATACTGGCTTAATTTTTCTCACATAAACAATTCTATTCCTTTCTTTATTGGTGGAGCTTGCACAAAATCTTGAACATATTGTAACTTTTCAACCATAAACACGATCAACGTGATTCCAGTAAATTCTGAAGAAAAGCAGCTCCTTCAGAATCTGCTGGAATTACATTGTTCGTGCTCACAATTAAAAGAAATTCCAGTAAATCAAAGGACATAGAGTGTAGTTCATGTGATAAAGTCCCCCTCTGAGGAAAAACTTGGTTTTTGCATTTTTTAGTATTTCTCCTTTAAAATTGCTGTCAGACAGGTCAGGGGCGGGGCTACTCGGCTCATCTCCTAAAGCCACACCCCCTCAGAAGAGATTTTGGAAACGGAGGCTTCAGATCAACATGAAAAACTCAATTTCGTTGTATATTGTACAATGACAATAAAGTTATTCTATTCTAAAAACGTCTTTTTAAGACATTTAGATTTTGGGATTTTGGTTAAAAACTTTATAATCATAATTAAAACACGAATGGGAATGTTTTTGTTTTTTTTTTTAATTGAAAAAAGATTGTCATAAAGGGACTTTGAGGATCTCTCGTTGACGTTTCAGGTCTCCCAACGCGTCATTTTTTGACTTGTTGGCTGTTCATAAAATCAAGGGTTCTCAACCCTCGGGATGCGGTACCGCACGCAGACTGATCCTCGGGACCATTTCTAATGAATAGGATACTAAATGCCAAACAAAATCTCCACGCTTTGATTCTAAAACGGGCCCTGTCCTGAGGATCAGTACCCGTAAGGTACTGAGTCGATTCCTGACCCGACCTGGTACTAGACACAGCACCTGAAGTGAACTGGGCCGGGACGTGGGTTTTGGATGCGAACCAGTACTGGGTTAGGGTCCCGGGATGCTCTACGTCCAAGTACTGAACAGTTTTGTTTCAGTACTTGGAGGTTGGGAAACTAAAATGTGGCGCAGAAGGGTCACTAACCCTTGAACTATCTTTGATAGCTGAAAAGTTACAGTATAATAATCAGGCTCCAAAAGCCACGCCCCCTCAGAGGAGATTTTGGAAACGAAGGCTTCAGATAGGCATGAAAAATGTCTTTGTTTAGACTGTGGGATTTTGGTTAAAAACCTCATAATAATTAAAACTCTACTGGGAACGTGTTTTAAATCAAAATAACTGTCATAGAAAAAGGTTAATCTGATCTAAAATGTCTCACCATTTGCTTTACTTTTCTATTTTCTGCGCCTTCCTCTCCCCAGAGCGTGCTGCCATTCTTCGTTGCCACTAAAATGACTCGCATCAGGAAGCCCACCCAGGACAAACCCACTCCAGATCGCTACGTGGCTGCAGAGCTCACCACTGTGGGTCTGCAGAGCCAGACCAACGGCTACTTCCCACACGCCGTCATGGTAAGAAAACCCACCTTTTGGTGCAGTTTAAATTCCATTTCAGATTTATTTCTCTAGAATAGAAAGACCTGATTGACGGATTTCTTCTCAGGGCTGGGTGACCACCAGGCTGGTGCCCAGCAGCATCGTCATCTTCCTGGGGGCCAGGATGAACCGCCTGCAGCGCACGGGGTACCTGCACCGGAGGAAGCTGCGGGAGCTGAAGAACGGAGCAAGTCTGAAGAGTGAATAGCGGAATGTTTGACATCCGTGCCGGCAGCCCCTCTGCAATGACCTGCAGCAGTGTTTACCAAAGGTGGGGGGAAGGATCTCTCACACGAGTGTTGGCTCTGTGATGATAAATGTCACATCTTTATGTGCTGATAACTGACGGGGAGGAAAAGCCCAGAGGAAGAATAGGAAGTAAAATGATGAAAGCCTTAATAATACAAATGTTTTCTTTGTCACTGACACTTATGGTGGGAATAATACAGCAATGCAGATACTTTGCAAACCCTGCTGTTGTAAGCAGTGGAAGAAGGTGATGGGGTTTTTTTTTTTTTTTTTTTTAAATGTATAAAATTATTTATTTTATATTTGTATGAACACGTGTGCCAGACCTTAGGAAGCAATGTGGAACTTAGTTCTGTTTACATCTATAGACGGCAGTGTCTGCTTTTTAATAACTGCAGTTTACATTTGTTGCAAAAAGCTTGCCGCCTCTTCATCCATATATATATTATTTTTTTCTTCTCTTAATCTTGTGTGTTTGCTATCTATTTAAAATATTCCATTATGGTTGACTGGGTTTTTTCACATGTTCAATGCCAAAGAGGATCAAATTCTAGAGTTTTTGTGGCTTTTTTTTGCCAAAAAAATGGTCAGTTTGATTGACAGGGTAATTTGTAATTGCATTAATAATAATTTTATCTGCTGTATTTGCTCTAATGACATGAAGTCGCCTATATTTCCTCAGGGATACTAAACACTGTTTTTGAGCAGCAAGGTTTTTACTTCTTCTACTACTTCAAAGTTGCTGCTCAAAGGGGTTTAAATCTTTTTATACCCCATCTGACGTGCTCTGACCTGTGCCTTTACCTAATAGCATTGTGAATGTTTTTCTGTGGATTTTAATGATTGAAAATAAATAAGTTCTTAAATAAGAATTTCTCTGTTTAAAATGTATTGTTTACATTTGTTTTGTTTGTTAATAAAAATTTTGGCACGAAAAATCTTGCTGTTTGGTATTTCTTTTTCTATAAAAACAAAAAAACTACATGTTTTAATCCTACCTTTATTGTGTAGCAGGCATTCACACTATTGATTCTCCCACTCCTTTTAGTATCTTTATCAACACATTAAAAACTCACATTTTCAGCAATTTTGATATCAAAACATTAAGCTTGTTCAGGATGTTTCTGCTTGTATTTTTAGTATTCATAAACTTCATAGTTTTTGCAATATTTAGCAAAAATAAGCCCAATAGGAAGTGACCAAGATTTTTTTTTTTTAATGGTAAAATATTAAGTGGATTAGCCACAAGCCTTTAAATACATGCATGGGCTATGTTTGGCTAATTTTTAGCAACATGCTACTGTTTTGTCTAATTTCGTATTTACTGCAGTAAACTGTTGGTGTGAATTCTAGTGTCCATAACAGAGGTCTGCAACATTAACCATAAAGAACCATTCAGATCCAGTTCTTACTGGTACAACTAAGTAGAAGTCACAAAGTTGTACTTCAACCTTCAGAAAAATAAGACTCAACTTCGTATGAATGTTCTTGTTACTATTATAAATACTAATGAATCAGGGTTTTTTCATAAATAAAGCAAAAAAAAAAGAAAAGCTTTTTTTTTTCTTTTGACAGGGGTTCATCACTTTCAAAATAAAAGCCACCTTGTATTATATATAGAGTAATGTCAATTCAGCAAATTTAGTAGTAGGCAGTGTGATGTCAGCAGTGAAAAACAAAAAGGCACCATTTGTGTTACTGTAGTTAGTACATCTCATCCAGACTTTTGTAAATCAGAGATAAATGACCTTAACCCTATATTGTGGACCATGGAGCACACTTAAAATCCTTTTAATTTTCAACAGTTACAATTGTAATCAAACAAAATCCAAAATGATAATGTAAATCTCTCAGTTGGTTGACATTGCATTTATTCAAAAAGCAGTGTGATCTCCCATTCGGTCAGAACGTGCAAAAGTCATAAAGCTAAGTGTAAAAGATTTAATGTAAGCAGAAAATCCTCACAGGCTTAGCTCATTTAGGCAAAGAATTGTCATCACAAAAAATAAACTATATATTTCAAAAGGATATAATAAAGTTTTAATGTTACCTAAAAATCCATGTGGTGCTATGACACCGCAACAGAAATGGAAACGTTTTAAAATAGTTAAAGTTCTCTCAGTTTAAAAACAGTGATACTATTTTATTTATTAAAAAAATATGAGAAAAACTTCTGGAAGTGTTACCTTGCCTTTTTTTTTGCAATACTATGTGGTCATGGTAACCAAAAAAAAAAAAAAAAAAAAGACAAGATATAAATTTTAATTAATATCTGTAGGGGAAGAATCAACTGAATTCAAACTTTTATTAAGAGGTCATAACTAACAACTTCAAACCAAAAAAAGTGTCAAAGTTGATCCGGCCCCCCCCCAGATCATTTTTATTTTGTTGTTTTTAATGGCCCGATGTCATTTGCACTTAGTTTTAACTTGTGTAATTTTGACAAAATATATTTTTATGGAGGTTTAAGTTGATTTATTCTGGAATAATATTCCTACCATTTTATTATTCATAATTATGTTAAAAAGTTACAGTTTAAAGTTTTAAAATATGGCATTCTGCTAGTCATCCATCCATCCATGTTCTCCCGCTTCATCTGGGACTGGGTCATTCTGCTTGCTTTTTGGACTATTTTGGAATCCACTAAGATTTTTTTAAGGGTGTTTTGGAGTTTAGCTAATATTTCAGCTTCATGCTAGCTGTTTTGACTAATTTAAGCTGCTTCTGAGCTAGGCTAATAGTTGCTAGCTGTTTTGGCTAATTGAGCCTTTTTTTCAGTTTTTTAGGCTACTTTGAAGTCAAGCTCTTTTGCAGCTACATGCTAGCTGGTTTGGCTAACCCAGGTTTTTTTTTCTTTTTTTGGTTTTTAGGCTAATTCGGTATTTAGCAAATATTTCAGCTAAATATCAAATTCTGATCAGCTTCAGCGTTTTCAGCTATCAATTTCAGTATCTTCAGCTATCAGCACTCGAAGGTAATGCTATATTTCTACTTCATAATTATGTCAAAAAAAGTGTCTATTCGCACATAATTTTCAAAAACCGTGCGGCATTATGGTTGCACAAGCAAATATTTCCTGAGGTCGGCTGTCTCTGCTGCTCACGGCTACACCAGGGGATGGGTCAAATGTGGAGAACACATTCACACATTTAAGACTGTGACAGTTAATGGGGCTTTAACTTTAAGTTTAATTTTAAATACGTGCGGCCAACAAAAAAAAATCCAGCCTTGGAAACAATTAGAATACGTGCGGGCAATGCAGCAATGAGAGGTTATGAATTTCCATCAGGTAGGAATAACATCAGCCTATGTTAAAAAGCTATGGATTTAAAGTTTTAAAGATTTAGTTTTAGAATGTTCAATAAATGTTAATCCTGTTCGTCCCGCGACCAAAGGTGTGTTTTGGATTTTGTCCCCTAGTGAGGTTGAGTTTGACACCCCTGCAGTAAGGCCCAAAAAAAAAAAAAAAAAAAAAAAAAAAAAATCCGGAACCTTTGTTCTCCACTCCCTTTTTCCAGTACGACTTATTTTGCAATGACACACCGGCCATAAAAATCATTTTACTCGGTTCAACTGCATCTTTCGTGGCTGTTTGAGAGTCTTTTAGGTAAGTTGCTGCATGTTCCAAAAATGCTGGGAAAATTAAAGAGTTTATTTGTTAATTTTCATGTTTAAATCATTTGATATGAAGGTTTTTAATAAAGTTCTGCCGCGTGTTAACACAGATTTATGACTAACTGCACCAGCGATGGAAGTTATCTAAGTCAGCTCTAATGTGAGAATTGATCCAGTTATTTTTAGGATGAACCTTTTGTTACTGGGAAGTTTTTCTTTAAATGTAAGAAAACAGTGAGGACAAATACACATGCTAGCGCTCTCGTCTTTAAAAACAACATGGAGTGTTTTTCTGATCAAAATGTGACGTCGAGAAAATGCACAAGTTCACTGCTGGATCTCATCTTCACAAGGTTAGAAGAAGAAAGAAGAGCGAGAGAACAAATATTTTATCTTGGAAACTAATAATTGAATAAACTGAACTGTTCATCAGCTGATCAAAAGTTTGAGAAGACAAATCCTGAATTTGCACCAGAAATTCCATAAAATTGAATATTTTTAATACCATCTTATTTCCTCATTTCCTGATGATCTAAGTCAGGGGTCCATCCGAAAATTTCCCGGTTGGACTTGGAATCCCGAACACATTCAAAAGTTGAAGAAAATTCTCTTGTCTGATGACAAAAAATGCAACCTTGACAAAGGATCCCACCTGAAATGATCTCTCTGCGACACAGTGGAGGAGCCTTCATGGTCCGGGCTGCTTACTCCTTCAATGGAACAATAGAGTGTCAAATCTCAGCTGACAGGACAATTCAGAACCTGCGACCTCTTACAGGAGGACATTGTTCTCCATCTTCACCGCTTGGCACAACCCTCCCAAAATGAACCTTTTGAAACGAAACAAGGTTTGTTTTTTTGTGATTTTTTTGTGCTTTTGATCAGCTGATGATCAGTCAATTTCACTGCTCAAATGATGCTCATTCCCTTTTTTTATTTTTCTATTTTTGAAGCTCAATTTAAGATCCTGCAAAATGTAGCTATGGAAAATGCAAATTCATGCAATTTCTTCACTGGTGTTAAGATTTCAACTCAGATGTTTTCATGGATAAAGTTAAACAAATGAAAGGTAAACTTGTACCAGCATGAGGCCATACCATGAAGAAAAAAAAAAACGTTTTGAGCTTTTAAGTGCATTATACTTTTCATTCCTCAATATAAAGAAACCTAAAGCGGTATTTTGATCCGTTCATACATTTAAAAGTAATCCTTTAAAAACCTGCGCTCTCTGCAGCAGCCCCTCCCATACTCACGAAAACGAGCGAGTCCTCACATGCTGATGTCACAGAGTGCTCCGCCCCCAGGCTAACACCAACTCTTCCTCTGCAAAGCTAGCAGCTTAAGCTAGCAGCTATCAGCTAGCTTTGTGATATTGAGTCGTTTTACATCTTTTCTCATACACAATTTCTGCAGAACTCTGTACAATTTCGTGCGGAAGAATGAATTCTTATCATCTTTTATTTTAGACCCAATGTCGGATAAGCGTCAACGTGCGCGAGTCCAGGGCTCCTGGGCCAAACAGTGTCCCAAACCCTCGGGTCAAACAGGTAATCAAGGCTGTGAAGGTGCAGTTTCTCTTGAGTCTCCCTCAAAAAGTCCTTCTACATGTAGAAGTCACATTATTTAACTGAATGCATCTGACTGCATGGAGAAATCTCCCCCTCACAGGTATTGCCCCAAAGAACAATCAGCCTGTCAGTGCTAATGCAACCTTTGGCTCTTGGAGATTTGACAATGAGAAAACAGCCAAAGCTTTTGAGTTCCATCAGCCTACAAAGGTAACGAGCTACATTTTTATTTACAAGAAGATGATTTATTTAAGTTACTTCAAAATAATGTTCTTTTTTTTTTCTTCTTTGCAGCCAGTTAGAGAAGTTCCTCCAGAGAGAGTGATAGAGTAAGTCTGGGGATGTTAAACTCAATCAGACAAGGGACTAAAAACCCAAACACACCTGAGGTCCCGGGCCGAACGAAACCAAACATTTATTAAACTCTCTAAAAGTACATTTTTAAAACTCTAAAACCATAAATTTTAACATAATTATGAACTAGATATATAGCATTACCCGTGATAATCCTAGTGTGAATGCTGGAAGCTGAATTTGGCTAGTGCTGATAGCTGAAGATGTTGAAATTGATAGCTAAAAACGCTAAGGCTGATAGCCAGCTAAGATATTAGCTAAATGCCAAATTAGCCTTAAAAACTAAACCAAAAACCTTAGGTTAGCGTGTAGCTAGCATGTAGCTGAAAAGAGAGCTAAACTTTAAAATATCATAAACACACAAACTAAAACAATAGCCTAAATTAGCCAAAATTGCTAGCCTTAGCTGAAATATTTACTGTTGCTAAAATCTAAAATGGAAAAAAAAAAACTAAAAAGTTTAAATTAGTCAAAACAGTTAGTGTGTGCAATTTCAAAGTATTATAAAAAACAAACAAAAAAAGTCTAAATTGGCTAAAAATTTCTACCAAGTAGCTGAAATATTTAGCTAAACTTTAAAATGGACTAAAAAAAGGTGGAAAAAAAACATAAATTAGCCAATACAGCTAGCATGTAGCTAAACTATTAGCTTAACTCTAAAATAGCCTAAAAAATCTTAGTAAATGCCAAAATAGTCCAAAAAGCTTTCAGAATGCCAATTTCAAAAACTGTAAAATCTTAACTTTTTAACATAATTATGAATAATAAAAAGGCAAGAATATAATTCCAGAATAAATCAATTTAAATCTTAAATAACTTTTAATATTTTACCCTCCATAAAAATATATTTTGTCAAATTTATACAAGTTAAAAAAAAGCGCAAGATAAAATCGGGCCATTAATAAAAATACAATAAAATGATCTGGATAGAATTACCTGGAGGGCCGGATCCGGCCCCCGGGCCTTGACTTTGACACACGTGGAGTAAGGGAATCACTGACCAAAAGATGGTTTCCTTGAATTGATCACCTGTGTGCAGTATCAGTTTTTTAAGTTTTCATAACAGAACAAAACTTCCTTTTGACAGACGGGCAGGAGAATATGAGATCAGCTACGGACCAGCAGGAGTGTCTCGGTAAGGATTGTTTAGTTTGGGGTAAATCCCTCCCAGTTTAATATATTTGTCTACCACATGTGTATCTCTGCAGTAGATACAAACACATTTTGTTGGTGAGTTTTTAGTCAGTAGAGGGCAGCAGCACCTCGCGTCTGTGACGCTCTAATCCTCTTTGTTTCTTAATAATTATGCGGTTCCTTTTAAATCCAAACTAAATATTTAAAACTGTAAACAATCTGTCAGATTAAAGTTGTAAGCAAAGTTAGTGTTTTTAGACAATAAAAATGCATCATGTGTAAACGCCATATAATATTCAGTATGTGACTTAGTCCTGATTTCAGCCTCGTAACGTATGAGAATGTACAACTGTGTTCAGGAGTAGCAAGAAAAACAACATCTCCGAGAATAAACAAGAGTCCAGCTGCTTCATTCATCTGGATAGCTTTCTTCTGTCTGTGTGTTTGCAAATGAAAAATTAAGTGCAGATCCAGACTCCATCACAAGGACTTTCATTTTGGGTTTCAACAGTTTGGAAAGGGTTTACACTGAGAGGTTAATTAGTCAAATGTTGGTTCTGTCAAAAGCATAAAGGATGGGCCTGGAATGTTTAACATTTCTATCTTGGATTCTGTGTGACAGCTTGTGTTTGTCGTGTCGTGCAGATTGCGTCTGCAGCCGGGGTTCCTCTCCACAGAAGAGGCCGACTGGATGTTCAGTAAGCTGCTCGCAGAGCTCCCCTGGTCTCAGAAGACCAACTACAGACAGGGTGAGCACGGCGACACCACGGGCGGAGCTTCAAACATTAAAACTCACCAGTGCTTTTGCTATTTATAGATTTATTAAAGGGTAACCAAAAAACGGAATCACCTTTTTTTGACTGTTGACCTCTAGAAATGAAGCTTTTCAAGTTCTGTCTGTTGGTCATTGCCACATTTTTGACAAATTAAAATAAACTTGTTCAATTCCTGAAATCCAGGCCCAATCCGAATTCTTCCCTTCTCCATTCCTTCCACTTGAAGGAGCAATTTTAGTGCAAGTACGTCCGGGATGTTTTTTTTTTTTTTTCATTTTTCAAGTTATAAAACAGCTGTTGTATATGTATATGTATATGTATATTCGAGCGCTGGAAGCTCCGCGCTAACGCTAGCGAACCAATGATTAATGATGACGTTCGAAATATTAGACACTATTTTTTTCATAACTCTCTGTTTGGATTGGAGGGTTAAATGAAGGGGAAGGGAAGAATTTGTATTGGGCTATAGTGAAAATCCGTCGTTGTGCTGCCCCCAACAGGTTGAATCGATGTATTACAGCTGAATTGGTCGACTGGTGTAAGTCGCACCTCATTTTAGAAGTTTCCTCATGCTCTGTGCTCAAGTTTAAAAGCCCCGCCCATCTTTGATTCTGTAACGGTCAGTTGTTACTGCGTTAGCTTTAGCGTGGCTCGTAGTAGGGCTGTGAATCACTGAGTACCTCTCGATATGATGCGATATACAATACACGGCTCACAATATCGATAATATTGCGATCCTGCGATAATTGGTTAAAATCATCTCTAAAAACTCACGTTATATAGAAGAACATATATTCTTAGGAAAATATATCCCTATTTATATTTTAGTTTGAACAGAATCGTAATTAACAACTTGTTTCTTATTTTGTGCAACAAATAATTGACACGTTAGTGCAACATTGCTGAAATCAGTAATAATATGTCTTTGACAAGCATTGACACCAAGTGAATTGAAATTATCTGTTGAATAGTAAACATGAACAGCAGTGTCACTACTTAGTGCAAAATTGTTGTAAACCAGGGGTCTCCAACCACCGCAGACCGGTACCGGTCCGTGGACCCCTTGCCACTGGGCCGCGGGAGAATTTTTTTTTTTTGAGACGGAAATATTTTATTTTGAAAATCGACCGGATTCTCTCAATTAGTTTGAGCACTAAAAGCAGTTTGGCGGCGTGTAACACGGTTACAAATGGATCGGATAATGAGGGACAGAACAGACACAAGAACTGGTGATTCCCACACACCGTCCTTGTTTGCAGAGAGATGTGATTTTCATGAACGAATCTAATCTTTAGAGCGATCATAGAAATGCTGAAACGATCTCATCTATTCAGATTCTCATTTCAGAGAAGTTGTGAACACGCGATTGATTAATGCAACAAGTAGCAGGACGGGGTTGGGGAGTGGAGGAGAAAAGGGGACCTTCGTGCTGGTAAAGGGGCGATCAAAGTCACGAGTTTAAAGTTTTGTTTAGTAAAAACTGTCTTCACTTGAAGCTTTTACATGGAGCTTCTTTTTTTTTTAGCATCAATTGATTTATGTGTGTGTAACACAAAATCTACATCTTGAATAACTTTCTAGTGGACTTGGAAGAAAGACAACAGTGTTTTAGTATGACTCTCATTAAATCCAGCAAACTCCGTCTTGTGATGGATTTGCAATGAACGTTTCACTCAGGATTGTTTTCTCAATACGTTAGCCTTTATTAGCTTATGATGCTAGAGTCATTTTACTCCGACATGAGTCTAAACCAGGAGTCTGCAACCTGCAGCTCCAGATCCACATGTGGATCTTTTATCTCTCCAATGTGAAGTCATGGAGACTGTCTGAGTCAGCAGCTCCCTGCCTCACCAAAACTACCTAAAGAAAACAAATAAACAAAGCCCCCAAACTAAGACTACCAAACCCCAAACTAAAATAACAAAACCCAGCACACGTGAATATAAGGGACCCTTTAAGAGAGCACAAAGGTTGAACATGTTTATTGTACACTGTGTCATAAATCAATGACACCAATTTTTTTTCTCTTTTTTACTTTAGTTATTACTTTATTTGTTCAGTGAATTTAAAATAAAAAAAGGCCTTTTCACTTCTTTTTATAAATAGAAATATGTTGTTGTGCTCACAGTAAGATCAAGCTACAGTGTGATTCTGCGATAGCACCACAGTAGATAAACAGGATGATGTAGACTGTTTCTAAACAATCCCACAAAGAAGGGTTGTGTCATTCCTGCTCTGTCATTCTTTGTGATGCTGGACTGAAGAACCATCAGTGGAGGAGGAGAAGAACTGACTGAAGCTTTAAAAATCCCTCTGCAGACTTTAATATAAACCTCTTGTAATGGAAAAAGTTAGTCTGTGGAGAATGACGGCACATTTTTAAAAATACGAGTCCCACAAGAGCAGAATACTTTAGTCCTATTATGATTGATGACAGATCAAGTGGTTTGTTTGGGTTTCCTCTGTGAGCCTGTACCAGAGGACTGGCCAAAACACACTAATGGAGCCGAATGGGTTCTGGGAAGAGATCAGACATCCACCCAAAGAGGAGAGCAGACCCACAGAGATTCAATTTAGGTGCTCACCTTACGGTTTGTTTGGAAATAAAGTCCTGCAACAAACCGGATTATTGTCTGATTCTTGCAAAGGACAAGAGGCAAAACAAATGTAGAAATGTTCTGCTGCTCTTTAAACTGCCTGAAGACACAAATACAATAGATGTGAACTCCTGTTTTAGACACAGAAGCAACAACAAACAAAAGCTTTCCAGCATGTAATGAAAACTGAATAACAAAATGAGAACAAGACAGTTAAAAAACACCTCTTGATTTAAGTTTTTATTAATAAAAGCGCATAGTTTTAGTCTTTGAAGCCAAAGTCAGTTTTAATGTTGCTGATTTTAGACATTATTCAAATATTTTATTGCCAACAAAATATAAATAACCTCTACTTGTAACATTTAATGCATTTTTTGTTTGTATTTTTGTTAGTTTTTTAGTTTTATTTAGTGCACGTTTCAAGGTCGAGGCCTGGGGGCCGGATCCGGCCCCCCGGTTAAATAAATCCGGCCCTCCAGATCATTTTATTTTCTTGTTATTAATGACCCGATGTTATCTTGCGCTCTTTTCTAACTTGTATAATTTTAACAAAAGATATTTTTATGGAGTGTAAAATATTGAAAGTTATTTAAGGTTTAATTGATTTATTCTGGAATAATATTCCTTCCTTTTTATTATTCATAATTATGTTAAAAAGTTACAGTTTTAAAAATTGTCATTATGCTATCTCGTCGTACTTTTTTGGAGTTCAGTTAATATTTCAGCTACATGCTAGCTGTTTTGGCTAATTTATTTTTTTTTTTTTTTTTTTTTTTTTTTAGATTTAAGGATATTTTGAAGTGTAGCTATTTTTTCAGCTACATGCTAGCTGTTTTGGCCCAACTAGGTTTTTTTTTTTTTTTTTTTTTTTAGTTTGACTAATTTGGCATTTAGCTAATATTTTTAGCTGGCTATCAGCTTCAGCATTTTTAATTATCAATTTCAGCATTTTCATCTATCAGCACTAGCATCTTCAGTGGCCAAATTCAGCTCACAGCATTCACATTAGCAACAGGTAATGCTGTATATCTAGTTCATGATTATGGTAAAAAGTTACAGTTTTAAAGTTTTAAAAATTGGCATTCTCTTAGCTATTTGGACTAGTTTGGCATTTACTACGGTTTTTTTAGGATATTTTGGAGGTAAGCCAATGTTTCAGCCACATGCTAGCCGTTTTGGATCATTTAGTTTTTTTTTTTAATTTTTAGGCTGTTTTGGAATTGAGCTAATAGTTACATGCTAGCTGTTTTGGGTAATTTTGGCTTTTCTCAGTTTTTTTGCTATTTTGAAGTTTTGCTATTTTTTTCAGCTACATGCTAGCCGTTTTGGCTAACTTAAGTTTTTTCTTTAGTCTGACTAATTTGGCATTTAGCTAATATTTTAGTTGGCGATCAGCTTCATGGTTTTCAGCTTTCAGCACTAGCATCTTCAGCGGACAAATTCAGCTTCCAGCTTTCACAGATGCATTTTCACAAAAAAATTACAGTATTAAAGTTTTAAAGATGTAGTTTAAATTGTTTAGTAAATGTTTATCCTGTTCATCCCGTGACCTCAGGTGTGTTTCGGACTTTGACCCCGTCGTTTTTTTGAACCTCAGGTGAGGCATACGAGGAGCCCAGACTGACTTGTTGGTACGGAGAGTTGCCGTACACGTACGCTCGGTCCACCATGCCCTCTAACCCACAGGTAAAACTCAAACTTTATCTCAGTGTTCACCTTCATCCTAACATTCTAGTTCGGTTGAATCCCTTCTTTGTGCAGACTTTACGCTCACCGTCTTCCGTCTTCCTGCTTTTCTCTGCAGTGGCATCCCGTGTTGGAAACCCTCCGTGCTGCGGTGGAGCAGACGACCGGATCCTCCTTCAACTCTTTATTATGTAACTTGTATCGCGACGGGCATGACGGCATTGGCTGGCACAGTGACGACGAGGCCTCTTTAGGAGCCAAACCAACCATTGCCTCTCTGAGTCTGGGCGACACCAGAGTGTTCAGCCTCCGCAAGCAGCCTCCACCGGTGAGAGGTCACAGATTAGCATGGCTTCACGTTCAAGTCCCACTCCCATCATCTTTTCATCTACCGTTCCCTGTGGTCTTTGGAACATGATGATGCAGTTTTTAGCCAAAATAATTTAGACATATTTTCTGCAGAGCAGCAGGAGTTCATTAGAAATTCACCTTTATGTTGTGGGTGGGACTGTTGGCGTGAAGTAAACTCACTCTCCCACTAGCTTACAGCCCCTCATAACCCCAACCTAACATTAACGGTGCAACAAAAATGACAGCAGTATCAGAGTTATCCAGTCGTACAGTTTAGATCCAGATTCCAGCTCAGACCAGGAAAACAAAGACGTTCATGGATGTATTTGAGAATGAATGCAGAGCAGGAAGACTTTGACCTGCGATTGGAGTTTGAACGTAACATTTTGATTTTCAAAAGTAAGAAGAAAGGCAGTTTTAATGCTAATTTTCTTTTTTTTAACATGACTATGAACTAGATATATATCATTACCAGTGATAATGCTAGTGTGTATGCTGTAAGCTGAATTTGGCTGCTGAAAATGCCGATGGCTAAAATCACTGAAGCTGATTGCTGAAGATGCTGAAGCTGATATTTAAAACGCTTAAGCGGATATCTGAAAACACTGAGGCTGAAAATGTTAAAGCTGATGGACAGCTAAAACATTAGACCAAAAATTGGCCTAAAAAATGGAAAAAAAAAATTTTTTTTTAAATCATAGGTTAGCCCAGGGATCGGCAACCTTAAATGTTGAGAGAGCCATATTGGACCAAAAAAAACCAAAAGTCAAATCTGTCTGGAGCTGCAAAAAATTAAAAGCCTTATAATGAAGGCAACACATGCATTTATGTATCTATATTAGCTATATTAGCCTACTATCAAAATGACTCAGTTGGTTACAAATACATAATAAGCCTTCATTATTAAATGTTAATTTAATCCTGTGGAGAATGACGCACCACGTGAATACTCTGTTGCAGGATGAAGTTTAACTTCATTACAATATTAATGAATTACAGTTTTTTTTCATTGCTTTTTTTAAATCAAAGAAATGCAATAAAGAAATCCGATTTTTGATGTCATTCTTATTTTGAGGATTCGTAAAAACAACAATGGAACGTGCATAACGTACCCCTTATCTGGGCAACAGAGAGCAATAAAACGCAGCATACATTTATAAAAATAAAACGGCAGCCTTTTGAAGAGGTAAAGTATATAAAATCAAATTAATACAGTTTAAGTTTGATTTCTGTGCAAATGCCAAACAAGTCAGAGCATGAGTAAAACGCAGCAGTATCCTCTCTCTCTCTCTTTTGACACCAAATCAACGCAGCTATCCTCGGGCCTGAGCAACAAAACACAATAATATCCCTGAATGTCATTCCAAATACATACTGACAAAAATAAGAATTTACAGAAGCTAAAAGCGGCCTGCCCTACCTTTTTTTTTTTTTTTGGATCATTTTCTCATGATATCGAGATAATCAATAATGAAAAATGAAGCGTCCCGCTCTCCCTTTCCTGCACGGAGATGCCGAAACTTCATCTGTTTTAACTCTTTATTTTGTGGTTAACCAGAAAAACAGCAGCAGAACATTCCACTAAAGTTGTATTTAGTCTATTTTCTTTTATTATTTTATTAGTGGAGATACCTCAAATGCCATCAGTCTGTCCAATGCACCAACATTCCTCCCTTTATTTCCTCCAAACCTCCGAACAGGCAGATTGACAGATCACAGCGCGTGATGTGTTCAATGAACTCTGGACATTAACTCAGACCGCTACAATGCTTTTGTTATTTTTATACAATCCTCAGAAAAAACAAAACAGTTTTTCAGAAAAAATGTCGACACTATTTAATCCATCGATTTTATAGGGATCAGTTCTGGGTTTAATGTTTTCTATGATAAACTGCTTTGTTTTGCTGCAATGACCGGAGCTCAGTGAACGCACCATCCAGAAACGCTCGACAGACCTAAATCCTGTCTGTCAATGTTTGTTCGTGGTTAAAACAATAATTAAAACAAAAAATACATTTCTCTCTCCCATCTTTTTCCAACATTTTTGAAAAAGCGCCAGGGAGAGCCACTAGGCAGATCTTAAAGAGCCGCAGGTTAGCTAAAACAGCTAGCATGTAGTTAAATAAAATAAAAAAACTTCCAAACAGTCTAAAAAACCTGAAAAAAAGCCTAAATTTGCCAAAAAAGCTAGCATGTAGCTGAAATATAAGATAAACGCCAAAGCAGCCTAAAAATAAAAAAAAAAAGCCTAAATTATCCAAAGCGTGTAAATATTATCCCAACTCCAAAACAGCCTAAAAAACTTCAAAAAAGTCTAACTTGGTCAAAACAGCAAGCATGTACTGAAAAAATAGCTCAACTCCAAAACAGTATAAAAAATCTTAGTAAATACCACAACAGCCCAAAAAACTAGCAGAATGACAATTTTAAAAACTTTAAAACCCTAACTTTTTTACATAAAATGAAAAATAAAAAGACAGGAATATAATTTCAGAAGAAATCAACTTAAACCTGAAATAACTTTAAATATTTTACTCTCCATAAAAATATATTTTGTCAAAATAATACAAATTAGCAATGAACACAAGAGAACATCGGGCCATTAATAAGAATAAAATAAAATGATCTGGAGGGCCGGATCCGGCCCCCGTGCCTCGACTTTGACATGTGTTTTTATACATTCAACCACACCTGCACACAGCTTCACACACTGACACGTGCTCTGTTTGAAAGTTTGTTGTTGTTTCTGATATTTTTTCCTTTTTTTTTCACCTTGTTGAACATCTGAAAATCTAAAACTTGAAAATATGGCTTCCTTTTATTGGACTTTCTTCATGCAAGTGGAGGGACTGATTGCTTTGAGCTCTGTGTGTTTGTTAGGAGGAGGATGGTGACTACACCTATGTGGAACGGATTCGGGTTCCTTTGACTCACGGGACTCTTCTGCTGATGGAAGGAGCCACACAGGATGACTGGCAGGTGTGCTTTATATGTTATTACATTTGGTTAATGCTTTTAATATTATAACTTTTTAACACGTTAACGCACATGATTAATAAATCATAATTGACACGGTGATATTTATTGATGGCGTGCAGCTGTGAGATCAGCATAATAAAACTGATATTTTATTAAATTTAAGAGATAATATGGCATTAATTAGTAGTAATATTTTTATTTTAATAAAATGAACATCAATCTGACGGCTGCAATGCAGCAGCAGAAGAGCTGGGGGGCGGAGCTAAACGGAGCTGTCTGCTATAGAATCCAACAAAGAGGAAACCGATCATTATTTTACTTTGGGATGGGAACCTATATGAATTTTTCCACAATAACAAGCACCGACGTATTAAAATTGTGGAGGAATTCCAGGATCAATGGCAAATGCTCATAGGAGAGAAATTCTTAGTTTTTGGGCTGCTTGGTCGCTGAATCCACATAAAGATCTCATCACGAGGTCTGTCATGTTCCTCTATCAACAGAAATATATGTGGTCCAGAGGAATTTGTGACTTTAGCCTTTAGATTTGTTTGTATTTTCATTCAAAAACATGTTGATTTGTTTATTGACTAATTTTATTCTTGCTGTTTTTATAAAATTATAAATAAAACTTTCATTCTATGTTGCAAAAACAGTTTGTTAAACATTTTTTGGGGTTTCCACAGCAAAACGAATCCCATTTTTACTGACAGAATTTTCTGTTTTTGCATGATTTTATGTTTAGTGTGTGAATATAACATGAAAAAAATGACAAAATAAAGGTAGTGTCACACAGGAGAGGTTCTGCTGATTAAAGTAAATTAAAAAAAAAAAATCAGGTAGTCTTTCAACTTGGAAAAATACAGAAAATTCCATTCATTCATTCTCCTTGCCGCTTTGTCCCTTTCGGGGTCGCGGGATGCCGGAGCCTATCCCGGCGGCTGATGGGCGAACACAGGGTTTACCCTGGACAGTTCACCAGTCTGTCGCAGGGCCACATTCACACACACAGTCACTCACACAGTCATACCTGGTGGCAATTTAGAGTAACCAATTAACCCATGAAGCATGTTTTTGGATGGTGGGAGAAAGCCGGAGTCCCCGGTGAGAACCCACGCATGCACGGGGAGAACATGCAAACTCCACACAGAAAGGTCCCAGATGGTGTTTCTGATCCCCCAGCCGGGATTTGAACCAGGGCCTTCTTGCTGTGAGGCAAGAGCGCTAACCACTGCGCCACCGTGCAGCCCAGTAGACAAAAATTGAGTTTAAGACTCTTAAAGGGTTAGAAATAAACGTTCTAAATGTACAATTTTGCATGGGATGTCATTTTTGCAGATAAGTGGATGACAAATACTCTTAACAAAAAAAAATTGCATTTTTTTTTTTCCAGATTTGCGATTAATTAATTATTTTTTAAATGGATTCCCGGCCTTCTTTCAAGCTAAAATTGTGTGTTTATATATGATCTAAATAAAATGCAGCACGTTTTCCAATTTCTTATTTCTTATCACAAAGTGTAAAGCTAACCCTGCTGGTCCAGAGTTTACAACTAGATCGCTAACAATCCCCCCACCATTACATGAGGTTTTCTTTTATTTTTGCTTCACATTTAAGAACAAATCATTATTTCATCCTCAAAGACATTTAATTTGAGCCTTTAAGAAGAAACTGGTGTTTCTTATGAGGACACAGTTTAGTTTAAAAGATTGAAGTGGATCGTGTCAGACGGCTGAACCTGAAGCTTTTAGTCGTATCAACGCACTCAGCAGGTCAGAGGTCATCTGTTCCAGCAGTAATGATCCACCTCCAACCATCACAAACCTGTCGTCAAATATCACCTAAAAAGTCCAAAAAAATTCATTTAAAAAATGTAAAATGTCAATAAAAAGGATATGCAATGGAAATACAATTATAAGACAATCACTTAAAATACATTTTGATTAAAAATATACATTACAAAACATTAAAACAAGAATAAACAAACATTAATAAAGGGATTGAAGTCAATTTAAAAGACAGCATTTTGTAAATATAAATTTAAATATAATTCTATAATTTAATCTCTATTTGTGTTTAGCGCTAATCAAAATGGATTCAACAAAACATTTTTTCTGAAGGATGTAAGACATCCTGAATGGTGTCTGCTGCCAGCAGAAGACTCATCAAAGCCATCATGTTGTGGTCGTCCACTATTGAAACTCCAGGTGTGGAGCGATGGCTTCAAAGGCCAGAGGAATGAAGTAAGGACCAAAGAAAGCAAAGGGGTGTTATCCCGAAAGGAAGACGGGGAAAGGTCAGAGAAGTTTTATGTCGCTTCAGGGGTTTTGTTGGAAAAAGATCACTCTGACCATCAATCCTTCCTGTTATTACTGTGTTCATCAGCCTGGCTCAGGCAGAGGGAGGGGTTTGCTGATGATTAACAAACCTGTCAGGTGTGGAAAAAGACCTGAATGTCCTTTATGATCTGTTATTTTATTAAAATGCAGCAGACGATGAACAGACTTTATACCCGTTTTAGGAGAAATGGTTTTAGTGGTGATTGAAGTCTCACTCCAATCAAGTTTTGATCTATTGTTAAAGTGTTCCTGGTGGTCTTTTAATCATGATTATGCTGTTCTTAGACAAAACTAAAAAAAGACAGAGTTGTTTTGTAGGACATAGTTCCAGCAGAGCGACAGGAGGTCATCAGAAAGTCACCTTTGAGTTGGGACGGTCGCCGCTGATCCTCCTCCTGTTGCTGAGAGTTCTTTCTTTAAGCAGAGCGTTGCCCAGTGTTTGTTCTAGGTCACAAATCAGCTTCTTTTTCAAACAGCTTTGTTTTGTTTGTTCCTGATTCACAAACATTTGAATCAGAAAAAGTGTTTTTGTATTCAGAGAAATAAGTATCGACCCGATTTATGCCTGCGTAATTCCTGATTTGTTACTCAAATAATACATTTTGTGCACAAGTCCAAAAATACAAAATTGAAAAAAAAAAAAAAATTCATTTTATTTATTGATTTATAAAGCAACTTCCACCACCAGTCAAGGAGGCCCAAAGTGCTGTACACAAGAAAGACAAAAACAGAGCATTGTGCAATAGTAAAACATAAAGAATAAAATATATAAAACCAAGTAAAACGATTATAAAACCAATAAAACAATTTAAAAAAAGAGATAAAACAACATAAAAAAGAATAAAAAAGCTAGGCTGATGCTAAAAGCTTTTTAGAAGCAATTTACAAATGAAAGTTACTAAGCTTGAAACTAATTACACACACAAATGTTTAAAAATTACACACTAATTACTTGTTACAAAACCTCAGTTACGCTTGAATCTGTGGAGACTTTTTCTCGTCTCATAAATTCGTCCTTAAGTGATGCGTTTAAATACTTCTGGAATGCTCGGTCATCAGAGTTTTCTTATCAGCCGTTTTAAACTTAGATTGTGAATAATATCTGGTAAAACTTGAAATGTTCCCACTTTCTTAAACAGAAATGCCTGATAATTAATAAAAAAACATTTATCCTTTTTAAAATGATAAATATCTCCCAGAACTGATGGCTTCCTCTCTGCAGCCCCTCCTCCGACTGGGAGCTCTGTCCCAAGCGCTGGTCACAGTCACGGGGACAGCAGGCGGCACCGGACCCTTCTGAACTCCTGCAGATCGTAGCGGGCCGGTGGGCCGGTCCAGCCTCTATGGGTGTTTAGGAAGGCCTCGCGCTGCCAGAGCGCCCTCCCGCCTGCCCTTCAGACAGTCGATGCACGGAGTTCAGGCCGGCGAACGCGGCGATTGCAGACAGCACCGGCCCGCTACGATCTGCGGGTTCTTCAATGTTCTTAAAGCGCACGTTTTAACTAGCTTCATGCTATTCTGGATCTGATTTCATCTTTTTCATTGTTTTTGTGTTTAAAGTAGCACTTTTTTCTAATTTAGTGCAAAGCCTCTTTTAAAGCTAAAAAAAAAATCTCCTAAAAATGACAGATCAAAGTCCAAAACCTGAACCATTTAGATGGAGTTTCCATTTTTTTAAATGTATTTTATATTTTTTCCTTTTTTTTTTTTTGAGACATTCATGCTTTATTTGTGCTTTAGTATGCAATCCTGAATGTGCCTTAATTCATGCCATTTTAGCATTTGACAAATGTCCCCCAACCATGCATCCATGTGTTTGGACCTCTTTAGTTTAGTTTAGACCAGATCTGGAGTCTCCAACCTGCAGCTCCAGATCCACATGTGGATCTTTTCTCTCTCCATGGTGGCTCCTTGGACAAACACAAAATAATCATGGAGACTGATGACCCAGCCTCCGTGCCTAACCAAAACTACTTAAAGAAAACAAATAAACAAAGCCAGAAAAGTAAGACTACCAAGGTCCAACCTCAAACTAAAATAACAAAACCCAGCAGTGGAAGACTGCTGAAGACAAAGAGGAAAAAAAGAATAAAAAAGTTAAATGGCAATTCTTTAAAGTAAGAATTTATTTTTTATTTATTTAATTTGGATTAGTTCAATTTATAAATTAATGCCTGAGGCGCACATACATGATAAACTATGTAGGTTTTTACATCCCTGTTGACCTGAAGACGTCTTGTTTGCTCATCTCTACCTCCAGAATGAACAGATTTTATATGCAAAGCAAAACTTTGGTAAAAAGTTTGATCTTTTATGATTATCTGATGCTGCACAACATTGGTTTTAAAAAAAATACATTTTGAGAGATACTAGCTTCTTTTTATGTTTTGGTTTGTGCCAAAAACAGTTTAATATAATTTATTATTAAAAAGAAGGTCATAAATGCAAATCCAAATTTCTTAAAGGCTAAAGTAAAACTTTGCGGCTCCTTCTAGGTTTGGATCAATAGGAAACGAGCCCCTATGGCTCTTTCACTGTTAAAGGCTGACCACCTCTGGTTTATTCCATGCTATTCTTAATTCTTTTAGGGGAAACTATGTTCATAAATATGATATTACCTTTGTCACATTAAAGAAGACTTTTAATAAAACATGAATTATTTTCATGAACTCTTTTTCTTCCTAAAAGTAACACGACTCGATCTCTGAGGCTTCGCCTTTCTATCCTTGTTGGCGCCGCCCATTTCATGACATCATCCTAGAGCCCGCCTCAGAACTGTGTCTATGTTCCACACAAAAACAAACAACAAAATCAAAGTGTTTTGCCGCTCACCGTTGGTCTGAAGGCGGGGCTGGCAGTGCAGACTCTTCTTGGAAGGGGCTGTTCTCACTTGTCTACATCACAAGAACCCACTCGTTGGAAGGGGCTGGTGCTCAGAGAGCGGGAATGTGTGAACGGATCAATATACAGCTTTGGGGTTGTTTATAGTGAGAAAATAACATTATAATGCAGTTAGAAGCTCAAAAACATTGTGTTTGCATGACAAAGGCCCTTTAAAGTATACTTTCTGTCTTCTCAGCACCAAGTGGCTAAAGAGTACCATGACAGGGGTCCACGCATCAACTTGACCTTCAGAACCATCTACCCAGAACCGGAGGGCCACAGACCGGGCACCAAGATGAGATTCACTGAAAAGACGACATGAAATATCCTCATGAGAAAAAAAGATCATTGTGTTTCGACTGTTTACACACACTAAGTTTGTACAAAAAACAAAATCAATGATCAGCTGTTTTTTGTAGAAATAAAATAAATGTGATTACATTCATTGGACAGGTTCAAATTACCTCAACAACTTTGGAAAAGCAGAGAAGAAGAAAGGGTTTATAGAAAAGTTTAAGTTCTATTTGACATGTTTATTTATTTGGAATAGACAGCTGTTTATGACAAGTTATTAAAGAAATTCTTTTCACTATTTCACCCATTATTGGTTTTTGTTTCAAAGAAGTAAAATTTGACTGTTGGTTTCACCAAATACTGGAACTGATGTGCCGTCAAATCTGTTATCCTGCTTCTCTAGTGGTCATTGTTGCAGGAGAAGCTCCATTCTTTACAAAATGGAGTTTTTCTATCATTTGATCAATTATCCATACCTGTTGACCTTTGGTGTGTCAGCTAATGTCACAGTTAACGTTCCATTTCATCAATAATGTCTTAATAAAGAAGGTGAATTATTTAATTTCTGAACCAACAGTTAGTGATGTGTCTATCATGAGGAAAACACGCCTTCCTTTTGTTACAATCCAGTGAGCAGGGAAGAGACGAGCGAATGAAGTGGGCCGGCACAACCAGAAGAACCAAAGGGGAACTCTTTTGAACGACTTATCAAGATAAGAAAACCAAAATTACACTAAACTGATGTTTTACCAAAACCCTCAACAAAATGCTTTACATAGTTAGTAATTATATGTTTTAAAGGGTAACCAGGAATTTGGAGGCTGACTCCACCCACAGCCGAAATGTGAAAATCCAGTCAGAGGGGTGGGGCTTTGGGGGCTGGACTGTTATCATTACTGGAGCTGCAGATCATGACGTCAGACTTCAGAAACTCACATGGTTTGACCAATCACAAAATTAAACTGTAATACCTCATTTCCACCTGTAGGGGGCAGCACACAGACGGGTTTTGACTATATTTTGAAGAATTAAACAGTTTTTAATTCAATTTGTCAAAAATGTGGCCATGACAGACTGCACTTTTAAAGCCCCATTTATAGAAAAAAAGTTGCTTTAGGGTTTGGTTACCCTTTAAACATTTTTTGTCTTTTATTTTGCCGAATTGATGAATTTCTAGGACACAAAAGTGAAAGTTTTTTTGTCAACTTCCACATATATTGATTTATGTCATTATTATTAATTAATATTATTAATGGCCCAATGTTATCTTGGGCTTATTTTTAATTTGTATAAGTTTGACAAAATATTTTTTTATGGAGGATAAAATATTGAAAGTTATTTAAGATTTAAGTTGATTTATTCTGGAATAATATTCCTGCCTTTTTATTATTCATAATTATATTAAAAAGTAATTGTTTTAAAGTTTTTAAAATTGGCATTCGGTTATTTTTTTGTGACTATGTTGGTATTTACTAAGATTTTTTTATACTGTTTAGGAGTTGAGCTATTTTTTTTAGCTACACGCCATCTGTTTTGACTGACTGAATTTTTTTTTGTTTGTTTGTTTTTTAGGCTAATTTGGCATTTAGCTAATATATCAGTTTCACCGTTTTCAGCTATTAGCTTGAGTGATTTCATCTATCAACGTCAGCAATTTTAGCTATCAATTTCATCATCTTCTGCTATCAGCTCTAGCATCTTCAGCAGCCAAATTCAGCTTACAGCATTCACACTAGCATTATCACAGGTAATGATATATATCTAGTTCATAATTATGCTAAAAAGTTACTGTCTTAAAGTTTTAAAAATCAACATTCTGCTAGCTTTTTGGACAATTTTTGCATTTAATAAGATTTTTTTTTTGGCTATTTTGAAGTTTAGCTATTTTTTTCAGCTGCATGCTAGCTGTTTTGACAAACTCAAGTATTTTTTTTTGGCTATTTAGCTAATATTTTAGCCGGCTATTAGCTTCAACATTTTCAGCTATCAGCCCTTCCGCTCTCCTTGGGGTCCAGATGGCTCCAACCACATTTTGTTATGCGATTTCTTCCATGACAAATGTGGACGAAGGGGGACAGGATTTTATGTCTGTCATGGACATTAGTGAAACTCCGAAATCAGTGAAAAAAAAAAGTTCAGCGCACTGTCCTGTGGTGTCCAGATGACCCCACTTTTAATGTAAACAAGCTAAGGAGAACGGAAGGGTTACGCGTTTTCAGCTATCAGCTTCAGCATTTTTAGCTATCAATTTCATCATGAATGAAAGAATGAATGAATGAGAGGCCTCATCTTCAACTATCAGCACTAGCATGTTCAGCTTCCAAATTCAGCTTGCAGCATTCACACTACCATTAGCTGTATTTCTAGTTCATAATTGCGTTAAAAAGTTTTGGTTTTATAGTTTTAAAAATGTAGTTTTAGAGTGTTTAATAAATGTTTATCCTGTTCGTCCCGCGACCTAAGGTGTGTTTGGATTTTGAGTTTGAGACCCCTGATTTTAAATTGACATCAGGTTTATAAACGAGTAAGACTAAAGCAGACTATTGTCCTCAACAGTTGTGTCTCCTTTTTTGTTTTTTTCTCTTCAAATCGGGTCAAATGATTTTATCCAGGTGTGTTTGCCATGAGACATTTTCTCTTATGATAAACTGCAAAAGAAATTCTTCACTGTCATACATTAACCAAATGTTATGTAGCAATGAAACTATAAAATTGAGTTATGGTTCGGCTCGGACCTCCTCCTTCCTCTTTCAGATTGTTTCTGCTTCTGGGACGTTTCACTTTCAGCTCACCCGGGACTCTTAGAACTGAACGTTTTCTTAATACCATCACAACTTTATTACTTCACCACACACACAAAAAAAAAAACAAAAATAGTAGAAAACTTTCAGAAATTCTTCAAATCATGTAGAATGTAAGCGAATGTTAAAAAAAAAGAGACTAAAACGGTGCTAAAAAGCTCATCTTCAGCAATGCTGTCGCGTCTCACACAGCGGATATATGCGTTTATACAAGGATCAGTAAACACTAAATCCTTTCTTGCTTGGAAATGAGGCTCTTCTCCAGAGCACATCTGCCAACCTTTCAGGAATCTTTCCAAAACAGTCATGGGTAAAATTGACCCAGATCACATTTTGATATAATACAAATACAGTTTTCTGAAAGATTCCCTCTTCATGTTGTGTCATTTCAGATCCCAAACTGCTTCTGTTTGGTCAAATTGTGTGAGCACTGTTTTAGGGGATACAGGTTGTTTAATCATAGACACTGAAAGTATGTCAGAATGCATGGGTATGTTTGTGTTGTCAACAGACTGAAATCTAACCAAACTGTTTGCTAAATACACCCAAAAAAAAAAGTACTTCATGACCCCAGAGAGAGAGGATAAGTTATGTAACCATGGAAGTGTTCTTGCGAGACTCTTTGGTTCTATAGTGATTCTCCTGCTCCTTTCCGTACGTATCAAAACGTAAAAACTCAATCACACTTTCAGTGATTTCAGTAATCTTGGTATCAAAACATTCAGCTTGTTCAGTTTTTGATATGTTGAGCAGAATATCCCTCATAGGAAAGGAATAAGAAATTGCTCGAATCCTTCATAAACTTTGTGCACTAGTGCTACCACAAACAATCATTTTAATAGTCGACTAATCACCAATTATTTTTTCCGATTAGTCGACTAATCATGTGCTTAGTGGATGTAACCATCCATCTCAACCATCCTTTTTTTTAAACTAACTAAAAACTAAATACATAGCATTACCTGCAATACTGGTAGTGTGAATGCTGTAAGCTGAATTTAGCCAATGAAGAAGCTGAAATTGATAGCTAAAATCTCTGAAGCTGAGAGCCAGCTAGAATTTAAATTAAATACCAAATTACCCTAAAAACTGAAAAAGCATGTTAGCCAAAACAGCTACCATGCAGCTGAAACATTAGTTACGCTTCAAATTAGCATAAAAAAATGAAAAAATACTAAATTAGCCAAAATTGCTAGAATTTAGCTAAAATATTAGCTAGACTTTAAAATAGCCTTAAAAGAAAAAAAGCTTAAATTAGCTAAAATAGTTAGCATGTTGCCGAAATATTATCTAAACTCCAAAATAGCCTAAAAAAAAACCTTAATAAAGGCCATAATAGTCCAAAAAGCTGGAGGAATGTCATTAACTTTCAGCTTTACTGCACTCTGACCCCACATAATATAAGGTAACGACTAATCGAATATTATATTAGTCAACTAATCGTGGCAGCCCTACAGTGCACTTTGAAACCTGTGAACATCTGCAAACTTTCAGCTAAAGACATCATTGAAATGTTAGATCTTCAGCAACTACTGGGTTTTTAGGGTCATTTGAAGTTTAGCTAATATTTTAGCATTATGCTAGCTGTTTGGGGGCTGCTACTTTGAAATTTAACTAATAATTCAACTACATGCTAGCTGGATTTTTTTTTTTTATTGTTTGTTTTGTTTTGGTTTTTTTTTACTAATTTTGACATTTTTCCAGTTTCTTAGACTAATTTGTAGTTTAGCTAATATTTTAGCATTATGCTAGCCGATTGGGGGCTGCTACTTTGAAATTTAGCTAATAATTCAACTACATGCTAGCTGAATTTTTTTTTTTATTGTTTGTTTTGTTTTTGTTTTTTTACTAATTTTGACATTTTTCCAGTTTCTAAGACTAATTTGTAGTTTAGCTAACATTTTCGCATTATGCTAGCTGTTATTGCAAAATTAGACATTTTTCCAGCTTTACTTTTGTTTTGTTAGTTTTTTTTTGGTTTTTTGGCATCTAACTAGTATTTTTCCAAGCTTTAGGCGTCAGCATTTTCAGCTATTAGGTAGCTCTCAGTTTTAGCATCTTCAGCTATCAGCACTAGCATCTTCAGCTATCAGCACTAGCATCTTCAGCTATCAGCACTAGCATCTTCAGCTATCAGCACTAGCATCTTCAGCTATCAGCACTAGCATCTTCAGCAGCCACACTGAGCTTACAGCATTCACACCAGCATTACCGCAGATAATGCCCCAAATCTAGTTTGAGAATGAGTTTCAGCCGCTAAACTATTTCCAATCCTTATCTTGAATCTTAAACACAGTATATTACTGATTCACAAAAGCTTTGATTTTACAGGCCGCTCTCAGTGGATGATGTAACTCACCACTTCTCCTCCATGGAAATACGAAGCCGCATAAAATAACAGTTAACAATTGTTTTGCAGATTTATACCCTTTAACACCTGAGGTGCTGCCAGTGACACTTAAACACAAAATCTTTAACACACTGTAATTTTTTAATTATTAAAAACTTTGTTTTTAAGTGACCTGTTACAAAAGCATCCTTCTGCGTTGCCATGACAACGATCTCGCTGCTTCCCCTGGTGGTTTCAGGAGTTCCTTGATTTCCTCATTACTAAATGGACAATTTCCTAATTGCGGTCTCTTTGCCCACACACTTCTGTGGGAAGGAAATCCTTTCTTCCTAACTGAGTACAAAGCAGCATTTTTCATAAATGTATAGATGAGTTTTAGGATTTTTCTGTATAATGGGATGGTAATACGTAAAAAGACCTGCAGATAGTCAAGCACCTTGTGTTGTAGATTCTGTGCTATTTGTTGCCATGCTGAGCCAAAGCTGCTAGTTACACGGCCTCCAGGGCCATAGATTGGTACATTTTGTTCGAAAAAGAAAAAAAAAAAAGCAGAACATCCCATCATCTACTGTGAAATAGATGTGAGATGAACATTAGATTTAATTTTGGCAGAGATGCTTAATGTTCTAGTGAAGAGAAGCTGTTCCTTTCCAGTATCAGATGCTGTACTTGTTCCTCTCAGGTCTGTGGTTGTCACGGTAACCACTAAGCCTCTCAGTACCAACAAATAAACTGGATCTGTGTTTTTTTTTCTGTTTTTCAGACTAAGTGAGCATACATATTTCTTAGTTCTTTTGTTTTTGTTTTTAAAATTACATGAAGAACACCCAGGAAAAAAAAATACATTTCTGAATATTTATTTATTTTAATTGTTGTGAATCATAAAAGCTTGTAGGTGTGACGTAGAAGCTACTGTGGCAAGCATTGATATATACAGCTCACAAAAGTTAAAGGAGCATTTTAAAGAAACACATTAGATCCATCAGATCTCAATATGAAGTTGGATATCTCTACAAATAACGACAGGGCAGTGTCTTAGGAACAAAAGGATGTCAAATCTTTTAATGGAAATAAAAGTTTTCAGTCTACAGAGGCTCAATTGTGTAGACACCATCAAATCAGAGTGAAATGAAGATGTGGCAGGATAGTCCATTTTCTCCAAAACTTCATTTCTGTATGGAAGGATTTTAGTCCCATCAGACTCAGATTTTTTTTTCTGATTTTTTTTAACCTCTGAATTAAAAAATAAAAATTGTTTAACCTCTGAATTTTTTTTCTTAATTTTTTAACCCTTGCTTTTCAAACAGAAGCATTTTGTGCTCCCAAAAATATTTTCTATCTTAAATATTTCAGTGTTTTTTAATTTCTAGACTTAAAATTGCAATGGGTCATAAATTTGACTTGAAAAAATTCGGAGTGAAAAATTTCGCTTAAACAGTGACAATAGAGCAAATAGTCAATCCAGGAACACATGGATATCCAGCCAATCAAATCATGACACTGACGTGACGTTAGTGTTTCCTACGCTCCATTAGAGTCAATGAGAGTCCAAGATGGCAGCCAACCAAAGCAGTAGCGGGTAATTATGTTTTTGACGCGTTACGGACGCGCATGCGGCAAATTGGTGGTGTGCTGGTCACGCATGCTGCGGGTGGGGGTGCGGGTGCCACCCTGTCATGTCACTGCTGAATGAGAGAAAGACTAGAGATTGATAATACAAAGAAATAATTTAGAGTCTGCAGGAAAGTAAATCCATGCTGAACCTCCCCTACAACAGATCTACAGACACCTGAGAGAGGCTTCTCCAACACAGAGCAGATAACAGAATCCAGATCTGCTCATCAGAGCCTTCCTCTAACAACCATTGACTCACTTGGCTGCTTTTAGAAAAAATAAAGAGGAAGATTCTGAGCTGAACATGGAGATCTGAGACTTATTTATGCTGTTTTTATTTATTTTTATTTATAAAAGGTATAAATCCAACACAGTAATCATTATTCATCGTAACACTTTTATTTCCAACTATTTACAAAGATGGTCGACATGGATGGAGGGGCTTCAACTGAGACCCGGGGCTGGAACTTTCTGGGTGGTGATTGGGACATCTTGCAGGATGATCTGCAGAGACTGTAGAGCGCATCTTCCATCTTCACGGTTTGCAGGGATGGCTGTCCACGGATGCTGCATGACCAAAAATGATCTAGAAATACATAAGAGATAATGCATGTGCAGTCCTAAATCTTTTTTTAAAAAAAACTTTTGAAAAAATCACTTGATTAATGAATTACCTGTAACCAGTAATAAAGGTCTGGTGGTTTGGAGGGAAGGGGTAAGCTATGTGACTGACATCACCCAGGTGATTCATATTTTTAAAGTTAAAATGTGAAGACATACAGAAAACTTTCTGTCAATAGGAACATACAATTTAAATGTTACATTTTTAAGAAATTTGTACATGTTTTATTTTTAACTTTGTCTTGCGTAGTTGTTTGACATGCTAAAAATCTGAGCAGAAATGACAAACCTAAATAACAAATCTATTATGTTTTTAAATGTTAGCAATTTTCATTAAAGCTAAAGAGACACAATAAAGGGATTAAAGAGTCACATGTTAAAGATTCCTGTCTGAGGTTTTAGATCTTGGCTAAAAATGACAAAATCATAATCATAATAAAAAAAAAAAACCATTGCAAACGCGTTGAAAACAGATCAAAAGGTGGTCAGAGTGGGATTTTAACGTTTGGCTTTGGTTCTGTCCTTTTTGAGGCCTCTCTGAACTCTCTCTGGTTATTGACATTTTCACTCTGTCTTGAAAAGTATCCGACAAACCATCTTCTCTGAAGCTTGTTCAACATCCAGATACATGATCTGGAAATATTCATCAGCTAACTTAAATGAAATGTAGGTTCCTGCTGCTCTGTAATGTTTTTCATCCTCCATGCATGTTCACGGGTATAACACCACGCTAGAATTAATCTTCTTTTCTTCCCATGATGCTAATTCTGAAAACTCACTATGTCTTCACTGAATAAAAGTTCTTTACTGAACAAGTTTTTTTAGGCTAATCTTGAGTTTAGTTAATATTATAGCATTGTTACGGAAAATATTGATTTTTTTTAAAGCTAATTTGGAGTTTAGCTCATATTTTAGCATTATGCTAGCTGTAATAGCAAAATTAGACATTTTTCTGTTTTTTTGTGGCTAATTAGAGTTTAGCTAATATTTTCACATTTTCCAGCTGTTGTGGCAAGATAAGACGTTTTTCCCCAGTTTTTTAGACTAATTTGGAGTTCAGCTTATATTTTTAGCATCATGCTAGCTGTTATGGCTAATTTAGACATTTTTCAATTTTTGGGGGGCTAATTAGAGTTTACCTAATATTTTAGCATTACACTCGCTGTTATGGCTAATTTAGACATTTTTCTATTTTTGGGGCTAATTAGAGTTTAGTTAATATTTTAGGATTACACTAGCTGTTATGGCTAATTTAGACATTTTTCTATTTTTGGGGCTAATTAGACTTTAGCTAATATTTTAGGATTACACTAGCTGTTATGGCTAATTTAGACATTTTTCTATTTTTGGGGGCTATTTTTTGACCATATTTTAGCATTATTCTAGCTGGTATGGCAAAATTAAACATTTTTCTCCAGGTTTTTTTTGGCTAATTTTAAATACTCATCAGCTATCTTAAATGAAATGAAGTTTCGTGCTGCTCTGTAATATTTTTTTGTCCTCCATGCATGTTCACATGTATATCACCACACTGGAATTGATCTTCTTTTTTTCCCATTAACTTAATTCTGAAAACTCACTATGCCTTCACTGAATAAAAGGTCATTACTGAACCCAAAAGTGCAGGTAATTACCCACGCTGCCGGATGTTTGAATAGGGGGAACTTTGCAAATGTTTAAACAGTGCACTGATAACACGCTGCTGCACATTTATTTGTGACTTTTCTAAACCTACATTAAGCAAACTACCATTATGTTTAATAGCAACCTAGAGCTGTCTGGGAGTCTGCATGTGTGTAAGATGTTTCTTCAATGGCTTGATGGGACTTCTATCTACAATTAGCGGTTAAAACTCACAGTTACTGGACCCAACATTTTATTAGACCTTTAAAGGTTGTGTTTTGGATTGTCTCTGGTCATAATCTCACTTCCATGCAAACATCTGGGCTTTCATTTCAATTGGACACGCGTGTTAAAATCTGCCCATCCTGCTGTCTAGAATAATGCAGAATAATGAAAAGCATCAGCACACACAGACTCCACGGAGCATACCTGCCTCCAGCCCTCTGAACCGGTCTCTCATCTGTAAGTTTGACCACCTGATTTGAATCTCGTGTTCACAGACACAACATTGGTGGCGTCTTATGAACACTTTATCAGATTGTGATGCATTACTGAGAAGGTCACTCAGAGGTATGTAACAACTGTGTGCTGTTAAGGAGACAAGCCGTTCCTGTAAAGAACATGTGTCAAAGTCAAAGCCCGGGGGCCGAATCCGGCCCTCTGGGAAATTCTATCCGGCCCTTTAGATATATCCTGCCTTCCAGATCAATTTATCTTATTAAATGATCCAATGTTATCTTGCGCGTATTTCTAACTTGTGTAGTTTTGACAAAGAAATGATTTTATTAAGAGTAAAATATTGAAAGTTAATGTTTTTAAAGTTTTTTAAAAATTATCATTCTGCAAGCTTTTTGGTCTATTTTGGCATTTACTAAGATTTTTTTAAACTACTTTAGAGTTTAGCTAACATATTAGCTATATGCTAGCTGTTTTGGCAAATTCAGGATTTTTTTTTTAGAATTTTTTTTGTGGCCAATTTGGAGTTCAGCAAAACTTCTGCTACATGCTAGCTGTTTTGTCAAATTAAATTAAAAAAAAAAGTTTTTTTGGCTGTTTTGGAGTTAGCCTAATATTTACACGCTAGCTGTTTTGGCTAATTTAGGATTTCTTTCAGTTTTTTGGGCTATTTTGATGTCTAGCTATTTTCAACTAAATGCTAGCTGTTTTGGCAAACCTAAACTAAGCTGGCTATCAGCTTCAACTAGGGCTGCCACAAACGATTATTTTAATAGTCGACTAATCACCGATTATTTTTTTCCGATTAGTCGACTAACCTGTTCATGGCCAAAGTGGATGTAAAGATGCTGAAGTTGATAACCAGCTAAAATATTAGTTAAATGCCAAATTTACCAAAAAATAAAAAGAGCCAAAGTTAGCCTAAATAGCTAGCATGGTGCTGAAATATTTGCTAAACTCCAAATTAGCCTTAAAAAAAATGGAAAAATCCTATATTAGCCAAAACAGCTAGCATATAGCTGAAATATAAGTTAAACTCAAAAGTTGCCTAAAAAACGTAAAAAAGCTAAAGTTAGCCGAAATAGCTAGCATGCTGCTGAAATATTAGCTAAACTCCAAAATAGCCTAAAAAACCTTAATAAATGCCAAAATATTCCAAAAAGCTAGCAGAATGCTATTATAACTTTCAACTTTACTACACTCTGACTTCATACAATAGAAAGTAACGACTAATCGACTATTAAATTAGTCGTCGATTATTTTAATAGTCGATTAGTCATCGATTAGTCGACTAATCGTGGCAGCCCTAGCTTCAACGTTTTCAGCTATGAGCTTTAGCATTTTTAGCTGTCAATTTCAGCATCTTCAGCTATCAGCTGTATCATCTTGAGCGGCCAAATTCAGCGTACAGAATCCACACTAAGTTTATGGCAGGTAATGCTATTTATGTAGTTCATAATTATGTAATCATTTTGTTGAATAGTGTTGAATGAATGTTGATCCTGTTCAGCCTGGTGTCTAAAGTTTCTACGATCAACATGAAAACTGTCTTTTTAAGACATTTAGGTTCGGTGATTTGGTTAAAAAGCACCTTCAGACACTCTCTTTAACTGAAACAAGCAAAAATATTAAGAGTCAAAAAATGTTTGATGATTTGAAATGTTATTCCCAGTTGTGTGTACTTTCTTCTTAAAATGCTAGTAAAAATAGACAAACAGACTATTTATGTAATCTTTCTCAGACCTATGAAGTTATTCATCAGAGGGTGTTCTGGGCCGTGCAGCATAAACAGACATGGTGTTTCTGGATGGGAGTAATTCCTCGTCTCCCAGTCTCCGTCTATAAATAACCGCTGTGACCCCATGTTGGCTCACTGTCTCAGTCGGGGAGACGGAGATGGAGGGGGGGTTAAAGGGACCCAACCCACCCCACGATGACTGCCGCCTTCTTCTCCACATTTGCAATGAAGCTGCTGAGATGGCTGAACTTTTATTTTTGATTCTCCACATCCCAGGAATGAAACGATCAATCTTTACAAAAGAACAGTTACCATCTTCTACCGTGGAAGCTGTCTGCAGCTTCAGATTTCCTGAAGTTTGAACATGAACAGGGTTACAGGACGTGTGCCTGGTCATGGTCCTGTGTTTGGAAGAACGTACAAACGGACTCAACAACTTTGATTTCCCTGCAGTCAGCTGACATTTACGTTGTCTTGGTAACAGGAGTGCCCCATCCCAGCAGGAGCAGAGAGATTTACTGGTGTGGGAACGTGTCCTGTGGCGTTCCTCTCCTTGTGACCCTGTGGACCTGCTTAATGAGTTTTCCTAAGTCCTCCTTCTCCTAATTTTTTTCCCATCCTTCTCTTTTTACATAAACTCTAGAAATGTCTGAAGTAGGATTTACATTTGTATTCTCACATATGGTCTGGAATAACACTAAATAAATACAAATAAATGCAAAACTGAGTTTTAAAAATAATGCTTTTTGATTAAAACACCGTTTAAAATCATCAGGAAATGTAGAATAAAAACATTTATCTCATGTAGTCAATTGTAACCCTTTAACACCGGATCTCCAGTGTTTACGGTCTTTGATTCATAGGATTTACAAATTAGGCTAGTATTTTAGCATTACGTGAGCTTTCTGTCAAAATAAGATTTTTTTTTCAAAAAATTTTTTTTGCCAGTTTTGATTTAAGCTAGTATTTTAGCATTTTGTTAGCTTTTTGTGAAAATTATACTTAATTCCAGGTTTTTTTGGCTAATTTTTAGATTAACTTTTATTTTAGCATAATGCTAGCTGCTTTTCATAATTGGACTTTTTTCCTTTTTTTTTTGGCTAATTTTGAGTTTCGCTAGTATTTTAGCATTATGCGAGCTCATTGAGCTGCTCTTCTCCTTCAGAATCCACTGGAATTATTGTGTTAACGGGTAAAAGTTACATGACGTTAAAGATTTTGTGTTCAAGCGTCACCGGTGACGCCTCATTTGTTGAAGGGTTAACTGGCTTTCAGGAAAACATTTTGCAAACTGATCAACAAGTAAAATGGTCTGTTAGTTGCGGATAGAGTATTCTTGATGTATTGAATTGATTGAATTAAAGAAGAATCTGCACTCTGAACATTGAACCTTTAGCTGTAGCTTTTCATCGGCTTTATCTCCTCAGGTTGTTATTTTAAGTAACTGTATCACAAGGAAAGAAGTCAATCAGCACTTTCAAATATCTGTCTGCTGAGTGGTCAAATTTATTTGTCCATTTCTGTCTTTGTTTTAACTGTTTTTCCCAATTTTTTGCTTGATTTGATTGATGTTTTTTTTTTTTTTTGGCGATAACATTTTGCTTTTCAGAGGAAATTTAGACAATGTGAGGATTGTGTGAGTTTGGGTTTTTGTGATGAATTTGTCAGTTCATGTTTTCATCAGTTCACGTGTATCATCCACAGCTGTCTTCATTTAGTTCATCACCTTTAATCTATTTAAGTTTCTGGTTTTCAGTTCTTCATCTTCAGGTCTTTTTTTTCTACCATGATTTCTCTTTTTTATTTTAAGGGTTATGCTTAAGTTTATTTATTATATGTTTAAGTTTCTAGTCACTAATCCTGATCTCCTTCATTTTGGGTTCTACACTACTAGTTCCTCGACAGACACTTTTGTACAGACGATCACACCATATGGAGACTGTGCAGAGCTTTGGTTTTTATTCTGACCTATAATTACAACTAGAACATATCCTGCGATACTAGCGTGAATGCTTTTGGCCAATTATGGCCGCTGAAGATGGCAGAGCTGATAGCTGAAAACCCTGAATCTGAAAGCTTGCCAACATTTTAGATAATGCAAAATTAGCACAAAAAACTAGAAAGTCTAATTTTGGCAAACAGCTAACATAATGCTAAAGTACTAGCTAAACTCAAAATGAGCACAAAAAAAACTGGAAAAAGTCTAATTTTGACTAAAAATATTAGCTAAATTCAAAATTAGCCCGAAAAGGTCTAAGGTTGATCAACAGCTAACATGCTAAAATACTAGCAAAACTCAAAATTAACCACAAAACTAAAAACTGGAATAAGTTTAACTTTGACAAAATAGCTTGCACACGGCTAAAATATTAGCTAAAATCAAAATCAGCCAAAAAGAAAAAAATTCAGTGAAAATGTCTAATTTTGCCAAACAGCTAACACAATGCTAAAATATTTGCTAAACTAAAAATGAGACAAAAAAATTGAATTGAAAAAAAACCCAGCTACCATAATGGTAAAATTCTAGCTAAACTCAAAACTATCCTGAAAAAGTCTAATTTTGACAAATGGCAAGAATATTAGCTAAAATCCAAATTAGCAAAAAAAAAAAAAAACTCGAAAGAATTCACATTAAGCCAAAAAGAGCTAGCATGTTGCTAAAATAAAAACTTATTCCAAATTACCTTAAAAAAACTGTATTTATTTAACATCTCTTTATTTATTTATTTATTTATTTATTTATTTATTTATTAGGGACCTTATACATTAATGAATATCTATTCAGAGCCGTAGATGTAAATGTTTATAGCAATCATGCTAGTTTACATCCGTAGTATGTACACAGAGGATTCAAGAAAAGACAGGCCAATAAATCTCCCCCACAGACACAGTCACATCCTTTGAAAGTACATCACAAGAAAATATAATAGTAAAAGGTCAAGATCAGTTTATAAAAAACAGGAGCATATCGAAGGACTGCGGAATAAAAAATAGTTAAAATTAGCCTAAAAGAAATCACAGGACAGTGCAACAGTAAAAGCCCAAGAGTCAATGATTCCATGACTGGTTTTCAAGTTTGAATAGTGTCTCTATCTGAAAGTATATGTTCACAAGTTTCAAAGTGCACAAAGTTTCTGGCGGATTTTTGCATTTTCTCTGTCATTTTCTGTAACTCGTAACTGACAGTGAATCTCAGTGAGAGAACAAAAGAAGGATAATAACAAATCCTCCATGGAAAACAGTTTTATAACGTTTGATTCGGTATTTGTTCTTCTTATTTTACTCTCATTTACAGTTTTTCTTGTGACTTTTTCGTAGCTTTCTCTAACTCTTCTATCAAAACAAAGCGCTCCCACTGAACACGCTGCTCTCTTGTTGAACTTTGGCTGCACTGAGACTCCATCAGTCAGTCCGACATGAGACCTAAAGTATGAACTCCAATCTTAAGTGTTTGATTAGTTTGAGACGCTAAACGAGAATCCAGACTAAAATACACAAGACAGTGAAATACCACGATAGCAGCTCCAGTAGACGGAACATCTAAAGATGTATTTGCTTAATTATGTACCTAAAATAAATAAACAAGTTTTCAAGTTTGTGTTTTTAAAAACTAGAACAAATGTTCTTTAAATGAAGAAATCCACTGTTTACATTGTTTTATACATTTTCTTTGTTTTTGATTTGGTCTTAAAGCGTCAGTTTGTTAGAGTCTGTTAGTTGGAGGATTTTTTTTCTTGTAATAGGCCAATCCACCTCCTGATTACCTTTAATTTCCACATGCACAGAAACTGGAGGCAAAGCAGCAATCAAAGTCCTATTATGCCGTCTGCGGAGAAAAATGTCAAGTAGAATGTCCTGTCTGCATAATGATTATTTGAGTTAAATGCTTTTCAGAGCTCAAAGTCTATCAAATGTAACGACCACCTTACAGATGTTGTTGACTTCAGTCCACTGCAGCTCAAACACCGTTTTCAAATTAAACTGGTAGATTTTCTATCAAACTCAACCGCACGAAGGGCCAAAACACACCGTAGGTCACTGACCTAAAAGGATAAACATTTATTGAGCACTAAAACTACATTTTTAAAAGTTTAAAAGCATAATTTTTTAACATAATTATAAATTAGATATATAGTGTCATAATGTTAGTGTGAATGCTGTAAGCTGAATTTGGCCGCTGAAGATGCTAGTGCTAATAGCTGAAGATGCTGAAATTCATAACTGAAATCACTGAAGCTGAAATAACTGGGGCTGACAGCTGAAAACGCTAGCTAAAATATTGGCTAATTGCCAAATTAGCCTAAAAAATGTTTCTGAAAAAAACCTCTTAGGTTAGGTAACTGCTAGCATGTAGCTGAGAAATAGCTTAACTCCAAAATAGCCTGAAAAACCCTAAATTAGCAACAAAAAAAAAACCCTGCTAGCAAGTAGCTGAAATATTTGCTAAACTCCAAAACTGGACTAAAAACTGGACTAAAAAAATTGAGAAAAAACTGATATATTAGTTAAATTCCAAAACAGCCTTAATAACAAAAAAGGGCCTAAATTAGCAAAAAAAAAAAAGAAAAAACAGCTAGCATTTAGCAGAAATTTTAGCTAAACTCCAAAAATAGCCTAAAAATATTAGTAAATTCCAGAATAGTCCAAAAAGCTAGCAGAATGCCAATTTTTAAAACTGTAACTTTTAACATAATTATGAATAAAAAAAAGGAAGGAATATTATAATCTGCTGTACTTTTTTTTTTACTGTGTTCACTTGTTTGAAAAGGCATGTTATTTGCTACTTTTAATGTGAATTCATCCTAAATTTATGTCGTTCTTTTACAATTTTAAATAAAATTTTTGATTAAAATGCATCATGATTTAGCAAATAAAAATATCTTATCATGCTGTATTGAAACAAGCCTTGTATTGTTTGTTTTGTGAAATCTACAGGAAACTCGAGCAAAAAAATAAACAAAGCAAAACCCCATAGAGGCCCCACTTCCCAACATAATTGTACAGTTTTTAAAGTTGAATTTTGGTTGACATGGAAAGGTCGTTATCAATCAAGAGGAAAACTGGAGGGTAAATCCTGCTAAATGACTGTATTGTTGCTCTCTGCTGGAAGTATTTTTCAAATGTCATTAGCTGCTGGATACAGGATACACTCAGAGGAGGATTACAAGTTATGAAAATGTAATCGAAATGACCAAAAATTATAAAAGTAAAAGATGTGAACATTCATAATCATCATAATTGTGGGTTATTTAACTAAATAAATAATTTTTGAAGCTTTTATGCGCTAGGATGCAAGTAGTTTGTTGTTAAAAATTAAGCTTATTTTCTTGTTTAAAACTTTTTTTTAATTTACCACAATTTATATTCAAACTCAATTAAAAGTTTTAAAATTGTTTAAAGTACCCCTGAGACCATTGTTTTAAATAAAAAAAAGTGTGCCCAACAGTGTTTTAATGATGATTATGAGGTTTTTAACCAAAATCCCACAACCTAAATGTCTAAAAATCGACATTTTTCACATCGCTTTAAGGGGGCGTGGCTTTTGATCCCCCAATCTTATAATTATACCTCTGTGTCTTTAGATATTTTAAATATTTTTTTTATTTTTTTCACAATCTGTGTGTTGTATTTTTTAAACTGACAAGTTTCAGAGCCCATTTTCTAATTTTCCATGAACTGAGCAGTTCTGAGAGAAAACACAACTGTGTTGTTTAAAATAGAGAGCAGTCCTTAAAATGTGTTATTTTAAAGTTGAAGTAAAGCATTAGGTAGAAAGGTATAAACAGACACTTTCTGTGACAAAACCAAGCAGGCCCAGCAGTTTCCTCCACAGCACACAAGTCATGTGTCTCAAAACGCATGCAATAAACGTGTTCATCCACACAAAAGGAAACGACGAGCTTCACGTGATCAAAGAATCAGAATCAGAATCAGAATCAGAATCAGAAAAACTTTATTGGTCCCAGAGGGCAATTCATTTGTAGAACTTCCAGTGCAGTTACACACACACACCACACAATCATATCAATGTGTCAGCCCATCACAGTCCAAAATGAGTACTCCATAGCTCCGCAACATCAGCATACAGTAGTACGTCACCTCATCAATAACCTTAAAGAAAAACACTTTTATCTAAATTCAGCAACGTAATTGCTGAGGGCACAAAGGACTGCGAAAAACGATTCGTTTTTCGTGCTGGAGCATAAAATCGGCGCCCTGAAGGCATCAAAACAAAATCAGGAGTCAGAGGATGCTGGGGCTGACCCAGGATGTTTTTGGCTTTCTTCAGCACCTGTTCCTTCCACAGAGAGGGAAGGTCCCTCAGACTAACACCAATTATTTTGGAGCAGGTCTTGACAATGCTCTGCAGTTTGTTTTTGTCTTTCAGAGACAGACCATAAAACCAGCAAATAAATGAAAATGTTAAAATACTCTCAATAAAAGAACAATAAAAATTATTAAGAATGGATTGTTTCACGTTAAAAGAGTTCAACTTCCTCAGCAGGTAAATTCTCTGCTGCCCACGCTTCACAATAGCGTCTGTGTTCATGTGGAATTTCAGTTTGTTGTCGAACACAGTGCCTAAATATTTGTAGCTCTCGACAGTCTCCACCTTCTCCCCATGGATCACACTGACACCATGTGCTGTAGCCCGTCTAAAATCAATCTCCATGTCCTTTGTTTTCTCCACATTTAAATCCAGGTAATTGTCATCACACCAATCAACAAACTGCGACAAAGCAGGCCCGTGGTCAATTTCAGATGCAGATAACAGAGACACTAGAACAGTGTCATCTGAGAATTTGATTAAAAATCTGTTCTCCTCTGAAGATCTGCAACTGTCTGTATACAAGATAAAAAGGAGAGGGGAAAGGACACACCCCTGAGGGTCACGCTCCTGAGTGTCAACTGTGGGATGTCACTTGACTGTCAGCTGCTGACCTTAAATCTGCTGAAAATAGAACAAAAAGCATTTATAAGTTTACACAACCGCTTGTACCCCCACAGAGTTTCTGTGTGTGTGTGCTCTGACACAAAACATGACCTGACCTCCATTTTTAACTCTCCTGAGGTGTTGCTAAAGGCATGCGTGACAGAACCGGCATTGCAGCCTCACTCCAGAGAAATCTGCAAACTCTGCAAAAAGAGCCGCGTGGTCAGAGCTTATAATGCAGTCAAGTTAACCACGAATCTGTCCATGCGATGGACGATCCTCACAACACCGACAGTGTTACTACATGTTCATATCACTATGTTCAGCAGACATTTTGATTCAGTTTTATCTATAGTATTGTTTTGCCCACAGAGACACCGACTGCATGTGATGACTTTAAAATTATTTGTCGGTGGACATCAGCGACGTCTCCAATGTTTTACTCAGTTACTTTGGGTTTTGACCTTTGCTTTATCTCCACTTATTATTGTTATAAGATTATATTAAAAGCTATGAGGACATCTGCAACCAAGATTAATCAACTTAATCAATAAATTTAATTATATTCTTACAATCAAATCCAATCAAATGGACCTATGCCATTTTAAAAAAATGTTTCAAAAAGTTTAGCTAATATTTTAGCAATATGCTAGCTGCTTTGGCCAATTTTCCAATTTTTGAATTGAATTTAACTTTATTCATATCCCAAGGGGATAAAAACATTTATTTGAATAAATGTAATAATTAAATAATAATAATATTCAAATAATAATTTTAATTAATTTAATTTAATTTTTTAAAGGATATTTTGGAAGTTAGCTAAAATTTTAGCATAATATTAGCTGTTTTGGAAAAACAAACAGTTTTACTGATTTTTTTTTTTGTGTGAAAAATGTGAGTTTAGCCAATACTGTAGCAATATGCTGATTTGGCTAATTTAGACACTTTTTCCCATTTTTAATCATAATTTTGAGTTTAGCTAATATTTTAGCTACATGCTAGCTGATTTGGCTAATTTAGACCTTTTTGGAGTTTTTTTTTAAGGTAATTTGGAGTTTAGCTAATATTGTAGTATTATGCTAGCTGATCATTTTTCCACATCAGCAACTCTTGTATGGAGTCACTCGTGCTTTGATCAGCGTCTGACCGTCTTTGAACTGAAGCGGGTCATTTATTACCCCAGCCCCAACAGGCCCCCCCTTCAGCAATGACACTGACTAAAATAGTCCTTACTGTAATAGTTAAGATGACACGACATGCCTACTGGAAGGCTGCTGATGAGCCTGTGGTTCTTCTGCGTTTGTTTGTCGCCTCTGACGTTTACTACAAGGCCTCTCCTGTGGGACTCTAGCAGCAGACCCTGTTCCCTCTGTTAGTAATCTCTTGACTTTTAACAACAGAGCATGCAGGGAACATTTCCAGTGCTTGTCTTAATAGTGTTCACTAATGTAACCGATATCATTTAAATGCAGGAGTTGCTCAGTGGTGTAGTGGTTAGCACATTCACCTCACAGCAGGAAGACTATGGTTCAAATCCTACTCTGTGTGGAGTTTGAATGTTCTCCCCGTGCATGTGTGGGTTTTCTCCAGTTTCCTCTCACTGTCCAAAATAGGGCTGCCAAAATTACTCAACTAATGGACTATTGACCATTAGTCGTTACTTTATATTATATGGAGTCAGAGTGTAGTAAATTTGAACAAAGTTGTGAGCGTTCAGCGCCAAAATATTTATTTATTTTTTTTATATTTGAGTCAGTGAGCCCAAAACTTTATCTTTAGTGAAAAATAGTTCATTTATTCAGTTGTCAACCTCATTTGATTTAGTCTTGTTTGACTAAATGGACAAATTAGCTCTTTAGCTTTTATTTTAGCAACAGGCTAACGTTTTTGACTCATTTATTTTACTGAAAATTATCAGCTATTTTGGAGTTTAGCTAATATTTAAGAAATGAGCTAGCTTCTTTGGCTAATTTGGCATCTACTGAGGTTTTTTATGCTAATTTGGATTTTAGCTAATATTTTAGCAACATGCTAATGTTTTTCGGCTAATTTTTTTTATCTAGTTTAATTTTTTAGGCTAATTAGAGTTTAGTTTCTATTTTAGCAACAGGCTGACATTTTTGACTAATTTAGTTTACTGAGGAATTTTTGGCTATTTTGGAGTTTAGCTAATATTTTAGCAACAAGCCATCTTTTTTGGCTAATTTGGAGTTTTGCTAATTTTTGTGCAACAGCCTAAATATTTCTTGCGAAATTGTTATGTATTAGGGAGTTTACAGCAATTTTACTACAATTTTTTTCAAAAATTTAGGTCAACTTCAGCTCTCCTTCATAGTTATTTAATGAAATTTCCAATCTTATGGCAAATGTAACTTTTGTAAATATCTTTTACATTTCAGATAAATCCCTTCAGAAATTACAGTAAATTGCATCACCATTTTCAGCAAAAAGCTTCTGCATCTTTAGCGACTACTTTAAGCAAATAGCATTCAAACTAGCATTATTGCAGGTAATTCAACTTTTCTAGTCAAAATGGCTCCTGTCTCTCTCATAAATTTTGATGTAAATTATTTTAAAGCAACAAGAAAAAAAAGATTGAGTTTTTTGTCTAAAAACGCTGATTTTGCTGATATAAATGGAGCAATTATTCAGCATTAACTGGTTCCAAAGGCACCGCCTCTCAGTGAAAAGACCCTTCTCTGCACTCAGATCACGTCGTCTCTGATTTGTGCAAACTTCTACGTAAAGCAGCCCAGGAAAGGCACAAGAATAATGTCGTATCAACACAAAAAGCTGTTTTCATTTCCACTATTTTCTGTACGAGGTCATATTTACATGTTTTCAGTAGTAACAGGGCAGAGCTGCCTGCCATGTGTCTGTCCAAACACACGAGGAAAGCAGCACAAAGGACCCATTTTCACCACAAAGTTCAGTGTTTACCATCTAAATGCTGGAAGCTGTCCGTGATAATTACTAGACTGAGACTGTTTATTATACAGTCCGCTGTGAAAAGAGAAATCCTGAACAGACTGTGACATCTGTTAAAATTTAAATTCACATCTCATCTCTTTACGAGTGTTTACAACAAACCAGTGAAGCACACAACCCTTATCGCCTCATTTGTTTATTTTAAGAGGTTGACTCCTGCAGTGGCGAGAAGGAGGGGAGTGGGAGGGGCCTGGCAGGCTCAGAGACTGAGCACTGAGGCACTATAAAAGAGAAAGCTGGGGCTGCTGGTGACATTAGCTTCAGCTGACTCTCAAGCAAAGATCCAGCGCGCAGCCAGCAGAGTCTGGGGAGATTTTCAGACAGATTTTTAGAGGCTTCTGAATTTTAAGTTTGGCTTTTGAGTGGAGTTCTGATTGACTCCAAAGAAAGACAAGTTTGGTTCAAGGACTGAAAAACTGCAGCCGTCTTCTGGCTGTTTCACATTTTTTTTTTCTTTTCACTTTTTGTCAGTCCTGCGATGGCTGCAGTCCGTCAGATGGAGACCACTGGCCTGCATGTCCTTCCTGCTCATCTTATGGCTTCTGCTATGGAAGAGTTCCCCCAGCAGCTGCCCGTGCTCAAGGGCCCAACAAAGGGCAAGAGCCGCCTCCGCCGGCCTCGAGAGGCTCGCTTCAAAACCCAGCCCGTCACCTTTGCTGAAATCGCTGAGGTGGAGGAAGAAGGCTCCTCTCCTCTGGAAGAGGAACGGGCCCGTCGCTCCTTCTTGCAGTCGCTGGAGAACCTACGGCGAAGCACGCAGACCCTGTACTGCCCGCCAGCCGCCCACCGCAGCTCAACCCCGACACAGGCCAGCCTGGACTCCAGCGACTCCGATTCCACCCAGTAAAGCCTTCAGCCTTCCCATGAAGCGAGCTGGTCTGCCCTTCAGAATGCCTGAACCGCTGCTGCCATGCAACAGTCTGACTTTAGCACACTAACCAGTCCAGAAATGCACTTTCTGTATCCCTGTAGAGACTTTACCCAAGGATGTTCATCCTGTCACAAACTCCTGTAAAGTTAGCAAATGACGCTGTGAGGAACACGAGAACTTCAAAGTATTCCTTTTCTATTTTAGATGTTTAAGAAGAATTTGTGATATAACAGACGGTAGATATTTTTATATTTAAAGTTGTATTGCTAGTTTGGTTTGAATCCATTTTTTTCTACTTGACCAGTCATTATGAGATTTTTAAAGATGTTAGGATTGTTGTGACCTAATGCACTGTAAATAAGGTAAATAGATACGTAGCTGTGACTGAAGCAATAGGATGCAATCACAAAGCTTTGTCGAGTCTGAACTCTTGACAAAGCTTCAGTCAACACTATTATCTACTCCTGCTTCATTTGTTAAGCAGAAATGGCTTTTCTAATGCTTCTATTTATTTGATTGTTTATTCCTTAACTGAGTATATGCATATATACATATATATATGTTTAATATATTTACTTGAATAAATATTTTCATGCATAACAAGTCATTTTTCACATTTCTGATTTACAATTTTAGTCAGGGAAGTAAAAAATCTTAAGAGTAGAATGACCAATGAACGTCAATAAATGACTAATTTAGATTGCTCAGGAATATTAGGCTGTTTTGGAGTTAAGCTACTAATTAAACAATGTGCTAGCTTTTTTTTTGGCTAATTGGGTATATACTGAGGTTTGTTGTTGCTAATTTAGAGTTTAGCTTCTATTTTAGCAACAGGCTAATGTTTTTTTTTTTAGATAATTGGGTATCTACTGAGGTTTGTTGTCGCTAATTTAGAGTTTAGCTTCTATTTTAGCAACATGCTAACATTTTTGACTAAATTGATTACTCCGGAATTTTTAGGCAATTTTGGAGTTTAGCTAGTAATTGACCAACGTGTTAGCTTTTTTGGCTGATTAAGTATCTACTGTTTGTTGTTGCTAATTTGGAATTTAGCTCATATTTTAGCAACAGGCTAACGTTTTGTTTTTAGATAATTGAGTATCTACTGAGGTTTTATAGGCTAATTTAGAGTTTAGCTTCTATTTTAGCGACATGCTAACATTTTTGACTCAATTGATTACTCAGGAATCTTTAGGCAAGTTTGAAGTTTAGCTAGTAATGAAGCAACGTGTTAGCCTTTTTGGATGCTTTGGTATCTACTGAGGTTTGTTTTTGCTAATTTGGACTTTAGCTCATACTTTAGCAACAGGCTAGCGTTTTTTTGGCTACTTTGTGATCTACTGAGGTTTTGTAGGCTAATTTAGAGTTTAGCTTCTATTATACCAACAGGCTAACGTTTTTGGCTAATTTAGTTTACTGAGGAATTTTTAGGCTATTTTTGAGGATAGCTAGTATTTAAGTATGTGCTAGCTTTTTTGGCTAATTCGCCATCTTCTGAGGTTTGCTGTTGCTAATTTGGAATTTAGCTAATACATAAGCAACACAAAATATTTTTGCAAAATTGGTATGTAATAGGGATTTTAAACAGTTTTACTACAAATTTTTCAGAAATTTAGGTCAATGTCAGCGCTCTTTCATAGTTCTTTAATTAAATTTCCAGTCTTTTAGTAAATTTAACATAATGCAAAGATCTTTGCATTTTCCGGCACTCCTTCAAATTAAAGTAAATTGCTATACCATTTTCAGCAAAAAGCTTCAGCCTATTCAGCGACTACTTTCATTAAAAAGCATTCCCACTAACATTATCATTAATGCAACTTTTTTAGCTTTCATTTAGTTTTATCACCTCTTCAGTTAAACAGAGATACCAAAAAAATAAGTTTGATGATGGTGTTGGCAGAATTGAGAAACAAGAATTTGAAATATTTTGTTAAAAATTCTGCAGATGTCCACATTTACCTTCCTTTCACCTTACAGTGAAGGCGGGCTGACGTCTGACCCCTTGTACTCGGCTCATTACTTGACCCGTGTCTGCCGCTTGCCTGATGACGCACTTGGTGTAATGACAGGTTTTCATCAGCAAAGTCAACCACAACCGCGCCCTGCCTGCCGAGACAAGTGGCTCCCAGAAAGCTGCTGGAGTGCAACCCTCCTGCTGCTAATAAGCCCTCTTCCCCCACCTACCAGAGACAGGTTAGGCCCGGTCGTTTCCTTCTGAGAACAGTGCTGCAGCACAGGGCAATGGGGCAGAATGCGTCATGGGTCTTAAATCAGGAATTAGTTGTTGCACATTAGATTTCAAAAACAGTTTCCAGGAATTTTTTGGGTATAAAACCCCTAAAGTTGTTAAAAGGAATTTTGTGTAGCGAGATCATTTATTTGCATTTGTTTAAAAAGACAGAATTGTGATTTTATTGTTCAATAACAAATCCAAAATTCAAAAACCTCACTCCAGTGAATTTCTGATTATTTGTAATAATGATGATTTTAACAGTAAGGTCATGGGATTTTTACGTATTCAAATGCATTTCATTTGCTTTGCTCATTCAAATGAACCACAGTTACATTTTGATGACAGAAAAGTGCTGTAGTGCAACAACAGTCCTCTTAGAAATGTTCACAGAGTTTTTTTAAATAAGGAAAAACAATCTGCCATTGAGGTCAAAAAATTGTCTCACCAATAATTCTGGAAAATTAGTAAAAAAAATTGTCACTGAAACATGTTTCCTTAAACTAAGAATATTTTGCTATTGAAAAATCATCTTGATGAGATTTTTTTATTGGAAAACAGAATATAAGACATAAAAAAGTCTTTTTCTTTTTTTTTTTTTTTTTTTTGAAGTTTTAGTTTTTGCATAAGACAGACAATTTTTACCTTTGGGGTAAGATAAATAAAACAACTTTTTCAAGTTTCAAAAATAAATGTTTTTCATTCTTTTTGACTCATTTGATATGAAAAGTGGTCTTTTAGGATGGAAAAGAGACGGTGAAGCAGTGGCCTCACTGTGTCTTTCTTCTGCCAACAAAAATGACCACTTCACTGCTTTTAGCAAATACGTCTGTCCAAAACGTGACGTCAAAGGTACAGAATGTCCTGTTGGAAAAACGTGCCAAACGGAAATGGATCATTTTAAAAGGGCAGGAGGTACCTGCTGTAAAATCATACTCAAAAACTCAAAGAAATCCAATTTTGACCTTTAATCTATGCCTATTGTAAATAACCTATTTAGCTTTAAAACACTATAACAAGTCTGAGATAAATTAAAGGTAAAATACATTTATTTCTTTATGGGTGAGTTACCAGGAAATGACATCATTTTATGTCAACATCTAAAGCCAGATTTTTGTTGTTGTTGTTTTATTTGAATGAAAAACAGAAACCAGGACACTTGTCTTTGGGGAGGAACACAGGGATTTTAAGTGGTTGCATGAACAATCATAGCAATAAATGAGTGTGTTTTTAAATGATGCCAGGACTTCATTTACATCCTGTTCAGGCTGTGTTAGAGATGTTCTGTTACAGGCTGGTCAGAATAATAACCCTCTCTCATAAATAAAGAGCATGTGCGTAGGGAGTCCTCTCAAAGGCACAAGCACACACTGCTAAGCATCCTGTTTGTGATGTTCTGGGACATTCATGTTTTTGTGTTCTAAATACATTTGTATGAGTCTATTAATGCATTTCAGATATAAGAGTAGAAATAATAATCACAAATGCCAAAAAGAAATAATTAAAAAAAACTCTAAATGCACAGATATAAGAAAAAATGTTTTAGATTATATACTTTTACAAAGGAAAATGTTAAACCGGATGGAAATGGGAATGCAGAGCCAAACCTGTTGAATTTGACTGTAAATGATGCTTTATAAATCCTGTTTATACAGGTTTTTACAGTTTTTTCCATTTGGTTCTCTTCACAAGAGGCTGTTGACAGAAAGATGGCTGCAAGACAGGTGCTGTCAGATGTTGTTTAAACTTTAGAATCTCAAAGTCAAGATAATTAACATGATAAGATAATTAGATAATTCTATCCGGCCCTCCAGATCATTTTATTTTATTGTTATTAATGGCCTGATGTTTCCTTGAGCTTATTTCTAACTTGTATAATTTGGACAAAATATGTTTTTAAATAAATAAATAAGTTAATTTTAATTTTAGATTTAAATTTAATAAATTAAATTATTGAAAGTTATTTAAGATTTAAGTTGATTTATTCTGAATTAATATTCCTCCCTTTTAATCAGGCATAATTCAGTTATAAAGTTACAGTTTTAACTTTTTAAAAATTCTGCTAGCTTTTTGGATTATTTTGAAAGATTTTTTTTGTCCATTTTGGAGTTTCGCTAATATTTCAACTGCATGCTAACTGTTTTGGCTAATTTAGGCTTTTCTTTTTTTTGTTCTATAAAGCTTTTTAGCTAATAGTTTAGCTAATAGTTTAGCTAGTATATTAGCTACATGCTAGCTGCTTTGGCTAATTTTTTTTTTTTTTTCCTTCCAATTTTAAGGATATTTTGAAGTTTATGTATTTTTTCCCGCCACTGGCTAGCTGTTTGGGCTAATTTAGGGTTTATCCTTTTTTTCTTTCTTGGTCAATTTTGGAGTTTTGCTAATATTTCAACTACATGCTAGCTTTTTGCCTAACTTCTATTTTTTTTTTCTTTTAATGCTTTTTGGGATTGTAACTAGTATTTCAGCTACATTCTAGCTGTTTTTTGGCTAATTTAGGCTTTTTTTTAGTTTGTTAGGCTGTTTTAGAGTTTAGCTAATATTTCAGCTACGTGCAATCTGTTCTGGCTAACGTAGGCTTTTCTATTTTATTTTTTGGGGCTGATTAGCTAATAGTGTAGCTAATATTTCAGCTACATGCTAGCTGTTTTGTCTCATTTAGGCTTTTCTTTTAAATGTTTTTAGACTAATACTTACATGGTAGCTGTTTTGGCTAATTTAGGATTTTTTCTGTTTTTTAGGATATTTTAAAGTTTAGCTTTTTTTCAGCTACATGCTAGCCGTTTGGCAAAACAAATATTTTTTTTTCAGGTTTTTTTTCTAATTTTAGCGATTTTAAGCGATTTAACTATCAGCTTCAGTATCTTCTGCTATCAGCACTATCATCTTCAGCCAAATTAATTTTATAGCATTCACTCTAGCACTATTGCAGGAAATGCTATAATGTTTATAATTATGTTAAAAAGTTATGGTTTTAAAGTTTATGAATGTAGTTTTAGAGTGTTCAATAAGTGTTTATCCTGTTTGGCCCGGGACCTTAGGTGTGTTTTGGATTTTGGCCCCTTGTGCGATTGAGTTTAACACCTCTGATTTAGAGAGAAGACACATCCTAACTTAACCTTTAAAAAGTTCACTTCTCCAAGACGGATTGACTGCTGGAGCCACAAATACTTTAGTCTGGCCGGAAAGATAGGGCAGATAGAATTCAGTGTAAACACTGCTGTCTCCACCAGAAATAAAGAATCTGCCAATGAAACTTTAAAGCCTTTCACAATGTTTAGACTTTTTTTATTTGATTCAAAATTCTCAGACAAAAGAAGAAGTATCACAACACTTCCAGAAATATGAACTTTGAAATTAAAATGACATTAAAGGGTCTCTATTGATCAGTCCAATAACAGTCAACAACAAACATCTGATTTTCGGAGTGAGGAACCTCTGACATGCTCTTCTCATGGAGGTGTTTGCTTTGTGGGATCTTGATCTCCCCCTGCTGCAAGATAAAGGAAGTTGAGTCAGACTTAAGGAGCATCTTGGTACCTTTTTGAAATAAGTTTTTCTAATTTACCCTTTGGCTGCAGTGCCTAAAAGTTACCTTTTAGATATGTACATTTGTTGGGTGAATCCATTTTGTAAGAATGCGACATCTAAGAATCTATTACTTCTAAAAGTTTAAGAAAGCACTTTCATTGATATCTGATAATTATTTAAATACAAATTAGATTTGGAAAAAAAATTTGATTTTATTATTTATGAATAATTTATGACTATCTGTTACCTCTTAATTCTAAAGTTTGCTTTTTCATGTAAGAACTTAATAAGAAGATTTTTTTTGTTTATTCTTTATCTAAGTATATAGTATAGTATTTTCTTTCTAAACATTAAGCTAACCCTAAGTCATTATGTATTCAGATATGAAAAGCATGCAACTTGTGAGAGTTATCACAGTTGTCTCTTGTAACTATGTAATTGCACTCTTTCTTCATGTTGTTTTTTGGGGCACTTTTTTGCTTTTAAATGTTCTTTTTTTTAATGCTTCCTATTTACAGCGCATTAAGCCATGAAAAGCATTTTATGAATATAGATGTGATTGAATTGATTGTGTTAGGTCTGTAGATCAATAAGGTATTGATTATATAAGTTTCAGGCTTCTACTTTAAATAAGTAATAAACAAAAACAGCAGTGACTGCTTTTCTATTTTAGGCACAGGAGTCAGATTGTATCATCATGCGAGGTTCTCTTTTACATTGCACAACTTGGCAAAGTGTAAACAACCTTTGGTGAACTATCTAATAAGAAGCAGAAACTTAAGTTTAAAGTGTTTACATTTGTCCTTTATTGAAACATAGTATATTCATAAGCAGAATGCCACATGAACTAGATTCTGATGAAGTGGACTTTACTTATTTTATGGGAAAAAAACAGTAAATGTGAATTTAGTGTGGATCATAGATTCTTATATTCAACTCATGTATTTTTTTTAATTAACTTTAGAAGCTCAAAATTATGGTCACTAACATTTGATTTGTGGATTTAGGGTCAGGAATTTGAATCATATGTTTAAAGAACTTCATTTGTTCCTGTCATTAACAAAAAAGTAATACATTTTGCTTTAATGGTTGTTAATGTTGATAAACCATCATTTTTAAAGCATTTAAAATGTAAACACATCTGCTGCCTGTCAGTCTTATTTTTTACTGTGTTGAATGCAAACAAATATACGGAACATTTAGGCAAATGCATTCTAAACAAAGCAAAAAAATAAATAAAGAAAATAATTCAGTCATTAAGTAGGAAGTTCAACGGTATGGTTTGCTTTGGTGGTATTGAATTGAACTTTATTCATATCCCAAGGGATATGAATAGTCTAAAATTATATTAAATTAAATGGAAATTTAATATACCATAATATTTATGGTATTACATGGATTTATGGTATTAAAGGGATTAATTTATCAATATGTATTTATGGGTATGTATGGATCCTTTTGATGGTGCTATATAAGTGATGCAGTTATAGGTTGCAACCAAAAAAATTATAAGTTTTTCTAATTCTGCATTTGTGTAAATAAAACTTAGTTTGAAATAGCAGTGACTTGAAAGTGTTTTCTATATTTTTATTATCAAAGCTAAAACAGGTAATGACATCTTCAAGATTTATTTTTCAGTTTATTTACTATTTATGAATTGCTGCCTATCAGTCTTTGGGCTCCTCCTGTCAGTCCGTTTCGTAATTCCCATAATAAAACTCTTTTTGACTGAACGGAAATTCATCCAATCAAAACATTCCGACAGATATGTAGGCGTGGTAGAAGTTTTGCTTTGGACCAATCACGCTTGCGCAGGTGCAGAACGTGACCAATCACGGAGTAGGGTTGTGCTACAGCTCAAGAGGCGCCAACGGTTGAGTTAAAGGAAAATGGCGTCCGTGATGTTTTGCTAAAGTTGTTGTCTAAACCATTTGAATGACTTAGGGGTTTTCGTTTTTGATCAGATACGGTTTTATTTTTCTCGCTTTTGGGCGTTAACTCTTTCTCAAGCGGGTTTTTATAAACGTTCTTCAACTTTAAAAATATATCTAGCTAGCGTAACTCTTGCTGGCTAAACTTAGTTAGCTTGTGAAACATGGAGTAAATTAGCATGAACGGCGCCTGTCGCCACGCATTCAATTCTAACAACCACGAAAGCGCACTTATGCTCACATTTGACCACCAGCCCGTCTCTATGGCATGTCGTTTTAGAGCTCTGGAGCCGTTTACCTTCCGCTAGACTCGTAATGGCTTTACATAACATTGTCTTTCTGATTGATGTGGACTTGGAAGACCACGAGTCAGACCGTCAAGTGAATGTCAAGATCGATTTTGTAAAACGAGGAATACTGCACGTTTTGTTGCATTTCGGATACAAACTAGGGTTGGAGAAGTTGCGCTGGGGATACAAGTTCTTCCAATCCAAGACGAGCCGTCCTTCCAACACCTTATCGAGGGCTTCGGATTTTAAAGAGCTTCGCCAGAAAACCTTTGAGGACTTTGAGCAAGAGTTCGAAACGAGGTTCGACTTGAAGGATAAATTGTGTCCAAGCCGTCAGAAGCAGCAACCCTGTCAGCTGGTCCAAAACGCTGTGAGAGAAACGCTCCTGGACTTCCAGTGGGACAGACCGGACATCACCTCTCCAACCAAACCGTCCCTGAGGCCCAGAAAGTCGGGTCGCGCCGGGAAGGCCAGCCTGTCACACGAAGATGACGTTTCTAACAGTGGGAAAAATGTTGTTTTTGTTGTCTCACGATGCCCAACATCCAGGGCTCAGTTTATGGATTATTTGTCTATTAAAGACGACGAGCTGTCATCAAATCCCACAGAGTTGATCATCTCCAGAAACCTTAAAGACATGTTGGTTCAGCAGCAAGTTATTCTCCATTGGATTGACACCAGATCCTATAATCAGGTGAGCGAATCCTAAATACTATAAAGGAGCCTTAAAAAAAAGATATTTAGGCTTATTAGCACAATAACATCAATGTATGTAATTAAGTTTTAGAATGTATATATTATCACATCTTAGGAAATCTTGTGAAGTTTGATGGGTTTTTCTTTTTGTTTTTTCCCTCCCCAAAAAAACAAAAATCTGCCTTTAAAATATATATTTTTTTGTCGAATATCTGTTTTCTTCCTTGTACTGTATTATGACTTTAAATTGTAATTAATTGTAATTGTAATTAAAACAGCCTATATATATATATATATATATATATATATATATATATATAATATATATATATATATATATATATATATATATATATATATATATATTCTCAGTATCATTGGCCCAATACAGGGGTCTGCAAACTTTAACACTAAAAGAGCCATTTTGTATTTGGTCAAATCAGGATCAGCTTAAAGTGAATGAAAAAAACAGATTTAAAACTTGAAAAAAAGACATTGTAACTGCAAAAATTGAAAATCTTAAGAAAAATTTTTTTTTTGAAAAACTGAAAGAAAAAAATGAAAGCCTGAATAAAAAAAAAAAACTATAAATGTAAAAATTACCACTTGAAAAATAATTAGTATCAGCTGCTGTTCTGAACTTTTTTCTTTTTGCTTTTCTGAATCTTCATTTTCAGTTTTCAGTTTCAATTCGGATTTTCGAGTTTTTGCTGCAGAGCTGATCCTTATTTTACATGGAGGCATCATATTGCTCATTTATCTGACATGTTACATATCTAAGAATACATGTCTAAACATAATAAACTAAAACAAACGAAGCAAAAAAAAAAAGCATTATTTATGCAAATTATTTGCATGAGCCCAAAGAGTCACAATATTAGGACAAAAGAACCTCAAGTTACAGACATGAATACATGTATTCATTTCTCATCCCAGCTATTTTTTTTTTTTTTGTCTCAGGTTGTAAGAAGCGAGGACCACCTTGGCTCCGATGAAGTATCCGGGGTCCTCGCTCAGGTGGCTGGCAGAGTAATCCCTCTCGTTGCACTTTTGGATCTTTGCTGTCAACAGACGTCGGACTCCAGACTTGCAAAGGATGTCTTTGGATTGAAGTCGAGTATTGGATACCTGCTGTGTTCTGAAAACCTCTCGCAGCGAGATCGTCCTCACACAAGGGGTGTCCTTAGATGGGATCGAGGTTTGTTGCAGAACATTTTTATGCTTACGTTCATCATTGCTTTGACTTTCTGATAGTCCATTATTATTATTTACTATTATTATTGATGGGGATCATCATGCAAAATCAAAGGTCAGTCAATAAAAATCATCTATAACAAAGTTTGGTTCTTATGTTATCCAAGTGTTGGGTGTGTTCAGTAAAATCATTGAATTGAATGACCATAACTGTGATATTTCTCTCAAAACTAGGGAACACAGCACAGAGTTGTGGAGTTACCGTGGAGCCAGTGCTCTGCAGGCAGACGCTTCCCCAGGAGCCTGTTGACGTGTGCGTCAAAGGAGTGGTGCCCAGATGCGATGCCTCGTCATTCACGCAGATCTCCACAGAGTCGTGGGTGCTTAAGAGCAGCTGCAGCGGGGACCAGGAAGCTGCTGCCTTCCAGCATCTTCTGAGGGAACTGTCTTCTAATGATGCCAACATGGTGAGAAATCCCCACCCAATAGTTCTGCTTAACTCATCAACTAAACCGTACACTACATTGCATATTTGCAGAGAGTTCAACATTGACGGTGAATTTTACATAACTGTCATTAATAACTTGTAATTTGTTTTTTCTGACACTGACCTTAAACAATTATGAATGTAAAAAAAACGTATGGCCTAGAACATGTGTTGAAGTTTTGGCCCGGGGGCCGGATCCGGTCCTTCGGGTGATTCTATCCGGCCCTCCAGATCATTTTGTTTTATTGTTATTAATGACCCAATGTTATCTTGCACTTATTTCTAAGTTGTATAATTTTGACAAAATGAATTTTTATGAAGAGTAAAATATTGAAAGTTATTTAAGGTTTAAGTTGATTTATTCTGGAATATGTTTCCTGCATTTTTATAAGTCATGATGATGTTAAAAAATTACAGTTTTAAAGTTTTAAAAATTGGCATTCTGCTAGCTTTTTGGACTATTTTGGTACTTGATACGATTTTTTTTTATGCTGTTTTGGAGCTCAGCTACTGTTTTGGCTAATGTAGGGTTTTCTTTTCAATTGTTTGTTAGGCTATTTTGGTGTTTAGCTCATTTTTTTTCAGCTACATTCTAGCTGCTTTATCTAACCTATGTTTTTTTAATTTGAAATTTAGATAATATTTTAGCTATCAATTTCAGCGTTTTTAGCTATCAATTTCAGCATCTTCAGCGGCCAAATTCGGCTCATATCATAGGTAATGCTATATATAGTTCATAATTATGTTAAGTTATTGTTTTAAAGCTTTAAAAATGTAGTTTTATTAGTTTAAGAAATATTCATGCTGTTCGGCCCACGACCTAAGGTGTGTTTTGGATTTTGGCCCCTCGTGTGATTGAGTTTGACACTCCTGCTCTAGAGTAAAAACATGACATGAAGTTGTTCTCTTTTCTGAAGTGGAGGTTCAAATAGAAAAGAAAAAAGAATAGAAAGATGATAAATGTAGAATTTGTCTAAATAAATCAACATATGCAGCTTACAATTAAAAACAGAACCACAGCCAACAGAACTGAACTGATCTAGGTAAACCATAAATATGCTCTCCATAAAAATATATATTTTTTCAAAATTATATAAGTTAGAAATGAGTGCAAAATGATATCAGACCAATAATAACAATAAAATAAAATGATCTGGAGGGCCGGATCCGGCTGTTCTAGAAACAGCACACTGAAACACAGATGTAAACGAACATGAATGAAAGGAAAGTTTCAAGTGAAGTTCTACTGAAGTGAAAGCCCAGATATTTGCATGGAAGTGAGATTATGATCCAGAACACAACGTTTCAAGTTCTAATGAAATGTTGGGTCCAGCAACTGTTTTAACAGTGAATTGTATACAAGAATCCCAACATCCTCTGAAGAAACTTCTTACTAATCCAGCTGTGTTTGTGTTTCCCAGCTTGCTGAGGTGGCTGTCTGTGGTCTGGTGTGTTCGGCTGTCCTGTCTCCACTGTCACACTCCACAGCTCTGCTCACTATCCTTCAGCCTGAAATCCCTCAGCACCGTCAGCTCCTGAAGACGCATGCTGGAGCAGCTCAAACCTCCACTGAGCTGCCGGATGTAGTGAGCAGTGTTCTGGGAGTGGTTTATGACATCATGAACCAGGAGGAAGATGCTTTCAATGGTAGGATGCCATGCATGCAGCGGCACAAGCAAGTGACTATTAATGTGGATTCATGTATAAAAACCCAATAGATGCAGGTTTATTCTATAGATTTTTGTTTTCTGTTTTGACAAGCATGTTCTCAGGCTGTGTTGAAACTGCAAGAACACTTAAAATATTTCTTTAGTAATTTATAAACGAAGAAAACGTTTATCCGCCGGTGTTTTGAGTGTAAAACATGCGTTTTACTAGGGTTTGGCTAAAACATGGTTGTGCTCAGGTGACATTAATGTTGACAGATTTTGGCTTTAGCTTTAAAATAAACATATTGTGTTTGGTTCACATACGATCTCTGATTTTTCTTTTCAGCGATACGTTAAGAAATGTGAACGGCGGCTCATTTGACCGCAGTTGTAAAAGATTGTAGATAGGGTTGCCACGATTAGTTGTGACTATGTCAACTATTAAAATGATCGACAACTAATTTAGAAGTCGAAGCGTCATTTTCTGTTTGTTTTTCCTTTTGTTTTTATGTCATAACTACAGAGCTGCTAAAAGTCACGCCCCCTCAGAGGAGATTTCGGAAACACGGGACTTTTTTATGAGAAATACATCAATTACTAATTTGTATTAAATTTTAGCAAACTGGTTATAATATTAGTGATAGATGTTAATGTATCTGCATTTATTTACCATTCAGATAAAATGCAGGACCAGCCAGTCCCTGAGTGGGCTCAGCAAGAATTCCGCCACCCAGTGACGACGAGCTTGTTGGAGGTCTGGTTCCCTCACTCAGACATGTCTGGAGTCAGCTCTCATCTAATGGAGTCTTTCAGGTACAAAGCTGGGTTTATCTGGTTCTGTTTACTGTCAACGAGCTTTTGGCTGCAGAGTCTGAGGAAGAGCTCCATCTCTCTCTCAATGCTTCACAAAGACAGAAACCTCTTATAACTAGAAAAGTTGCATTACCTGTCGATGCTTTTTTTCTGAAACTTTTTTCTAAAAATGGTGATGCAATTTGCTGTAATTTCTGAAGGGATTTGTCTGAAATACAAAGGCTATTTGCAAAATGTTAAATTTGCTAGAAGACTGGAAATTTCATTAAAAAACTATAAAAGATTGTGGGAGTTGGCCTAAATTGCTAAATTAATAAAATTGCTTAAAATTCCCTAATGCAGTTTTGCAAAAATATTTGGTTTGTTGTTTAAATATGACCTCAACTCCAAATTAACCCAAAAAACTAGCGCGCTGCTTAAATACTAGCTAAACTCTAAAATAGCCTCAAATTCACCAGTAAACCAAATTAGCCAAAAACTTTAGCATGGTGCTAAAATAGAAGCTTAACTCTAAAGTAGAAAAGCAATTAGCCAAAATTGTTGCATATTGATAAAAAATCTAAAAGCTAAACTCTAAATTTGTCAAAAAAAAAATTAAATAACAAATTAGCTAAAAACTTTAGCATGGTGCTAAAATAGAAGCTAAACTTCAAATTAGCTTAAAAAGAACCCCTCCACTAGAAAATTAATTAGTCAAAAGCGTGTTGCTGAAAAAGCTAAAAGCTAAACTCTAAATTTGTAAAAAAGAAAAAACATTAAATAACAAATTAGTCAAAAAAAAATTAGCATGTTGCTAAAATATTAGGTAAACTTCAAAATCTTTTTAAATTTACTATAAAAGATTCAAACAGGCCCTATGAATATATTTAAAGGTTTGTTCCTAATCTACTTAAAATTTTGAAATTTGAAGACTTTCTCATTCATTTCCCATGGAGCATTTTTTGCTCAATATTTCAAAAACTATAGTTTATGAATACCAACAATACAAGCAGTTATGTCCTGAATGTGTTGATACCAAGATTGATCGTTGAGAGTGTGATTGAGTTTTTACGAGCCAAAAAATGTACGGCAAGCAGCAGGAGAATCACTGTAGTGTGAATGTTTACTAAACATTCACTCAGTTTGCAGAATGTAAGAGTCATATCTGAAACTGCAATCACAACTTTTTAGTTTTGAATGTCTTTGCACAGAGATTTTTGCAACAATAGCGTAGCTAAATAGCAGCTGATAAGCTCTTCACACTGGTTAAAAGCTCTTAATATTTAACATTAATTTCCAATTTTACTTCTACTTTTGTCGGTTCATAGGAAGCTTCATCCTCTTGATTCTTTGAATTTCTTCATTTTTGTAAAGTTAATTGTCTTCCTTCCATTATAGGTTGCTGAGTGCCGTGCCAGAGCAGAGTGAAGAAGAAGAGCTTCAACAGGAGCTGATTGGTGGTCTTTCTGGACTGTACCAAGCATCTGTTGACCACGTAAAGAAGAGAGGGAGGAAACGTAAGTGAACAACTCAAGACAGTTTTAGTTATTCAGTGTTTTTGTTTCTGGTTTTAAGTCATTTTGTCAGATTTTTGTGTTTTTCTAAATGATTTTTATTTGTATTTTGTCGCTGTTTTGGTGTCGCTTTTGATCCACAGGTGGCGCCCACTGCACACCGGTGAAGCAGAGGATGAAGACGATGAGCCGTTCTTTGCAGATGCTGAACGTGGCTCGTCTGAACGTAAAAGCCCTGAAGAGCCAGTCTGAGGAGGAGCAGACGACCGCCGAGAGCAGAACCGCAGAAAAACCAGGAAGGAGACGGACGAGCGCTCGAGGAAGATCTGCAGGGCAGAGTTCTGTCAGTGAGTGCTGCAGTTCAACCTCCAAATCCACATCATTAATGGCTCCATTACTGTAAAGCAACACACATAAACGTGTGCTTTTCTGTACTTGTGTTCAGCTTTCACTTGTGAGGCCGAGCTGCTGACTCACCTGAAGGCCAGCTATGACAGGAGCGTGGCAGAGAGAGACTCGGCTCTGCTGGAAGTTGTTCAGCAGCTAGTGAGCGCTGTGAAAGCTTTCCTTGGGTCAAAGTCAGACTGTCGGGTGAGACTTGCCTGGAAAAAGAAGTATTTCATTGTAATTATTTAATCTTAATCTGTATTTGTGGAAAATATGTGTGGTTAAATTCAAGATCCTTCTTGGATAATTAGTAAATTGTTGGGTCTACTGAAGGTTTGAAGACTATTCTGGTGCCTGAAACATCAGAAGTCGGTTTGGTGACTCTGTGTCAATACACTTCTTTGTATTTTTAGGGGCAGATCTCCTCGTTTGTTCAGAAGCATCTCCTAAAAACGAGCAAATCAATCAGACAGCTTTATGGAGCAGGTGCTGACGCTGATGGCAAAGTCAGAGAGTAAGTGTGTTTGATATTTTAAGAGCCATGATCTAAATCTGTATAATGACATCAGTTTGGTTCAGGCTTTTGTAACAGACTGTCTGATCTAGGTGCCAACTTCAAGTGATGCTGAGGCTGGAGCTGTGCCGTCTTCTGGCTTCAGAGCCGCCCGACTCACTGGAGGCTGATACCATGACTGAGGAGGTGAGTTGGTTTGAAAATCTAGTTTTTAGTGTTTTTGACACCTTCTAAACTAGAACTACAGGCATTCTGTGGATGATATGACACCTTTAATGTTAAACACAGGTTCTTCAACTTCCACCATATTAAAGATGAATTAGTTGGGCTGGGTATCGGTTATAATTTCCAGAAACAATTCGATTCAATTCACAAGAGCCTGAATCGATGAGATTCTGATTTTTTTTTCAATTCTTCAGTTAAATTACATTTTTAGTTCACACATTTGTTAAGAAACACATTAATAACCTGCATGAAGCCCAATGAGGAAGATTGTCTTTGTGATTTTGGGCTATATAAATAAAATTGAATTAATCTTCTAAATGTTTAAAATATATTTATATTAATCTGATCCAGTTCACATACTGTAAGTCAGTGAAATACTGAGATTGTTAATATCACACAGTGTTCCATGATTCTCTAAAGCAGAAGTTCTAACTAAAGTGTTCAGATCATTAACATTGTAAACATTGTTCTGCTTCTCCTGGAGGGAGTTTCAGTTTGGACACTAGGTGGCGATCACGCTATAGCATTACACCTTATTCCAGAAGAAAATAGGAGGAAAAAACAATGTTTTGGTCCACAAATTGTTACTTTAAAAAATATTTCCGTTAAAGAGTTTATAAAATTCATACCTGTGAGTTTATAAAGATGTTTATTTAGTCAGTGACGTATGTTTAGGTCAACCAAACGTTAGCATTAGCCCGTCTTATGGGAAATTCCATTAAATGTTAGCACCAAGATAGCGGACTTTAGCTTCATATTTTAAATCAATTTATTCTTTTTGTGACTGGATTATTGATCTATTAATCTTAAATTGATCAATCGATTATGTTATTGCATTCCTATTAATTAATGCATTTGTAAATGTTGTGTTTTCAGGCGGCAGAGATGCTCAGGATTATCTCTCTAACTAAAGATCCGGTTTTCCTTTCAAGATTTCTACTTGATGAAGTCGTCCCTGGGTAAGCCTGTAGAGATACGAGATGTTTTCTAATAAAAAAATTTAGTTATTGTTCAACTCCTTACAAAACCTTAGAACTAAATGAAGTTAATTTATTGCATTCTGGTCAAACATTAAGAAAACACAGACTTTAATCATTAAGAAAACCTTTTCAGAAAGAAATAAAAACGTTGTTTCTTTGCGTCTCTGCAGGTTTTTGAATTCAGTTCCCAGAGATCTTGCAAACATCTACCACAACTTGGGAACTCAGTTGCCTGAAGTTTTGATGGCTGTTTTGCCGACTGACTTCTTCAGCGATGAATCCATCAACAAGGACAGCATCTCTCCCTCCGTCTCCTCGTCGGCCGCGTCAGCCTCCAACTTGGCGTCTAACGGCAACGGTGGTCTGCAGGACCTGAGAAGTCGCACTGCAAGTAGGAAAAGGTGAGGCTGGCAGTTAGCCTGGAAGACATGGTTATAAATAACCGCTGGGATTGGGAAATATATCAAAACAACAATGGTTTTTCTGTAAGCCAAAGTGCAGTTTACGCTTCTCTCTCTCGCAACAACCGTTATGTTAGCGAACGGGGAAAAACTATCCAACTCCTTACTTGTTAGAAAGTTTGTTTTAATGCCACTAAAAACTCTTCTTGAGTCCTTTTCTGCATCTCTTAACGTCATCCCAAAAGCTCTATTGTTATTTCAACAGAATTCTCTTAAAGACAGTCACATAACTCCACAACAACGAGACACGGAAACTCATTCAAATGTGGTCGGAGAAGTGATAGACCGCAGCGTATCCATCTTTCTCTTCTGTTCTGACCTGCCTCCATAACTGCTGCCCAATGACTGAAGGGATCTTTAGTCACATGGTTTTGTTTACAAAGTTTGGTCCGAAACAGAAGTCTCCGTTTGGCACCAGTTTGAATACAGACCAAACACAAGGTTCAGGACTCGATCCGGAACAAATAAGCAAACTCAGGCTGGACCAACGGACCTTTCCGGTCTGAATACACCCTTTGTGAAGAATAAAAAAGTGAAAAACGTTTCTCTTCTCATTAGAAGCGGGATGTTGACTCGTCATCGGAGCACCGCAGAATCATCGCAGAGTTTTCGTCAAGTTGAGATTCCCAAGAAGGATTCAAAAGCAGTAAGAAAACGATTAACTCACTTCAGAACGTAAATCAAATATGTTATAGTTGAATAAAGGTATGTTGCTTTAAAAAAACACACACATATTTATATATATATGTATATATATATATATATATATATATATATATATAATATATATATATATATATATATATTATATATATATATATATATATATATATATATATAAATATTATAAGAAAGTTATGATAAATTATAAAAAGAATGTCATTCTGTTGAATTTAAGTTCTCATAAAAACTTTATCATCTACTCCGGCTTGAATTTATCAGCTGACATAATGTTATGTGACTAAATAACAAGCTTTCCTGATAACTGTAATTCTGTTAGCCCAAAACAGAAAAACCTGCAGTGGACCTTCAGCCTCAGAAACAAGAAGCAAAAGGTATGAGCACAAACATACACGAGGAACTGTGTCACTGACTGCTACATGATATGACTGAGGATTTGAAACGACTGAAATAGCAGATCCTCTGGGCTTTTGCAAAGTTCACAGTAGTTTGATGACATTTTGCAGGTTATTTTTCTCTAAGCTCAGAAAAAGTTTAATCTTTCTGTGTTGCAGAAAATTGTAAGTAAAAAAAAAAGTAACCAAAGTGAAATTTTTATTTAACCTTTATTTAACCAGGTAAGTTATTAAGAACAAGTTCTTATTTACAATAACGACAAATTGAATCAAATTAATTCCAAATCAATTGAATTTTAGATTGTGCCTTTTAGCTAAGTTTTTTTTTTTTAGTTTCTGACATAAAAACAACAATAGATAACTATATACACTTGCTAACAAGTATAGTCATTCATTCAGGGATCTTTTATTTGACAGAACGATAAACACCAGACAAAATTATTGATTACTTTTGAATTATTTTATTCATGGTTTTTATTATTACATTTTTAAAATATTTTTACACGAAAAAAGTGGTGTGTTATACGGTAAATAAATAAAATCATTGCACTTTGGCACCCCTTCCGGCAGATGGCGCAATAGGCGCCCGCCTAGGTCGCTTATGCCCAGGGCCGGCCCTGCATATTTTAGAGTGAGCTGGACAGAACTTGAATCTTATTTAAACCTACTTCCTCATATTTATTTAGAGATGACGACAAAAATACAAAACAGCAAAATCCACACAATACATTGATGTAATCAACATAATTGTCTGTCAATCCTCAGCATGTCATCACAGTCAGTAAATGACAAGACATTCTGTTTCCCTGGGAAGACATTTGTTGCCTTTCAGTGGGAATATTTCTGTCTCAAACTCTTAACTCCTATCTGCATTTGATTGTTGTGAAGTAAAAACTAAAATAATTAAAACAATATATCATAACACGCACATTACTCCACAGAAGTGACGAAAGTCCGAAGAAATCTTTTCAACCAAGAAGTCGTTCCTCAGCCAAAAAAGTCCAAACTGTCCCGGAGCCAGTCTGTGTCTGCAGTGGAAGGACTGAAGCGCAAGCGGCCTGATGAGACTGAAGGTAGAAAGAAACCTTCATGTAAAGGTCTGGAAGATGGAGCTTTCTGTACATGTAGAGACTTCATGGAACATGTTTGATTCCAGAGAAACACAAACTTCTTACTAAGAAAGTTTGTGGCACCCCCGTCCACAAGCAGGTGTCCAGTCGACTGCTTCATCGCCAAAAAATAGGAAGGTTGGTTTGGAAACGGTCTGGTACAAGGATGGTTTTTAAATGTTTTAATCAGGTAATAAAATATTGTCCGTAATTTTAAATATTTTTATAGGAGATCTGACATCAGTGAAGATTTTATTGTGGAAGAATCTCCAGTAAAACCAGCAGAAGGTATTTCATATTCCAGTTTTTTGATTGACTGATCACAATGTTTGCATTGTACTTAATCTACATCAGTTTTAATATTTTTTTTACCAAAAACAATTTTGATGATATTTGTCTGTCATTTTAAGAATAAAATAGGAACTTAAGGATCTTTTAAATAAATTATATTAATGATATGTATAATAGTCTACCATTGGTTCAACAATTGTAATTCATTTTTCAAAATTGTGAATTTATTCTCTTTATTGTTTAGTTTTCTTACATCAAATAAAAAGTTCTATTAATTGTGATGTCTCTCAAATACTGAAAGTTTATTTGATTTTCTTTTTATTCTCAATTGGAACTTAATTTTTGTGTACACAGAATTTCACTAATTATTCAAATGTCATCCTAAAATCAAAGCATGTGTTTGTGTTTTTGTCAGAGCTCAGAAGGAGTCCAAGGATCCAGAAGTTTTCCAGAAGACACTCCAGCACGTTCTACTCGTGCTCTCAGTCTCGCTCTCGTAACCTGGACAGAGCTCTTTCGTCGTCGCAGCTTTCTCTGACTGATGTCAAAGCCTGCGAGGTTAACGTGAAAACGGTCAAGTCTCCACTGAGACTTCTCTTTGGAGCTGCTCAATCTCCGGGCCGTGGTCAGCCTGCAGGAACCAGAAGCAGCAGAACTCCTCTTTCCGCAGACTCCAGTGTTTTTGAGGTAAAAGCTTCATATAGATCACACATGTCAAAGTGTCAGTCAAGACCCGGGGGCCGGATCCGGCCCTCCAGATCATTGTATTTTATTATTATTAACGCCCTGATGTTATCTTGTGCTCATTTCTATCTTGTATAATTTAGACAAAATATATTTTTTCAGAGAGTAAAATATTGAAAGTTATTTAACTTTGAAGTTGATTTATTCTGGAATAATATTCTTGCTTGTTTTTATGCATAGTTACCGTTTTAAAGTTCTAAAAATTGACATTCTGCTTTTTTTTGAGTTTAGCTAATATTTCAGCTACATGCTAGCTGCTTTAGATAATTTAGACTTTTTTGATGTTTAGCTATTTTTTTCAGCTATTTTGACTAACCTTTTTTTTGTTTGTTTGTTTTTTTAGTTTTTTAGGCTAATTTGGCATTTAGCTAATATTTTAGCTGACTATCAGCTTCGGCGTTTTTAGAAATCAATTTCAGCATCTTCATCGGCCAAGTTCAGCTTACAGCATTTACACTAGCATTATTGCAGGTAATGCTACATTTCTAGTTTGTAATTATGGTTTAAAGTTACAGTTTTAAAAATGTAGTTTTAGATGTTGAATCAATGTTTATCCTGTTCGGCCCTCGACCTAAGATGTGTTTGGGATTTTGGCCCCCTGTGTGAGTTTGACACTCCTGTTGTATTGGAGGGAAAGGCTTAGTGAATTTAAATAGAGAAAAACAAAAGACTTCTCCCAATAAATGAGGGATATTGTTATTTACATGAGTGCTTTTTCTATATTTATGCCCCAAAAATGATAAAATAGCCGCAAATAACAAACACTGACCATGTCAATAACAGGTGTTTCCATCATTTGCTGTATAGCAGCTTGACAGAGACGTCGCCTGATCCTCGCGAGACTCGTGTTTTTATCTGAAGAGTTCCGCTCTTCCACAAGTGCTACATGCAGTTCTACAGGTCACTTGGAGACTCGCAGACTACATGCACTAACTTGGATTATTTCCGTTTCATTTATTTTCTGATCTTGAAGGAAGTTTTATTTTGGAAAAATTCCTGATTCCGTTCACGATTTCCGTCTTGCTCGCATGACTAAAAGTGGCTAACTAGCACAGGTATCTGGATTGCTGAGCCAAAAGCTAAAAATCGAACAAAAACCAAACAGTAAAACGTGTTTGGAAAGTTTCTTCGAGGAGAAATGATTCAGTGAGGAAACTGAAGAAGAACAATAAAGCTGCTGTCTACAGAGAAAACCAGGAGTCTTCCTCCACATATGGAATTATTGAGACAGTTGTTCTCATGTAGCAGAAACTGCTCTGGCTAATACACGGTGGCAGACTCGACTGTTTCACATGCAGATAATAAAGCTGGAGACACTGTGGATTCATGTTTATATTATATTTGGAAAATAACCAGTTGATTGTTTTATTTTGCTTTAACAGTTGAATAGCTTGTTTTGTTAATGTTTGGCGTTAAATTTGTTTCCATCGCAAGCCTCCACTTTGAGGTTAAAGGAAAGATCTTCATCACAAAGTTCAAACATTTGGCTGAATTAGGTTCAGAACCTTTAGCACAGAAAATGTTCCTTTGTGCTGAAAAAATACTCAATGAGTGAGGATTTCTGTAAAGACAAACTATGATCGATCTTTTTGCCCCGGAAGATAATCGGAACCTGGATTGATCCTTAAAATGGCATTTTTTTAATGTTTCCGTGATGGAATTCTTTCAAATTAAAAAACAATTTCTACAAATAAGCAACTTTGTTTCACTGAATCTTCATCCCCTGTTTAAAAATATCTGATGTTTTTTTTTAAGACTTTTCACAAAATTTCTTGTTGTAGCCTTTTATTTTGAAAATCCGTTTTCAGGAACCAGACGTTTTAAAATACCAACTTTGACCCCATTCAGACCGGGCCGTTAAATGTTGTCTAATTTAAACCGATTCGTGGCCCAGAAAAGGTTGGAGACCACTGCTCTACGGGGTCAAGGTCAGAGGTCATTGCTGGTCTGACCAAATGAACCACTACCACTTCTTAAAGTCCAGCTGTGACAATTCTGTCACCATGTGTTGGAGGATCATCCACTCCTGGGTCGGTCACAAACTCTGTCAGTAGTTCTGAGTCTGCTGATGAGACTCGGGTTCACCTGACTGTCTTCTGGAGAACCTGAAGGTGCTCCGAGCAGGTGGAGCTGCTCGTGTCTGTGTGAATGATGAACTCACTGGTAAAATCAGCTCTTATACTCATGCACTGTTGACGTTGATGCCACATTTTTGGCCTGAATAAGTAAGTAGAAGAAGTATCTGTCAAGTGAAACAAGCACTGAGTTTTCACAACATCCCTAACTGAATGTCAGTCGTGTATGAATGAATTTGAGCTACAAGTGTTCAGTTTAGTTTTCTAACACATTTTTTGTTTATTCTTGTTTTAGAGTCCAAACAAAACTCCTACCAAGTCACCGAGCAGACGTGGAGCAGCTGTTACTGATAGTTTTGTCCTCGGTACTCCTTCTACTCCAACAACCCCCAAAAGCAAACCTTCAACCAGGACGCGGACCCCGTCAGGCGCAGAGACTCCAGCAGAAGGCGGCTCTGGACTTGCTATGACTCTGAGGAGCAGTCCTTTCACACCTCTAGATCTAGAGGCGCTCTCCAAGCAGAGCCCCATGAAAAGCCCTTTGAAAGGGATCCTCAAGACTCCCGTCAAAACTCACACAGACTGCCCCCCTGGAATGGGACTGCGCAGCGGTCAGGCTTTCAGGACTCCTAAGAAAAGTGTCACCTGGTCTCCTTCTCCACAAAAACTGAAAAAAGTCGAAAATGTTTTGTCCTTTAAAGTACCGGAGTCGCCCAAAACTGCATCTCACAGTTGCTCTGGGATTCTGAAAACACCCAGCAAGCTCAGCAGTCCTGTCCAGAGTTTAACTCGAGCAATTTTCACAACACCAACCAAAATCTGTCAAGTCAACCTTGTGAGGATGCCTGACCAGGCTCTCCTGACCCCAGAGAAAACTTCCAAATTACCTACAACACCCGAGAAGGACGAACATTGTAGTCCTCCAGGAATGTCAAAGACGGCCAGTCCTGGACAGCAGACGATGACTCGATCAGGTCAAACTCCACAAAAAGATGCTTCTCCCTCTGAGGGTTCACCTCCTTCACTCAAATGTACCTCAAAGGTGTCGAAGGAAATGGAATCCCCTCCGACCCACAATCTAAAGCTACAACCTGAAGAGAACATCCACTCGAGCTCACAAGAAGACGTCTCTTCTTATTCGTCCAGCTTCCACACAGACTGTTCCTCTCAAGGCAACTCTGCAACAACTGACAGTGACAGTCTGGATATTGTTGATGCTGCAGTTGTGAAGTCTCAGTTCAGTGGAGGGCTCAAGATGAACATTAGCTTCTCAAGAAAGTCTTCAGTGTCTGGAGGAAAGCTGGAATCCCCCAAACATGCCGGAGGTCCCAGCAGGAGCTACGGCTTCAGACAGACTCCAGACCGCCAGCAGAGAGAGGCCGCCGCTCGTTTAGGGTACAGTAACGAGTTCCCCCGATTCTCAACCCCGAGAGGTCCCAAAAGACTGGCTCAGCCAAAGGAAAGTCCTCTAACATACCAAGTGGAGCTGGAGATGCAGACGTCAGGCCTTCCCAAGCTCAGAATCAAGCGCACCGACTTCCCGTCAGATAGAAGTCCTCCTGTTGGTCCTTCTGGAGCTTCAAAACCTCACTTTGAGAGCCCCCTGGCTCTGTTACCTAAACACAAAGATGCTGGCTGTGTCTCGCCGTCTGTCTGCGCTCACGCCACACCAGCCAAGAGCACGCCACTGAAGGGCGTCGGCGTGCAGACGTTCATCTGCCAGTCTTACACCCCGACCCGCCTCCCCGCCGCAGACGTCATCCCCCTCACTCCCTCCCCTCAGCGTGTGGGGAGGGCCCCCCCCGACAATCTGAACAGCTGGCCCCGCAGAAAGAGACCCAACGTGGAAACCAAAGAGCGGCAGCCGAAGGTCGACCCTCAGCTGGACGAGCTGCTGGAAGAGGCGGAGCTTGGCGTCGGGAGGTTGCAGGACATGGAGGACACTGAAGAACTTCCTGACAGGAATGCAGAAGAACCAGGATTCAACTCCAAACCAATGGTTCCCCGTGGAGCTGCTCTCTCACCGAAGGAGGATTTTTACTGGACAGAAAAGCTGACTGAGCAGAACAACCCTCACGGGACGGGCTCGGACGTTTTCTGGTTCCATGAAAATGGAGATTCCAAACCGAGTAAGTGAAGCACTTGATATTACACCGTTTACAGTTTCTGAGTAAATGATGTCATTGATGTGTGGGAGTCTAAAAGAATGAAAGCCGTCCCACCAGCAACTCTAAAGAACGGCTGCTGCTCTGCAGAAACTGTCCTAGAAAACGACAGGTTTAGATTCTGCCTTAAAGATGATGGAAGGTTGGGTCATTAGGATGAGTTTTCTAATCATGCTCCAGTTTCTGTGATTTGTCTGTTTTCTGTATTTCAGCAGTCGAGACTCCGCCCAGTTCAAAGAAGATGAAGACGGTGACGGCCAGCGGCATTTTGGCCCTCACCCAGTCCCCGCTGTTGTTTAAGAGCAGAGCAGGCTCCAGCCGTCTGAGGAGATCCGACTATAAACGTAAGTAGGGATGGAACATTCACTGTTTTAAACTCACAATTTCAGTTTTTTCCTGTTTTTTTCTCAACACAATAAATTAAAAGTATTTTAAGGCCAAGTACATTTTCTTTTTGCCCCTTATACCAAACTGTCTGTTTTCCTACAAACAGAAATGATTCAATGCAAATAAACGATAATACATAATATTGAAATGATACACATGCGACCCCCCCCACACTCAGCGCAAACCCCCAAACAAGGCCAAGAGAATCTGGCCACAGAGAACAAATATGGCGCTGGAAGTCCCTCCCCCTGCCGGAGCCAGTGGCAAAAAAAGCTTATGACCTTTTTTCCCCTTTTCTTTTCTCTTTTATCAACCCTTTTTGGCCTTTTTTTCTCTGTGACACTCGGTCATGGAGGAGAAAACGGCCTTTTGTCGACTTTTTTTCCAGAGGTAATTGGGTGTAGTTATACAAATGTGAACACGTGTCAATGTTGACTTGAAAAAAATTATACAATTACCGTTCTCTGTGCATTGGAAGCTCATCTTTCACACTTAAGACAGTTACAGTTTATTCACATTTAAAAGCTGATAGTCCTGAAAAGTTTTTAAGACATCATTTTGGAAAGGATTTCCTAAAGTTGAGGACATTTCTGCTGACACAACTGGCCAAAGTTGCGATTTCCTCTTCTGGCTAGAGATTGATTCTGGCGCCATCTTGCGTGTGACCAGAGGCCGCTCCACGCAGCTGCTGCTCACGCTTCCTCACGCGCAAATGAGCATTCACGCGCAGCTTGCAGAGAAAAGACAGTTAATGAAAAAAGAATTAGTCAGAAGGGAAACGGTGGTGAAGCCGTGTCATTACCCATGACTCTTATCACGGGAGATTAGTCAAAGTTGCATGAAAATGTAAAGTTGCTGGGTGAGGAACAAATCTCAGCTTTGCTTGAAGTTGTGTTAAGGAAGGCGCAGATGAAGAACACACAGCCATCCACTATGCACACACTCACACACTGACAGCAAGCCTGCATGGACTAATGTCATCAGTTCTGCATTTCTAAATGCAACATATTTTTTATTTTTCTGCAACGATGAACATGTCGAGTCTGAATCTTCTTTTAACTGATTCACAAAGAATTGTTGCGTCTTAAACGTAAGTGATGCATGGAAACCAACCAGCCCTCAAAACTGAGGGTTTCCTCAGCTTCTACCAACAATAAAATGTAACAAATGTATTCTGTTTACTATAATGTAGATGTTTTTTTTAATTATGGTAAACATGCACCAAGACTACAAGCTTTAACTTGTTAGAAAGTGTATAAAAATACTTCTTAAACCAAGTTTGTAATCAGCTGCGTTGCTTGCTAATGGTGTTTGTTTTTTCCTCCAAACACCATGTTCTGGGAAACCTCTAATGCTATCTTCATATCGAGCATATGATGCACGTTCAAGAACGCGCTTGAACATGGATTCTTGAACTCAGCACACAGTGTTCACACTGGACTGTCCTTACTCCATATGTACACACAGTTGGAAGAGGTTTGGTGTGAAATGTCAAAGTGGTATAAATCTCACAAGTCTTGCTTCAGAGTTTTTCTTTCACAGCTCTATTCCGATATATGAAAGAGAATCCCGTCTGGACCAAAACCACAACTATTCATTTTTCCTTCATGATCACTTTGAGGCTTCCGGACCAAATCAAAGTTCCTGATGGGTCAAAGTTCAATTGGTTTAACTTTCAACAGACTTAAACATGCGGTTGCTTGAACATGCGTCACCGAGGCTGTTGTGAACGTAGCATAAAGTGGGTTTAGGCTGGTAAGAAAAAAAAGCTCTTTAGTTTGTGCTGGACGGTAAACCACGTGGTTCATCTTTTAAAGCAGGGATGTCAAACTCAATCACACAAAAACACACCTTAGGTCTGGGACAGAACAGGATAAACATTTATTGAACACTCTAAAACTACATTTTTAAAACTTTAGAACTGTAACTTTTTAACACATTTATGAGCTAGATAAAACGCATTACCTGCGATAATGCTAGTGTGAATGCTGGAAGCTGAAACTGGTCACTAAAGATGCTGAAATTGATTGCTAAAAAGTATGAAGCTGATAGCTGAAAACGCTGAAGCTGATAGTCAACTAGAATATTAGCTAAATGCCAAATTAGCTTAAAAAAACGTAGGTTTGCCAAAAAAGCTAACATATACTGTAAAAAATAATTAAACTTCAAAATATTCTTAAAGAAATCCTTAATTAGCCGAAACATCTAGCATGTAAATATTAGCTAAACTCCAAAACATCATTGCCAAAACAATTCAAAACTCTAGCAGAATGCCAATTTTTAAAACTTTAAAACCATAACTTTTTAACATGATTATGAAAACGATATAAAATATTACCTGCGAAAATGCCAGGTAATAAATCTGTGATTGGAAAAATAATCTCAAGTGACAGTCTGAGTAAATCAGTCTTCAATTTTGGATGCTCCGCTCTTTTCAAGCGTGGGAAAAGTGCAGACAAAATTAGGTAACACTTGACAGAGACTGTAAAACATTATATTCATCATCTTTTGGTGTGACGTTTCTTTGGAGGTAGATAGCTGTTACCATTTCTATTATTTAATTTTTGTTCTGTTGTTTACAGCAATTCTGCACTAAATAATGGCACTTCTGATCATGATTACTATTGTTAACATTGAATTTAAAGATAATTCCAATTCAATTTGTGTCAACGCTTGTCAAAGACACAACATTAATAATTTAAGCAATGTTGCACAAAAGTGTCTATAATTTGTTGTTCAAAATAAGACACAAGTTGTTTATTATGATTGTGTATAAGCTAAAAAGAACAAATGGGGATATATTTTCCCAAAAATGTGTCCTTTTGTGTAATGTTGGTCATTAGAGAGGATTTTTACCAATATTGCAGTATCTGGATATTATCGATATCGTGTGCCATGTATCGCGTATCGTGAGCTACCCTGTGATTCCCTGCCCTGTTTAGCTAAAACAGCTAGTATGAAGCTGAAAAAAGCTAAACTTCAAAATATCCTAAAAACTCAAAAAGGCTGAAATTAGCCAAGCATCTAGCGTGTAGCTGAAATATTAGCTAAACTGCAAATTATCCTGAAGAATCTTGGTAAATGCCAAAATAGTCCAAAAAGCTAACAGAATGACAATTTTTAAAACTTTAAAACCATAACTTTTTAACCAAAATATGAATAATAAAAAGGCTGGAATATTATTCCATATTAAATCAACTTAAACCTTAAAAAGCTTTCAATATTTTACTCTCCGTAAAAATATATTTTGTCAAAATTATACATTATATGCAGCAGCAATTCATGCACACACCCAGATAACTGGAATCACAACAGGGCCCACACAACACAAAATCTCCTTGTTCGCAGATGATGTTATTCTGTTTTTAAGTAATCTACTTCATCAATCCCGGCGGTGCTGGAAGTGATCCGATCCTTTGGGAACATATCAGGATATAAAGTCAATAATTCAAAATCCTCAATTTTATTGTTAAATTCTATGGAAAGGCGAAATCCCACTTCAAAAACATCTCACTTCCAAGTAGTAGACAGTTTTGAATACTTGGGAGCCATAATTGTGCCAAAGCTGGATCAAGTTGTCCAACTTAAAAGAAAAAAATCAAAGACTCAACAGATAAGTGGATGAGGCTACCATAACTATACTGGGAAGAAGCAGTATTCTGAAAATGAATATATTGCCTAAACTATTATACTTATTCCAAAATACCCCCATGGCACCCCCTCCAGAACTATCTGCCTGGTTAAAGAAAATTACAGTCTTTATTAGGAACAACAGAAAACCCAGACTCCGCCTTACCTTGCTCTATTTACCATTTGACCGAGGGGGAGCTAAAATGGCCTAAATTTGAGTTTTACTTCTGGGCCACACAACTGTTATGTTTTATTTCTCTAATGAGAATAACCCACACTGGGTAGAAATCGAATCCCACAATTTAAATATACCTTTACCTTCATTCATATATTCTGATCAAATAAAGACAAAAACAAACCAAAAACCTTTTCTTAAAACACATGATGAAGGTCTGGTACAATGTCAAAAAATACTTCAAATACTTCAAATACTACCCCATCCCTGGCGAGGGGGGATGGAAACCCTCGGCCTAGTGGTCTTGTCTCTTGGGTGCCGGTCTCCTGGGCTCTGTGACCTCCTCGCCACGCTGGGAGAGGGATCCCCAAGATCTAACGGGGGATCAAACTACATCGGAGCCATGGGGTGTCCAGGTCTCGGTGGTTCGGGTTCCTGTCCCGGCTCTCGAGAAATGGGCCTCTCCGGGACTCCATCAGTGGGTGTGCCTGGTCGGGCCTTGTTAACATCATTCCTCTGGGACCCTCGTTCCTCTTGGGTGTCTCTCTGCTTGGCGGGGGTGGGCGGCCCCTTCCCGGCTCGCCCCTGAACCTCCCGCGGCGGGCGCGGGCGGACGTCTGGAGCATAGAAGCGGGTCATCCTGGGGAGCTCTGGCTCGTGCCTGGGTGGGCGGGGGGATGCTCGGCGCTGCTGGGTGGTGGTGTGCTGCTCCTCTGGGGTTGGGGGGCTCTCCGGGTGTGGGGCCTTGTGTTGGCCCTCTGGGCGTGGTGGGGGGATTGCTGCTCTGGCTGGGCGGGGGTCCGCGCTCTCTGTGCTCCCGTGCCTTCCGGCTCTCGGGCGTGGGGGCCTCCGCGGCGGTCCCGCGTGCCCTGGTCTGGGTGTATGGCGGGATTCTGCGGCTGACTGGTTCTCTCCATGGCTCCATGGCGGGTGTTGGGGGGCCCGTGCTGCTGCTGCCGCCCCGGTGGGGGGCCTTGGCGTGGGGATGGCCGGGCTCTCTCTCCTTCTATAGATTCCATCAACATTCACATCAGCAAAACATAAAGACTCACCTGAGCACAGGTGTCAGCTCACCTCGCACTAACAGAATGTGTGATGGAATGAAAGGCTTTATTTGTGTCAGCTTCTATGATTGTGTGTGAGCTGCAGTGGTATTGTGTTCATTTTTGACAACTTTAAAGGTAAAGATTATTTTAGCCAAAAGGTATGTGTGTAACTGAGTGTGTGTGTAGACAGGCCCCGCCCATTCCAGATTGTTATTTAGACCTGGTTGTTATAGGATGTACTACTCTGTGTTACCTTCTTTGTTATCTTAACCCACTCTTTTACCCCCCCCTTGTTTCCGTCCGGTCCAACGAAAAAAAAGAAAAAGATACAACATAATTAAAATAAAGTTTAGCATGAAATACAACAGGGGTTTATTAAGTATAAACCCCTGTTGGGACAATAAAATCTGTCCACGCAAGAGGCTCTCAGCCCGTATCTGCTTGCTCAGCTGTGGACAGGACAAGTTAAAAAAAAAAAAAAAAAAAAAAATACTTCAAAGAAGAAACCGCTTTGTCACAGTTTAGCCCGATCTGGGGTAATCAGCTCTTTGTGCCAGGAAGATCAGATGCAACATTTAAAATGGACTTCAAACAATGAATAACCTGGACCCATCAAAGTCAAACACCTTTATGTCCTTTGGGGATCTCAAATCTATCTTCAATCTCAATAAAAAACACTTTAAATATCTTCAGTTAAGAAGCTTTGAGTACAAACCAAAAGAATCTTAACAAAGTTCCTCTCTCACAGTTAGAAACTTTAAGGATAAAAAACAAATTAAGAAAAGGCATTATTTCAGACCTTTATAACCTGTTGATATCTAATGTATCAGAGAAGTCAAAAGGTAAATGAAAATCATGGAATGATGACTTGTCACTTAAGATTAATGAAAACAATTGAACAAGGTCATGTGTTGAGGTACAAACTATGTCTATTAATAGCTGATTGACTATACTACAGTTTAAATGGTTAATGTGTCTGTATACTACTCCAGTGTAACTAAATAAATATAATAAGAACAAACCAGATGTTTGGTAAAATGTGGAGAAAATGTGGGAGTGTCACAAAATACAAAGTTTTTTGGCAGAAGTTAAAATCACTATAGAAAAATTAATCTTATAACAACTTATATTGAGTCCTGCCTTATTCCTGTTGGCTGTATCCAGCAAAACACAATTTTAGAAAAACAGAGACTACGTTTATAGATATCAGTTTAAAAGATGTATCGCACAGGCTTGGAAAAATATCAACAGACCCAGCATAAACCAGTGATTTAAATGTTATATTGCCTTCCCCCTAGAAAGATTAATGTATATTCACAAAACCAAACACCTTTTTGAGGAAATTTGGAGACCCTTTATCAATTCTATTAAAAATCTAGACCAAACAGATGATCCAACTGGTTTTTGATTTCAACTGCGTAAAATTTTAAGACGTCAGATTGTAGGTTTTTTGTTGAGGATTGCTGTAACAATGTCAGATATTAGTTAAGAGAAGCTGTGCTTATTGATAAGTTATTATGTTTGTTTTATTTTGTGTGGTTTATAGCAAAAAGTCATATGATTCAGCCTCTTATATTCACAAGAAAAATGTAACTAACATTACCGGAGTTACTGTTTTATGACTCATTCTTTAATAAAATTTTGTGGTTAAAAAAAAGAAAAGAAATAAGCACAAAATAACATTGGGTCATTAATAACAATAAAATAAAATGATCTGGATAGAATTACCCGGAGGGCCGGATCCGGCCCCTGGGCCTGGACTCTGAAACATGTTCTAAAGGGTTAAAGAGTGAGTGAAGGTCTAACAAAACCCTTGTTAAAAAGTGTGTCGTTTTCCTCTAGAGCTTCTCTGTGCTCCGGTTCCAGCTCGTGAGTCTCTAAACATCGTGTTGATTGTTTTCCAGAAGCAGCATCTTCAGAGAACGCTGAAGCTGATGGAGAGGACTTCTCTGACTCCAACCCTCCAGTCACACACTCGAGAACAGGAAAGACCTACAGCAGAAAGAGACTCATTCATTGAGCCCAAACAAACACAAGGAGGCGGCAGAGCGAATAGTTAAGAGTCCATTCTTCAGTGTTTGACAGTATTTCTGAAAGATGTTTTTCAGCATCACTTCAGAGGGTTTGGGGATCTCGTTCTCCTCAATCTGCTTCACAAGCATTTTCACATTTTCTGTTCTGACAGGAAATTTTCTTTTAGAATTATTGACGATTTGTTTATTTTAAAGTTTGTTCCTAAACAGCCTTTCCTATTTCATATTTAATTATTTCATTTTGTTATTTATTTAAGTCAACTCCTATAAATTTAAAAATATTGTTTTAAATAATTTTAACCCTTTTTTTTCTTTCAAAAAGTATAAAATCAATCAAATGTTGTAAATGTGTCTATATGGTTGTAAAAATGTTATTCATTATAATGTAAATAAATATTCATTTCTTATTTGATTGTATTTTATTTGTCCTTGAATGTTAAAGTTGATTAAAGCAATCACTGATTTCTGAGCTCAAATTTATGATCAGTGATCATACAAATCATTAAATATTTTTGTGACAAGTATCCTATAAAATGCTTCAACTCCAAGTTTGATTCTTATTTTTTATTATTAGATACTTGTTAATATAGGATGGTGTCGCGGGTGTCCTCAAAATGCAGCAGCAATAGTGGTTGCAGAGACGCCAAGGTTGAATCTTCTTTTATTAAAGAGGAAGAGCACATCAGCATAAGCTCCACCCCAAACATTTTCACTTCCCTTTAAATCCACTATGCCCCTCCTAGTGGGCGTTGCAATCAATTAACAATTAAACGGCAAACAGCCAGACAACAACTTCTCATGAGAAATAAACAAAAACATTTCTCAGACTAACTCAAAATCATCATCTGTTGTAAACAGGAGTTCCATGTCCCACCTTAAAATAGAAAGAGGCGGAGTCAGGTAAGTCACGTGACCGGCAGGATTGACTTTGATATTAAAAGTTTTCAATCTTACAGCTGAATAAAGTAATTTTACCCTCTATTACCTCACAAAGACTTGTTCTTTTACTGTGTAGTTTTTGAAAAAAATAGTAGTTAAACTTTGCATTCTAACATTTTTCTTGTCAAAAATGCAGTTTAACGACTATTTATTTTAACTATGCAATAGAAGTACACAAGTCTTGGTGAGGTAATAGAGGGTGACCTGTTGACCAAAGTCTTTTTAAAATTACTTTATTTAACTTCATTATTTAAAAACTAAATATTTCTTCATAAGAAATTACATAATAAATAACTGATTATTAGTACAAATATACACTGATAGTATACGTAGTTTTGTTATAGGATTTTTTTTCTCTCTTTTGCGTTTTACTTAGGCACGGGTCTTCCATCGAGTTTCTTGCTCTACCGTAAACCGTGTAATACGGGCGCACGACATTTTTGTAGCGCGTCTCAGCGAACAGCGGCTCACTTGACCGCAGCAATGAACTCGTGACAAAAAAGGGCTTAATAAGTGTCTATGGATTCTCTGTGATAATCTTAGTGTGAATGGTTTTTGCTGAGAGTAGTTTTTTCTGAAGACGATGAAGCTTTTTGCTGAAAATGGTGACGCAATTTACTGTAATCGCTGAAGGGATTCGCTGTAAATGCAGAAGCTGTTTGCAAAAAATTTGCTAAAAGACTTGAAATTTCATTAAAGAACTATGAAAGCTCTTTGAAGTTGACCTAAATTTCTGAAAAATATGTAGTAGAAGTGCTTGAATGTCTTTAATACATTCCAATTTTGGAAAAATATTTATTGTGTTGCTTAAAAATTCCAATTCTAAAAACCTTAGATTTGAAATTAGCCTAAAAGTTAGCTTGTCGCTGAAATACCAGTTAAACTCTAAAATTCCTCAGTAAACCAAATTAGTCAGGAAGGTTAGCATGTTGCTAAAATAGAAGCTAAACTCTAAGTTAGCTTACAAAAACCTCATTAGATAACAAATTACCCAAAAATGTTAGCATGTTGCTAAAATATTAGCTAAACTCCAATTTATTTTAATGACTATAAAAGATGAAAACATAACCCAAGAATATATTTAAAAGCTTGTTGCTAGTCTATTTAAATTTTTAATACTTTCTCATTCATTTCCTACGGGGTATATTTTGCTTAATATATCAAAAACTATAAAGTTTATGAATACTAAAAGTACAAGCCGTAATGTCCTGAACAAGCTGAACGTTACGATACCAAGATAGCTGAAAGTGCGATAGTTTTTACGTGCCGAAAAACGTACAGAGATGAAAAGGAGAATTACTACATTCACACTACAAAGTATTATCCCTTCTTGCAGGATTGAACGGAATCAGCATTGGAATTGCTGAAATAAGCAAAAATGTGGTAGTAGTATTAAGAGTAGTAGTGCCTTTTTTTATCCAATGAGAAGACTAGTTTAATTTTTTTGGACAGTATTATTAGTTTGTGAAATAGACTTTTGTCAAGAATTTTCAGTTTAGTGACATTCATGTACAATGCACTAGCTTAAAATGGGTTAAATAAGGATTTTTTTTTCTGTTTATGCATGCATAAAGAAAATGACTTGTTTGTCTTAAACCTATGTAATTCATCAAAAAGTAAATTGCTTGCTAAAAAAAACGGTAAGACATATATGAACTAAATTTGCATTAAAAAAAACACACATTTCAATTGCAAAATATGTGAAATGTTTGTATTTTAAAGAACTTTCGAATTTAAAGGCTGTTTAAGGTTTTCCAAAAACTTTAAACTCAGTTTAGAGTTTATCATCTAACGACACCAGAATAAAGTTGGGCCGCCTCCTCACTAAACAACTGCACGTTGTTGCTGTTAATATCTATGTAATCTTGGTTTAAATGCAACATTGTTCTGTAATTGTCTCAGTCATTGCAAACGAGTGAACTTTGATACAACAGCCTTTTTAATCAGATTATATATCTTCTAGAACATCAAATACTTGACTGTACTCTTAGTTTACAACTTAAAAACACATTTTGTTTATATTGTAATGAAAGTAATATTCTTATTTTTGTGCAATTATTATTTTTTATTTTCTGATTTTTTTTTAAATCAAGAAAACTGTAGTGACACAAAAATGTTGAAATTTGTCTTTAAGATGAAATCAAACGTGGAGCGTCACAACGAGGAAGTTCCTGCACGTTCACGACATAAATGACTAGATTTACCGTAATATGCAAGATTTAATAAATATTAAAATTATTTTTTTTCTAAATGCAGTTAAAAATAAATATAAAGTCTCTCTTCTGGAAGAAAGGTAATAATTGGGAAGTGAGGTGAGAATTCATATGCTGCAGGTCCATTCACAAATGCCCTTCAGTATTCTCTTCACGCGCCTTTCCACCACCATCAAAGTAGCGGAAATCAGTTCAATAACTTCCGGTACGGCGCTGATTTCATTTAAAAAAATAAAACGAACCTGATGGAAGACATCATTTTAACAATAAATGTAACAGTTATTTCTACTAAAAGATGAAGTATTAAATCAGATAGAATTACCTAATATTTGCCAACAAGCATAGAAGTACATTTATGTAGAAAAATAAAATATAGTGTCCACAATAAAAGCAGTTTTCACACTTTGATGTTAATCATTTTAATTATTTTTTAACATTTCAGTCTTACAAGTGAGCTCAACTTGAGTGCTGTAAATTGAAGTACTTTACTGACTTTTTACATTTTTCTACAATAAAATGTATGTTTTTTAAGGTTTTATATGATCGCCTTTTTATATAACTTGCAATAAAGAGACAATTTTCTTTTTTTTTTTTATTGTCTAGAACTTAACAAAAAAAAATCAGAATTGATTTATATCATAGCGTCCTCTATTGGAGCAGATACTTTTTCATTTAGATCTAACTGTTTCATTTAAACACCTAAAGCACAAGAATTTAACATGTGAATTTTATTGTGGCTCTTTACCTTTAATGAAAAATTTTAACAATTGATTACATGACAGATTAGTTATTTAAGTTTTATCATTTCTATTATGCCAAACATCTAAGCAAAAAAAAGTTTAATTTACTGTCAGAAATTCTGTGGAAATGTTTTATTTTTCTTTTTAATTTGAATTGAATTGAACTTTATTCACATCCCCAAGGGATAAATTTATCTGTCATGGCATCTAAACATTTGCAAAACAAAAAATTTATGGTCAAATAAAAATATCCAAAAGTTGTTTTCTTTTGGTAAATTAAAGTGGTTAAAGTAAGGAACAAATGCATTTGAAAAAGATTGAAAATGATTTAGAGTTATGTGTTTTGTGCCTCACATCTTAGAGAATGGCAATAATAAGCTCAGTTTATTATTATTTTATTTTTAATAAATAGATTCTACTAATATCTGAGAGTAAAGGGTAAAAATGTCCTGCAGCCCCAATTTTTTGACACAAGATGGGTTTCAATTTGGAAGGAACAAGTGTGTGCTGCTGTCATAAGTAAAAGAAGTTAAAACTGTTGGACACTGATGTAGTTTAATTATTGTAATATTTAAGTTACATTTACACTTTTAATTGACCAAAAAGAAAAAAAAACAACAAAAAAAATTTTGTCTTACAAAGTGAGATTTTGTGGCTCCGGTTTGGTTCTGGTCTATATTAAAATGGTTATTTTAGTGTTAAAGTTTGCAGACCACTGACCTAAAGGAATACAAACATTTCATCATATTGAGGGGATCCGCTTTTATTCTGAAGGAAGTAGTTCCGGTGACGTCGCCCCTGTCTTGTCACCTTGACGACCCCGTTCCACCGTTTTCTCCTTGTAATTCCTTCAGAGGCGCTCCATCCCTGACGCTCCCACCTCGCTCCTACCTGCGCCGTCTTCGCACGTCTGCGGAATCTCATCGAAACATTCGCGAAGGGTCAAAAAGAAGAGGAAAATGGCCAGCAGCTTCTCCAGAATCCTGTCCTCCAGGCGGAACGTCGGGATCCTGTCGGTAGTGGGGGGCTCCGTAACGGCAGCTTTCCTGCTCAACCGGGAGCACGTCAGCGCCGGTGTGCCGGTCCGCAGGATTTACCCCGCGAGGTGACATTTTTATCACAACAGTTATAATTTTATCAGTTCATTGGGGGGATTTTTAAGGTCATTTTTGTCGATATTTGTACAAAATGTATTTGTTTATATGTAATATTTCTGTCCCATTTGCATTAATTAATACCATCTTTTTATAATGTTAGTTCCTCAACCCAATCTTAACATTGCCTTACTAACTAGTAGACAGTGATCTCAAGGAAAATACTAGTTAAGGGCCTGAAGAGTGGTGGCACATTTCATTTTCTTCAGGACACAGAAATAATTCCCCTTGAACTGAAGGTGAGACCTCTTTTTATTAATAGAACAAATAGATTTCTGAGAGAGGATGGAAATCCATCCCAGAAACATTTCTGTGAGATATGAATGCTTGAGAAGATTTCCATCATCAGAAGTGATGCTGTTTGTAAGGTTGTGTAATCACTGTGGTATTAAAGAGTGTGCGTACGTGCTTTAATGCACACCTGCCTGTATTAAGATTAGTAGAACATTAGCTTCTGCTCAAACATCATATCATAAAAGTGTTCACGGCGAGCAGTGATAAAGTCAAAGTACACGTTTAATCTGGACTTCACCTGGATGGTATACCTCATCTTATTGGAAAACTTCCATGTGAAGGTGTCCACATTGTTATGAATGAATCTGGGATAAATAACCAGAGCTAATTCTGTGAGCGTGTTTCTGTGTTTCGTTCTGAAGCTTTGTGCTGATGATAGGAGAGTTTTACTGGTGTAGCTTAAGGGGCCGATATCACGTGTCAAAGTCAAGGGCCGGGGGCCGGATCCGGCCCTCCAGTTCATTTTATTTTATTGTTATTAATGGCTCGATGTTATCTTGTGCTTATTTTTAACTTGTATAATTTTGACGAAATATATTTTTATGGGGAGTCAAATATTGTAAGTTATTTAAGGTTTAAGTTAATTTATTCTGGAATAATATTCCTGCCTTTTTATTATTCATAGTTATGTTAAAACTTGTCATTCTGCTAGCTTTATGGACTATTTTGGCATTTACTAAGATTTTTTTAGGCTATTTTGGAGGTTAACTAATATTTCAGCTACAAACTAGCTGTTTTGGCTAACCTAAGTTTTGTAGTTCTTTAGGCTAAATTTAGCATTTAGCTAATATTTTTGCTATCTATCAGCTTCAGCATCAATTTCAGCATCTTCTGCTGCCAAATTCAGCTTACAGCATTCACACTAGCATTATCGCAGGTAATGTAGCATATCTAGTTCATAATTATGGTGAAAAGTTATGGTTTTAAAACGTAGTATTAGCATGTTCCATTATTGTTTACCCTGTTGGGACCTAAGGTGTGTTTAGGATTTTGGGCCCTTGAGTTTGACACTCCTGGTTTAGACTGTCCAAATGCTCAGGGAGGAGCTTCAAACTCCACACAGAGAAGACCCAACTGGGATTTGAAGCAGGGTCTTTATGCTGTGAGGTGAGAGTGCTGACCACTCCTCCTCCATGCAGCCTTAAACCTGATCATCCGTGCTCATTGATCCGTGACCCTCAAAGCTGTTGCTCCATGATCCCAGCGTCCTTTGGTTGTGACATTACAGCTCCGTGATGGAGTGTCCATACCCACATGGATGTGATGATACCATCAGCCAGTACTTTATGGTTCATGCTGAAGCACCGTCCGGAAGCACCGGAAGGCCTCTCCCAATCCCAGCTCCGCCCCCTCTTTAAGCTTCACTTGGCGTGATGTAAACACGATGTTAGGCTGTAGCTTGAAGAACAAACCATGGTCCACATTACAGTGAAACACTCACAGTTACAGTTTGTGGGATCACTTTAGGGTCCAGAGCATCTTCCTATTGGCTGAATCACCTCAGGATTCATGGAAGGTGTTTCTTTAGATATTTATGGTTCTCTTTAATCACACAGAATCTTGTTTTGTTTCTTACAATGAATCCTCAGCTCAACAAGTCTAAGGTTCTGGAGAAGAGAAGATGCTATCTTCACATTGACTGCAGTCAAATGAGCCGCTGTTCACATTTCTGTGCTCCAATCAGCCGTCACTGGATTTTTGGTTTGACCTTCATCCAATACTTACGGTAGCAGTCCTGAGAACGCTGGAAAATCTCCACCAGACTCCACGGAGCTTCTTGATGTGACCACGGAAATGTGAACGGCGGCTCATTTGACCGCAGTTGGAAAGGATTGTAAATGAATGAAAGAGCATTTGGATGTTAGCTTTCATTATTTTCTGCTCTGAGAAACCAATGGATTGAATGGATTGATCACAGCAACGTCAAGAAACATTGGAGAATGAGCTGAAAGTTTGGTAACAGAGGCTTCAGATCAACATGAAAAATGTCTTTTTAACATATTTAGATTGTGGGATTTTGATTAAAATCTTGATAATCTAATTAAAACACTACTGGGAACATTTTTAAAATGATAAAAGGTGGACTTTAAGTTCAGGAATGGATGATGGTGACACGGGAAACTGACTCTTTGTTTTCTGAGCAATATTTTGCTGTGACTTATTTTCAGTCCTTACGAATAGAAACACTGATCTTAAATACTGATGAACTGTCGCTTTAGCCTTTTGAGGAATTCATCTTAAACAACTCTAAACTGTTTTCTAATTCTACAGTATATCTAACAGGAGTAAAACACATTGCTCTAAGTGAATGGACACAAACTTTTGTTTTTTTCAGTGAGCGTTTTTCATCAGACCATGAGGTTGTCTGCATTTTTGTTTTCAGAAGTTGTGTTCTCAGTTCCACATTTGTGAAGTTTACGGCTGTAACTAACGGATAAAGGAATGAAGTTTGAAGCTACACTAAACAGCAGAAATGTATCTCAGTAATGATGACTGCAGTCCTGGATTATCTCACTTTTTTCTTTGCAGTGCGGAGTATCCTGACCTGCGCAAACACAACAACTGCATGGCGAGTAACCTGACCCCTGCTATCTATGCCAAGCTCTGTGATAAAGCCACTCCCAATGGTTTCACTTTGGACCAAGCCATCCAGACAGGTGTGGACAACCCCGGGCACCCGTTCATCAAGACGGTCGGCATGGTTGCAGGGGACGAGGAGTCCTATGAGGTGTGACATCACACTCACACACAAAATATCCCCTACAGCAAGTTAAGTCATGTCTTTTCTGTTCACTCTGTGAGGATGAAGCAAAGCCCTGCGGAGTGACAAATAACAGCAGATGTATTCAGATTATTTGTTTATTCTTAAATACTTGCAGGTATTTGCAGATCTGTTGGACCCTGTCATCAAAGAGAGGCACAACGGCTACGACCCCAGCACCATGAAACACCCCACTGACCTGGATGCTAGTAAGGTGCGGCCAGACTCTGCCAGGTTACAGTAGTTCACAGCAGCGGTCCTCAAACGTGTTCTTGTGAGGGAACACATGACTGGTTTCTTCTCTGATGTGGGTCGTTGGTTGGCTAACAGAGAAAATATAACAATCACAGCCTAAACTTAATATTTAAAGTTTTCCAGAAAGCCAAATTTAATTTATTTCTGTAATCGTCATAGAGAAAACATTACGAAATTAAAAACATTAAACATTAAGAACTAAAAATAAAAACATTTAATAAACTAGATATACACTGTAGCATTAGCTGCAGTAATGCTGGTGTGAATGCTGTAAGCTGATTTTGACCGCTGAAGATGCTGAATTGACTGTAAAAGTGCTAAGGCTGATAGCTGAGAATACTGCAGTTGATAGCCAGCTAAAATATTAGAGAAATGCCAAGTAATTCTTAAAAAAATTCAAAATTAGCCAAAACAGCTAACATGTAGATGAAATATTAGATAAATGCCAAATCAGCCACAAATAAGGTAAAATGCCTAATTTAGCCAATATTAGCTCAAATATTAGCTACACTCTAAATTAGCCTATAAAACTGAAAAAAAAGCCTTTAAGTAGCCAAAATAGCTAGCATGTAGCTGAACTAAAAGCTAAATGCCAATTAGCCTAAAAATCTGGTAAAATGTCTAAATTAGCCAAAACAGCTAGCATGTTGCTAAAATTTTAGCTAAACCCCAAAATAGCCTAGAAATCCTTAGTAACTACAAAAACAGCTGAAAAAGCTAGCATAAAAAGAGCTGAATATTTTCTTAGCTGAAAGAGCTGAAGAGTTTTGGACGTACAAAAAATGTACGGAAGAAAAATAATAAAGAAAAGTGAATCACTATTAAACCCATAAATATTCTATCCTCTCCCGTCATCGTTCAGACCGCAGAATGGCGGAATAAAAAGTCACGTTTTATGTGGGTCTCAATCTGCGATTCCGATTGTCTTTAGGGGGCAGGCCGAATGTGGATGTTTCTTCTAATAAGCAGAAAACCGTAATGTATTTCTCTATGGAGCCAAATCAGAGCCATAAATATCTGAACCTCAAATAAAACATTTTGGTGTTTGGCCAAAACAAAATTTAGAATGTCCAAAACGTTTTGTTATTTTAAAATTAACTTAATTATTTTCAGCCTCAAATGTTCTGTTTTTCGGTTTCAAAGCCCAAAATTTAAATTTCAAAACTTTTTTTCATTTTCAAATTTTTTTTTTTTTGTTTTTGAATCAGAAAATTTCAGTTTCAAAACTTTTGGCCCCATTGTGGTGAGTTGGGGCGGGGCTAACAGGAAGGACCAATCAGAATCGATGATGGTGGTAACTTCAGTCCCGGTGCGTTCACTGACTCCTAGAACTTTGACAATCGCTGTCAGAAAATGGCTGCTTAGTCTGTACGATCAGAGGCTGAAGTCGTGCCAAGACGGCTGTAAAAAGTAGAGTTTTATCGTCGTCCAAAACTCGGTTCTAGCCCGTTCAAAACGCCATCTTATTGTGTTAAATACAGACGTGGAAAACGTGGGGCGCAAATACGGGGCCAAGAGTTCTGAAACTGAAAAAAAAAAAAGAGTTGAAAATTTAAAAAAAGATTTGAAATTGAAATTTTGAGTTTTGAAACCTAAAAAACAGAATATTTGAAATGAAGCGTAAATGGCGTATACTTGTAGAGTACTTTTCCACCTTCCTCGAAGGCTCAAAGTACTTTACAGTCACAGACACATTCACACACACACACATTCACACACTCACACATTCACACACTCATGGTGGCTGAAAACAATTGTGGTTATTTGAGAAGAGGAAAAAGTTTTGGACATTTTACATTTTTTTAGGTCAAACACTAATATTTTTTTTCTAAATTTTTTATTTGGGTTTTGAATATTTTTGTCCCTGATCTGTTTCCATATTTCTGACTCTTCTGGCTGCTATGATAACAACAGTGTTGCTTTCAGTCTTTCTCACATAACATAACATAACCTCTGTGTTTCACTGCATATTTAATGAAACAAGATTAACAACATTGGTGTGAAATTAAATTACATCTTAAAGTTGTAACAAATATGAAATATATGTGTTTGTGTAAAAAAATGAATGATTAGGTACTTTTAAATCTGCAAATTATTAAAAAAATTCACACTTACTAGCTATAACTTTTATATTTATGGAACAACCTCATTTTTTATTGAAACCTGTGTCTTTTCTGAATTAATTCATACAAATTTTAGATTTACTCCTTTGATTAAAGTTGGGCTTTTTAACAGACACAACTGTACAAAAGAAGACTTCAAATCAGGTGAATCTTAACATCATCTTTCAGGGGTCGAGAATTTTAATAGTTGATGACACATGTTGTTTTAGCGTTTTGTTCTTTAGGTGAAGGTACAGCAGTGTTTCAGTAAATATTATACTCAATACTTTGATGTCACATTTCTCTCAGAATACACTTCTAGCTTTAAACCAACACGTTAAGTATTCTACATTTTTATTTGTAGAACAGGATAAACTGCCTGAAATAAACCAATCAAACTGGTACTTTGTAAATGGTCTCCAATCAGAAATGACATTTCAGTGACACGATCATTCACCTGGTTCTTGATTCCAGATCCATTCGGGTCAGTTTGACGAACGCTACGTGCTGTCCTCCAGAGTGAGGACGGGCCGCAGCATCCGGGGGCTCAGCCTGCCCCCCGCCTGCTCCCGGGCCGAGCGCAGAGAAGTGGAGAGGGTGGTGATCGATGCCCTCTCTGGTCTGAAGGGAGACCTGACGGGGAGATACTACAGTCTAACCCAGATGACAGACAAGGAGCAGCAGCAGCTCATCGATGTAAGTTATGCCCACGACGAGCGGTTCCATCACTGAACCAAAGTCCTTTTCACCTCATTTATTTCACTTATATGCTTCTTCTAATGTCAAAATCTAAAACATTGGTAAAAAGAAACAACAAATTACTTTAAAAAAGAGTGTTAGGACATGTTCTTAGTAGGGTTGTGAATGTTGATGCGTTAAAACAGATGATTAAAAGACAATAATTCATTCATTAATATGTATTAACCACCTGCTGTACAGCTGTGAGATCAGAGTAATAAAACTCTAAACAAACTTAAACTTTTTTATATTCACTTATTTACATTTGTATTAAATTAAGGAGATAATATGTCATTTATTTGTTGTTTTTGGACAAAAGTGATCTTTTATTTTAATAGTTAAGGTGGAGAACGAACATCAATCTAACAGCTGTAATGCAGCAGCAGAGCACCTGCTGGGGGGGCGGAGCCTAACGGAGCTGTCTGCTATAGCAATCCAAAGAGGAAACTGACTTTTATTTTATTTTGGGATGGGGACCCACATGAATTTTTCCACAATAAGGAGCACCGGCGTTGTCTAAAAACTGCAGAAACTTTGCGGTTCCCCGTGAAAGTCCCGCCCACCGACGTCACCGAGGTCAGCAGTTCAGGATGGACGGACACGCCCCCACCTGTGTAGATTCCAGTCGAGCCGACCTGAAGTCCAGATGGATCAAAATTCTCCCAGATAATTGTTTAATTATTTTTCACAAACACAATAAAGACAATTTATGAGATAAAAGAAAAAAGCTGAAAAAAAAAAACAGAATTCCAGGAGAAATGTCAAATAGACAGCAGTGAGAAATTCTTTGGGCTGCCTGCTGTGACTTTAGCCTGTATTTTTTTATATTTTCATTCAAAAACATGTTGATTACTTTATTGAGAAATTTTATTTTAGTTGTTTTTATAAAATAATGAATAAAACTTTCATTTGTTGTAAAAACAGTTTGTTTAATATTTTTGGGGTTTCCACAGCAAAATGAATCCCATTTTTCTAGATGGAATTTTCTGTTTTTGGATGATTTTATCTCTCGTGTGTGAATATAACATGGAAAAATGATAAAATAAAGGCAGTTCACATTTTTTCCTGATTTGCGATTAATTAGTTATATATTAAAAAAAAGTTTTCAGTCCTTTTCTGCGTTTGAAGACAAACTCCCAACCAGAGCAGTGGAGGAAATAGAAACAGTTTTATGTCATGTGACAGGAAGTGGGTGTACTGTGGGCTCTCACAATGAGAAAGATTGAGCAGATAAAAGAAGTCATAACCCTGCGGTCCTTTCTCCTCCTGCTGCACATCATATCGCGCATGAAACTGAAGTGAAAAACTAGGAAATATGATGCAAAGAGTGGAAGCTACTTATCTACAGGCTTACTTATTTACTCTGATGGAACAGAAATGTAATGCCATGTACATGTAAGTTCTGTTTTGGTTTTAGGACCACTTCTTGTTTGACAAGCCAGTGTCCCCCCTCCTGACATGTGCAGGCATGGCTCGGGATTGGCCAGACGCTCGTGGGATTTGGTGAGTGGATAAGTCATCAATACTTTCAGAGATTTTCTGCAGGGGAATTTTTGGCTCTCTCTCAGGGATTTAAGGCTGCACCAGTCTGGGTCAGGGGTGTCAAACTCAATCCCACAGGGGGCCAAATCCAAAACGCACCTGAGGTCACGGGACAAACAGGATAAACACTTATGGAACACTCTAAAACTACATTTTTAAAACTTTAAAACGGTAACTTTTTAACATAATTACAAACTAAATACATAGTGCTACCTGTGATAACGCTAGTGTGAATGCTGGAAGCTGAATTTGGCCGCTGAAGATGCTAGTGCTGATAGCTGAAGATGCTCAAATTGATAGCTAAAAACGCTGAAGCTGATAGCCAGCTGAAATATTAGCTAAATGCCAAATTAGCCTAAAAAAATCTTAGTTAATGTTAGAATATTCCAAAAAGCTAGCAGAAGGCAATTTTTAAACTTTAAAAGTGTAACTTTTTAACATAATTATGAATAATTAAACGGCAGAATATTATTCCAGAATAAATCAACTTAAACCTTAAATAACTTTCAATATTTTACTCTCCATTAAACATATTTTGTCAAAATTATACAAGTGAGTAATGAACCCAAAATAACATCAGGCCATTAATAACAATAAAATAAAATGATCTGGAGGGCCGGATAGAATTACCTGGAGGGCCGGATCCGGCCCCCGGGCCTTGACTTTGACACGTGGTCTAAGTGGTTGTTGAACCTTAGCCTGTATGTGTTTTTAAAGCAGAGCAGTCAGAAACGTACGCTCGATAGAGGGTTCAAATGTTTCGCCCCTGAAGGTCAGTCTTGTATTGTTTTAGAAAATTCCAGTTCTTTTTGTCTTTCATTCATCCACGTTTTCTTTTTATCAACCCAGCAGTTGAAACATGTCAAGGTAAACCACATCTTTATCTCTCCATTCGACTGATAAAAAAATATAAACCCATGTATGCTTGTGTTGTTGTGACTGCTTGTGTTGATCCTTCCATTGAAGGATTCACGAGGTCGTTTCAGGTCAAGTTATTTGGGTTCACATGCAGGTGGACGTCTACTTTTACCTTTCACCTTTTGCTTAAAAAGTGTCTGGTCTTGACTCTGTAGGAGACAAACTGTGTACATTAGGGGTCCCCAAACTTTTTCTTGTGAGGGCCGCGTAACAGGGGTCGGTTTGTAAGCTAACAAAAGAGGGGTAAAATCGCAGAGTGTGTCAAGCTAAAGAAAAGTTTTAATGAAGTAGTCTAATAAAAAGGTCTAATTCTTTTGTCTTCTGCTGCAGTTAGACAGTTATATGTGCGTTACATTTGATCCAGAATGATGTTCCCTCCTTTATTGTGGGAGTTACGCCCTAAAAATAACGAGTGAGGGTGAAAAACCTATCGTTTCTAGAAAATACTTTCTGCAGAGCGACAGGAGTTCACTTCTGAGTTGTGGGCGGGGCTATCAGTTAGGCTCCACTAATTTCCCATCGTCCCTTTGTTTACACCCTCTCACAAGCCTAAGCTAACATTAGCGTAGCAAAAAGGCGGCAAGCGTTATCAGAATTATCCAGCTGTACAGTTTAGGGCTGCCACGATTAGTCGACTAATCGATGACTAATCGACTATTAAAATAATCGACGACTAATTTAATAGTCGATTAGTCGTTACTTTATATTGTATGAAGTCAGATTGTAGTAAAGTTGAAAGTTATAATAGCATTCTGCTAGCTTTTTGGAATATTTTGGCATTTATTAAGGTTTTTTAGGCTATTTTGGAGTTAAGCTAATATTTCAGCAGCATGCTAGCTATTTCGGCTAACTTTAGCTTTTTTTACGTTTTTTAGGCAACTTTTGAGTTTAACTTATATTTCAGCTATATGCTAGCTGTTTTGGCTAATATAGGATTTTTCCATTTTTTTAAGGCTAATTTGGAGTTTAGCAAATATTTCAGCAGCATGCTAGCTATTTTGGTTAACTTAAGCTTTTTTTAAGTTTTTTTAGGCAATTTTCGAGTTTAGCTTATATTTCAGCTATGTGCTAGCTGATTTGGCTAATATAGGATTTTTCCGTTTTTTTAAGGCTAATTTGGAATTTAGCTAATATTTCAGCAGCATGCTAGCTATTTAGGCTAACTTTGGCTCTTTTTATTTTTTGGCTTATTTGGCATTTAACTAATATTTTAGCTGGTTATCAACTTCAGCATCTTTACATCCACTTTGGCCATGAACAGATTAGTCGACTAATCGGAAAAAATAATCGATGATTAGTCGACTATTAAAATAATCGTTTGTGGCAGCCCTAGTACAGTTTAGATCTAAATTTCCACAAAGACGTTCATGGATCTGTTTGTCTACGAGTGTGTGGATCAACAATGGAGTGGAGCAGGGAGACCGCGTTGGTCGCTGCAGCTTTTTCAAACTACAGGTTTTAATCTTCTCCTGATCCATTATGATTTGAACAAAAACACTCAGAAAAACAGTTTTTAATCTTAAATTATTTTAATTTTCCATCAAGAGAAAAACTTTACATAAACAAGCTTAAAGAACATGATGTTCATTGCAGTGGATCTTTAAGAAAATGAATCTTCTGCCACGTTTGCAGCTTTCTTCCTCGTTGCTCTTTTTAAATAGATTTGATGAAAATCCTTATTAAAGTATTATTTTCTCATCCATACAGTAACTGTTGCAAAAGCAGTGATGTTTATGTAAACACTTTCCTTCCATGCATTGCTATGTCCCTGTTTTTAAACACTGAGAATTCCCAGCACCTTTGAACTCCTCACAGCCTGATCATGTATAATGAGCAGTGGGAGTGGAGCGCACAGAAAAGTGGAAAACTGGATTATGGGGGGAGAGGGTCACATTGTGGATTAGTGGAGCTGCGCATGAAATGGTCGGCTGTGTGCTGTCTGGAAAAGTTGTGGTTCAAATCCCAGCTGGGTTGATTCTGTGTGGAGTTAGCGTGTCGTCCTCCTGCTTGTGTGGTTTATCTTCTGGCACTCCGGCTTCCTCCCACAGTCCAGAAACATCCTTCATGGGTTCACGGGTGACTCCAAATTGACCCAAGGTGTGTCAGTGTGATTGTGTGGCCGTCCGACAAACTGGTAACCTGTCCAGGGTGTACCACACCTTTACCAAACAGCAGCTGGGATAGGCTCCAGCAGCCCTGTGATCTTCAAAAGAAATTCAGCAGGTTCAGAAGCTTGATAAATGTGAATTTGAATGACAGTATTTACAGTAGTTTTAGGTTCTGTTAAAGAAATTCCGTCACATTTCATTTTTCTACAGGTTCTTCCAAAAGAATTTGGCCAAAAAAAAATTTTTTTTAACTTAAAATATTTCACAGAATTATTAAAAATCGATGTTTATGTAGCACTTCAAGCCTTTATTCTTGTGATTTTGATGAAGCAGTATACATTTTATAAATGTTAAAACCTAAAGTGAAAATCAGAATATCAAATCAGACCAATGAAAAATGAGATTTTTGATCACACATGTCCAGTTTTTTAAATGAATGTTCATTTGTGTTCACTGTTCTGTTGGTAAACAAAGTCAGCATCCTCATACAGTTTGTCAGACGCAGGAGCCTATACCGGTTGAAGTCTAATACCTGTGAACCTCAGAAAACAGCGTTACCAACACCAGCAGATGACATGACACCCCAAATCATGACAGCAGAATCTTCTCACTGGACTTCAAGGAACAAGGATTTTTGGCTTCTCCACTCTCCACCCTTCCTCTAAACTGTTTTGTCCATTTTGGGGTTGTGGGGGTGCTGGAGCCTAACCCAGGGTCCACCCTGAACAGGTCAGGAGTCTGTTGCAGGGCCTCAGTCACACACACTCACACCTAGAGGCAATTTATAGTAACCTATGAAACATGTTTTTGGACGGGGGGAAAGCCACACACATGCATGGGGAGAACATGCAAACTCCACATGGAACGATCCCTCACTGGTGGTTCTGTTTCAGGACCCCAACCGGGACTTGAACCAGCGACCTTCTCACTGTGAGGCTAACCACTGCACCGTGCAGCCCACTTAGAGTTCTAATTTATCTAAATTTACTTTGATTTTATCTCTGAGTTTCCCTAGTCTGAATCAGCTTCTTTCTCAGAGCAACTGAACCAAAATGGCCATTGTAGCTGGGCATTATGGGATGTAAACAGAGAGCTGCGGACAACCGTGAAGCAACGATTAAGATACAGCAACTCATGTAACAACAATGCAATAATCTGTGATATTGAAGTTTTCCCAACAAAAGTTTTGTTTGTTTTCAACTCAGCTTTTATGATTTCACTTTCATATCCAACTTGTTTGGAGCAGCAGATTAATGTGAAACTTTAAAGGCAGACGAACAACCTTTACTTAAACAATAATAAATGGAAGGTCAGCAGTAAGTTCAGCTGAGCTGCGGCTGAAGAGCATCAGTTCATGCTGCCTCAGCACACATGCCTGGAAATGACCTCATTCAATATTTCAACCAACTGAAATGAATCAATCACTTCTCTGTATGAACACAGCTCGTCTCAATCATTCACCTTTACTGTTTCCTCTGTGCCGCCTCCTCTTTCAGGTCAGCTTTTCTCTCTGTTCCTCAACTCTAACTGACTTCATTTCTCATCAGTTCAAAGCTTTACTCTTAATCTCCAAACTTTTCAAATGTCAAAGAGATTGATTTGATGTTTTGTCTTCAAACCTGGAATGATGCATAATCTAGCAGGGAAGTGTCAACAACAAGTTCTGTATGTAACAAATGACCCTTAGCTGTGATGAACAAAGACTCAGTTGTGTGTGCCCTCAAAAATCAGTGAGTCATAATCAACGTTGGGTCATAAATGTTCATTTAATCCTAAACGTGTCATTTCTTGTAGAAGAAACGGACCCTGACCCAGTTGCAGTTCTGTTCTTTGTGAGTTTGTCTCCTGAGATGTCTGTGCTTTCCCTCATCCCCTTTGACAGCCATGTGTTGTTTACTCAGATTATTAGGCTACAGTTTCTGTTCATGATTCGTTCATGATGAGATGCTGCTTAAAGGCAGTAATGAAAAGCTATCTTATAATTTTCCAAGTATTTAAAAAAAAACAGATAAACTGTGTGAGTGAAAAATGAACCACTTTTATTTTCTATTGAATTCAATTGCCCACATGAAAGCAATAATGTATGTTTTTTAATTTCAGAAATTTGAAGGCGTGTCGTTCTGTTTAAGCTGTTGTTGTATACTTTTGTTTTTGTTGTATTTTTGAAAAATCCTGCTCATTTCTGTACGTTTTTTAGCATGTAAAAACTCAATCACACTTATAGTGATTTCAGTAATTACAATCAAAAACATTCAGCTCATTCGGGACATTACTGCTTGTACTTTTGGTATTCATAAACTTTATAGTTTTTAAATATTGAGCAAAAAATGATCCATAGGAAATAAATGAGAAATTGGTCAAATCCTTAAAAACTTTCTGCAAACTTTCTGCTGGAGACACCGTCCAAACTTTAAAATGTTCAGCAACTATTTGGTTTTTTGATGGTAATTTGTAATATAGCTTATTCAGCAACATGCTAGCAGGTTTTTTTAATAATTTGGATATTTTTCCAGTTTTTTTAGACTATTTTGGGGTTTAGCTAAAATGTTAGCATTATGCTAGCTGTTTGGGCAAGATATGGGATTTTTTAGGCTAATTTTTTAGTTTAGCTAATATTTTAGCCTTATGCTAGTTTTTTTTGTCAAAATGATCAATTTTTTCCACTTTTTTTTAGCCTAAATTGGCGTTTAGCTAATAATTTAGCAAGCTTTCAGCCTCAGCGTGTTTAGCTGAGGCTGATGTTCAGTTCCAGCATGTTTGGCTGTCCGCTCCAGCACCTTTAGCAGCTACTTTCAGCTCACACCATTCACACTAGCATCATCCCTGGTAATGCTACATATCAAGTTTAGAATGATGCTTTATGTCATTCATAACTTTTGGCTGTCAAACACAAACACAACACAAAGAGCAAACATTCATTTTAACTGTGATGATTTGTGACTCAGTTTCTGAAAAGCAAAGGATAGAGCTTCTCATTCAGCCAAGAGGAAAGCAGGTTTTATTCTGCGTGTCTCAACATTTATCTCAGCTTAGTGAACCCCAAGAGTTAACAAAGTTTATAACATGTCGCTGCGCTGAAGCTCCGCCTCTTCAGAACGTTCCCTTTGTGTTGGCTACCCTGACCTCACAAACAAGCTTCTGTTTTTGAATGGACCTGAAGCCCCTAACCACACAAAAACACTTCCCCTCTGTTCAGGCACAACAACGAGAAGACCTTCTTGATTTGGGTCAATGAGGAGGATCACACCCGGGTCATCTCCATGGAGAAAGGAGGAAACATGAAGAGAGTCTTTGAGCGCTTCTGCAGAGGTCTCAAGGAGGTAGGACGGCTGCCTGCACATACAGGAACAATGTCTTACACTAAAAACAATTATACTAATACAAGTCACTAAAATTAGTTCATCCTACTTAGGCTATGGTGACAGATTCCAATAAACCACATCATGACGACCCTAATGAGGTAGCTATAATAGCTGTGGAAGCTTTAAGAAAAAGTAAAAAACTTTATTTTTTCTCTAAACGTTGACGTCGGTCAGTGGGCGCTCAGGCACAGGTTGTGCGGTGGCGGTCCAGTGACAGGCGGGGAGGACGCCATTACAGATGGAGAACAGCCACAGGGTGGATCACCGGCCGGCCGCAGCTCTGACTGGACGAAGTGTAGATGTCTCTGGACGGTCCAGATCAAAGTGCATATAAATATAAATATTTAAGTGTATATAAAAAGCTGGCCGTTCTGAGAGGCCTGAACATCCCCGTCAACATTCATCATAACACCAACCACTTCCACAGACATTCCGGCGGCATGAACTCTTGATGCTTCCCTGTTGCGCAGTGGAAGCTGTTCTGTATATGTGACCGTAGCCTTCACAACGTTTATGGACAGAAGTATCAAACCCGCAGGTCAAACATGGACCTGCTTTTAGAGAAAGGTGCAAACTTCATAACGTTGAATTCATCGTATTCATATGTTCAGATCCCGATCCAGTTCAATAGACATTTGTCCTCAGTTAGTTTGAAACAATCTAATGTGTCTGCTGTCAGGTGGAGCGTCTGATCCAGGAGAGAGGATGGGAGTTCATGTGGAATGAGAGGCTGGGTTACATCCTCACCTGTCCTTCCAACCTGGGCACCGGACTGCGGGCTGGGGTCCATGTCAAACTCCCCCTGCTGAGCAAAGTAATGTTTCTGTTTTAATATCATTTTCCTCACTTCATTCCACTGCCCTTAGCCAATGAGAGAACTACTAACTGACCACAGTGTAGCACACAAGATATTTGGATATTAACTCTTATTAATATAAGGAGCCAAAATCCAAAACGGTCACGGGCCGAACAGGATAAACATCTATAGAACACTAAAAATAAATGTATAAAACTTTAAAAACATAACTTTTTAACATAATTATGTACTAGAAATATATAATGCTAATGAGAAGGTTATAAACTGAATTTGACCGCTGAAGATGCTAGTGCTAATAGCTAAAAACACTGAAACTATTAGCTGAAAAAGCTGAATTTGATAGTCAGCTAAAATATTAGCGACAGTATCTGACTTACCGACTGCACCACAAACAGAATCTTTTTGCAAAGAAATGGGAACCTTTCTTAAACTGTATTGGACTAAATATCACCACAACTATTAAAAGAGCATTTGTGTTTTAGTTCCTGCTTAATATTAATTATCTTTATTTTCAATGTATTTTGTGAATACAATTCCTTGCATATGAATTTTATCTTTGTATACAGGGGCCAATCTGTATTAATATTTATGTATTTATTTATTTATTTTTCCTGTCTGTTTGCTTGTTTGTCTGTTTGTTTTTTTAATGTGTCAAAATAATCAATAAATACAGATTTTTAAAAAATTCCCCAAAAACTGAAAAAAGCCTAAATTAGCTAAAACAGCTAGCGTGTAGCTGAAATATTAGCTAAACTCCAGAATAACCTAAAAAATCTTAGTAAATGCCAAAATATTAAAAAAAAAGACAAATTTTTTAATATTTGAATATTAATATTCATAATTATGAATAATAAAGATGCAGGAATATTATTCCAGAATAAATAAACCTTAAATAACTTTCAATATTTTACTCTCCATAAAAATAGATTATGTCAAAATTATACAAATTAGAAATGAGAGAAAGACCACATCGGGTCATTAATAACAATAAAATAAAATGATCTGGAGGGCCGGATCCGGCCCCCGGGCCTTGACTTTGACACGTGCTTTAACACCTGATGCATCATCGTCACGTTTAAACACAAATCTTTAACATACTGTAACCTTTTAACCATCAACTCAATCATTTCAGTCGATTCTTCATTTCACAGCCTCATAAGCACAAATGTTAGAATGAAATCTGCACTCAGACACGGATGTGTCGGTTTATGTCAGACGTGTTCCCTCTGCTGCGTCACAGGATCCTCGCTTCAGTAAGATCCTGGATAACCTGCGTCTGCAGAAGCGAGGCACCGGTGGCGTGGACACCGCCGCTGTGGGCGGCGTCTTTGACATTTCCAACCTGGACCGCCTTGGACAGTCTGAGGTAAGCAGACCTGATCAGAACCTGCAGAAACTCGAGCTGGGTCGAATGACGAGCAGATCATTCACCCCATGTTTTTATTCACTTTTAGGTCATTTTATGGGCATAAATCACATATTTTGATGCCTTTTTACTTATTGCATTAATGATTGTCATCCAAAGCCTCCATGTAAAAAAAACAAAAACTGTTAAAATAATAATAATAAGTGATGTTCCTTCAAAAGAGTCATGTCTGTTTGTCACAAAAAAGTCAAATTCTACATTTAAAGCTAACTAAAGTTTACAAATGTGTTGTTGTTTTACGTCAAACGCTGGTTCACTCAGTTCCTCTGATTATGTGTTTACATGACAGCATGTTTTAAAAACCTATTCAAACCAGATCTCAGTCAGTCAGGTTTGACCCAGCTTTCCTGTTTAATGAACAAGATTCTTCCTGGACTCAGGAACGCTCATGTAACTGACGACCCTGAAGGTGAAGACTTTGGTTGTTGAGTTAAAACGTTTGACAGCATCTCAAACATTAAAGCTACAATGGATTCATCTATTGATGCCAAATTTTACAGTTAAAACGATGATAATGTTGTAAGCAATGTTCCTTTTAAAACATGTAATACACAACACACGTACTGACCTTTTCCCCTCATGTACACTGAAGGTTTAGGTGTGAGTCGGGATGGATTTATGTTGAAGCTGCTGAGCTCGTTTCCACTGAGCGGTCCAGACTGGTCCGGACCGGTCCGGACTTTTGAGCGTTTCCATTACAAATTGGACCAGTTAATCCGGACCGACTGGTACCATTTCCTCGTTGATCGTAGGTCTATAGAAAAATGGAATAGACCTGTTAGGGCGGGGCTTCTGTCGTCACGCGATGTAATCCACGGATTGGTGGAAAGTTCTATGACAGCAGGAAGAACCAGAACTTTTCCTGACTCAAGATCCAAACTGAAGGTTTTGTCCTCCTTTCAGCTGCGGCCTCACGGGTCCGACCGACAGTTTTACTGCGAGACAGAATATCCGGATCGAGGGGTAGCACAGATTTATGGGCGGTCCACTATGTATTTTTGATTTGCGCAGTAAGTGTAGTCGGGTCAGAATCCCGGGTAGGATGGATTCATAGAACTCCGGCTTCATCCAGAATAAACACGGCTCTGGGTTATCATGCTAATGATCCTTTATTTATAATTGTGGTTATCTTTTTCACTTTCCGTCTGTCTCTGAGTCCGCTGCAGTCGCAGCTGCGGCATCGATCCACAGCCCGCATGCGCTCTGACAGTCCGGCGCTCGATGGAAACGCTCACTTGAACTGACCGGACCATTCTGAACCGGCTCAGAGAGGACCGGTCTGGTCCGGACCGCTCAGGGGAAACCAGATTGTTCCCGTGTGAGGACCCAAACCCCCACCTGTGCTGCTCCTGCAGGTCCAGCTGGTGCAGACAGTGATTGATGGAGTCAACTACCTTGTTGAGTGTGAGAAGAAGCTAGAGAAAGGCCAGGACATCAAGGTGCCCCCCCCCCTTAAGCAGTTCAAGTAGACACTAATCCTCCATCTTTGCACACATGCACAGACACCCCTCTGTCTGCCATAGATACCTAAATATCTATGTTTTCATCTAACCCCCCGTCCTGTTCAATAATATAATCTATCATTTATCTAAATGTTATTTGTAGTTCTTGTTAAATGGAATTGAATTGGAGAATATCAGGTTGAGATCTGGTTCCCGGGAGGCAGCAGTGGTGAGTTGGCAGGAATGTTTCGGCGGTCCCGATGGAGCAAAGATCCCGTCCTCTGCTCGGCTTTCTTCCAGACACTCCTCCTCCCACTAAAGCCCCGCCCCTGCCCGCCTCGCCCACTTCCTGCTGCATGTCTGCACGCAGCCTGCCTCCGACCTTCCCTCACAGCTAATATCTAATGATCAGATCATCTCCACAGTTTTGTTTTCCTCCACGTTGTGTGTAGAGAATGTGTTTCCTCCATTTGGAATGGATTTGAATGGAGCTTTACTGAAGACTTCCTGATAGGATCGTGTGTCTGATGACGATTAACTCATTAACAAAGTCTGTTTCAGAAGCTTATGAAGCAATATTATAGGAGCTATAACTGAATGTCAATCTGCCATGTCTTTTATTAAAGATATCATCTATTTAACCCCGCCTCCTCCGTCTGTTGCTCAGTGGACCGTCCTCTCTGCATATGAGCGAGATTCAATATTCTCTGGCATTCAGAAGGATTTCCCAATAATAAGTACAAGCTTTAGGTAACCACTGTAACTAAGCTTTGTGGTCATGATTGTGATCAGCTTGCCTGGTTCCATGTGACAATGAGGCAAAACAAACCTCTGTTTGTGCTCAGAGGCTTGTTCCATGCAAATCTTTGACACTTCAGGTCACGGTACAACGTTAGCGGAAACCTACACGCTCATTAAAATGCTAAATACAATAAAGAATTTTAAAAAACGTGAGTTTTATATCACAGCTCTCGTTGTTGGGGGGGCCTGTAAATCTAGATTAGTATTAACAAAGTGTGACGTGTTGTGTAACTGTTCTACTGCTGTAGACTAAACACACGTTAACAATACAGTACAATCAACCCTGAGTTTGATCTGTTGGGTTGTTTTCTGTTCAGTTCACAGAAGTGTGCCGCGGCACCAATCACTGTTCTCTCTGGTACCGTTAGGCTGTGACGTCCATCAGTGATGATGTTAATCCTCAGATCTGTCTATGAGGACGCTCAGATGCTCAGGTTGCAACAACATGATACCAAAGAGCTTCATCAGGTTCATCAGAAAACTGGACTGAGCGAGTGAGCGTTTTATCCCAGATCCAACCAAACGAAGCCACCAGGACGGACGGACGCCGCCATGCTGGAACCAGACAGAGTCAGTAAGCAGCGATTGGTCTGAGTCAACGTTTCTATGGCAACCACAATCAGGAGGGAGCTTGCTGGAAGTCCACATTCCATCTGTCAATCAAACATTTTAACTACTCAACATGAGACCACATGGTTTTATTAATGCTTATGATTGGTCAGTTCATAACTTGAATAGCTGTCACTACAGAAATATTCGAACTTTGAACATGTTAGCAGGAAGCTGGGCCGACGAGAGCGCCTCTGGAAACAGGAGGAGACCGGAACATAAGGATAATAACCTGGCAGATTGGAGGAGCCAGAGGAAGGCTTTTGAAGGCTCATACATTGGGATGGGCTGCAGGTGTGCAAGGCCACGCCTCCTGCCCCACGCCACTCTGTGGAAGCACAAACAGAGAAACATAAGCACAAAACAACACCAAAACCAATAAATGAAAGCCATAACAAGGTACTTCCTGTTTGGATATAGGGAGAGGAGTCACCCAAATCCAGTTCTCATATACAGTCAATGATCTGGTCTAGTTAAAGTTCAGTGACTGTACATTTGGACCAATCAGATAATCCACGAGAAACTTGGCAAAACGCACAAAAACTCCTAGATAAAGAACAAATTCTGTGATGTTTTCCATCTGAATTCACCTGAAAAATGTCAGGATGAAATTAAAAAACTTGTTTCTGAATTCACAAACTTGAAGTGGATTCTGCAGATCTGGAATCTGAATGCGCAGGAAATGGAAGTTCTGCTGGTTTAATGTGGTTCATAAGATTCTGGGTCATGACCCAAGCAGGTGGTGTTCAGTTCTGCTGAGGTCAGCAGCTCCAGGAGAACGGTGAGTTCTGGTTGTTCTGGAATGAAAACTTGGTTTTTATGTTCATGTCCTTTTATGATAGGTAAACAACCACTGATCAGTCCTCAGTCCAATCCCCAGCACCTACACTGTACCAACAGGGATCGTAATGAACAGATCTACATGTAGGTTATGGAGCACGTGTCAAAGTCAAGACCCGGGGGCCGGATCCGGCCCTGCGGGTAATTCTATCCGGCGCTCCAGATAATTTTATTTCATTGTTATTAATGACTCAGTTTCAGTTTTCAGTTTATTTTGAACACTATTTAAAACAGTCAAACAGAAAACAAAAGAGTAAACAAAAGGAACAAGTACACACATAACATAGTGTTCAAAAAGGGGTGGGAGGAAGTTAAAAAAACTTATTTAATCCCACCCTCTTAGCCAATCTAGATAATGCTACTCAAGCCAATTAACTCAACAAAGGAAAAAGTCACAAAAAAAAAGAAACACAGCATACACACATGAAAAAAGAAAAAAAAAAAAAAAAAATCCATATATATGTAAACACCCGTACACTTTATACCAATGTATATACACGTATATGCGTGTACAGTTACATATATGCAATAATCACCATACATCCACTGTAACCCCTCATTTATTTATGATTATATAGTCATTAAATATTTTTGACCTGTGTTGAATTTCGAATAGCCTTATTAATGAACTATTTTTGATTTTATCAGATAAACTGTTCCACATTCTTGCACCACAAAAGGAAATGCAAAATTGTTTTCTTCTGGTGCGAGTTATATTTATTTTAAATCTAAATTGTCCTCTTAGGGAGTACCCTCCATCTCTACTCGTAAACAGTTTTTGAATGTTGTTGGGCAGCATTTTATTTTGGGCTTTATACATAATTTGTGCAGTTAAATAATTAACCAGATCTTTTAATTTCAGTAATTTTGAATAAATAAAAAGTGGATGAGTATGATCAACTCGATGTTATCTTGCGCTTTTTCCTACTTTCTATAAATTTGAAAAAATCTATTTTTATGGAGAGTAAAATATTTAGTTTCAAAATGTTCAATAAATGTTAATCCTGTTCGTCCCGCGACCTAAGGTGTGTTTTGGATTTTGGCCCCTTGTGCGATTGAGTTTGACACTCCTGCTGTAGATCATTTATTATATATATACTATATATAATATATAATATATATATATTATATATATATATATATATATATATTATATATATATATATATATATTTTTTTTTTTATTGAGTATATATATACTGTATTTGAAACCAGAAATGTACATACACCACATAAAAACACACATGTGATTTTTTTTTTCTCACCCTCAGACATGAAATAAAAATAAACTTTTCCTGTTTTAGGTCAATTACAATTAACAAAATTATTTGTATTTGCTAAATGTCCAAATAATGAGAGTAGGGTTTTTTTAGACAATTTTTTATTATTATTATTATTATTTTTATCAAAGTCAAAAGTTTACCTACATTTCATTAGTATTTGGTACTATTGCCTTTAAAGAGATCTGGGCTCTGTAGTGACCACTCCAAAACGAAGACTTTGTTATCCTTAAGCCACTTTGTAACCAGTTTGGCAGGATGCTCTGGGTCATTGTCCATTTGGAAGATCCAGCTTCAACTTTCTGGCTGATATCTTCAGATGTTGCTTCAATATTTCCACACACTGTTCTTTCCTCATGATGCCGTCTATCTCATGAAGTGCACCAGTCCCTCCAGCAGCAAAACAGCCCCACAACATGATGCTACCACCCTCATGTTTTACAGTTGGGAAGGTGTTCTGAGGCCTGCAGGCTTCCCCCTTTGTCCTCCAAACATAACGATGGTCATTGTGGCCAAACAGTTCCTTTTAGTTTCGTCAGACCAGAGGACATGTTTCCAGAAATTGAAGTGTTTATCCTCGTGTGCATTAGCAAACTTTAATCTGGCTTTTATTTGTTTCTTTTGGAGTAATGGCTTCTTCCTGGCAGAGTATCCTCTCAGCCCGTGTCTACACAGTTCTCTTTCACTGTTGATAATGACACATTCTGACCATCTTCAGCCAGCATCTGGGTTGTTCTGGACATATCGGACCAAAGAACGTTCATCTCTGGGACACAGAACCCGTTTCCTTCCTGAGGGATATGACGGCTGGACGTTCCCATGATGTTTGAACGGGGAACCTTCAGGCACCTGGAAATTGATGAACCCAAGGATGAACCAGATTTATGCAAATGCACAGCTGTCTTCCTAACATCTTGACTGATTTCTTCAGATTCTATCATGATGTTTTACAAACAAACACGTGTGTTTCAAATTCGCCCTAATATAAATCCACAGGTGTGTTTCTAATTAACTTAATTGCTGTCAATAAACCTATCAGAAGCTTCATAAGAGTCGGCATCATCATCTGAGATTTCCCAACTTGCTTAAAGGCAAAGTGATCTTAGTGTATGTACACTTTTGACTTTGATAAAAATAATTTTAAAAATTGTCTAAAAAACCCTACTCTCATTATTCTGACATTTAGCAAATAAAAATAATTTTGTTAATAGTAATTGACCTAAAACAGGAAAAGTTTATTTTTATTTAATGTCTGACAGTGAGAAAAAAATCACGTGTGTTTTTATTTGGTGTATGTAAACTTCTGGTTTCGACTGTAGATTCTGTATATATACTTTTTTTTAAAGAAACAGAGATGATGTTTCTTTTGAACCTTTATTACAAACAGGTAAGATAACATGCATGGGGCCACTAGGGATTTCGGGCCCCATGAAAATGATTTTTATAAGGCCCCTAAAAAAGCACAGCAGCAAATTTACATTAGGGGCCTTTACCCCCCGGATAACACGTATGCATGGCTATAAAGGCATGAAGTCGTCTTATTCTCTGCGGTGCAGGCCGTCTGAAAATCAGGGCTTTGTCTTCTTGTGACTGACTGAATATTTTCTGTTGTGGGGAAACAGACGACAGCTTTCCCCGTGTCCGAGTCTGCCAGCTGAAGCCACAACAAAGCCTCCAGTGTTGGGATGCGGAGGGAGAAGAGATCCGTCTGCGTCTCTGTCCTACATACAGGGAGGTTTCTCTCCTCCCTCCTTGCCATAATCTGGGAATGCTTCTTCTCCCTCCTCCAAATACGGCTGAGGAGCTGGAGTGGTTGTCATGGTAACTCGCTTACAGAGGAGAGAAGGCTCTGATTGGAAGGGAGTTGGGTTTGACGTTGGAAACAGCACATCTCTGTATCGATCAGTAAGAGACACCGTGCAGCCAAACATAATGCAGATTTATGACCTTTGACATGATTCCACGTGTTCCTCGAGTGTTACAGTAAACAGAGAAGAGAAAAGGAAAGAGCTTAACACTGATCATCCACGGAGGTTTAAACCATTAAGAGGAAAAGAATTTCTAGCGTCAACATTTTGCTAATTCAACAAACAAATATTTACATTTATAAAAATTTTTAAAAGATCTTTGTAGTTTTGTACCAGCAAAAAATGACCAAACTGAAATTATTGGTTACGTCAATATCCTCAGAAAATAAGCATCTTGTTTGCCATGTCAGTTTAGGATTTTTAAAACCAAAATCTGTACATTTCTGATAATCTTTTGTTGTCCTGATTGAAAAACATTTGTCTTATTTTGTCATTTTATTTTATGATCTTTATTTTAACAATTTAGTGGCATGTAACTAACTAATCCTTAACTCAAAATGTTTTCCACTTGCAGAAAATTAGACCTTTAATTTTGCTTTATGATCGTGTTTTGTTTTTTTTTGGATATGCACGCTTTTTCTTTACATATGTATTCAATGCACGTCAGCATGATTGTGGACTGAATATCTCAAATAGGAAGGAAAAAATGGAAGGAAGTGAGATGTTTGGGACTGTCTATTACCGCCATCTGCTGGTCAAAGGATGAAACTGCATTTCAGGACATCACATCAGTGAAGAGATCTGGTTTGATGTTACACAACAGCTTGTGTGGTGTGCATAATGACCAACACAGATCACTTCAGTTGTATTTATGTTGTTGTTTACCTTTTGTCTTATCTCTTCAGGGGTCACCGCAGTAAAACAGCTTTCACTGATTCACACGCCGGATTTCTTAGCTGGATGTAATTTTATCCGGGCTGGGGACCAGCACAGCCAAACCTGGGTCTCTCTGGGGTTACATTGTTAGGCAGTGGTGTGAAGCTCATTGCACACAGGGAATCCAACCCTGATTTCAGCTATGTTCTTAAGAACCATCGGCTAATATAGAGGTCGGTAACCTTTAACAGTAAAAGAGCCGCTTGGGCTCGTTTTCTACTGATCAAAACCTAGAAGGAGCTGCAAAGCTTCACTTTAGCCTTTAAGAAATTTGGATTCATGACCTTCTTTTTTAATAATAAATATGAATTATGTCTATTTTTAGCCACGAACAAAAGCAAAAATATAAAAAGAACCTAGAATCTCTCAAAATGTGATTTCTTTTTTTAACGTTTGACAGAAGCTCAAAGAACTTATTTAAAAAAAAAAAAAAAAAGATCCTCTGTGCCAAACAGGATCATCTCAGAGCAGCTCTGAACAGCTAGTAACCAATGTTGTTCGGTAATATGTGCTTTTAACTCATAAAAGATCAAAGTTTTACCAAAGTTTTGCTTTGGATATAAAATCTGTTCATTCTGGAGGTAGAGTTGATCAAACAAGACGTCTTCAGGTCAACAGGATGAAAAACCTACAGAGTTTATCATCTATGTGCACCTCTGGCATCAATTTATATATTTAACTAATCTAAATTAAATAAATGCTAATTAAGTAATCCTTACTTTAAACAAAATGCTATTTTATTTTCTTTTTTGTCTGTTCTCTTTTCCTCTCTCTATCCTCATCAGTCTTCCGCTGCTGGGTTTTGTTATTTTAGTTTGAGGTATGGACCTTGGTAGTCTTAGTTTGCAGGCTTTGTTTATTTGTTTTCTTGTTTTGCTTAGGGGGAGCTGCTGACTCAGATGGTCGACATGGCTGAGTCAGCAGTCTCCATGACTGTTTTTATGTTTGGTCGAGGAGCCACGATGGAGAGATAAAAGAGACACATGTGGATCTGGAGCTGCAGGTTGAAGACCTCTGGATTTATACAATTCAAAAACCATCAAGTACATTAAACCACCAGAGTTTTTTATGTGACAGTGGTGCTGTGTCTCGTTTAAGGTTATCACCGTGGAGAGTAGTTCATTTCTCCAGAAATGCCAAGTAATAATCTAATTAATGTCATCAGAGGAGCGCTTCTTCTCAAATGTCTGGGACCAGAGCAGCCCATAAATCTGTACTGTGGGGAAAATCTCAGACATGAATTTTGAAGAAAGACTGGTTATGATACTAATTATCCAGAGATAATAACCTTTCAGTTTTTCCAGAACTAATAAATAAATGAATAAATATCTATAATAGTAACAGTAGTACAAATCAATGTCTTATTTTTCTACGGAGTGAAATCAGACCTTATGGCTCCTACTGGGTTGTAGTTGATTGGAAATGGACCTGAATAAGTATTAAAGCTTGTGTGACATCTGCTGTCTGAAAAGTATGGTTTGATTCATTGGTAACTTTCTGGCTTTATTTTTTGTTTAATTTTGTGATCTGTTCAGTGTGCTCTGAACCCTGACCTTATTTTTTTTTTCCTCTTTTACTATTTAATGCTATTATTTCTGGGCTCTCTTGTTCATTATTTCTGTTTATGTATTTTAAATTTTGTTAAAAAAGTAAAAAAAAAAATCCTCCTTAAATTAATTCCTTTCAAACTACATCATTACTTTATTAGTCAAAGTAACTTTGTGTTTTTTGTAACAGAGTACTTTATTAAATGGACAGGTGCTTCTTCACCTCAAAATGTTTCAACATCATGAAAAAACGACCAATTCTGGTCAAAAATCAACATGACTTCCGGGTGTTAGAGGAGTTTTGATTTTTGCGCAGTGCTGATTGGTTAGAAAACTCGACGAATCTTCTATTCCTGCTGCTGATTGGCCAATGCAGGAAGAGTGACGCTGCGAGTGGACCAATGAGAGGCTGCCACACTCTGGTAAGAAGAGGTCCCGCTGCCTGCAGATCCTCCGCGGCTCTTGTTCCTTTCTCTTTCTTTATCGTTTTCTGCTCCGGCCTGACCTGAGGACCGCGCAGCTTTTGGCGCTCACGCCGTCAGAACGAGCCGACCCCGGACAGCCGCGAACTCCCCCCCGCATCGCCTTTGCTCCATTGAAGTGGACTGCCGCGTGAGAGATGCTAAGGTTGATCTTGTTAGCCGCTCTGGCAGCGCTCTCTCGGGCCAGCGACGTGCTCGACTACACGGACGATGACTTTGAGAGCCGGATCGGAGATCACGATCTGGTCCTGGTGGAATTTTTCGCTCCGTGGTGAGTCCTGCCGTCTTGATGTTCCGGTGCGGAGCCGCGGCGTGTTGCAAACGCAGGAAACGCTGCGTTTAGCTTCACGTTTACACGAGTTTGATCTGCAGAAATGCATTAATGATCTCAATTAAAATAAAGATAACGTGTTTTCCTTTTATTCCCGTCGCTGTCATTAAACCGATTTGCTCATTAGCTTTGAGACCAAATGCTAATATTTTAAATTGCTTCCGTTTAAATAGTATTAAGTAATTATTACAATTAAACGACCTGAAAAATACGTTTTAAATAATACATTTATATTTACATTGTATGTCATATTTGTTAAATAGCATGTATTTTACAACATATTAGCTAAAATCTGAGTAAACCAGCAACGAGGAAGTTGGGGGGCGTGGCGTTTGTTTGTTGTAACCCTCTGATTGGCTAATGAAGTTTTGGTGTCCTTTTCCTATTGGTCCACGGAAAGTCTGACGTGTTTTCTCTGTGCCAAACTTGAATGAATATATTTTTTAAACTATATTAACGAAATGTAAGTAAAGAGAATGAACAAGAAGGCCAAAAAAAGAGCTTTAAATGTTATTGAATGAATAAAATCTTTACACTTTAAACCTCTTTTAAAATAAATCTCTCAATGTCCTGCTATTGCAAGGAAAGTTTTTTTTATTCACAAAAATAAATTTATGAAGACCAAACCACTTTTTAATACGTTTCACAAGGAGCTCAGTTTTTATTTTCAGTCACTCAATTATACTAAAAAGAAAAATTGTTTGAAATAACTTTATTTTTTAAAGAAGTATAAACTTAATGAAAACGACCCCTAACAAAAGTTATTTATTTTTATGTTCTTGTACTATCATGTTAAGACTCTTGTATGTTATTTTGTCTTATGTTATGTTGAGTAATTGTTATTTGTAATGTTGTTGCCATTGACATTGCAGTTCTATGTAATTTAGCTTAGTTGTAAATAAAGTTTTAAAAACAATCTTTACACTTTAACAGACTTTTTCCCCATTATTTTTTAAACAGAAAGTTTGTTTCATTTAAAATTCTACATAGATTTTTATCCAACTAATCATTACACACAAGGGTATAGAAGAGATCTTAATAAAAACGACACTTTGTGAACCGGATGAAGAATCATTAATACACTAAACTAATTTGGAACAAATTGTCTTTTTTTTTAATTTTTTTTTTTTATCAGGACTAAAATTTATCCAAATTTTTTCCTAACTTGGAGGGACATTCTTTTTGGTTTTACTGATTTTGATTATAAGTTTTCTTCACAAATGTCTTGATTTTTTTTTTTTTAAACCAAGTAGTTTATCCATAAAATGAAGTTTAGCAATAAAAAGCCAACATTCTTTGAATACTTTGCTGAAATCAGGCAGTATTTACACTTTATTTCATCTAGCCACAGCAAAAAAGCAATTTAAAACTCATCTGTGTCAGGTTTACCGAATAATTTAATATTGACTTATTTTGGTTTTTAATGTATTTTTTTAATGTGTTTTTTTGGAAAAACTGATGTACAGTATTCTGTTCTTGTTCTGTACTGTATGTCATAAATATTCTGAATAAGGTTTGTTTAAAAAAAAAAAAAACGTGTGTAAAAAAAAAAAAGTGAAATATATTTCACAGCAAAGCGTCGTTGTGAATGTTTACTGCCGTTTTTCGGGAGTAAATATTGCTAATCCAAACAGGAGGAAGATGAGCTCTTTGACTCCTGCATTTAGTTTGTTTAGGCTTCTCTCTGTGTCAGATTTCAAGCCTTGAGTTTGTTTTTTGTTCTTAAAGAGTTTAAAGCTGAGGTGTCGTCTCTGTTTGCCCGCCCCGTATCTTTTTCCTTTAGGTGTGGTCACTGTAAACGACTAGCCCCCGAGTATGAGGCGGCAGCCACGCGCTTGAAAGGCATCGTTCCACTCGCTAAGGTATTACACCATCCTCTTCATCTTTCCTCCTCCCCTTTAGCCCGACTCGTTTTCAGTACTCCCCTCAGAGCTTCATGAAATCCTTTTCTTTTTCCTCCAATTCAGGTCGACTGCACCGCCAACAGCAACACATGCAGCAAATATGGCGTCAGCGGGTACCCAACCTTGAAGATCTTCAGAGACGGAGAGGAATCTGGACCCTACGACGGTCCCAGGAGTGCAGGTATTCACCTCACACCTGTTGTCCCAATTCTAATAAAATAAATACATGAAACGGCTTCTAAGGCTGCTCTTCCTCTCTGCAGACGGGATCGTCAGTTTCCTAAAGAAGCAGGCCGGCCCAGCTTCTGTGGAGCTCAAGACGGATGCTGACTTTGTGAAGTTCATTGGAGATCAAGATGCAAGTGTCGTTGGTGAGTTTAGTGTTTTCTTTCCCACTTCCTTCTATATCGATCTGTAATTCATTTTTAGTTCTGGAGAGAACTTCAACCCTTGCTCGGTTGCCAGATTTGATAATGATCTAAAGCTTGGTACAAAATGACTCGTTTTACATAAAACTATCTCAAGGCTCTATAGGAGCTGAGAATTATACTGTAAGCATCAAAAGATTAAATGTGCAGAAATGAACTCTCAGGCTCCCTTCCTTGTATGTTGAAGTCACAACAGCTTTTTCCATGAGTGAACTTGGAGGACATGCTAACGCTCTCATCACACATTATTTGCACCCTTATGTGCAAAGGTTACATATTTGACAGCAATAGTAGCACATAATTACCTAACTTTTTCCAAGAATACTCCATGGAAAAGGCAGCTCACATTTGATCCGCTTGTGGAGTGACTTTTTAGTTTTTTCTCCGCTAAATGTGTTCAAAGGAAGCTTGAATCAGGCAGTGTCTGCTGTGAGTGATGGAGACCGTTCCTGATGTGATCGTTTGTCCTTCCAGGGTTCTTCTCCGACCAGAGCACATCGCAGGCAGAGTTCCTGAAGGCAGCCAGCGCCTTGAGAGACGACTATCGCTTTGCCCACACCAGCTCTGAAGCTCTCCTTAAGAGCAACGGCATTGACGAAGAGTGAGTAGATCTCTATGCAAGACGAAACTTAACTCGTGTGACACAGCGTTAAAATTAAGGCTGGGTATTGATTATAATATCCAGAAACAATTCGATTCCGATTTTTTTTTTTTTTTTCTTTTTTTTTTCTTTCTGTTCTTTTGATACTTTAATATAATTCAATTTTGAGTTTACGCATTTAGACACATTTGTTTAGAAATACTTTTACATAAATATACTCAAAATATATAAATTATGAATCTGATATAGTTCAGATACTGTAAAATGTTCCAGTGAAATACTGAGATTGTTAATATCATCCAGTGTTACATGGATTCTCTAAAGGAGAAGTTCTAACTAAAATGTTCAGATCATTAACATTGTAAACATTGTTCTGCTTCTCCTGGAGGACGTTTCAGTTTGGCCACTAGGTGGTGATCGCACTACAGCATTACACCTTATTCCAGAAGAAGAAAGTATGAGGAAAAAACTCTGCTTTAGATCAGGGGTCTAGATATGTTTTCTTCTCTGATGTGGGTCGGTTTGTTGGTTAACAGAAAAAGTGTAACAATCACAGCCTAAATGTAAACATTTGTCTTTCCAAAAAGCCACACATAGCTGAATTTTAAATCAATTTCTGTGAAAAAAAAATAATACTGAAACATTTTAAAGAGCTAGATGTATAGCATTACTCATGATGATGCTAGTGTGAATGCTGTAAGCTGAATTTTGCCGCTGAAAACGCTGATACTGATAGCTGGCCAAAATATTAAAATATCAGCGAAATTAGCCTAAATAGCTGAAAAACTTCTAAATTAAAACTGCTAGCATGTAGATCAAATACTAGTTAAATGCCAAATTAGTCTAAATAACTGAAAAAAGCCCAAATTAGCTGAAACGGCTAGCATGTAGCTGAAATATTAACTGAACGCTAAAAAAAATGGTCATATGTCTAAATTAGCCAAAAAAAAGCTAGCATAAAGCTGAAATATTAGCTAAACCCCTAAAGTAGCAATAGAAATCCTTAGTCAAAAAACCTATCATTAAAAAGAGCTGAATATTTTAAGAGCTGAAAGAGCTGAAGAGTTTTGGACGTACATAAAACGTACAGAAGAAAATAAACCAGTAATAACTGACTGCAGAACGGTGGAATAAAAAGTTCTACGTGGGTCTCGATCTCCTAATGATGCATCTTGGATGGTGTTTTGGGCCGGATCCGGCCCGTGGGCCGTAGTTTGGGGCCCCGGCTTTAGACCACAAATGGTTACTTTAAGAAATATTTCCTTAAAAGAATTAGTCAAATTCATGTCTGAGTTTATAAAGATGTTCATTCAGTCAGTAATGTATGTTTAGGTCGACCGAGCGTTAGCATTAGCCCTTCTATGGGAAATCCCATTATTTGTTAGCATCAAGCTAGCGGACTTTAGCTTCATGTGCTGAATTGATCTATTTTTTTATGAATGGATTATTGATCTGTTGAGCTTAAATGGATTTTATGGACCCCGCCCCATGACCCATGTCTTCTGTGTTCAGGGGAGTCGTCCTTTTCCGCCCGCCTCGCCTCAACAACAAGTTTGAAGACAACTCCGTCAAATTCACCGAAGACAAATTCACCAGCAACAAAATCAAGAAGTTTATCCAGGAGAACATGTGAGTGCTCCAGATCTCCTCATGACAGCTGTCCGTGTCATGTTGTCATGCTTTCCCTTCTCTCTTCTCAGCTTTGGAATCTGTCCTCACATGACCGACGACAACAAAGATCAGCTGAAAGGCAAAGATCTGCTGGTGGCTTATTATGAGGTGGACTATGAGAAGAACCCTAAAGGTTCAAACTACTGGAGGAACCGGTGAGCGTCCTGCCTTCTTCTGTCCTGAACAGAAGTACGTCTGCTTCTGTTTGATCCTCTGACTCTGAAATCTTAGAGTGATGAAGGTGGCCAAAAGCTTCCTGGATCAGGGCCAGAAGCTGAACTTCGCCGTGGCCAACAAGAACGCCTTCAGCCACGAAGTGTCGGAGTTCGGTCTGAGCAGCAGCTCGGGGGAGCTGCCCGTGGTCGCCATCCGCACCTCCAAGGGCGACAAATACGTCATGGCCGAGGAGTTCTCGTAAGTGGAGATGAACCGATGCATGATGGAGGCCGGGACTCGCACCGTTAGTCGACTTGTCTGTTGACGAGTCTATTAGTTTACTCGACTAATCAATTATTACATTAGTCAACTATTTTAATAATCAATTAGTAGACTATTTTCATTAGTTGATTAGTCGACTTGACTTTTAAAATAGTCTGTTAATCAATAATCACATTAGTCGTTGACTATTTTAATTAGTCGACTAATAGACTATTTTAATAGCTGTTTAGTTGACCATTAAAATAGTCAATATGTCGTCTAATCAACAATTAAATTAGCCGTCAACTATTTTAATAGTCGATTAATTGACTATTTTATTTTGGTTTTAGTCGACTCGACTAATAAAATAGTCGACTGTAATGTAGTAACGATACCAGGCGATTAAATTAGTCGTTGACTATTTTAAGTGGGTTAGTCGACTATTTCATTAGTAGACTAATCAACGACTAAAATAGTCGATTCGTTGACTAATTAAACGGTCGACCAGTTGACTGTTTAATTAGTCAGGCTGTTTTTAGTCGATTATTTTAATTAGTCGTTGATAATTGACTGTATGGACTGTTAAAATAGTCCATATGTCAATGAATCAACTAATAAATCATTCATGAATATTTTAACAGTCGATTAGTCGAATAATCAGATTATTTTTCTGATTATTCGACTATTGAAATAATCGTTTGTGACGGCCTTAATGAAGCCACTATTGACTCTTAAAAAGATCAACTGATTCTCTGATTATGAGGTTCGTTTTTTTATGCTTAAAGTTCATAAAATGTCAACATAAAGTGTTTTGCTCTTTAAGATATAGAGCTGCATCACACAGATCTGTTGGGACATTATTTCTTGATGAGTGTATCGTCAGCCTGTCTGTACAGAAACGTGGAGTTTCTACACAGAAATCCTCGTAACTTGATGAAGGTTTTCCGTCTTTGCCGTGCTGTAAAGTTACCATGATCCATGAGGAAGCTGCCTCGTGACCGTGAGGTTTACATCTCCACTCGTTTCTTTCTTCTTCCAGGCGTGACGGGAAAGCTCTGGAGCGTTTCCTGCAGGACTACTTTGACGGGAAGCTGAAGCGGTACCTGAAGTCTGAGCCCATTCCACAGGACAACGACGGGCCCGTAAAGGTAACGGTTCTCCATTCTTCCTTCAGTCACACGGCTCCAGGTTCTCGTATGTTTTGAGCCGTTCTGGTAGCAGAAATTTGACATTTTGCCATCGTGAAACCACCATGTCTTTTTGATTGGAACTAGGGCTGCCACGATTAGTCGACTAATCGACTATTAAAATAATCGACGACTTATTTAATAGTCGATTAGTCGTTGCTTTCTATTGTATGAAGTCAGATTGTAGTAAAGTTGAAAGTTATAATAGCATTCTGCTAGCTTTTTGGAATATTTTGGCATTTATTAAGGTTTTTTAGGCTATTTTGGAGTTTAGCTAATATTTCAGCAGCATGCGAGCTATTTCGGCTAACTTTAGCTTTTTTACGTTTTTTAGGCAATTTTTGGGTTTAGCTTATATTTCAGCTATATGCTAGCTGTTTTGGCTAATTTAGGATTTTTCTGTTTTTTTAAGGCTAATTTGGAGTTTAGCTAATATTTCAGCAGCATGCTAGCTATTTTGGTTAACTTTGGCTCTTTTTATTTTTTAGCTAATTTGGCATTCAACTAATATTTTAGCTGGTTATCAACTTCAGCATCTTTACATCCACTTTGGCCATGAACAGATTAGTCGACTAATCGGAAAAAATAATTGATGATTAGTCGACTATTAAAATAATCGTTTGTGGCAGCCCTAATTGGAACCAACTTCATGAAGTTAACTTTTCTTGACATGCTGATATATTTTTTTTTTTTGTATTGTACCATGCTTTTGGTGAATGCTCAATTCTGATTGGCTACCAGGTGTGGATTTAAAAAAACTGTAGTCCACAGAGATGATGCTCACCTAAAACAGAAGTTCCAGTCACATAACCCGTATGTTCTAAATCCCTGCATAGGCTTCTTTAAAACAAACTTTTCTTTCATTTTATGGACAGAAACGAGCGTTAAGACGTGAACTTTCTGATTTATTTAACCTGTCATGACGATCAGCATTAAATCGCTTTCCCTGACCGCTGCGGTCGAGGTCTGTGTCGGCTCACCACGTATCGAATGTCGCTGGGTTGATGAAATCATTTAATCAAAGTAGAGATCTAACGAATAATGCTCAAGTCTGCTAGCTTGATGCTAACATGTAATGGAATTTCCCATAGGACGGCTAATGCTAATGCTTAGTCGAACGAAATGAACGTCTTTATAAACTCACAGGCATGAATTTTACAAACTCTTTTAAAGAAATACTTTTTAAGTAACTGTTTGTGGTCCTAAAGTTATTTTTACTCATTCTTTTTCAAGAATAAGGTGTAACGCTATAGTGTGATCGCCACCTAGTGTCCAAACTGAAACGCCCTCCAGGAAATTCAGAACAATTGTTGGAGCTTCAGAACTGTATGAGATTAACAACCTCATTATTATTTCACAAATACATTTTACTTTATGTGAAAAGAGTAATATGAATATTTTCAAAGCATAAATGTAGACTCTTGATGTATTTCTAAACAAATGTGTATAAATGTGTAAACACTGAATTCAATTGAATCAAATGGTTCGGTTTGTGTGGTCTAAACTGAAAAAATAACAAGAATAAAGTTCTTAAAATCAGTTAAATATTTATTACTTTTGTAAGTGACCATGGTGTAAGCGGGAAAATCCCCTTTTGAAGTGTGCATTATTAGAAATTAACGCACTTCCTGGGAGCGACCGTCCTCTTCCCTTCAGCTGGTTCAGGCTTCCACGGCATGCATAAATTTGATGGCACACTCTTCGTCCAGCATTATGCTTTACATATGCTCCAAAAACATCTGGTTAAGAGCATTGATCAAAGCAGATCAGCTGCTGTACTGGTGCCTGATGGATCCCATCAAACCCTGTAACCCAGGGGTATCGAACTCAATCGTGCAACAGGTCAAAATCCAAAACACACCTTTAAAACTAAATTTTTAAAACTTTAATACTGTCACTTTTCAACACAGTTATGAACTAGATATATAACATTACCTGTGATAACCTGTGGAATGATGTAAACTGAATTTAGCTGCTGAAGATGCTAGTGCTGATGGATGAAATTTATGGTTGATAACTGATGGCTAACTAAAATATTCAATTAAAATACCCTAAAATTAAAAAAAACTTTGGTTGGTCAAAACGACTAGCATGTTCCTGAAAAAATATCTAAACTTTAAAATACCCTAAAAACTGAAAAGTCTAAATTGGCCTAAACAGCTATTTTAGCAAGTTGCTAAAATATTAGCTAAACTCCAAAACAAACAAAAAAAATCTTAGTAAATGCCAAAAAGTCCAAAAAGCTAGCAGAATAAAATTTTTTTTTAATTTAAAAGCATATTTTTTTAACATAATTATGAATAATAAAAAGGCATGAATATTATTCCAGAATAATTCAACTTAAACCTTAAATAACTTTCAATATTTGACTATCCGAAAAAATCTATTTTGTCAAAATTATACAAATTAGTAGTGAGCGCAAGATAACATTTAGCCATTAATAACAATTAAATAAAATGATCTGGAGGACCGGATTGAACAACCCGGAGGGCCGGCCCCCGGGCCCTCACACATATGCTGTAACCCCTCGTCTTTTTCAGGTCTTGGTGGCTGAGAACTTCGACTCCATCGTCAACGACGACAGCAAAGACGTTCTGATCGAGTTCTACGCTCCGTGGTGCGGACACTGCAAGAACCTGGAGCCCAAATACAATGAGCTGGGAGAAAAGGTGAGACTTTCAGGAAATGGATCCGTGACTATTCATCGGGTCGGGACAGGAAAAGAGCTTGTTGGGTTTGAAAATCGAGCTTTTTAGCTTAGTATCCTCTTCTCTACACGGATAATACAGCATAAATAACTAGATGGAAGACGAGTTCTAACATGATCTTGTTTTTGCAGCTCGCCAATGATCCCAACGTTGTCATAGCAAAGATGGATGCCACAGCCAATGACGTTCCATCTCCATATGAAGTCAGCGGGTGGGTCATGACCAGCCTCCGTCTTACAGCTACAGGGTGTCGTAATACTTTCTGCAGCTATAAAATCAAACTTAAATTTCTTTTATTTTCCTTCGTAGTTTCCCCACGATCTACTTCTCCCCAGCCGGCCGTAAGATGTCCCCAAAGAGATATGAAGTAAGTGTGTCGTCGGCGCTCGGAGCCGAGCTGCTGCGTGCTCTCTGCTGACCGTCCTGTCGCTCTGCAGGGAGGTCGGGAGGTCAGCGACTTCATCTCATACCTGAAGAGGGAGGCCTCCAACCCATTAGTGATGCAGGAAGAGCCCAAGAAGAAGAAGAAGTCCGAGCTATAAGACGTCCAAACGAGAACTGAAACCACACACACACGTCATCGACGGGAGGAATGGGATTGGGGGAAGAAGAACTAAATTATATCCACTATTTTAGTGACCTGCAGAATGCCGTGGAGCTGAAGTCCATAAAGACGTTTTCCTTCCGTTGGTCTTCTGCTGCTCTGGGAATTCTGTGGACAGATAGTGGCCTGAAAGTTAAATCTGAGCTTTTTTTTTTTTTTTTATCATAGGGAATAAGGGGCAGCCTCTGTGGGTAAAAAAATTCTTTCTTTGGTCTGTCTACTACACCTCAGACTGATGCACTTTGGTTTAATGTCAGTTTCTGATCAGCTGTTGCTTTAGATGTCCTCGCCATCACGGGATTTTCCCTGTTTTGTAACTGGTCCTTTTTCGGTTTTTTTTTTTTTTTTTTTTTTTTTTTTTTACACATGGAAGGATTGTGAAATAAAAAGGCCCACAAAACCAAAGTGTATGATGTTGTTTATCACCAGTTTATTCTTCCACTTCAAAAGATGAAACTGTTTTTAAGCCCTTTTGAGTTTTTCTTTTCTTTTTTTTAAACTTTTCAAAATAAGATTGAACACAATTTGATGCTGCATTTTAGTGTAGTGTTTCTCTGGACCAGGATTTCTGCAATGCGAAAAGGCTGTAGATCTCGCTAGCTCGATACAGCGGAGCTTGGTACAACCGAACCTGCTACAGTGGAGCTCTCTAGCTCAGAACAGTGGAGCTTGCTACAGCAGAATTTGTTAGTTTGATACAGCGGAGCTTGCTAGCTTGATACAGCAGAGTTTGCTAGCTCGCTACAGCAGAGCTCGCTACAGAAAAGCTCGCTATCTTGCTACAGTGGAGCTTGCAAACTTGAAACGGTGGAGCTTGCCACACCAGAACTTCCTACAGCAGAGTTCTCTAGCTTGGTACATTGGAGCTCACTAGCATGCTACGCGTCCACCGGAAGGCTGACTAGCACAGTGAGCCAACCCACCGAGTGTCCACTTAAGCAAATGTGGGCAAACGCAGGTGGGGCCACCATAGAAAGTGCGGACAAACTAATTTGGGGCCACATTTTCTGCCCACGTTTAAACCATATGGAGCCCACTCAGCCTTGCTGGCTTGGTATGGGCTCCAGATGATCCCACCCTTATATTATCACACGACTCCTTCCATGACAAAGGTGAACAGGATTTCATGTCTGCCAGAGACACCAGTGAAGATTAAAAAAAAAAAAAAAAATCATTGAAAGAAAAAGTTCAGTGCGCTGTCTTGTGGGGTCCTTATGACTTCAACTATTAATGTGAACATGCCTAGAATAACACAAGGGTTACAGATAAAGAAGAAAACAACTTTTAAGTTTTTGATTGTTGGAAGTGATTTGGATATTTATAACTGCTGCTGATATGACATTGTTTTAAATAATGAAAGTTGTTCACTTTCTAATAAATTTATATAATTTTTAGTATAAATTTTATATACATTTTAGTGCTTTTAATTAAATTTAATGCATTAGTTTAAATATTTTTAGATTCTTTATTTTCCTTGTTTCTTCAAAGGAACACCTTTCTCATTGTTAGCATAGTTCTGCTGCGCTGAGCCCCATCAGCCACTGGGGGGCGATGCTGAGCTCAGTTCCGGGCGCTGCGGTCAAAAGAATAAACTCAGAAGAAGAAGAGGCGAACCAGCCAATCAGGAGCAGCCGTCGTGTAGTTTGTCCAGACATGTTCTTTACACGTGTTGAAGAGGACGAACAGCCGACTGTGTTTATTGTAAGTAAATTATGACATTATTTTGGGTCGTTTTTAGAAAATGAAATGTTCATACCGCCATCCCGGTTGTCATTGCGGAGATATTTCTCAGAGACGTGTTAGCATGACTTTAGCTAGCATGTGAGCGCTGTTTCTGAGGCTTCCACAAATGATTAAATATATGTATTATCCTCGATAGAACAGCAGAGTGTCTTTGTAGGATGAAGTTGTAGTTTGTACAGTTTGTGTTTAGTAAATATAAACGTTATTTCACCTGCATTCAGGCTTTCCTCCAGGACTAGCTTACATACTGCTCCAATAATACTCATGTAAAGCTCACTCTGCCGCGTGTAAAATGTTCACGAGCGTTGTTCCCTTTTCTTAGATGTGACCACAACCATTAAAGATGGCAGAACACCCAAAGAGGAATCACAAGCTCTCCTCGGGCCTTCTGGGCAACTACAGGTATCTGTTAAAGAAAGCCATGCTGATCCGTGCTAGAGAGAACGGCTTGGCCCGGAAAAAACGACTCCAAATGAGGAGACCTGGCAGGAAAGTAACTAATGGAGGAATCCCAGACGGATCATCTGATTTAAGTAAGGTATCTAAAGGACACGATGGAGCCCATTCAGACCGGAAAGGACCAGCTGTTACTCCCAGTGGCCATCCTGAACGCCACCCGATGACGACAGCGCTCAGGGACATGTGGGAGGTGGACAGTGGGTTCTCTGAAGCCAGCCCCCCCGCCAGCGGCCGCAGCTCCCCGTGCCCCAGGGTGTGCCCGACTTCTGTGGTGGCTCTGGACTGTGAGATGGTGGGGACGGGCCCGGGCGGACGGGTCAGCGAGCTGGGCCGCTGCAGCATCCTGGATTACCATGGCAACGTCCTCTATGATAAATACGTCAGACCCTGTCAGCCCGTGATAAACTTTAGAACGCGCTGGAGCGGGATCCGCAGGCATCACATGCGTAACGCCACACCGTTCTCTGAGGCCAGGGAGGAGGTACGTTCACCGCATCTGCGTTCAGGTCTCCATCATTTCATTCAGTCAGTCTGTGTAGAGGGAAAAAAAACTCAGGAGTGGAGGTGAGCTTAATCAGAAATGTGGATCTTTCTGGAAGAATCTAAATTAGGGATATAACGATTCAGTTTTAAAGTTAGGATTTTGAGCCCCCCCAATTTTTTAAGGAGCCCCCTGGTCCATGAAAGATGGCGCCAGAATCGATCTGTAGCCGAAAGCTGAAATCGTAACTTTAGCCATCATCGTAAGCGGAAACGTCCTAAACTTTAGGAAACTCTTTCAAAAATGATTTTTGAAAACCTTGTCAGAACTATCAGCTTTTACGCTCACAGAGGAAAAAACAGCTAAAAGGGTCGATAAAGGAGAAGAAACAGGAGAAAAGGTCAAAAGCTTAAAACTATTTTTTTTTCCAGTTGGGGGAGGGACTCCCAGCTGTTAATTAATAGTCGACTAATCGCCGATTATTTTTTCCGATTAGTCAACTAATCGGGTCATGCGCAAACTGGATATAAAGATGCTGAAGTTGATAACCAGCTAAAATATTAGTTAAATGCGAAATTAGCCTAAAAAATAAAAAGAGCTAAAGTTAGCCAGCATGCTGCTGAAACAGTAGCTAAACTCCAAATTGGCCTTAAAAAAAAAAAAAAAATCCTAAATTAGCCAAAGCAGCTAGCATGTAGCTGAAATATTAGTTCAATTCAAAAGTAGCCTAAAAAAATAAAAAAAAGCTTAAGTTAGCCAAAACAGTTAGCATGTATATTAAATATTAGCTAAACTCCAAAATAGCCTAAAAAAACTTAATAAATGCTAAAGTAGTCCAAAAAGCTGGCAGAATGCTATTATAACTTTCAACTTTACAACACTCTGACTTCATACTATTAACAATATATTAAATAAGTTGTCGTATTTTGTATTAAATATATCCCAGACGAAACGAATCGAGCGTTTGTTCTTTTCTCTTTCTCAACACAAAGAATCAAAAGAATTTTAAGTCCACGTATGTTTTCTTTTTGCCTCTTGCATCAAACTGTCTGTTTCGTATTAACAGAATGGATTCAATACAAATAAACAGTTATACATAATACTGAAATGATCACAAATCCTTTCATACTCGGTTCATGTTGTGCTCCATGTGACGTTTTTCATTTTCACAATGTACCGGCTCTACTTGTCTCTTTAATAAGATGAAAAAGCAATTCTCCGAGAGGCTTTTCCATTTTCTTCATCATTGCTGCTCATTCGGGCTGCCACAATTAGTCGACTAATCGACTATTAAAATAGTCGACAACTAATTTCATAGTCGTTTAGTCGTTACTTTATAATATATGGAGTCAGGCTGTAGTGAAGTTGAAAGTTTATATGACATTCTGCTAGCTTTTTAGACTATTTTGGCATTTATTAAGGGTTTCAGGCTATTTTGGAGTTTAGCTAATATTTTAGCTTCATGCTAGCTATTTTGGCTAATTTAGGCTTTTTCAGTTTTTTTGGCTAATTTGGAATTAAGATAATATTTCAGCTACATATTAGCTCTTTTGGCTAATTTAGGATTTTTTTCAGTTTTGTAGGCAAATTTGGAGTTTAGCTAATATTTCATTTACATGTTAGCTAGCTAATTCTAAATTTTACAGTTTTTTAGGCTAATTTGGGAGTTTTCTATTATTCCAGCTACATGCTACCTATTTTGGCTAATTTGGAATTTTTTACAGTTTTTTAGACTAATTTGGAGTTTAGCTAATATTTCAGCTATATGCTAGCGATTTTAGCTTATTTAGGATTTTTTTGTTTTAAAGCTAATCATATTTCAGATTTTCTTTACATCCACTTTGTCCATGATCCGATTAGTCGACTAATCGGAAAAGTTAATCGATGATTAGTCGACTATTAAAATAATCGTTTGTGGCAGCCCTACTGCTCATTCTGTGGCATAATTAAAATGACAAAGCCAATGAAGACTGAACGAAAGAGCCTTTCTCTTTGTGCTTTTTAATTTTCAAATTTGATATTTCTTAATGAATTTGGTACAAACGCACTAAAGAACTTTTTGAAAATGAAATGTCAAATGCCATTTTCTTTATCATTTTAATTGAATTACAGAATGAATAGTGCTGAAGAAAAAGAAAAAGCCGTTCAGAGAATTGCTTTTTCATTTTATTTTAGTCAAGTAATGCATTTATATTGTGAAAATGATGAAGCATTTCCAGTATTGACTTTTATTTTGAGTCTCAAACGTGTCCATATGGGGGCAGACTTGTGTAAAACTTTTAAATCCAAAGGATCTGCATCAGAACAGAACACTGCCTGTCTGCTACACACTCACAGCAAGCCTGCATGGAGAAATCTCATCAGCTCTGCATTTTTCTAAATTTAGGCTCAGGACGTGACAAATCGATTTTAAAAAATGTTCTGCAACGATGAACATGTTGACGAGTTGGAATCAGATTTTTAGAATCGTTACATCCTTGGTGCAAATTAAATCCGTTTTTCTGACGTATTTCTCCCTAGTTTGAAATTGAAATCTCGCTTCATGTTTCTCTTCCAGATCCTCAAAATACTTGAAGACAAAGTGATTGTAGGTCACTCCATCTACAACGATTTTAAGGTGCTGGACATCTTCCCTCCAGCCCACATGGTCAGAGACACGAGCCTGACGCGCCACCTCAGCCGCGTGGCTGGCTTCCCTCGTGGTCGTTGTTCTTCCCTCAAAATTTTGTCCAGAAAACTCTTAAACAGGAACATCCAGGTAAAACAAAAAAGTTTAAAATAAATATACGAAGTGTGGCTTCACTGCCTTCAGGTGTGTAAATCCTTCTTTCTCTTTCAGGTTGGGGAGAAGGGTCACTGTTCAGTAGAGGACGCCACGGCGGCTCTAGATCTCTACAAGCTGGTGGAAGGAGAATGGGAGCAGGAAGTGGAGAACCAGCTGAGAGACGAAGGTGTTCCACACGAGCCCAGCTTCGCCTCGTCAAAACACTACATGAAAGACGAGTACTGGCCTGAAGACGTGACTGCAAACGGTCCCTGAGCGCGGCGCTCGCCACGCTGTCGGCAGGAAATCCCTCAAGAACAGTTTAAGATGGTGAAAGAAATGTCAAACCATGGAAAAAAAATCTAGAAGATTGTCTGGATGCTTCGACAGTTTCTGTGAAAAAAGTAAATTATTATGTTTAAAGGGAGTAAACATGCTCAGATAAAACATTTCACTGTGTCTGTGTTTTTATGATCAGCAGAAATAATGAAGTTTCACTTTATTATACTAATGTCATAAATACACATTTCTAGGAAATTGCTGTGTTGAATAAAATAAACACGACCTGATAGTGTCTGTTTCTCCATTTTAAAGGCGTTTTTGAACATTTCAGCTGCTGGAGCAGAACTTAAATCACATAATTATCAGGATTCACGGTCCAGGTATGAAGAGCGTCAAATAATTGAGATTTGACCTCTAAAATACCTCGGATTTTGTGTTTTGTGGTTAATCCATCAGTTTAAATGAGTGAGATGGTCACACCAGAGGATTTGTTAGTCTCTGTCCCGCCAGCAGAGGGAGACAAAAGCTTTGTTTCAGTTTTCAGTTGCTTTCATTCAAAGTTTCAGTATTTTTTAGCCTTTAACACCTGACGCTTAAACACAAAATCTTTAACTTTTCAACCATTAGCGCAATAATTCCAGCAGATTCTGAAGGAGCTAAACATTGCATTTGGCCCGCGGACCGGGATCCTATTTAGATTTTGGCCCTTTGGCAATAAAGTTTGAGCACCCCTGATCTAGAGAGTCGGACCAAGACTTTACTTAGTGTTACTGCATTCTAGCTTTGTCTTAAAAGAAACAGATTAAAGATGGAAAAACTCCTCTGTAAGACTCAAAAGTTGTTTTCTAATCATCCCCATCCCCAAACCTGTCTGAAAAAATGGTTATCCACTCTCTTAGACCCTCCTTCCTGGTAAGGAAAACTCCTACAGAAACTTGATTCAGGAGAAAAAGAAGAAACCTGAGAGATGTCTACATGAAAGAGATCCTTCACCAGGACAGACAGGATATTTACCAAGACTATTAAAGAAGAATTAGCTTATCTAACTCTACAACTACGTATATGAATAGAGTTCAGTCAGATAGGACTGGATGAGCCAGAGGCGTGGTCCACAACACAGACGATCCACCAGGAATCTCTCCCTCTCCCCTGAACAACATGTGAATTGCTACAACAACACACCTGCATGATGGTTAGGGGTCTGATGGGGGTCAAAGGTCAAACAGAGTTGGCCGAGAAATAGGAAAATGACTCTAATCTCAGGAAGAAAATCACTACAAAGTAGTACAACGATCTGTCCACGTTTGTATTTTTTGAGTTTTTCTGCACACAATTGTAGATTATTTTGATTTTGGTGACAGTGAACTGACTCACTTCAGAACAAAATGTGAACAAAATGAGGATTGGCTCATTTTAATAAATCCTCATGAAATCTATAACTAGCTCTTATTCTTAGAATATAAATCTATATTTGTGTATTTTATGGTCATGACAGTTTAACTTATTTAACTTTATTGAAGTTAAGTATATCACCTTTAAAATGGAACCAACATTACAGTTCATTTTGATTTTATTTGAGTCTAAAATAAAGGATTCTATTGTCAAGAGTTTGGAGGGAAAATGATTTGAACTCATTTTTATAATCATTTCCTTAACAATTAATTACATAAAAAAAACTAAATTGTGTGATTTAGAGAAAAGTTTGCAAAGGTTTTCAGCAGAGAGAAGTTAAAACAAATATCTAGAATGTCTAAGATCAAGGTTTGAGATCTTCACAAAGATCTAACAGTTTGCAGTGCAGATTTCTGTGTGTTTTCCTGGATCTCTGTTCAAACCTTCACATCTAAAAATTGCTCCTCAAGCTTCAGTGGAAGAAACAGATGAAGCATTGTTTACTCAATCCCTCTAAATTTGTTCCCCAAAGCGCTTTATTGAGCTGGTGAAGCCAGATTAGCAGATTACTGGCTGATTGCCTGTTTCTTTTACATCGTATCGGGGTTTTGAAAAGTGCATCCGTTGCACCCCTGGACCATGAGGTCAGAAGGAGAAACGCAGAGGGAAAGTTGGTCAGTCTAACAATAGATGGAAACGATCTGCACAAAAATGCTGAATATGCAAACAGATTCCATTCTGTGGATTATTGAAAACAGTTATTTTCCCAAAACTGAAAACAACGACAAATCTAATAGTTTATACAGAGAAGAAAACAGAACAAGTTAGTTTTAATCATGATAGAGATGATGTCATTCCTTTACTAAGATATTACTATAGATTATAGAAAGATATTTAAATCACAGCATAGAAAGATAATAGATTATTGCATTTGGTGTTTGAATGTATATAAATGAATACATTTAAGAATAATGCTAATTACTCATGTTACATAGTAAATATATGGGAATATACCAGCATGTTTACTAATAAATGTATGCTTGTGTACAATAAACACGTGATTGTGTTTCACATGTTTTGTTTAGAACAGTTTGTCTAATAGAAAACATATTTCTTTAACCCTTTAACACATGACGCTTAAACACAAAAATCTTTAACACACTGTAACTTTTGTTAACACAGGGCCAGCCCTGGGAATAGGTAACCTAGGTGACCGCCTAGGTCAGTATCTTCTGGAGGGGGCGCCAAATTGCAATTATTTATTTACGTTTTTTTTACAGTTCAACACACAACTCATTTTGTGTAAAATGTTTAAAAATGTGGTAGTCAAAATCATGAATAAAATATAATAACTCAGAAGTTTGACACATTCAATGATTCTGCCTACTGCCGCGCGGTTTTATCTGTTAGGGCTTCTTTAAAACTTTAAGGAAAAGGAAAAAGCCCTCAGAGACAGCTTTAAGGTCAAAAAAGAAAGGAAGAGGAGGAAAAAATGGACTCTAAGCTAAGGTTTGTCTGATTTATCTACATTCAAAATCTGCTGGAATTATGCTGATCGTGTTAGCAACTGAAAAGTTACGGTAAATTCTACCTCAGTTACAGAAATCAAGTTCAAACTGTGTCAAAAACTATGTTAATGATTAAATCAGAACACATTTGTCTCTAAAACAGATCTTTATAAAATCATCATATCTACTGTATCCTATTGTCTGCTTGTTTGGTCTCACAACAAATGAAATAGCAAGACTTTTCAACAGAGCCACAAAATCCATCATAGGCTCCTGGGCTGGTTTCACCATCGCTCATGCTTTAACGTTTCAGAATCATACAAAAAGCCACTGAATCAAACTTCCCTGCCAAGTGAATGGACACGCTTCACATTCAGTGAAGGCTCCAAAACTCAGATCAAATCAATCCACCAGATATTCCACAGATGGATTCTTACCTTTCGCAGCATTTTCAGACTCCTATGGTCAGAAATCTTTCTTTTTTTGGGCTTGGCTCCACTGAAGGCAGAGTCTGGCTGAAGCTGGACTGTACGGTTTTCCATTTGTGCCAAAAATATGTTTTGGCTTCCACTGTCTATTGGACAAGTTTATTAGACATTTGTTCATGTCTATGTATTACTAAGCAATATATTCTGTGAAATGACAGGCGCTAACGATGCTAGCAACTGTTACTAACAACTTTTCTGACAACACTGTGAAACAAGAGGAGCTAACGATGCTAGCAACTGTTGCTAAGGACTTTTCTGAAGACACTGTGAAATGATAGGAGCTAACGATGCTAGCAACTGTTGCTAAGATCTTTTCTGACAACACTGTCAAACGACAGGCGCTAACAATGCTAGTAACTGTTGCTAAGGACTTTTCTGACAACACTGTCAAACGACAGGAGCTATCGATGCTAGCAACTGTTGCTAAGGACTTTTCTGACAGCGCTGTGAAACAAAAGGAGCCAACGACGCTAGCAACTGTTGCTAAGGACTTTTCGGATGACTAGATCTAATGACAACAAATGCAAAGTTTTAGCCATAAAGCAGAAACATCACACAGCAAATGATCAAAGAAGGACATGCAGAAGATATTGGCTAGTATACATTGAACTATTAAGGTGGGGCTGCAAAATATGGACTTGGGGGGCCGCAAATGGCCCATGGGCTGTCCGTTTGAGACTCTAGTTTTATAATTATGTTAAAAAGTTATGTTTTTAAAGTTTTAAAAATTTCATTTTAGTGTGTTTAATAAATGTCTGTCCTGTTCGGCCTGTGACCTCAGGTGTGTTCTGGATTTTGACCCCCTGTGCGATAGAGTTTGACACCCCTGGTCTAAAGTGTCAGGTTAGTTCTCTGAACATCAGAGCTTCTGTCAGAAATCAGGATGTTTTCACAACACGAGCAGAAATCTTTAAACAAGCTGCAGCAGAAAGGAGTGTTTAAAAAACTGGATCCAGTCCACACGGTTCCTCAACTATAAAATATGAAGAACTCTGATCGTGTTTAAATGTCTGAACGAGAAGAGAACTCCATACACTGCAAACACAACATGACAGTAACATCACACCCGGCCGGTCACACAGCAGAGATCACACACGGCTACAATAGCTGCTTGTCACTCAACTCAGCTGTTCTTAAAATGTAATCTAATCCCTGCACCTGCTTACACCACCTCCTGCGTACTCAATATTACACCATCCAGAATGTCCCCTCCATCACAGGAGCCCCTTCATCACTGCCCCACAACGTCACCTTACACCCCCCCATACATACACACACTCTTTCACACCCTGTGGCACTTTTATGCTAATTGGAAAAAAAATCTGGGAATAATCTGGTATGACGGCACTAATCCCACTCTACAAATGGCAGGTCTGCTCCACCGCAGCTCCACACGGACCGCTGCGACTCTCCACACATCTGCCTCAGGTAGGGTCCCTGCCTCACCTACTGGACTGTCAATGTAAAAAAAATGTGATGAAATGAGAAAATTTTTAGTCATATTCTTTCATTTTAGGATTGAGCTAAAATTAATTCATTGATGCCTTGGATTTTAATGTCAATACAATCTGACTAAAAATAATTTACATTTTCTTCACTTTAACAGTTTAATGAGTCGCTTGATGTTTGTTAGTGTGACTAAAAATGTGACTGATAATATTTAGATTTTTGGCAGTAAAGATTTGTAATTAAACTAAATGACTTGTTATCTTAAAATCGCCTGACCTGATCAATCATCCATATCTGCCAAATATAGTTCAGTCAAAGTACGGAGCGGATGGGATGAAGGCGGATTAATTCAGAGAACAGAGCGGTTGTTCTTTATTTACTCAAAATAACCCATTTCCTGTTTCTCCTTCAGACTTCAGAAGGCCGACTTAAAGATCTGAGAACATGGCTGTGGTGGTGAGTACCTCCTCTTTAACTCATGACTGGTTACCTGGTTTAGGTGTGTCCAGGTATTAGAAGATGCCAGCGAAGGTTTGTTGGAAAACATGCAGGAATGCGGCCCTCGAATTGCCTAAGCTTGATCTAAATGGTTTTAAAAAGCTTCTGAAGCTTCTGTTTCCAAAATTTCCTCTGAGGGGGTGTGGCTTTTGTTTAAAAATATCAAGATAAATTCCTCAAAAGGCTAAAACGACAGTTCATCCATAGTTACGATAAGTATTTCTATTCGTAAAGATTGAAAATAAGGCACAGAAAAATATTGCTCAGAAAAAAACGGTCAGTTTCTCATGTCACCATCATCCGGTCCATTTCAGAACTTAAAGTCCTTTATGATAAGTTTTTTTATTTAAAAAAACATTCCCAGTAGTGTTTTAATTATGAATATTATGTTTTTAACCAAAATCCCACAACCTAAATATCTTAAAAAGTCATTTTTCATGTTGATCTGAAGCCTCGGTTTCCAAAATCTCCTCTGAGGGCGCGCTTTTGCCTCCCCCAGATCCCCCCTCTGTCTAATCAAATAGCTCTGTGTCCGGTAGCATAATCTTCCCACTGCTACAAAAAACCTCCATCAATCGGGTAATGTCAGCCGTCTGGTTCTGATCCGATGTCAGCTCAGATCTTCATGACAGAACTTCCTCCCAAAATCCTCTTTCTCCTTCCCATTCACCCAAGACTCTTTGAGGTTTCTTAACGCCTTCCCCTCTTCCTTCATCAATACCTCATTTTATCAGAGCAGAAAATAATGAAAGCTAACATCCAAATGCTCTTTCGTTCATTTACAATCCTTTCCAACTGCGGTCAAATGAGCCGCCGTTCACATTTCTGTGGTCACATCAAGAAGCTCCGTGGAGTCTGGTGGAGATTTTCCAGCGTTCTCAGGACTGCTACCGTAAGTATTGGATGAAACTCCCACCAAAAATCCAGTGACGGCTGATTGGAGCACAGAAATGTGAACGGCGGCTCATTTGACTACAGTCAATGTGAAGGTAGCATCTTCTCTTCTCCAGAAGCTGAACTAGACACGCTAGCCGGACCAGATGAGGGTTTAGTGCAGCAGAAAGAAGATGATTGATGAAAAACAGAGTGTGTCCAAGACTGTTGGATTGACAGATTTAAAAGGAGAAATACTCGGAAATGTAAAAACAGAATGATTTGTTATTACATGTGTTCTCTTTCTTAAGAAAAATGCCACACACATATGCTAAAAACTCACAATTTTTCAAAGATTTTCCTCGGAGGGGGACTTTAAGGGGTGATGTTTGGTTCTGCTGCAGCAGTCAGCTGCTAATCCCTGCTGCCTCAGCTCACAACTATTCCTCTGCAATGTATTTACAGGCTTTGCTGGCCTCATGTGAGGCAGATTACTCAAACACTGAGGCCTATTGATCACAACCTCAACACTGCTGGACATGCATTTGTTCTCAAATGGATTTTGAGGCTCACACTTAAGCACCAAAACATGTGACACAATTCTATTGACATGGTGAAGGGCTTTGTGCCACTTAAGGACATTTTTTTTAGATTTCTGTAGAAAAAAAAGAATCTTGAGAAACAAATAAGATCCATCTTTTAAGAAAAAATTAGATTAGATTAGAAATGTTTTATTTTAAGCAATCAAGAAAACAAAAAATAATAATCAACATGTTAAACAGAGGATGACCAGACAATAGAGGGAGTGGGCGGAAACGAACTTATATAATCCCACCCCGGCTCAAACATACCATTTCCTTTAGTGTGTATTCTCATTATCCGACTTGTAACTAAAGATCATATATTTATGTCTTTCCAACATTTCTTAATCAATTAAGAAAATAATCTCATTATAAAAGTATCTTCAAAAGTAAAATTATCTTTTTTTAAATTACCCTTTTTCTTCATCGGCAGAATTAATATTTGCTCATTTAAAGAAAATCTACTAATGGGGAAACAATTTTGGACTAATGTAAACAAGTGTAAAAGAATTAGGAGTCACAGTGTGAGCATCCAAAGGGGACAGATCTGCTGGGGTTGAGAGGAAAACCTACATAGAAACTGACTGTAACTGAGGAGTGGTCTTAGTCAACCACAGGGAAGAGAAACCAGCTGTTGAACTGCAACTTATCCATGTCAAAAGACTCGAACTGTTCACTGCTAAGGTTTCATGACGCTGCGCTCTGCGATGATGAGTCTCACAGGAGAGTCCGTCAATTATCTGCTGCCGTTGTGTCAGTAAACCACACAGAATGGAAGCTGAATGACTGGATCTGTAAACAGGAAGTGCTCCTCTCATTGTTTAAGGGACTCTTTTCCTGGAAAAACGTGAGACAATGTGAAGAACATGCGGAGAAACTTTCCTGCTCATTCATAGCTTGAAATGTTTGAGTGCATTTGTGGTTCTTTGTGTCCTCTCCCTTCAGAGTGGAACTTACCGGATGGTCTCAGAGGAGGAGCAGGCTCTCAGGGCCAAGCTGGAGCGCCTCTCCGTCAAAGACCACGGGCCGGTGTTTGGACCCTGTGCCAATGTGCCAGACCACACCAGGCAGAAGGTAGCTGCTCCTGATCCCCCCTGGTTCTTTGTGGACAGAACGTCATCCCATTCAACCGAAATGAATCCAATTAAATGAAGATCAGAAAAAATCGACAAAAGGAAAACAAAAAAGACCTGGAGAACTTTGAAAAATAAAATGTATTTAAACTTCCCTAGTGCTATAGCAGCACGAAACTCAACAAAAAAAAAAAAAAAAAAGGTTCTCCAGGGTCAGAGATGATCTGAACTTGAAGTATGGACTTTTTTCCTCCTCTGCAGGCCAAGGATGAGCTGAATGAGACGGAGGAGAAGCGAGTTGCTGCAGTGAAGGAGCTGCGGGCGATGATCAAGGAGAAGGCAGATTCTGGGGATGAATTGAGCAAGGGGGTGCAGGACACCTTTGGGGAGAAGCCGGACGCCATGATGGTCCGCTTCATCCGCGCCAGGAAATACGACGTGGCCAGAGCCTTTGAACTCATGAAGGGTGAGCCAGGATGGAGATCTGGGGGATCTTCAGATATTCAGCCAGTTGGATACCTCTGTAGCCATAGAGATGCAGTTTAACCCTTTAACATCTGAGGCATCGTCGGTGACGCTTAACGTACTGTAACTTTTCAACACGATCAATGTAATTCCAGTAGATTGTAAAGGAGAAAAGCAGCGTGGAACTACGTTGATCGTGTTAACAATAAAAAAATTAAAGTAAATCAAAGAGGATAAACACTGTTGCTTCAGGGTTAAAGGGTTAAAGAAGGTAAGTGTGTTGCCTCACAAAGTGGCATATTCGGAATCACTGGAAAAGCTGACATGAGGACCCAGAGCTGCTCGATTGATGATGATTTTCTTTTGTCTCCATTAAGGATACGTGCGTTTCAGGAGGGATTACCCTGAGCTGTTTGAGAATCTGACCCCTGAGGCCGTCCGCAGCACCATCGAGGCCGGATATCCAGGTATCCTGCACAGCAGAGACAAATATGGCCGCGTGGTTCTGCTCTTCAACATCGAGAACTGGGACTACGAGGAGATCACTTTTGATGAGGTACACCAGTGGTGTCAAACTCAATCACACAAGGGGCCAAAATCCAAAACACACCTTAGGTCGCGGGCGAAACAGGATAAACATTTATTGAACTCTATAAAACTACATTTTTAAAACTTTAAAACAGTAACTTTTTTACATAATTATGAACTAAATATATATAAAGCTGAATTTGACCACTGAAGATGCTACTGCTGATAGCTTAAGATGCGAACTTGATAGCTAAAAATACTGAAATTGATAGCTTAAAATGCTGAGGCTGATAGCTGAAACTTGAAGCTGATAGCTAGCTAAAATATTAGCTAAATGCGATATTAGCCCAAGAAACACAACAAAGTAACTTAGGTTAGCCAAAACAGCTAGCATGTAGATAAATAGATAAATAGTTAGCTAAACTTCAAAATATCCAAAAAACGTTTTAAAGGCCTAAATTAGCCAAAACAGCTGGTTGGTGGAAGACATATTAGCTAAACGCCAAAATAGCCTAAAAAAACAGTGAAAAGCCTAAATTAGCCAAAACAGCTAACATGCAGCTGAAGGATTAGCTAAATGCCAAAATAGCTTAAAAAAAAAGTCTAAATTAGCCAAAACAGCTAGCGTGTAGCTGGAATATTAGCTAAACGCCAATATAGCCTAAAAAAAACTTAAAAAATCTTAAATTATTCAAAAACAGCTATCATGTTGCTGAAATATTAGCAAAACGCCAACATAGAATAAAAAAAAACTGAAAAAAGCCTAAATTAGCCAAAACAGCTAACATGCAGCTGAAGGATTAGCTAAATGCCAAAATAGCCTAAAAAAAAGCCTAAATTAGCCAAAACAGCTAGCATATAGTTGGAATATTAGCTAAATGTCAATATAGACAAAAAAAACTGAAAAAACCCAAAATTAGTCAAAACAGCTAGCATACAGAAACATTAACTAAATGCCAACACAGGCTAAAAAAACTGAAAAAAGCCTAAATTAGCCAAAACAGCTAGCATGTAGCTGAAACGTTAGCTAAATGCCGAAATAGCCTTAAAAAATCTTTGTACATTCCAAAATAGTCCAAAAAGCTATCAGAATACCAACTTTTAAAACTTTGATACCCTAACTTTTTAACATAATTATGAATATTAAAAAGGCAGGAATATTATTCCAGAATAAATCCATTTAAACCTTAAATAACTTTCAATATTTTACACTCCATACAAATATATTTTGTCAAAATTATCCAAGTTAGAAATAAGCACAAAATAACCATTAATAACAATAACATCAATTGATCTGGAGGGCTGGATAGAGTTACTCGGAGGGCCGGATCCGGCCCCCCAGCCTTGACTTTGGCACACGAGAAGTACACGGTTCAAGTCGAGCCACAAATACGTCATCTTAGATATTCCGTAATTGCAACTTAGAGACGGGTTTGTCTGAGTTCAGATCCTGCGTGCTTACTGCGTGATCCTGGAGAAGCTGCTGGAGAACGAGGAGACTCAGATCAACGGCTTCTGCATCATCGAGAACTTCAAGGGCTTCACCATGCAGCAGGCGTCAGGAATAAAACCCACTGAGCTCAAGAAGATGGTGGACATGCTGCAGGTGGGAGAGCTCGTTCTTCACCTGGTGTTGTAGCATCAGCTCAGACTGAACCTTCAGCCTTCCGCTCACACCTGTTAGACTTCCAGGTTTTACCAAACGGTGTCATTTGTGTTTCGCCAGGACTCGTTTCCTGCTCGTTTCAAAGCGGTACACTTCATCCACCAGCCCTGGTACTTCACCACCACCTACAATGTGGTCAAACCCCTCATGAAGGGCAAGCTGCTGGAGAGAGTGAGTCACATCCACAATAGGTGGATTCATGGTTGGAAGTTCTCTACTGAAGATAGAGAAAGGGATTTCCTGCTTCATGGAATAACTTTATGGAATAACTTTCAAAATGAAAGTTATTTGAACCCGGCACTTGGTAACCTTGATAAACTGACAGCTAGCATTCATCATTTGTGCATTGCTTTTCCATTAAAAGAAACAGTTTAAAGGGTAACCAAACTCTAAATCAACTAGTTTAGTCTGTTGACTTCTATAAACGGGGCTTTGAAAGTTCTATCTGTTGATTATTTCCACATTTTTGACAAATTAAAATAAGCTTGTTAAATTCATGAACAGATAGTCAGAAACCGTCTGTGTGGGTCCCCCTACAGGTTAAAACAAGGTATTGCATTTGAATTACGTGAACTGGTGTAAGTTTATCTCAAATTTACTGTGACAGTTCAACTTTCTTCTCGTAAATTTACGAGATTTAAAAAGAAAAGTTTGTTTGTAAACTGGCTTTAATACTCTGTCGTTCTATCGTTCCATTTTCTAAACTGTATTTTATACCGAAACATTGCTTTTTTTTGTCATTAAAAAAAGAACTTGGTCCCTGTGCATTTTAACTGATTGATTTGAACTCTTAAACAGCGGCGCTCCAGTGTTTACGTTCTTTGATTTACTGTAACTTTTCAACCTTTAACACGGTCATCGTAATTCCAGCGGATTCTGAAGGAGACAAGCGGCTCGAGAGTTGCTTTTCTCCTTCAGAATCTACTGGAATTACGATGACCGGTTGAAAAGTTACAGCAGACTTCTGGGAAATTTCTAGTGTACTCGATTTGGGAATTAGTAGATTCAGAGAGCACTAGAAAATGGCTATTTAGTGAGTAGGGGGGATTAAGACGTAGCAAACGTCTGCAAACCCTCAGATGCGCCAGCAGCCCTGCTGTCAGGCTTTGTAAAAGCCGCTTGAAACAACAAAGTTCTGGACCATGAGCGCTAGCCTCAGGAGAAGGGGGCGGAGAAAAATCCTCAACCTCCTCAGAAAGTTCTGTGGAGAAACTGGCATCGCTTTGTCTGGTACCACTCTCCGTATTGAAGACTCAGCATACGTACGTTACATAAAGCTAACCTGTCAATCATAGATCCAAGCCACACCTCCACCGCTCAGTCCGCCTCCACTAGCCCCGCCCCTTTTTCAAATCTGGGTCGAGAATGGAGTCAGCCTCCAACTGTCTTGTTTGGTTTCCCTTTAAAGTGCTTTTTGACTATTTGGCCTGATGTGTGTGGGATCTTGAATGGAGGAACCTCTGTCCTCTTTCTAGGTGTTTGTCCACGGCGATGAGATGGAAGGCTACTACAAGGAGTTCGACCCGGAGATCCTCCCTTCCGAGTTTGACGGAAAAGGTTCCAAGTATGACGGCAAAGCCACGGCGGCCAAGCTGTTTGACTAAATTCCCTGCCAAAAGGATGAGAGCCTTCGTTTACTCCAAACCCTGTAAAATGTGGAGAACTACAGCCAAATGGAGCCGTGTGGTAACAACAGATACGGATGAGAGTGAGGAGTTCAGAGAGATCCCGATAAAGCATATTTATGTTGGAGACGACGGTCTGTGATTTACAGTCAATGAAATGACATCAGGCAGCCCCTAAAACGGGGTCAGTCCTCGAGGGCCAACGTCCTCCATGTTTTACAACCAACCATCCATTAAAGCTCCTTATTGGACCAGATCAGGAGTCTGTAACCTGCAGCTCCAGATCCACATGTATCTCTCCATTGTGGCTCCTTGACCAAACATAAAATAAGTCATGGAGACTGCTGACCCAGACATGTCGACCTAAAGAAAACAAATAAACAAAGCCCAAAAACTAAGACTACCAACCTCAAACTAAAATAACAAAACCCAGCAGTGTAAGACTGCTGAGGATAGAGAGGAGAAAAAACATACAATTAAATCCTTAAACAAGAGTCAGTTTCCTTATTTATCAGAAAACATTAAAGTTAGATGTATTTATTTTGTTTAATTCCTTAAGTACAATCAGTATTTTACAGCTAATGACTGTGACATAACCTCAGCGATAGACATAATCGCTATGGTAGATGTGCATTCCTCGACAGATTTTCAGGGTTTTTAGGAGGTGAGGCAAAACAGTGGGAAACAGCTGCTTGGCTGGAGGTAGTATTTAACCTGAAATTCAGAAAACAGTCAGCTTATGGGGAAGATTCCACACCAGGCTGGCGCTGAGTCACTGGTTTCTGTCTCTCCTTCACTGAGGTGTGCTTTGTTGGGATCTAGCGTGTCCGCACGGCTCGTTTGAACACTGGCAGGTCCCAGCTTTCTCAAATTCCCGTCTCCACTGGAAGAACACGGCTCATATTCCAGCAAGTGCCTCTCTTTGGAGTGTTTTGTGTCCTTGTTCTCTTGTAAGATTATTTGAAAGTTTTACCCCTGTGCACCGATGATGTCAATAAATGTACATTATACGGTTGAAAATGCGCTTTTGTCCACTTTTTGACCTAAATATGAAACAACACAAACAACTGAAGTAATAAAACTTTATTTATGGATTGGTATCAGAATAAAACACCAATAGGATCATTGAAGATGATTTCAGTTTTAAACTAGTGCATGTTTAAGAAAAACAAAGTGCAGGAGACACTTATTGCACGTGAAGACATGAGCAGTCAAGCTGCTGCAGGCTGAGTTTGAGCTTTTTCAGAGGTAAAAACATTTTATACAGAAAATTCTGACAAGATGCATTTTTACAGAGAACAACAAAGACAAAAAAAAAACAAGTAGGACCTGATACAACGACACAGGCCTGCAGCTACAACACAAACCAAGACAAAAAAGACAGAACAATCTTCACAGAAATCCTTTTCTTGTCACTCCTTCTTTGTTTGGGCCAGAACAGGTTTGGAGCATTCATCAGCCTCTGATGGTTTCATGGAGATAAGTCCGACCTCATGGCACGGGAAAGACAGCTCAGTATTTCAATTAATGTAAAACTACGGTGGCCCTAAAGTGTAAACCACAACAAATCACTCAGCACAAAAACATATTAAAGATCACAATCATTTAAAACAAAACAGTAAAAATATAAAAATTCCAGAAACCAAAACACAATTCCAAAAATTGAGACAAAATAAAAAGGGAAAATTTCAGAAAACGAAAGAAATTTCCAGAAATCAAAATACAATGTTAAAAAAAATGAGGGAAAGAGTAGATTCTAGAGCAGGGAGGGCAAACTTTTTGATTTGTGGGCCACAAAATTTGAGCGGAGCAGATGTGTGCCGTGATTTGGTCATCTGCCTCATAAGAGAAAGAAATAACATGGAATTTTGATTTGATTCATTCATTTGGACAATTTTTACTACAAAACTGTGACTTTTTCTCATTTTAGTGCCAACTGCACCAACGGGATGATGTCCCTCAGCGAAAAACACAAATTTAAAGAAATGTTGCGTTAGTGTGCGGTTGGAATAATCAGACAAAGGCCTGTCTGACTCAGGAATTACAAATGAACTTTGGAAAAAAAAACAATAGATCTTAAAAAAGAAAAACAAAAAAAGAAGAAGAAGTTTCTGAACTTGGACTGAGGTCAATGTTTCTTTATTGCACCATCTATGAGGAGACACTTCAAATACAGGGAAAATAAAACAATTATTAGGATAATAAATGTAATTTAGTTTAGTTTGACGGGCTAGATTCAATAGTTTAATGCGCCTCATTTGCCCACCCAATCATTAAACTATTGCACAATAAAATCCAGTTTCTTTCTTTTTTGTTTAATTTGTTTTATATTTCCTTTTGATTATTGAAAATTACTTCTGTTTTCTGAGATGTTTGATTTTTACATATTTTTTTTATTTTGTTTAAGGGAAATTCCTTTTTTTTATTTTGCCTTGATTTTCTAAATTTTGTTTTTTTTTTATTATTCACTTTGCTTTTTATTGGTTGTTGTAATCTTTAACCCTTTGAAAAGTGGCTCGACGAGTGATTTGTTGTTATTTGTACCCTTCAGGGCCACCGTACTGAACCTTTTCTTTACTCAACGTGTTTTTGTTAAAAAATGACAGCTGTCAAAGTGCTATCCCTCCTTTCTTGTTCCGTTTGGCCTTAGATTGTGTTTTGGAGTGACAACAACTCGTGCAAATTAAAAACAGAAACCCTTAATTGCTCCTCAGTTGAAGCAGAACACATAAACTGAAAGTTTAAAGGCATAGAAAGCATTTAACATAAAGGGCTAAATCATGTATAAAGTGCTCATCGTTCTAAAACATTCTCGTCATAAGAAAGATTTCTGAAAGCAACAGCTGGAAATCCACAAACTCATCAGATCGGCTCAAGCAGAAAACCATGGATTTGTTTTCATGAAGGCACTTTCAATGTATGCTGGAATATTTCAAATATTATTGATGTTGTTCATCTAATTTGTCAGCGATCATCTAATTCACTGGTGTCAAAGTCAATCGCACAAGGGGCCAGAATCCAAAACACACTTTAGATCACGGGCCGAACAAGATAAACATTTATTGAACTACAGTTTTAAAATTTAAAACTGTAACTTTTTAACATGATCTGAACTAGATATGCAGCATTGCCTGCGATAATGCTGGAGTGAATGCTTTAAGCTGAATTTGGCTGCTGAAGATGCTGAAATTGTTAGCTGAAAATGCTAAAGTTGATAGCAGAAATTGTTGAAGCTAATAGCTAAAAACGCTAAAGACAATTGCCAGGTATAATTAGCAAAATGCCAAAAAAGCCTAAAAAACTGAAAAAAAACTTAAGATAGCAAAAATAGCTAGCATGCAGCTGAAAAAAAGCAGAACTTCAAAATAGCCTAAAAAACTGAAAAAAGCCAAAATTAGCCAAAACAGCTAGCAATTAGCTGAAATATTAGCTAAAATAGTCCAAAAAGCTAAAAAAAAATGATTTTTTTTAACTTTAAATATGTAACTTTTTAAACATAATTAAAAATAATAAAAAGGCAGGAATATCATTCCAGAATAAATCAACTTAAACCTTAAATAACTTATTTCCATAAAATTATAATTTGGCAAAATTATATGACATATATATGACAAGTGCAAGATAACATTGCATCGTTAATAACAATAAAATAAAATGATCTGGAGGGCCGGGTAGAATCACCTGGAGGGCCGGCTCTGGCCCCTGGGCCTTGACTTTGACACATGTGATCTAATTGTTTGTCAGCAGGGACTTAATGTGCAGCTTTGATAGAGAGATTCCAGACGGCCTGAGCAGTCCAGCTGAAGTCCATCCCTCCCTCAGACTGAAAACACTGCAGCTATTCTTCCAGAATTATCCTGGAGGGGATTTACCAATCCTCTTTCCAGTCTGCATCCGGAATCGATTTGCCTTTCCTATTACACAAGAATCTAAAAAAGCTCTTGGTTCTGAAACAGAAGCACCGACACACAGCTCTGCTGCTCCTGGAGATGATTGTGCTGTAGAAGTTACCTGAGGAGGAGGAGGATTTCATGCACTCGTGGGTGGTGTTCTGCTCGAGCAGCTGTTTTTTCTCCAGTGGCAGATAGAGTCCGAATACTCCACGATGACCTTGTCCATCCAAGAGAGAGGCTCTGGGAAGAGGACAGCTCCTTCAAAGAACCCCATGTGACCGCCGTGCTGCGTCAGGGCGAAAATCACATTGGGCAGCTTCTCTGAGGAGACAACAGAAAGAACTATGAACTCTCTTTTACCAGTTCATCCATCACCAGATTCCCAATTTGGAGCAATGGGGTTGCTGGAGCCAGCGGCTGTTGACCTAAGACGGGGTACAACATGCACACACATCTAGGGATAATTTAGAGATACCATTGTTAGTGAATCATGCTTTAGGACTCGGAGTGCCCAAAGAAAACCCACAGATGCGCGGAGAGAACATACCCCTCCACACAGAGAGGTCTCAGGAACCAGGGCCTCTGGCTGAGAGACAAGAGCGCTAACCACTAGTGTTGGGTGGAGCGATCCAAAATATCAATATTATCGATCTCAAGTAGGTATCGGATCGATATCGCCACACAGATAACATTTGCACTCTAGTTTGAAACTATTCTGTATCATCCAGCTGAGTGGCTTCGAGATCTCGGCAGCATGCCGAGTTGTTTTTGACAAGTTACTTCTTACATGTTTTGAATTATTCTATTTGAAGGCTACAAAGTTGCAAGTTATTTATATTTCTACCAGTTGTTTTGGATTTATTTTTGCATCTTTTGATTTGTTGACTGTTTTGCATTAACTTCTTACTTTTTAATTTAATTTTAAAAAGTTTTAATTTTTATAAACTACCATAATTTCTGGAGTCTACGTTTTTGTCCTTTTTTTTTTTTTTTTTTTGGGCCAGTATAACTCATACACAGGAGTGACTTATTTGTTATTTAAAAAAAAAAAAAAAAAAAGCTTATATATTAGTTATTTTCCCACCAACAATTGGTTGTCTTTTAGCGGTTGTTTCCCACTAACTACCACTAGAGGGCACTGTCGGTTTGTGTATTTGTATTTGCTGCTGACAGCTTACAGAAACGCAGAAGAAATGCCGTCCAACACAAACATTGCTGAGAATCGATCCTTCTCCTCAGGGACGGTATGATGCTTTTCTTATTTGCATCAAGACAATATTATTATTTTTGTTTTTATTTTTCTCTCCTGCACAAAAAATAAAAAAAATACAAAAAATTGCAAAAAATGCCAAAATCCATAAAAGATATGAACTCAAAATTAGCATAAAACCACAGTTGATGGCAAATTAGCCAGAAAAGTTAGCATCTTGCTAAAATACTAGCTTGAGTTAGAATTAGTCCAAAAAACCTCAGTAGATGTCAATTAGCTAAAAAAGCTAGCATGTTGCTAAAATACTAGCTTAACTAAAAATTAGTCTAAAAAACCTCAGTAGGTGCCAAATTAGCCAAAAAGGCTAACATGTTGCTAAAATACTAGCTTGAGTTAGAATTAGTCCAAAAAACCTCAGATGTCAAATTAGCTAAAAAAGCTAGCATGTTGCTAAAATACTAGCTTAACTTCATAGTATCCCAAAAAACCTCAATACAGGAAAATTAGCCAAAAACGCTAGCATGTTGCCAAAATATTAGCTAAATTTAAAATTAGCCTTAAAAATGTCCATTAATGTCCTTAACATGCAAAACATTTTGATGTCAAACTTGCATAATTTGCAGAAAGTGCACCCAAATTTGAAGAATTACATGACAAAAATGGAAAAATTTGCGTAAAATTTCAATAATTGGGTAAATAAAAAGTATAAGCAAGAATGTCCTGAACACGATGAATGTTTTTAATTCCATAAATTGCATAAATTTGGAAAAATTCCATTCATTTTCCATGCGGCGGAAAAATAGCATAAATTGCTTAAAAAGTCTAAAATAAACAAATACAAAAAGTACAAGCAGGAAAGTCCTTAACGAGCTGAACATTTGATACCAAGATTGTTGAAGAGTTTGAGTTTTTACGGAAGACTAAATAAGGAATAATAATAAACAGAAACAGGATCACTATTGTGTGAATAATGTGAATAATTTGAATAACTCTACCTCTCAGTTGCTCTACCTCTGATGGGAGACCATGCAGAGATTTCCAGACCTTCCTCTGCACATTCCTGCATGTTAGGAGGCTTACTGCCGATGCTTGGATTTTCCGGCTCATTCTTTCAATCATTAACCAGAGTTAATCCAACAGTTTTTTGTTGATGGACTGCTGAATAAACTGCTACAAGTAAAGACTTCTCACATCATTTCCACATGTTTTCTAAAGACCCACTCTGATGAAAATGCTGTTTGTGGTGTTTTCAACATGTTTTTGTGGTATTTTCTCATGATGGAGGACATGTTTAAAAAATAAGACTAAAACTGTGTTCTCACCTCTAAAAGAGGCTGTTTTGCCAAAAAAAAGAGAGATTTATAATTTTTAAAAAGTATTTTTTGTTACAGAAGCTGAGCAGCTCTTTCAGTCTGAGACTTTCACACCTCGCAGCAGGAAAGAGCAGATCTTCCTTCCTGTCAGCTATTAAACTCTAACAACAACTCAGACATGTCACTGCGGTATTGTATTCTAGTGATATTGATATTATTATTATTATTATTATTATTATTATTATTATCTGTTTTTTAGCTGCAACTAAGCAATTTCCTCATTGTGGGATCAATTTAAATTCTTTCCATCCATCATCCATCCATCCATCCATCCATCCATCATCCATCCATCCATCCATCCATCATCCATCCATCCATCCATCATCCATCCATCCATCCATCCATCCATCCATCCATCCATCCATCCATCCATCAATCATCCATCCATCCATCCATCCATCCATCCATCCATCCATCAATCATCCATCCATCCATCAATCATCCATCCATCAATCATCCATCCATCCCTCCATCCATCCATCCATCCATCCATCATCCATCCACCCATCCATCCATCCATCCATCCATCAATCATCCATCCATCCATCCATCCATCCATCCATCCATCCATCAATCATCCATCCATCCATCAATCATCCATCCATCAATCATCCATCCATCCCTCCATCCATCCATCCATCCATCCATCATCCATCCATCCATCCATCATCCATCCATCCATCCATCCATCCATCCATCCATCCATCCATCAATCATCCATCCATCCATCCATCATCCATCCATCCATCAATCATCCATCCATCCATCAATCATCCATCCATCAATCATCCATCCATCCCTCCATCCATCCATCCATCCATCCATCATCCATCCATCCATCCATCCATCCATCAATCATCCATCCATCCATCAATCATCCATCCATCAATCATCCATCCATCCCTCCATCCATCCATCCATCCATCCATCCATCATCCATCCACCCATCCATCCATCCATCCATCCATCCATCATCCATCATCCATCATCCATCCATCCATCATCCATCCATCCATCCATCCATCCATCCATCCATCCATCCATCCATCCATCCATCAATCATCCATCCATCAATCATCCATCCATCCATCAATCATCCATCCATCAATCATCCATCCATCCATCCATCCATCCATCCATCCATCAATCATCCATCCATCAATCATCCATCCATCCATCAATCATCCATCCATCAATCATCCATCCATCCCTCCATCCATCCATCCATCCATCCATCCATCCATCATCCATCATCCATCCATCCATCCATCATCCATCATCCATCATCCATCATCCATCATCCATCCATCCATCCATCCATCCATCCATCCATCATCCATCATCCATCATCCATCATCCATCATCCATCCATCCATCCATCCATCCATCCATCCATCCATCAATCATCCATCCATCAATCATCCATCCATCCATGCATCCATCCATGTTTAGATGTTTGAATTTATTTATTTATTTTTTTAATAGGTTAATATGTGTATATAAAATTATTGTACAGTATTGTATTGTATAGTATATTATTGTAGTGTATTGTATTGTATAGTATTGTATAGTTTTGTATTGTATTGTACTGTATTGTACTGTATTGTATTGTATTGTGTTGTATAGTATTGTACAGTGTATAGTTATTGTAGATAGGTGTGTATTACTCATATGTATATTTATGTTCATAGGAATATGTGTGTTTGTAATTTATCTAATTTATCCCTTGGGATATTAATAAAGTTCAATTCAATCCATCCATCCATCCCTCCCTCCATCCCTCCCTCCCTCCATCCATCCATCTTTAAATTTCCAAAACATCAAACTGGATGCAAATTTTCTAGAAAAAAAATAAGCTTTTGAAGCACATAATCTTCTAATTTTATGAAATTCTAAACCTTTTCTTCAGATTTCCTGCAGGATGCTGGTCTGCAGAAAGAGCCGGTTATGTTTTATATGGACTCATTTGAAAAGTGACTGCATCGTTTTAAGTTTTCTGAATTACCATCTGGAGCCATTTCAGTGAAGCTGCTCTGATCTTGTCCACATGCCGTAAATAATTAAGCTCCCCCTTACTTTGAAGCCATTATTAAAGGCGCTTCCTGACCTCTAGTTTGCACTAAAGACGTTGGTTTCCAGACAGAATGACATCATCAGCTTTTGTCGAGTACAAAAGTGAACATGGCCGTGTGTAATTAAAGGTTATCACATGGAGATGCTGGTATGTGTTGAGAACCATGATGGTCCTACATATATGTATGATGCAGCAGTCAAGGAGGATCGCATGTCTCTGAAAAATTCAACAAGACTGTCCGAGCTGGCCGCTACATCAAGACATGATCGGCAGCCTTAAAGTCGCTTCAGTCACTCCACATTAACAGAGATAGTGTCTCTGGAAGACACGTTTATGAGGAATGTCCCATAGAGAAAAAAAAACATGCCAACTTTGCAGAATCCGCTTGTCTTTGGAATCAGAATCATGAGGGCAAAGATGATAAGTTATACCCTGGAGTACTATCATGTTAATCATTTGCAGAAATATTACAGGATTTGTTCTACTGGTGCTCTTGTTTTTCTAAGTTTTCCACAGAAATGAAACAGACAAACGGCCACAAAGAAGCCAAATCCTTTCAGCCTGAAACCTGCGAACAAAAACTCAAGCTAAATTTGTTCTCTTTTACTTCTGAACGACATTTAACAAGGACAAAATCAGCAGAAGTATTTTTTTCTCTGTGTTGTGTGGACAAAAGAACAAAACATTTGAAAACAAAACAAGTTTCCAAATGTATGCCCACCTGACAGCTTAAAAAAACCTGCAAGTCTTTTCCGTACAAAACCAAATGAGAACAAACCTGCGAGTGTGTGTGGAACAGTCAGAAGTGAATGGTGGACTAACGGATCGTCCATGGAGTTGATCAGGAGGAGCGGAACGTGAACCTGAACGCAACATTCAAATGTCAGAGGGAAGCAGGTTTCCTGTGGTTAGGAAACACGACAGTCAACAAAGAATATTCTCAGTAGTGCGACAGTCGCTCACCTTGTGGATGTAGTGTACACAACTCTCCTTTTCATAGTATTCCCTTAAAGAGCTGTGGCTGTGGAATTTCCTGCGGTGAAGGATGTCATTAGTGCCGGAGTTCAGAGAACTCTAAACGTAAAAACGCCGATCCTTTACCTCATGATGGTGTCATCAATCTGCATGAGAGACGTGGCTGTTAAGAGTCTGTTCAGGTCTGCAGCGTCGATCTGGCTGGACGCCATGTTCAGGAAACTCCTCCTGTTGGGAAAAAGATCAAATCCCGTACTTTTAGCACTATCGGATTAGAAGTTGTGTTGTGTATAAGGTGCATTAACCAAGAGAAGAGAATTACATTCTTTTAATAATTTTAATAATTAACATTTGCATTCACCGTATCTCAACAACTCGTTTCTAACGTACACATTAGCCACGTTAGCAAATTCAAAATACCTGTTATTTGCAACTTTGTTTGCAATTCATTAAAAAAACAGACTGATGCCACTAAAACAAACGTTACTGTGACTACGCTAACTCCAAACCTTGATAGTATCATGTCGCAAAAACACATTCTGATCCCGCTACACGTTAGCCGTGTTAACGTACGTACAATAACACCCAACCCTGTTAGCAACGTGTTATGAAACAGGCTGATACCGCTAAAGCAAATTTTACTAACTACACTAACACTCAACCTTGTTGGTAACGTAAAAAAAAAAAAAGTTTGACACGCAACACGTTAGCCGTGGGTACAATAAAACCTAACCCTGTTAGCAACGCGAAAAAAACGGACTGATACGGCTAAAGCAAATGTTACTGTGACTGCGCTAACTCCCAACCTTGTTAGTAACATTTAAAATAAAAAGTTTGACACGCTACATGTTAGCCGTGTTAGCAGACATACAATAGGCTAATGCCCAACCCTATCAAAATAGCTAGCATGCAGCTGAAATATTAGCTGAACTCTAAAAACCTTAATAAATGCCAAAATGGGCGAGAATTAGTCGACTAATCGTCACAGCCCAAATATCCACAGACATCGTTCTTTATAGCATCATCCTAAATGCATTAGCTGGTAGCTCCTCCCACTCCTCTCCACCTAACCCTTTAAATTTTCCTTTCGTTTAGCAGCTGGTGTGTTTTTCTCACCTGTGAGCGAGGATAAGCTTCTTCATTTTGTCTGCCAGCACAAAGTTGTACAGCCTGCGACACTGGTCCCACTGGAGGAAAGTTTCCTGAGCCCTAAACACAACGCAAAAGACAAATAACGTTTGACCAACTCCAGAAAAAATGATTTTTTTGTTTCAAAAGTCTAGAAGCTGACTAGCATATAAACCATAATATGTGAATTCCAGAGGACAGGTAAGAAGCCAGCAGCTGGGTCCACCAACCTGAGGGCGCTGTATCCCTGGCAGATGCTGATGCAGCACAGAACTCCATCCTGATTGGATCGGTTTTCTCCCAGGAACTTACAGACGATGTTTCCTCCCAAGCTGAAGCCCACAACCACGAGCTGTGTCTGCGGAAAGGAGCGTCTGATGTAGTCCACCATGGCCCCAAACTCCCACGTGCACCCTGAGAGAAGGACACCGTTTACTTCAAACTCTACGAAATGACTTCAGTTTGCTAACATCCTCTCGTGGGTTCATTTCCAACAGAGAGTTGGTGCCGCGCTCCCATCCCGCTTTACCGTAGGTGAACATGCGGGGCGAGGTGAGCTCCACATTAGGCAGGGCTCCCAGGTGGTTGAGGACAGCGCAGCGGTAACCGTTCCTCTGGGAGTAATCCACAAAGGTCCGGATGTAGTTCTGCTCGCTATGGTTACCAATCCCGGGGCAGATTACCATGGTAATGTCATCTGATTCATAAACACACACACAGATGGAGTGGGATGCATGCACAAGAGTGTAAGCTTCAGTCACGAGTGAGTGTGAAAGCAGATACTGTTAGCCAGTTGATTTAATTGCCAAACATCCTCCACGTGGGATTTTATTAAAGTTGTTTGTGCATTCACTCACAGCAAACCACAAAACTCAGAAGGACACAAAAAACATTTACGGCGCCAGTTCAGCCACAAACCATTATTTTGATAGTCGACTAATCACCAGTTATTTTTTCCGATTAGTCGACTAATAAAGTATAAGTAAAACAGACATCTTAACCGTTATTAGCTTTAAAATAACTGAAAATAAAGACCATTAACATGATAGTTTATTAAACTTTTAATAAACCGTGCAGCTTCTTTCCTTCATTAAATTTCTGATATTAAAACAAGATTACCGTATTTTCCAGAGTATAAGTTGCAGTTTTTTCATATTTTAGCCAGGGTTGCGACTTATACTCAGAAGTGATTTATCTGTAATCTTTTTAGGACATCAATAGGCTCATATATTTGTTATTTACCCAGTAAACATTGGTTGTCTCTTAGCGGTTGTTTCCGCTGACAACCGTTAGAGGGCGCTGCATCCGAAGTCTTTCCTACTGACAGCAGCAGAAGAAGAAATGTCGCCCAAATCAAACATGGAAGAGAATCTGATTGTTTGTTTGATGTTTTTCTTAAACAGATCAAAAGATAAGTATTCTTGTATTTCTTTCTTTCTTTATGATTTGTTCTGAAACGTCACACTTCTCTCTTAAACCTTAACTTATACCCTGGAAACAATCTGAAACAAAAGAACTATTTTTCAAAAGATATTCAGTTTTGGTCTCACTAACTTAAATATAAAAAAGTGCATGTTTTGGTGCTGAATGCTCACAGCTGACCAATCATGGCAGCTCTAGTGTGGATCCTCAAATCAGCCTCTTGGTGTGATAACCAGTGATCGTAGCCTCTGACCTTCTGTGCTGTGGCTTTTGACGGGTTCAAACAGGTCAAAGGTTGCTGTGGCTCCGTCCTGCATTGGGAGGAACTTGCGGACGCCGCAGGGTGTTGGGGTGTTCACGCGCCCCATTTTGCCGTACAGAGCTGTCTGGAGATGACCGCTCTTCCCCCACAGCAAGGGGGGAATGTACCTGAGGAGAAGCAGAGCCGTCATTGGACAAAGACTTTAGTGATGGTGGAAAATCAAAGCTAAGACAAATGTTTTCTTTCACTTCTCTACGTTTACACACATATGAAGTTATAAGTCACTCAAATGTAGGTTGGTCTAATTTTCTGACATTTATAGTCAATGGAAACACACTGGATGTAATGAAAATTCATTTCTCATCACACATACATCACTTAGGATAAATGTTATAAAACAGATTAAAAAATATGCTTTAATTACAATTTTTTTGGCTGATTTTTGTTGGCAAAATGTAAAAAAAACCCTTAAAACCATTTTTTTTTTACTTTAAGAAAAATTACTTTTGATTATATCGACACAGCTGTGTAATTTTAACATTCAAGTTAAGATGAAAATCCACATATTTTAACTGAATTTCAAATGCATGACATCCATTCCTCTTTATTTTAGATTAGTTGAAGACAATTTTATTAAATAAGGAGACAGATTAATAATTTACTAACAAAATAATGATCACAGAAGTCTTCTTTCCACTCAATACTGGTTTAACTTAAGGTGCACTTAATTCAATTTATTTAACATCAGCTTTCAGAGTAAAATATTGAAAGTTATTTAAAGTTTAAGTTGATTTATTCTGGAATAATATTTCTGTTTTATTATAATTCATAATTATGTTAAAAATGTACAATTTTTAAAGTTTTAAAAATGTTCATCTTGCTAGCTTTTTGGACTATTTTTTGCATTTACAAAGATTTTTTCAGGCTACTGTTTGCTAGCTGTTTTGTCAAATTTAAGATTTTTTCAGTTTTTTGGCTGTTTTGGAGTTTAGCTAATATTTTAGCCACGTGGTAGCTGTTTTGGCTAATCTAGGCTTTTTTCAGTTTTTTTTCCCATTTTGTAGTTTAGCTAATATTTCAGCTAAACGCTAGCTGTTTTGGCTAATTTAGGATTTGTTTTTAGGCTGTTTAGGAGTTTAGCTGTTATTCAGCTACATGGTAGCTGTTCTGGCTAATTTAGACTTTTTTCAGTTTTTGACGCCATTTTGAAGTTAAACTATGTTTTTAAACTTCATGCCAATTTAACTGACCTGAGTTGTTTTTTAGGCTAATTTGACATCTAGCTAATGTTTTAGTATTTTAGCTTAGTTTTCAGCTATCAGCTTCAGAAATTTCAGCATCTTCAACTATCAGCACTAGCATCCTCAGTGGCCAAATTCATCTTATAGCTTTCACACTATCGCAGGTAATGTTATTTATCCAGTTCATAATAATGTTAAAAAGTTACAGTTTTAAAGTTTTAAAAATGTAGTGTTAGAATGTTCCATAAATGTTTATCCTGTTCGGCTAAGGTGTGTTTTGGATTTTGGCCTCTTGTGTGATTGAGTTTGACACCCCCGCTTTCTGGGTTGCATCCTCCTCGCTCACACCATCCACCTCCATGTCCGTCTTTACCAAACGAAGGCCTCCTCCCTCCAACCGTAGTGTGCTTCAGGAACGCCACACAGCTCTTTAAAAGTCTGACTGGAGAAACTCACTCTCTGCTCAGTGTTGGACAGGACTTTAGGACGTAGCGGCTGAGCGGCGAGTCCTGGCAGACAATCTGCGGCGGCGCGGTAGGACTCTTCAGGTTCAAACAGCGGACAATAACGTAGAGGACGGCAGCCACCGCTGCAAGCTTCACGCCGTCAAACACAGCAGGCAGATCAGGGCCATAGGTGTGCAGCTCACTGGCCTCCAGGATGCTCATCATTGAAAAATGGAAAACCTGCAATAGAAGTTCAGAGACATTTGGAGGATTATGGATTGGAGACTTGAATTATCTGCAGTCTGTTTTCTACATGCAATTTAATAACCTTCTGATCTATTTTCAAATTGTTCCCAGAGGTAATAATTAGGATTATGCTGTTTTTAGCCCAAATCAAAAAGCTGTCATTTTCTACGGCATAGTTTCTCCAGAGCGGCAGGAGTTTATTAGAAGGTCACCCCTGAGTTTTCAGAGGGACTGTTGGCGCAGAGCAACCCCGCCCCTCTTCCCGTCCCTATTCCTGAGAGCATGGAGAGGAAAGCTTGTAATTTCTGGAACAAATTTATATGTCCTCCATCATCAGAAAAATACCACAAGGACATGCTAAAAACATAAAGAAAAAAAGGTTCTAATTTAAGTGGGTCTTTAAGCAAGTCTGGTTTTGTATCCATACTGTTAAAAAAATAATAAATTACCTAAATGTAGCATTTACTTAAGAGCAAAAACACAAGTGAATATTTTTGTTCATAGCTGGGAATAAATTCAGACGTTAAGGAGTTAAAAGCCAAACATAATCGATAAAAGGCGTGTCCGTCTACGGTGGTCAAGTTACTTTAGAAACTTGCTGCAACAGATTACACAGGAAGTTAGTCAGAGTCAACGTGTGGGTTTACACTTTATGTTTTCACAGTGAAAACATCTGAAAATCAACTGGTTATTTTTCTATTTGGAGCTGCTGTACAGAACACGTGTCGAAGTCAAGGCCCGGGGGCCGGATCCGGCCCGCGGGGTAATTATATCCGTCTCTCCACATCATTATTTATTATTATTATTATTATTATTATTATTATTATTATTATTATTAATGGCCTGTGGTTACCTTGTATTTAGATACTTTATTACAGACTCGAGATCAATTTGCCACAAGAGACACAGCAGATAAAAGACTAAATAAATAGGTAACTCTTTATAATAACAAGCTTTATTAACACATTCACAAAAATTATTTATGCGTTTATGAGTTGTTAGTAAGACATTTATTAGCACGATAAGCTAAATAATGTTTATTAAGATTATTAAGATTCATTAAACAAATAAAACCATTGTTTACATGTCCAAATAAAAAGAAACGTTGATAATCACAATTACCAAGTATCATAAACTTAAAATTCAATTTCAGACTTAAAATTGAAAAACCTAATTATTTTATTTCTAACTTTTCTAATTTTGACAGAATATTTTATTATACAGAATAAAATATTTAAAGTTAATTCAGGTTTAAATTGGTTTATTCTGGAATAATATTCTTGTCTTTTTTAATTCATATTTATGTTAGAAAAAGTTAAAAGTTTTAACAATTTCGGTTTTTTATGAGTTCAATAAAGATTTATGCTTTTTAGTTTTGTTTTTGGCCCCCTTTATGATTAGGTTTGACACCCCTGCTGCACAGTAACAAAATAACAACATATATATAATAATAATAATAAACACATAAATATGCTGTTTTCAGTGTAAAAAATGTTGAAAAGAGTCGTTAAATCCGTAATTTAAACCATTTCCCACCAGAAATATTTCAATGTACTCTTTCCATTTTCCACAGTATTCAGTTTCTACAGCTCAGATTGGGACATCCAGAGCAGACAAATGTGGGAGATGTTGTGTCGAACCCTCTCCTCCTTCTTCCTGAAGTTAGCTTAACTCTGACAGTTTCTTGACACTTTCAGGTGAAGCCGCTCCTTCAAGACTCCGAGGTGTCGCTGAACTCTCCGGCGAAGGGACCCGAACTCGACAAATACACGCGATAAAGTTTCTGAGGCATTTTTGAACCCAAACGAGACACTTCCGGACTCACCATTCGGCGTGAACGTCTGCCCGGGCTCGGTTCGGACCTTCACTGAGCTGGGCTGCGGTTCTGTTCTGAGAAAGAGCTGATGACCAGCCGCGAGCCGGAGACGCCTTCACGGACTCCTCTCAAAGCTCCGAACTTTGTAGCACTAGCGCAACTGATAAATATAACGCCTTACTCTTTATTTAATTAAGCAAACTTTTACCAATATTTTTTGTCATAACATTTTTGTCTCATTTATATTTAATTTACTGCATACATTTCAATATACACATTTCTATGTATTAGTTTGGAAAACTAAAGAATCCGATGGTCATGAAGGCAGCAAGCTACGGGCTACTTCCTATTTAATTGAACCTTTATTTACAGTAACAGCCCTTCCCTTTTTAAGTCAAACGTCCCTTTTAGTCATCAAAGGAGCATAGCAGAGCTCAACTCGTTTTACTGTTTCACAATGAGAAGAGAGAAGTTTTAAAAGTTAAAGAAAAAAGTTAAACTCCTAGAAAGAAAACTGAAATTAAAAGGAGCCAAGAGAAACAAAGAGAAACATCTGACCAATGAGAATGAAATAATGACACAATAAAAAGAGACTTAGTCATTTTTGTAATATGAGGAAGGTGTGTCTTATTACATAACTGAGCAAAACTTCATTTCTTTGTTGTCGTAGTTAAGCTTTTCCATAGAAACACCTGGAATAATTTCTGATTTTGATTAAATTATGACTAATCTGGTAAATTAGAAGAAGTAGGGGATATATACTAAATTTGCAAACTATGTCCGAACAGACTCAAAACAACTGCTGCATTTATCAACTATTCTGCAAAGTTGCACAAATTCCTTCACAGCCACGAGGAAGACTGTAAATGTGCCTTCTGATGATAATCAATAACCTATCAATTTTCTTTACTTGATCAGGATTGGATCAATATGATAATGTTTTCTGATACTATTACATACCTGTTACATGAAATGTGATACATGACAATATTTACTTAACTTATTTTAGATATATTTTGTAGGATAATCAATACACTCAACATTTGTGAGGATAAATATTCTACACTTGAGCTGATAACGACTTGAATATTTCAACTCTTCCAAAAAAAATCACACAAAAGAAATGGTTCAAAAGTGATGGGATCAAAGTCTACTTGACTTTAAATGATAATCTCAATGATTCTAATATGACGTGTGTGCATTATTGCTTAAAAGTCTGTTATGATTGAATAAATACATTACAAGAAGATGGCATCAACTTCTTTATTTTCTAATCCTACTTGATATCTGATATCTGTGTGACTGATCTTTGATTTGTCCTTTTTATTTTTATGTTTGATGCTTGAAATCAACCAAGAATCTCCAATGAGACTCAACGATAATCAGACTTTTGTGATCAGGAACTGATCTAACATTTAGGAGACCACGGCTAATGGTGAAAACTTAAAAGTTTCATAAAATTTCACTCAAACTGTTACGGGGGACCTTAAATCATTTAACTCTAACTGGACGTGTGTATGGTGTTTGTTTGTAAACTAGAGCGTTTTTACAAGTTAAATTGTTTGAGGAGGGGGGTGTGATGTTGGATTATTTATTTTTGCCTAACAGTATACAGGAGGTAAAAGGGACTTCACTGGTTAAGTTTGACATGAGTCATGACTCACGTACTGTCTATTTATTTAAAAATGACTCTTAGGAAATGACACAGCTGAAGGAAATCACCCAACTCTGAGGAAATATGAGTCCAAAGAAGTAAAAAATGTGTCAGTGGAGTACTGATTGTGCTACGAGTCATGGTGCGGGATTTAACGCTCACATTTTCTTGACCAGGGCTGAACTGTGGTGTAGTGGTTAGCCCGCTCCTCACATCGAGAAGACCTTAACTCAGGGGGTCAAACTCAGTCACACAAGGGAACAAAATCCAAAGCCAGCTAAAATGACCATCTAAAATACTAGCCACATGCCAAATAAGCCAAAAAACCTAAAGAAAAAAGTAACTTATATTTTCCCAAACTATAGCATTCAGTTGAAAAAAAATAGCCAAACTTCCAAACAGCCTGAAAAAAAAAACCCTGAAAAAAGCTTAAATAAAACAGCTAGCATGTAACTGTAATATTAGCTAAACTGCAAAATAGCCCTAAAAAATCTTAGTAAATGCAAAAATATTCAAAAAAGCTAGGTGAATGCCAAATTTTAAGTTTTAAAACTGTAACTTTTAAACAGAAATATGAATAATAAAAAGGCAGGAATTTTATTCTAAAATAAATCAACTTAAACCTTAAATAACTTTAATTTCTTTACTCTCTATTAATACAAATTTTGTCAAAATTATGCAAGTTAAAAATGAGCGAAAGATAACATCGGAAATAAGAATAAGAATAAAATCAAATGATCTGGAGGGCCAGATCCGGCCCCCGGGCCAAATCCTGGCTGGGTCTTCTCTGTCTGGAGTTTGCATGTTCTCATTGCGCATGTGTGATGCTACGATTTCCTCCCTCAAACATTCTTCATAGATTTCTTAGTGTGTCTAGATTACCAGCTGGTCTGCATTTGAGTGTGTGGTTCTGGAACAAACTGTCGACCTGTTCTGGAGGTTCCAGTTCTGAAAATAAATATTTCTAACCACTAGAGGGAGCCAGCCGCCAACAAAGTAATAGACAAGTAAGCAATTCTTACTTAAACAATGACAATAATGTACACACATACATTGACTAAATATGAGCAATTCTGTAAACATTTTAATTTTTTTCTTTTTAACTACTTCTATTTAACAAACCCACAGCCATGAGTAATGTACAGAAGGAACACTGGTCCCCAAATTCAACACGAAAGAGACTAAATTTAGATGAATGTTTTACAGGAAGCGACAATTCATGAGTTAAAGACTCAGAAATTCTTTATGATCTCTTTATTTCATGAGATCTTAGTATTTGAATAATGTTGTTGTCTGGATTGAAGATGAACATCTAACAGAGTCCAATCCTTTTCTGAGTTTTAATTTTTCTATCTTAAGATGTTTTACCCTTTGTGAGTCATCTTTGGGGAGAAGTTATGTCAGATTATGGAAGCCCATCACAGGGTTCTCCTCATGAGCTTCAGCCAGTCAGCTTCTCTCTTAAGATATCAGTGATACACCTTTTTTTTTCCACAAAAAAAAACAAAAAAAAAAAGTTGTATTTATATAGCCATTGTCAGATGTGACTCCTTCATGATCTTCCTGGTTTTTTAAAAGAAAAAGTAAGGTAAAAAAAAATCTTTTGGTTTTATGTTTGAGCAAACCACACCAAATGTGACATCATGCATAGGTGAGTTACTGGGTTATTTTTACCTTTTTACCTTGCATGCTGAGTTTATTACAACATACTGTGACCTCTTTTGTTGAAATTCTCATTAAATCCTGAAGAAACAACATGTACCGGTACAGGACAGGAATCCTTAAAGACTACAAACAGTGCTCTGTCAAAAAGGCCAAAGGAGCGATTTAAAAATGAAAAATGACTGACAATTCTTGAAATGGTATTTGACTCGTTGGCATTGAAGTTCATTCTTATCACATTTCTACTCTTTCTGATAGCATATAAATCAACCTTGACCCACTTCCTAAACTAAAATAGCCCCCACACATTCAACATCCGACTCACCACACGCCGTCGCCTTCGTCTTGATTTTCATTTTTTTAAATCAAACTATTACTGAAGTTCAGAAATCTCTAACTTAAATAAAAAAAATAGAAACTGTGCTTCTTTTGCATAATACAGCTTCCTGTTTTTAATATGCTCAAAAGTTTAAAACTGGCATGTTCAAGGTCCATCTGGTGGGTCAAATATGGTCTACATTCAAAAATCTACTAGTCCACAGTTTCCTGTTATAACATCACTAACATGTGGCCCCCAGGACTTTTTAAAAGCTGCGTACGATTTCTTAATTGTGATTGATCAAATTCTGTCATAAGTTGTTGTAAATCTGTGGCAACATTTTTTCTGGACCCTTCCCTCCCTCTGCCTCATTTCTGAAATGTTAAAATGACACTTTTTTTTCTGTGATCAAACCACAGAGGTTTATATCTCAACTATTTGTGTTATTTATTTTTGACATGATTTACATTTAGAAATCTACAGTGAGGATTTAACGATGAATGTGTAACATTTAATGTGAACAGAGATTTAATGAAGATTAAGGTTTTTTTTTTCTTTTTCCAGACTTTTTCTTCATTTTATTTCTGGTCTGTAAATATAGAATTTAAAGGAATTTTGGAAAAAGAAAAAAACTTCAGATGCATTTCTGACACGAAAATTAGTCCATTGCAAAAAAAAAAAGAACTAATTGGATTTTTGACATAAAAATGATTCCATTGCAAAGAAGAAGAAGAACATGTAAATTATCACGATAACCAGGTTTTTTTTTGTGTAACAAGAATTCACAAACATTCTGGTAAATTTGCATTTTGTTTTAAGGCACCAAATGACTGGAACAACCTCCCTCCATCATTACGCTCTATAAGGTCCAACTCAGCTTTTAGAAGAGCTCTTTTGGTTCATTTTGAACACACGTGCCATTGTTTTTAGTTTTCTTATTTTACATGGCCTTTTTAATTGTGTGTTGTATACGCATTTCTTTTTTTTTTTTTTTTCCTGTGTAATCTCTTGTAATGAATTGAGATGAGGAGGAGAGGTGTATTATGTGAACCAGTGTGTTTTGTATGAATGTTGAATGTGTGAGTGTTGTTGTTGTTATTATTATTTATTATCATTAATATTATAATTATTATTTTATTTCATGTTTTGTTTTTATCGTCAAATTAGTTTGGTTAAGTTTTCAATGTTGATATTTCTTCTCTGCCATTCTTGGTTGTACCCGATATTTTTTTGAAAAGGAGGACCCTCTCGAAAACGAGATGTTTCATCTCAAGAGGCTTTATCCTCCCATTCTTGATTTCAAATGTTAAATAAATAAATAAATATATTTCTAACATGAAAATTATTCTGTTGAAAAAAAGATCTAAATTAATTTCTGACATAACAATTATTCAATTATTGAAAAATAAAAAACAAAATCTAATTGTTTATTTGGATTTAAAGTCATTTTTATGGTCTCAACCATTTGACCCAGTTTATGATTTCACCTCACCAAATCTTTCCCTCTTTGCAAAAAGTTCACATCCCCATTTAAAACATCAAGAGGTCCTAAATAGCATATTAAGCATACAGTTTAATATCGCATTTGTCTAGTGAAGCAGAAAAAGGCAGTACATTCTAGTTTTTGAGGGAAAATGACTGCCTTAAGCTGTTATGGAAACATCTATGGGCTCCTTTAAATAAAAGCAACTGGAAACAATGATTTCACCAGTTAAATCTGGCAGTAATTGAACAGCAGTTCCTTTCTACTGAAGTGAGGTTAAGACTGCAATCGGACCGGAGCAGCATCTCAACCACAACAGCTTCCTACAGCTAATTTACTGCCCTGTTCTGTTTATTTTCCTACAGTAGAGCGTAGAGGGCGGAGCTTCATTTAAATGGCCCGCGTTGATTGGCTGAGGGCGGGCACGCGCTCGCTCCTCTGCGCCTGGTTGCTGCCTGGGGGTTCAGTGTAGAAACCACCGCAGCGACAGCGTTCTAACCGCCGCCGCGCTCCCACCGAGACGCCGTCCTTCCACCAACTGCAGATAAAACTCAGATTAAAAAAAAAAAAAAAAAAAAAAGCAGCGATGGAGGAGAAGCCGCGTGTCCTCGTGCTGCTGCAACTTTTGGCAGTTTGTCTGCCTTTCGGGGTGAACGGTAAGTTGTTTTAAGCTAACTCTCTGTAGTTAATTAGCTTTTTCTCAGTTTTTGTGAAGCGGTGCAGTGATTGGTTCAAGTTGCTGAACACCAGTGTGTTGTTTTTGACCGGCCAGCGGGTTTTTGCTCGTAAAAGTAGTCGGGAACAAGTTCAACCAGCCGTGGAAAATCCGTAGAGCGCGAATGTGGGGAAATGAGCGGCTGTCAGGCAGGCAGGCAGGAGCGCGCGCGCGCTTCCGGTAGGACTGACGGTGGATGAACAAATGGGTACAGCATGGATGCTGGAGGGAACTTGGATGAAAAGAAGCAGCGGGCTTCACATGCTGTCTGTTGTACTCTAACTTTATGCCTTTGGCGCCAGACTTTGTTTGCTTCAAAACATTTAGGCCAGTTAGACAAAAACAGACCAAAGCTCCACTGCTTCCATTACTGCTCACTCACTTACAGGGAAGAAAGTCACAAACATGTTCCAGTGAGGATGTGGACGTCTCTATAACTTTATGGATTATTATTCCACCTCTCAAATCCACTTCTCTTTCATCAAAATGCTTTCGTTGACATCTAAATGAGATTAATTAGATATTTTGCAAAGCTGAAAAGGAAAAGCACATCTCAACATGTTTGTCTTCCAGAACTTGTTTTAAAAAGGTGTGGTTATCCTGGCACAATGAATGATTAGTCATATTTCCAGACTCATCTGCCAAATTAAAGGCCCTAACGGTCCTCCACTGATGACAGATCTGTCTGTTACATTGACTAAGATATAAAGAAGATTGGAAATGTGTTACTGCACCCAACAAAAGTTTTTTTTTTTTTAAGGACATGAAGAGCAGAAGCTTTATCCTGATTCAGTCCATTCAGCAGGTTGATGCTTGACTTTTCTGTGAAGTGCTGAGTTTAGAGAATCTGATATAGTTTTTTTTGTGATGGAGCAGAGGCAGACTGCCTGTCCAGCAACTGATATTGAAACGCAAGTGAGACTTCTTTCTCACTCAATCTTTCTATTCAAAATGACAACAACTTACACAGTCAAAAAACTGCGTCGCTTCCAATCTCTCAGGCTTCAATCTAAAAATCCTCTCTGTGATGTGGCTTTATTTACTTGGAAGCTCAGCATGGATGACTTTAACTTAAATTACACATCGTTTCAGCATAGGCGTAAATAACCATTTAAAGATGTAACACTTTACTTTTAATATATTTACAGTCAACAAAAAATAATTAATAACTGTAAAATAATGAATTTGGCTCCAATATAATCCGACCCCTTATTGGTTAGGCAGGATGACTAAGCAATTACCAGATTTTCAGGACTATAGAGCGCAACTGTATATAAGCTGCATCTGCTGTATTTAAAAAAAAAAAATATTGAACCTGCACCGGGCTATGAGCTGCAGATATCTGTTGAAAAAATTAAATATTTACTGCATGCATGGAACAAATTTGAATTGTAAATGTACATGTATGAACCCGCCGCCTCCAGCATCTCACCATAAATTCATTGACGCTAAGCTTGCGTGCAGCAGCGCAGTTTCCTTCCTGATTAGCAAGCTCGATGGCCTTCGACTTCAAACTTGCATCATACGAACTTCTTCGTGTAGTTTTCATGATGAAGCGGCGAGGATTTGAAAATAATTACCAGTTAGTAATTTGTTGTGCGTGTTCTCTCTGAAAAAGAAAAAGTTACGTTTACTATTCTTCTTTGCATTGATTTGTCATCTATCTTATTTTTGTTGTAATTGCGGTTAGAGCTCCCCTAGTGGTGGAAAAAAAAATCCACGGAGCAGCAACACCTTTTTATAACCCGCATGGTCCAAAACCTTGGAAAAATGTAGCGGCTTATAGTCCAGAAAATATGGTACAAATATGGCACTTTAAAGGGTAACCAAACCCTAAATCTTTTTTTTTTTTTGTCTGTTGAATTCTATAAACGGGGCTTTAAATGTTCTGTCTGTTGATTGTTGCCAAATTTTTGACAAATTAAAATAAACTTGCTTAATTCATTAAAATATTGTCAAAACCCACCTGTGTGCTGCCCCCTACAGGTTAAAACGAGGTATTGCAGTTGAATTTTGTGATTGGTCAACTGGTGTACGTCCTAGAAGTTTCATGTCGTCATGCTCTACAGCTCCAGTGTAAAAGCCCCGCCCATCTTTGACTCTGTAACGGTCAGTTGTTAGCTTTAGCATGGTTCGTTGGTTTATTGCCTTCAGTTGTCAAAAATCCACTGAGTTTACAACTTTCTGGTGGACTTGGAAGTTAGGGAACAGATGTTGAGTGCGATTGGCGTTAGCTTTAGCATGGATCGTTGTTGTATTGCATCCATTGGAGCCTAACTGTGACACGATCCAAACCGTGAGTTTTGTGTTCCGTTATACCCCTAGTGTCAGTGGAGGCTTTTCTGTCTGTTTCTCGTCCACCTGAAAGCAGATCACTTTATCATGACGTCCATGCGATCCGCTCTTTTTAGCTAGTTTAAGACGAAATGTAGTTGCACTCTGCACTATTGTCTTCTTCTGTGTGTGAGGAGGGTGTGAGGATCTATAGATAGCAGGAAAAAGTGTAAACATATGGATGACGGGAAGTAGGGGGCGGGATTATTCTGCACAGACAGTCCCGCCCACACTTCAAAGGTAAATATCTGATAAACTCCTGCTGCCCCCCAGAAACTGTGTCCTAGAAAACAGAACACAATTTATGATTTTGTCTTTAGATAGCACAGTCATTGGGAAAAAGCAATTCTAAAATAATTATAAGATAATCGTTGTGGAGCTTTGACTTGAATCTACTTATGCTGTGATTTTTCTGTAGATACTATCAATGGCACATGCGTTTCCCTCCAAAATTCTGTTCATTTATAATCGCTAACCACGATAACATTTATATTACAAGAGTCATCGTGTCAGAAGATAAAAGGAGTTTAATTTCCTGCTGTCGTGTATATCTCTTTTTAAGGATAAGTCTGGTAACCCGCTCTCTGTGTTTTGTCTAATTCAAATTAATCAAAATTCTTAACGTATTACGGAAATTATTCATCCATCTTCCAAACTTAATTTCCCCGTTTAGGGTCACGAGTTGCTGGAGCCTATCCCAGCTACTGTTTGGTGAAAGTGGATAAACCCTGAAATGATTATCAATGCATCCTAGATCGGAATTTTTTTCAAAGAAATGTTTCTCTGTACTACAAGACACTAGACCAGTTTTTCTTACTTTTCTCCACCAAACTGCATTATTAAATAAAGGAAAGATCAGTATACTTGGTTAACTTTGATTGAGAACATGCAAATTCTGATGTAAAAAATATTTGGTTTGATGATCAAAATTCTTTCACAGCATGAAAAGGTAAAAATGTTCCCTGAACTCAACAACTTTCATTAAGATAATGTTACGTTGGATCACTAGACAGGCTTTTATGAAGCGATCTGAAACTGGCGTCAATCTAAATAGTCTAGCTAGTGGCACATTGTGATTTTAATTTTGGTGTGAGATAACTTACACACCGCATGACTTTTCTCCAATTCACCCTCAATACTATGAAAGCCCAAATGCTTCCAAACAGTCACTTTAAGTGAAGTCGGGGCCGGTCAGCAGACGAGATCTGGAAGATCAGCCATTTTGTGTTCTCTTCAGAAATGTCAGTGACAAACGCTTCACATTTAGTTCCCCTTGTTTAAATCATTTACATTTTTCAATTATCAATTATTTAAAATTCATAAAACGATTCAGAATCGTTTATGGATCATAATCGACACATCTAAAAATCAACACCCGCACCACTATCAGCTGCCACTTACTTCTGAAAACAAAGAACTTTTAAATCTTTAAGGTCAGCCATACAGAACTTCAGATTTGAGAATTGAACATTTAATTTCCACCATAAAGTTGTGTGTATGTTAGTAAATAAAAATACTAATACTTCCTTTTAAGAGGTTAACTGGTCATGTTTGTGGTTAGTTAGTTAGTCACAACGTGGATGAAATGACTTCAACACAGAGGTTGGTGAGTTTTACATTGACGTTTTATATATATATATATATATTATATATAATATTATTATATATATATATATATTATTTATGTATATGTATATATATAATATATATATATATATATATATATATATATTATATGTATGTATAATATATTATATATATATATATATATGTATATGTATGTATATATGTATATTCACACATATGGTCTTATGTTTGTTCCATCTACAAATGTTTTGTGTTGTACCATCTGCCCGTGTTCGGTCTTCCCTTCAGGCTGCTGCCATATTCATTACTAATCTTCCCGCCAAACTCCTTTTGAAGGGTCATTTCTGAATGGCGAATAGCTTTTTCATCAATGTTTAATGTCAATGTGGAACGTCTTCTAATTTGGGCTTAAATCCTGTTTCTTGTCCTAGTTTCCAATCTGCCATGTTGAATATTTTACACGCTGAATTGAGTGTCTTAAATACTGAGCCAAAGAAGAAACCGTGTTGCACTTGACAAAAGAGTAAGACAGACTTTAGGTTTGTGCAGTCATGTGAGAATGCAATCAGATGGGTCATTATCAGAGAAGCATATTTAGTTCTGTGTGTTCTTGCTGCGCGTTGCTCCCAGCTCTCTGCCAGTTACTGTATTTCAGATAAAAGCACGTCGCTTTTTGATAGTCCGTGACTTCGGTGGGTATTTTTAGCCTTTGGGAGCAGCAGCAGATGGCTGTATTCTGGAGCAGCATTTGCAGATCACACAAGCTCACCTGGAGTTGGAGTCCTCTTGATTTAAAAAGAAAAAAGACAACTTTATCAAACGTGTTTCATCCTTTGATTAGATAACTTCCAGCTCTTCTCTTCTTAAACCTTGTGCACTTTGTTTTGCAGCTTTGTAGCAAGTCTTTAGATTAAAGATGCAAAGACTACTTTAGATACTTGAAACAATAATGAACAGTTTTAAACAATCCTCAGAAATAGTTATGAAGTATACATACGACATAACCTTGATGGAACAGAGAGTTCCCGCTCTGCTATGATGGCTTGTGCAGGACACAACAAAAGCCAAATACCTTTAGTTTCAGGCGCTGGAACATTGTTAGCACACGATTACAGGCTCTGATGACTCAGGCTCCCCTCATCACTTCAAATGACATGTTTGACACGGACCACTTGAACTGCGGTCCGTGGTCACATATATCTATGATCTTTAGCTGTGTATGGTCAGTCTGTTTGTTGGTGAAAAGCACTTCACTGCTGCAGAGACTTTTGAAAATGAATATTACAGCTAAGGCTGCCACGGTTAGTGGAGACTACGTCGACTAATAGAATGGTCAACAACTTATTTTCTATGATTCTATAATGATTTTAGGGTATTTTATTTTATACTGTTTTTTGCATCTGATTCCTTTCTGTTTTTATTCTATTTTTTATTTTCTTAAATCTCTTAACCTCTTTCCTTTTCTCAAAAGGTCTTGCCTTTTGCCAGGCCACAGTTGCAAATAAGAATGTTGTTCTTAATCTGTCCTGCCTGGATAAATAAAGGTTAAATAAAAAATAAAAAAAAAATTCTAGGTTTTTGGGGTTTTTTTCCCCTTTGTTTTTATCTCAATACTACTGTGCGCACTTTGTACTTTTTACTACTGTACGTACTTTGTACCATAACGACACGCCAGTGGAGCTTGAAAGAGTGGGAAACAACAAAAAGAAAAATTGTTCAAGGTAGAACTTTCCTCCATGGCAGCACGACGGTGATGCGTGAACAAGGAGGAAACACGTCGTGACCATGTATGATCACGCTGAAGAATGATCTTGGTCTAAGCTAAGCTAAGCTAACATTAGCGCTACCACAGCAAGCTCTGCGCGGCAGTTTCACGGGTTTGAATGGATCGTGTGTGGCTGTATGGAGATAAACCAGAAGATCTGCAGCAGATCCGTGTCTACAGAGCCTCTTTGTCTGCGCTGTTTGGTTTCCGCGAGGATTATACATTTACGCTTGAAGTGAACCGTTAGCATAGATCTTAAACATTTCAATTTTAAAGCTAGTTATGGCCGCATGACCCGAGTAGTCAACTAATTGAAAAAATCTATGTGGAGATGGAGGGCTGGTTTTGTTGTGAGGGGTTTTCACTATCGTGTTTGTTCTTTGATACCTTTGTTTTTTTTTACTGATATTTTTCTGATAATCAGTTCAAAACTTGCTTGAGCAAATCTCTTCATAAATGAAGTTCAGCTCCCTGTTCCTGATATGAAAAACATGCTATATGTTTGAGTTGTCCCAGTTGTGCCCTTTAAACAAAAGAAGGGAACCTTTTTGTTTTTTCAAACCCAAAAATAATGACTTGAATCCATTGTGATATCCGAGTTGTCCTGGTCTGTTATTGAGCTCCATGCCTCGGCTGAGCTGTCATGCGAAAGGCATGGAGCATGACTCATAACACACCGACTCTAGATATGAGCTTTCCTGCCAAACAAAACTCCACATTCCTGCCAGTTTGTCCTAATCTGATACTGGAGTCTCAACAACAAACTCTGCTATGGTATAAATATTTAATATCGCTCTTATATTGTTCTGTTCCTAGTTTTTGCATAACAGGGTGGATGAAGTGGTTTTTTTTGTTGTAAATTTACAAACTGTTAGTGATTAGTAAACATTCTGTTGAATTTCTGTGGAAACTAAACTGTAGAAGAGAAATGAAAGTTGTTTTTTTTTTTTTTTTTTTTTTTTTGCCAGGTGTTTTTAACGGATAATAAAACCATCAAGTCTGTGGTTTTCTCTGAAAAACAGAACAGACCAAAGATAGTCTTGTGACTGTTGTTAACCTCAAAAACAGAATTTTTCATTTTAAAAATAGTTTTTAAATTCCTCCAGATACCTCACTTAAATTGCCAACAAAACAGATTTTAAATGCAAAGATGTTAGATTTCTTTTCTTTAATGAGATTTTTGTTTTATACCTGCAAGTTTAATCCTTTGTTTCTGGAGTTCAAGATTTTTTACTTCTTTCTATTACAGGACTCGTCCTTAATTTCCTCATCTCAAAAACAACAACAAAACAAACAGACTACCAAAAGTTTCCTCGTAACCCTCCCGCTCTCCTCGGCTTGTTTACATTAAAAGTGGGGTCACCTGGACCCCACAAGAAAGTGTGCTGAACTTTTTTTTATCTTTAATTTTTGAGTTTCATTATGCAGACATCAAATCCTGTCCACCTTTGTCCACATTTGTCATGGAAGGAATCACACATCAATACATGGTTGGAGTCATCTGGACCCCAAAGATAGCAGAAGGGTCCCATTCACCACTATATATCTTCATTGTGTTCTGGTGTAGGAAGGGGGTTGACTGGGGGGAGTCAGGAATGTTTGGATAAGGATGTACTGGAGGTTGAGGGCGAGCTGGTCGCCTAAGACTCCCATGAGGTTGTTAAAGGCACTTGAGAGCCCCAGCACCGGATACAGCTCTGATAACACTCCACACTCATAGGAAGTTCACTTCTGGATAAACAGCCAAACAGGAAGCATGCAGAGCAGTGCACACAGTGCAGCCTGTGCCATCTTGATCGCTTATGATTTTTAAAGGGGAATCAGATTTGACCAGCTAAAAATAAAACTGCTGAATGTAAAAACAAACCAACCAAACCCACCTTTGTGATTGAAGTTATTTTTGTCGGCCTATTTTCAGTCTTTGAAGACCAGCTTTTGGTTTACGGTTAGCTTGAAGAACAAAGATGTCTTGTATAATTGACAGAGGGAACAGTTGAGGCTGAAGCTTTCTCCAGCGCTCTCTTTGTTGAAGTCAGACACAAGAGGTTTACAGGAATTTGACTATACTTATCAGTAATCCCCTCTGACATGATTATTTCACACATCTGGTGATGCACTTTCCTCGACATGCCATCGGTACCTGGGATCAGGGGGTTTGGGGTTTTTGAATTTCCATGCGACCCAGTCAGCAGTGATCAGTCCCTGGACTGGGTCAGAACAGCGTTCACTCCCTGCTTGAACCTTCTAGTCCACATCCATCATCAGGCTTTCTCTGCAGCCTGAGGCTGTACTGCTGGCTGTTTGTAGAATCTCACCAAACCCTTCATTTCTCCACCATGTAGATTGGAACCATATCTTTGTAGCAGTGACCTCCTTCCATCTGTGGGAGTGACGGCTGTGTGGTGTGGATCAAAGCTTGTTGCAGTGTCTGTTTTGTGAGTGCTTACGGTGAAACTCCAACATTACTATTGCAGATTATTCTCATTGTTTCAGTCTGCAGCTGTGGTGCAGTGGTAGGGTTGTTGACCTCTACTTGGAGAATTGTAGGTTTGATTCCCGCTTTCTGTGTGTCGAAGTGTCCTTGGGTAAGACACTGAACCCCTCATTTATGGAAAGTTGGTGCCAGTGTTTGGTAGCATCAGCGTGTGAATGGGTTTGTGACTGGAAAGCGCTTTGGACCTTCAACAGTGCTATACAAGTATACTCCATTTATCATGCAATATTTTCTTTGTTGTGGTTCTCACACCACATAGTGCTGGGCGATATGACGATACATATTGTGCGGGCGATAAAGAGTCTATCATTCCATTTCTTTTGTTTATATCGTTTATAACCTAAGTTGATCAATCACTATGCCAAATGTATCATTAAGTAGTCCAAACCTCATCAGTGTGTACACAAAAAATGTAGATAAATGAAAATAAAGATAAATTAGAAAGAGATTCTGCATAAAGAAACTCTATCTTGTGGTTTTACAGCTTAAAGCTGCTTTACGTTCTTTGATTCGCACTTACACGAGTTTTACGACAAGCTTAACGTTACGTAACACGAGTGCAGAACGATGGACAGAAGAGCTTAAAGATGCTGAAACTGACACGAAGAAGCACTTTCAGCTAAAAAGAGGAACATCAGGGATTTGGTTGCATTTTGGATTCAAGATGTCCGATGATGTGTAGAAGACAGTAATATTTCTTGGGTACGCCCCTCCTTGGCGGGGGTGGGCGGCCTCTTCTTTGCTATCCCGTGGACCTCCCACGACGGGGGCGGGCGGTTGTCTGCAGCATGGGAGTGGGTCTCTCTTGGGGGTCCTGACTCGTACCTGGGGTGGGGTGGTAGTAAATTATCATGGAGTAAAATATAGATTGTTCTGAAATACAGAATTTTAAATTGTGAACTAAAACAAAGCCGAATGAGCAGCGCTACTGTCACCGGAAGTTAACAAATCTTCAAAATTAAGTGTCAGTGAAGCTTCCTGTTTTCAAAGTAAAACTAGCGAGAGCTTTTTTTAATAACGGAAAATATACTTTATTGTTTTATATCGTGATATATATCGTTATTGTGATAAAAAATAATTTATATAGTGATATAAATGTTTTTCCATATCACCCAGCAATAAGCTCACATCAGTCTTCTTTCTTCTAAGTTGCATCCACTGAAAGTTACCTGTCCTTTAGGTACAAGGTCTTCAGTCATCTCCATCCCTCTCCATCTATGTGATTTTGCATGAGGCACATTTTAACAGGAAATATTCCAATAAAGCTTCTAGTTGTGTTGAAACTCTGAGCCTTATTTAAAATGACAGTCTCTATTGTGTCGTCATATCACCCAGCCAGACTCTTGGGGTCTGAGGTTATAGGTCTTGCAGTGTGACTTTCATTCAAAGCTCTTTCTTTTACCTTGATGGACCTGCACCGTGAACAACACCACGTCTCTAACACTCCACTAGATTAGCATATTTCCCCCTTCATCTTCACGGGTTCCTCCATCCTCTCTTCATGTAGCACCGATAGCTCCAGCAAGAAGAACTGCTTAAACACTACAGAGAACAGATGTCCACGTCAGCTCCAAGGATGTTCTCAACCATCTTTTGAGGAAATTTCAAATGTTCACCAGGTCCAATTTTGCTGCCAATCATTTTCAGTTCCCAGCAGGCCCGTCAGGACTCCTGGTTGGAGAGAATTGGGTTTTGGGTCATGATGGCTATACAGTAGGTACTGGTACTGGTTGATGGCAGCAAGGACAGACTCTGCATTCTCATTGAATACATGCAGATAGGATCACCTGCCATCCCTACACATTTAGCTTTTTAAAACTAACCAAACACCTTTGGTTCATTTAAAGTCATCCAGAGTTCATTTTCCTGATAAGCTGGAATGAATTTTCTGTCTGAATGCACCCAAGTGGACACTTACCTTCTTAGCTACTGTCTCCTCAGTAACCTCCTAACATGTTCTGGTGAATTATAGTTGAATGAGTGAACTATCCAAACGAGGATTGTAAAGCTTAAGTCTTCCATTCTTTCTCTCCTTGCTTTGCCTCATCACTTCTGGCCAATGACTGAAAGGATCTTAAGTCCCGTCGTTTTTTTCACAAGGGTTGTTTAAAAACAGAAGTGTCCGGTTGAAGGCAGTCTGAATACAGACCAAAATCTGGACCAAGCTGAGCAGACTCACGCCGGACCAATACACTTTTCATTTTTATTCAGAACCAGCTGAAGTAGCTGTTTTTTGATTTTTAAACCCCCACTCCACATAAATCTCTTCTACAGACTAACACAGGAAATTGCTCAGTTTAAGACCCTCCAGATCCAATCAGGTCTGCTCAGCTGCTGGAGGAAGAGATTTGCAAAAGTTTTATTGAAACATAAACAAAAATTGCTGCATATTTTCTTTATGATCAAAACTGTTGTTTAAGATTTTCGTACATTAGTATATTTACAGTATGTGGCGATTTCACCGTCAGAGTTCAGCAATGACTTGTACAATTTTAGGTTTTTATGCATTTTTAAAATGTTTTGCAATTGACTTCTCAACACATGCGCACACACACACACACCCACACATATATAATGTGCTCTTTAACAAGTCCCAGGATGAACTTAAGCCTTATTTGTCTCTATGAAGGAAAATGAAAGAACATTGAAGTTCTCCCTTGAGTTTGTGGGGTGTCAGTGCTGTCACCCATCCAGAGCCTGAGTTATGGTTTTAGTTTGTTTGTGGTAGACACGGTGGTGTAAAGCACCAGCTTCTCACGAGGGATCCAACCTCAATTTATCTCCAACAATTATCCAAATGACAAATGTTTGGTTAGAAAAGCACACCCCCCTCTTTCTGGGTACACTGCTCTATGATTAGTTTATACATTTACATTGTCCCAAAATGTGCAAAGTATAATTTCAAAGCCACTTTTACACATCTGTCTACATGTTTGCAGAAAAAATGTGATGCGTGTGGGTTTAAACTTTGCTAGTTTGTATATAGGGAATGTTTGTTTTTGGAAAGCAGAAACTGTTAGCAGTAAATCAGTTCTGTTCAACCATCTCCTAGCTTCTCCATTCCTGGTTTTTACATCCAGCTCTAGCTGTCATGATTTCCCTCCTGTCCAGTGAGCATCCAGATTGTTGAGTTCAGGCCACACAGCACTTCTCAGCTGCAGGAAAGATCCAGCATTGGTTGTGTTTATAGAGTGGCTTACTCAGCTGTTCAGACTCTAACCCAGGGGTGTCAAACTCAATCGCAACAGGGGCCAAAATCCAAAACACGCCTTAGGTCGCGGGCCGAACTGGATAAACATTTATTAAACACTCTAAAATTACATTTTTAACACTTAAAACTGTAACTTTTTTAAATAATTATGAACTAGATATATAGCATCACCTGTGTTAATTCTAGTGTGAATGCTGTAAGAGGAGTTTAGCCGCTGAAGATGCTAGTGCTGATGGCTGAAAGTGCTGAAATTGATAGCTGAAATCACTGAAGCTGATGGCCAGCTAAAATATTAGCTACATGCCAAATTAGCATAAAAAACAAAAAAGGATCCTAAATTAGCCTAAACAGCTAGCATGTAGCAGAAATATTCGCTAAACTACAAAATAACCTAAAAGAATTAAAAAGTAAAGCTTAAATGAGCCCAAACAGCTAGCATGTAGCTGAAATACTAGCTAAATTCCAAAATGGCTTAAAAATATTAGTAAATCCCAAATAGTCCAAAAAGCTAGCAGAATGACACTTTTTGAAACTTTAAAACCGTAACTTTTTAACATAATTATGAATAATTAAAAGGCAGGAATATTATTCCAGAGTAAATCAACTTAAACCTTAAATAACTTCAATATTTTACTCTCCATCAAAATATATTTTGTCAAAATTATATAACTTAGAAATAAGTTAACATTAATAACAATACAATAAAATGATCTGGAGGGCTGGATAGAATTACCCGGAGGGCCGGATCTGGCCCCTGGGCCTGGACTTTGACACATGTGCTCCAAGTGCTAACACTCATTCAGCACCATAAAAGGATAAGGATTCGAAACGTACATAAAATAGAAAAATAAATGATTAATGCTCTGTTACATTGAGTTTGTTTTAAAAACTTGAGGAAATTTTGTTTTAAGTTTATTTTTTCTATATCCAACTGTCTTTTCTTTTGAAATTAGACCCTGAAAATATCCGATGTTATCTGACCTGCCCACGAGGTGACGGCCTACAGTGATAGAATCCAAACGCGGGATAGGGTTAACTTTTATGAATTGTTTTCCCCATGCTGCTTCTGTTGGTCTTGATGAATTCAACATTTGTTTTTCCTCCCAGCTGCAGCAGCCGTCTGTTTACTTATCTAACCGGCGCCTCTGCTTCTTCAGCAGGGGTTCCCTGTGAGGTGAATATGTGCAGCAACGGGGGAACCTGTGTGACTGGGACGGGGGCTCCGTTCATCTGCATCTGTCCTGATGGCTTTTCTGGAGAAACTTGCAATGAGACGGAGACAGGTAATGCTTTCAAACACTTTCAAATAGGAAGTGATTATTCCAAATATTAAAAATATGCCTGAATGATCACGATTGGGGTTTTGTTTGTTTGTTTGGAAAAGTTCTTCAGAAGCTGTTCTTATTTATGGTTTCATTTTTGATCATTTCAAAAGAAGCTCCTGGGTCCTATTTGACATAGTTTCAGACATTCTCTCATTAGAGCCGTGCTGTTTTTCCCATGTCTTAAAGGGCCGTGCAACCCCAACCCGTGTCAGAATGATGGCGTCTGTGAGGCGACGGGACACTCTCGCCGAGGTGATGTCTTTAATGAGTACGTCTGCAAATGCCAGCCAGGCTATGATGGGGTTCACTGTGAGACCAGTAAGTGTTCCTTTGTTCCTCTCCATAGTGCCATCACTGTAACATAGCAAGAGACTTTGCTAAATTTAACTCATGAAGTCCCTGATCAGGGTTTCAGACTATCTAAAGATCAATACCATTTATTGAACTTCCTTTGTGTTTTGAGTTTTTACATGTCTGTGCAACATTTTTATGGAGAGAAAATAGACTCACTCTGATTTTTGTGTGCGTAATTCTTGATTTGTACTCACATACATTTTGTGCAAAAGTAAAAAAATTACAAAAATAAAAAAAAACCAAAATACAATTTACACTTGCACAAATTCAAATTACAACAGCTTGAAACTAATTACACACAAAATCTTTATAAAATATGCACAAATCACCTCTTACGCACACACAACACATCAGTTTAATCTATCGTGAGACTCTTCATGTCTCACAAATTCGTCCGTGAGGGATGCGTTCAAGTACTACTAGAATGCTCGTTCACCATAGTTTTCTTGTCAGCCGTTTAAACATCGATTGTGAATAATATCTGGTAAAACTTGACATTTTCCCACTTTCTTAAAAAGATTTTCCCGATAGATAATATAAAAAAGTTGAAATAAAGGTTTTTGGACACTTATCCCTTTAAAAATAAGAATATTTTTAGAATAGAGCGCTTCCGATCTGCAGCAGCTCCTCTGACAGCGCTCCTGATAATTCTCCTGATAAACTGGTAATTTGTTTCAGGCTGTAAATTGTATTTTTTGTCATTTTTTTTACTTTTGCACAGAACGAATTATATGAGTTACAAATCAAGGATACACACGCACAGATCAGAGTGAGTCTAGTTTCACTCCATACATTTCTTGTGAAAGAACAAATGTAATAACAAATCATTCTGTTTTTGCATTTCCGAGTATTTCTCCATTTAAATCAATCAAACAGTCTTGGACAGACTCTGTTTTTCATCAATCATCTTCTTTCTGCTGCACATGCACTAAACCCTCATCTGGTCCGGCTATAGCGTGTCTAGTTCAGGTTCTGGAGAAGAGAAGATGCTATCTTCACATTGACTGCAGTCAAATCAGCCACCGTTCACATTTCTGTGGTCCAATCAGCCGTCACTGGATTTTTGGTGTGACTTTCATCCAATACTTACGGTAGCAGTCCTGAGATCGCTGGAAAATCTCCACCAGACTCCACGGAGCTTCTTGATGTGACCACGGAAATGTGAACGGCGGCTCATTTGACCGCAGTTGGAAAGGCTTGTAAATGAATGAAAGAGCATTTGGATGTTAGCTTTCATTATTTTCTGCTCTGAGAAACCAATGGATTGAATGGATTGATCACAGCAACATCAAGAAACATCAAAGAGTCTTTGGTGAACTGGAAGGAGAAAGAATCAGGATTTTGGAGGAAGTTCTGTCCATGAAGATCTGAGCTGACATCCGGATCAGAACCATACGGCTGGACATTACCCAGATTGATGGAGGTTTTTATGTAGCAGCGGGGAAGATTTATGCCAGTGAGACACAGAGCTATCATAATCAGACAGAGGGGGATCAGGGGACTGCTCGGCTCAGCTCCAAAGCCACGCCCCCTCAGAAGAGATTTTAAAAACAGAGGTGTCAGATCAACATGAAAAATGTCTTTTTAAGACATTTAGGTCGTGGGATTTTGGTAAATTAGAATTAAATTAAATTGCATAATTAGAACACCAATGGGAACATTTAAAAAAAAAAAAAAATTGTCATCCGAGGATTTTAATAAAAAAGAATTCAGTTAAACGTAAGCAAAAGAAAGGATCAGAGATCTCCGGTTGCTTGTATATTGTGACACAGAAACAAGAAGCAGCTGTTGTTAGATCTGGCCAGCAGACAAACAGCTGTTGTCCATGTGAGAGCCCCACTGAAATGTCACTCAACCCAGGTTAGCTTGGTTGAGGTCAGCCGGCAAAAGAAAAGCAACAGAAGCAACGTGCTGCTCTCTGCAAGCGCCTCCAGTGCTGCACAGAAACACACAGCTCCTGTGTGCATGAGGAGGCACTCGAATTACAGGGGGTTCATTTGCACACAGCCTTTTTAGCGCTGTGTGTGCAGAACTCTCTAAAGAAGCCTCAATGTATGGTTTTTATTTTGCATTCCTTTGTCTTTATCCCAGGTATCCAGGGGGCAGATTTAAATTCAAAAAAAGGTAAACGGTACACATTTGACCTGAGAAGAATCTGCTTTGTTGTTTCCTTTTCTCCTTTGGGTACAGGTTCTCTAATTTCTTAACTGCATGTAGACGTTTAGGAATGAAAGAACACGCATTCCACATGCAGACACACACGTCTTCACACAGTGGGTAACTGTGTAGTTCAGCTTTATCTCAACAAGTTTCAGAGTCAAGGCCAGTTCCAAAGCTGACAGTGAGATCCTGCCGCTCGGCTGGTTAGATCAAGTGTTTGTCATTTGTGCTTTTTGAGTATAAATCCTCTACTGCAGGTCTGTTCATGTAACAGACCAAACTAAATGTTTTTTAATCTAGCCATGAAATGTAGAAGTCCCAGCTCCTCATAATGTGTGCTCCCACAACTTGCTTTGCACTGTTTTAACCCCCTGAATGTTGATGCTAGTTAACGACTGTTGATGAGGAAATGCTTCTGCTTAGCAAGCATCTGGGCTAATTCAATAATATCACAAGGATGACGGTGGCGGGAATTTTTGCGAGCATGCTGATTTATTAGAGGCCCCCTGAGGATCGAGAGGTCGGGGAGGGCTCATATTTTACGGGTAATGAGGACTGCTGTGACAGTAAAATTGCTCTCCAAGTCGTGCGTCTGTGTTTGTGGTCAGGAAATGATGACGGTGCTCGCCAGTTCCAGTTGTTTGTGAGAAACACACGAGGAGTCGCTGCAGATGACCGTCCACGGTGGTGAAAATAAGAATGGCTTTTGTACTCAAGCATTCAGGAAGCCTTTTTAAAAAAACATCTCGAAACCTGTACTTTAGCTAAGAAACTTCAAAAATGTCACGGCCAGAGGTTTAAATGAGAGGTTTGATGGGAGACTGGGAGTACCGAGCGGTTTCAAACCCATAAAAAGAAACATTTGGAATTTGATCATTAGGGCTGCCACAAACAATTATTTAATAATCTACTAGTCACAGATGATTTTTATTATTAGTTGACTAACCCAGTCATGCACAAAGTGGACGTAAAACCCACATCTAAACCATCATTAGCTTTAACCTAACTAAAAATAAAGATGATAGTTTATTAAACTAGAAAGTAGTCGCTGAAGTTGCTGAAGTTTTTTGCTGAAAATGGCGGCAAAATTGACTGGAAATTTTGTTAAACTATTAAAGAGCGCTGAAGTTGACCTAAAATTCTTAAAATTGTGTAGTAAAATTGCTTCAAACTCCTTATTACATGCCAAGTTTGCAAAAATATTTAGTGTTCCTTAAATGTGAGCTAAACTCCAAATTAGCCAAAAAAGCTAGCTTGCTTGTTAAAAACTAGCCAAACTCCAAAATAGCCTAAAACTCCTCAGTAAGCTAAAATTGTAAAAAATGTTAGCATGTTGCTAAAATAGAAGCTAAACTATAAATTAGTCAATATAAACCTCAGTATTTAAGCAATGAGCTAGGGTTTGTTTGGCTAATTTGGAATCTACTATCCAAACTCCAAAACAGCCTAAAATTCCCCAATAAACTAAATTAGTCAAAAATGTTAGCATGTTCTTAAAATATAAGGTAAACTCTAAATTAGCCTATTGAACCCCAGTAAGTAACAAATTGGCCAAAAAGGTTAGCATGTTGTTAAAATATGAGCTAAACTCTAAATTCTCAGAAAATTACAATGAAAGATTAAAAACCTTCCTCATGAATGTATTTGAAGGCTTGTTGCTAATCTACTTAAAATTTTGAAATTTGATGACTGTCTCATTCATTTCCTATGGGGTGCATTTTGCTTTAAAAAAAAAAAAAAACTATAAATTTTATACATTTATAATTTTATTTGAATACCAAAAATACAAGCAGTAATGTCTAGAATGAGATTATTAAGCATTCATGCTATAGTAATGCTCATAGCTTTGTTAAACTGTATTACATGCTGACTCCATTTAATATAAAATAACGACTAATTGACTATTAAATTAGTCATCGACTATTTTAATAGTTGATTAGTCATCGATTAGTCGTCGACTGATCGTGGCAGCCGTACTGATAAGTAGGTGTGAAGCTAGCTGGCTCACTATAAACAGAAAACTTAGAGATGAGGACGATGAGGGTAAACGAATCCCTTTTTAGGTTTGCTATCATGCAAAGAAAGGAAGTGCATCATTGCAGATGCGCCACTGAAACCTCTGTGGGAACATGGATCAATGGAAACATGAAAGCTTTGAAAAACCAAGCGGGAGCTCATTCACATGACCAAATGCACACGGCTCATGCTTTCACATGCATTCTGTTCACACGCATGACTCTTCCCTCATGCCAGTCCAGCCAACAGAAAGTGGCTGAGCGATAGAAACGTCAGCTCTGCCACTGTTGCCGGGTGAAAAAAAAAGTAAACATGGAGGCGGAGCGGTGAATTAAGTCTGCCTTCCCGACAATGTCACACTCACTTCTCAGGTCTGACTGCAGCCGTTCTGAGCGGCCTGGGAAAATGGTCTGAGAGCATTTGTGAGGGGCTGAGAAAAAGGAAGACTTATTGTGTTGGAGTGTGTCGGGGAAAAATGTTGTTCTCAAAAATGAAGGCAGTCAGTTCAGGTCAATGATGGCAGATGGATGGAAACAATCTGGGAAAAGAAAACTGTTGGTGCTAATGATCCACTGGATTCCACTCTTCCTAACAGCAGATAAATACAACTTTTTGGAAGTCGCCAGACGGTGTGCGTGAGCGTTTCAGTTTCTCCCAAGATGTGATTGTGTGGGCAGACCTCAGGAATACATCCGTGTGTGTTTGTGTTATGGATTTGAGGAAGAACGACGGGACGTTCCCGGCTCATGACCACATGAAATGAGCTCACTTGACCTTTGGGTTTTCTAAAGCAGCTTTTCACAGCATGATCCTCAGTAACACGACAGCTGTCAGGTGATTGGACAATAGAAACAAATCTTTCCCAGGTCAACATCCTGGCAGCATCAGCACCACTTTAGTTATTTCATCAGGATTTACAAATGTATCAACGATTCAGTCACACACACTGTAAATTAGTACTTTTTAGATGAACAAGGAAAATAATGTTCATTTTGATCAGAATTCAAGATTTGAAGAACATTTCAATGTGGGCCCCACATGGGTTCCATGGTGGCCCCATCTGTGTTTGCCCACACTGGCTTTAGTAGGCACTCAGTAGTCTAACTTGCTACACTGTCCGCTGGGCAGCTGGTTAGTGTAGGGACCCAGACCACAGAGTCCCCACCAAAGCCAGTGTAGGCAAACGTGGGAGGAGCCACCATGGAACCTGCAGACAAACCATCCTGCAGCCCAAAGGTAAACCGTATGGGGCCCACAATGAAATGTTCCCTGCATGTAGAAGGTAAAACTGTCATCTATACAAATATAGACCTTCATGTTTTCCTTCACTGCATCCATAAACCTCCTCTTTGTTCTTCCTCTAGACCAGAGGTCTTCAACCTGCTCCAGATCCACGTGTGTCTCTTTAAACTCTCTATTGTGGCTCCTCGGCCAAACATTAAATAAATCAGATAGGCTGATGATCCAACCATGTGGACTGTCTGAGTCAGCAGCTCCTCCTAATGTCTGCTTAACCAAAACTACCTAAAGAAAACAAACAAACAAGGCCTGCAAACTAAGACTACCAAGGTCCAACCACAAACTAAAATAACAAAACCCAGCAGTGGGAGACTGCTGAGGATAGAGGGGAAAAAAAAAGAAAAATATATATATTTTTTAACGTTAAATGTATAAATTGATGTCTGAGGTTCACATAGATCAGGGCTGCTCATTCCTGGTCCTCGAGATCTACCACCCTGACTATTTTCCAGATCTCCAAGCCCTGCCACCTGCTGATTGGCTCAGTCAGATGTCTCCACAATCTGATTGAAAGGACACACCTGGTCCAGGTAATCAGCAGCAAGCAGTACAGGGAGAGCTGGAAAACAGGCAGGTTGGTAGATCTTGAGGACCAGGAATGAGCAGCCCTGACATAGATGATAAACTATGTAGGTTTTTACATCCATGTTGACCTGAAGACGTCTGGTTTGTTCAACTCTACCTCCAAAATTAAACAATTTTATATCCAAAGCAAAACTTTGGTAAAAGTTTGATCTTTTTTTTTAGTTAAAAGCACATGTTATCTCATGCTGCACATTATTGGCTACTAGCTGTTCAGAGCTGCACTGAGATGATCCTGTTTGGCACAGAGTGTCTTCTATTTTAAAAAGAAGTAAACATAGAAAAAAAATCAGGTTTTGAGAGATTCTAGGTTCTTTTTATATTTCTGTTTTTGTTTGTGCCAAAAAATAGACATAAATCCTATTTATTATTTTTTTAAAAAGTCATGAATGCAAATTCAAAATTCTTAAAAGCTAAAGTAAAACTAGACTGCTCCTTCTGGGTTTGGATCAGTAGAGAACGAGTCCAGATGGTTCTTTTACCCTTCACCGTGTCTCCTCTGGACATGCCTGAACCACCTCAGTCTGTCCTCTCTGACTTTATCTCCAGAACCTTTAACATTTTCTGTTCCTCTGATGAACTCATTCCTGATCCATCCTGGTCGCTCCCAAAAGGAGCCTCAGCATCTCCATCTCTGCTTCCTGTTATAACTTTAAGTCTATAAAGATGGCAATAATAGTTTGTTATAGAAATTGTTTTAAAATTAAACCGTTTTTAGAATATAATTTTACTAACTGCATGAGACCAAAATGTTAAAGTTTTTTTCTCATTTTTTTTTTAAACACTTCTCGCTGTTTCAGATCTGAAATGCAGAGACATGTACGTCTGACAGACTGTGAGACTGATGGTGTGTGGAGGTGTGTTTGGAAGTGATTAGTGTGTATGTGTGTGTTTATTGTCATGGACAGTATGGAATGGACATTAAGTGTTGAGAGTTTTAACCATGATTTCCTGCAGGGCTGCATCGTGTTTGTTCCTCTGAACTGGAAATATCAGTCAAGGTCATAAGGAGGGAATTTTACAACTGGTACTTGGTCAAACTTGGTTGAGTTTTGGTGAGTGCAACAAACAAAAACAAACTAAATTTCATCCTCAAAAAGTCATCGGAACATGAGAGGAAATCTATCAGGAAAGCTAGAAGTATCGATCTTGAACTGATGTTCAACTGATGATCTGTCCTAGAAATTCAGCCTAAAGAATCAAGTTGTAAAGGGCTCTGTCAGGAGTGTCTAATCATCCTTAAATTGAATCAAAGAAAGAGATCGAAATTTACATGTTTTTTCTCAAACTGATGTAACCATGGTTAAAGGGGCCAAAATCCAAAACACACCTCAGGTCGCAGGCCGAACTGGATAAACATTTATGGAACACTCTAAAATTACATTTTTAAAAATTTGAAACCGTAACTTTTTAACATAATTATGAACTGGATATATAGCATTAGCTGCTATAATGTTAGTGTAAACTATTTTAGCTGAATTTGGCCGCTGAAAATGCTAGTGCTGATAGCAGCTAAAATATTAGCCTAAAGTAGCCTAAAAAACAAAAAAAAAAAAGAAATATTTAAGTACAATTGGGTTAGCCAATGCAGTTAGCATATAGCTGAATAAATAGCTGACTTCAAAATAGACTAAAAAAAACTTTAAAAAAAAAAGCCTAAATTTTCCAAAACAGCTGGCGTGCAAATATTGGCTAAACTCCAAAACCGCCTAAAAAAAATTGTAGTAAATGCAGAAATAGTCCAAAAAGCTAGCAGAATGGTAATTTTAAAAACTTTAAAACAGCTGTGTTTTAACATAAACATGAATAATAAAGAAGGCAGAAATATTATTCCAGAATAAATCAACATAAACCTTAAATAACTTTCAATATTTGACTCTCTGTAAAAATAGATTTGTCAAAATTATACAAGTTAGAAATAAGCATGAGATAACATCGGATCATTAAAACAATAAAATAAAGTGATCTGAAGGGCCGGATTCGGCCCTCGGGCCGTGAATTTGACACGTGTGATGAAGATGAGCCGTCCAGGCTCTGAGTTTGACTCTTGTTTCCTTTAACTCTGAGCAGCTTTACATCACAAGGATGCACATCTACAGACCTTAGTTTGTTTCCAGCGGGGAAAGCCCCATGTTTTGCTATTTTTGGTCTTACCGGCACTCCCTGGTGTGGTTCAGCCTGACTCGTTCTCATCGCACAGAAAACAACTCAAGTAGAAACTCGTCCAACCTTTTCATTTTCATCAGGTATTTTAAGTTTGGTTTTCTGGGAGAAAGTTGGAATTAAATTAAATAAAAGATTGGAGCACACGACTGCATCAGTGTTAGATGAACACTATGGAAAATGGAAAATAAAAGTGTAAAAATATGTAAGATTAGTTCCTCTGACATTGTTGTTATTGAGTCAATCCCCAAGTAAAGCCAACCTTCAGCCACTCACTCTGTGGTGTTGCTGTTGTTTGTCATTGGGATCCACACATTTATCAGTTAAACGGATTAGAGTGTACTCTGGTCCTCAATCCTCTTAGAGGAGAGAGTTCCACCAGCTGACGCACCTCAACACCTGAGCCCAAGTCTCCGTCCTGAGGAACTGATGGACTTCAGGGTTAAACACACACCAGCAGTTGTTTGTTTGTGTTCCGCTGGAGAATCAACAAATGCATGAGCGCAACCTTATCACCCAGAGAGTATCGCTGCATATTTCATGTTAAGAATATTTCTTCTTTTATGGGTGGAAATAAATGTTTGGGCACGGAGCTATTTATAGAGAGATGTGGGCAGAGCGATGGCTCGTGTGTGCGTGTGCTGTTCACAAGAAATGCATCAGGATGCCTAAATTGTGTACGCTTTTTTTTTCTCTGCATAAACAGCAGAAGTAAGATTGAACCTGAAGGAATTTGCTGAAATTGCCCTCAGACTGAAGCTGTTCTCCTTCAAACAGCTTCATGCTGCAGTGCAGTTTGGAGATGTGGGCTATTTAGCAGGTTCAAAGCTGTTTAGTCACACTAAAAGATCCAATTGAAGAGATAAGGAACGCAGTTTATCTGCCTTTTATCCTGAGGATTGTTTACCCTCTGAATCATTTGCCTCTTTGATTCTCTGGTGTTTGTTAGGGCGCCATCTGCTGGTGGTAGAAAAGATTCCAGAACATTTCAACATCTTCAGTAATGAGATCATTTTCACTCTCAACTAATATTTTCTGACTGATGTGCTGGTTCAGCTGTTCCTCTAATATCACAGCATTCATTCTCTAACAAACTCACGTTTGTAAACCATCGACTCCTGTAGCCTCTGATGGATTAAAGCATGATCAATAACTCTTCTGTACGTCTAACTAATCTGCTTTCAGACTTTGGCAGATGTTACATCTTCCTCTGTTCGATTGAAACCACTTTAAGAGCAGTGGGATTTATGTCCCTGCAGACGTAAACGACTGCGCCGGCCAGCCGTGTGAGAATGGCGGCGTCTGCAGAGACCTGGATGGAGACTTCAAATGCCACTGTCCTTCTCCTTTTGTCGGCAAGCACTGCCAGTTACGTGAGTGGAACTTAAAAATGATTTTTTTTTTTTTGCAAATATCTTTTTATTTTGTTTTGAAGATGTGAACAAAAATGAAATGATACATGTAGAAAAAAAGAAAAAAGAACAGATCAGAACAAGGAGGTACATAGAGTCCGTTGGGTTGAGAACTTTCTCCCTCAAGGAAATTAAACATAAAGTTCACTCCTTGTCATAACCATTTCTTCTTTTATACATAAACCATTTTTCCCAGTCCTTCAAAAATTCTTCTTCTTTCATTTTTAGTTTGCAAGTCAGTCTCTCCATTATTTGGATTTCTTCCACAATACACATCCACTGATTGTGAGTTGGTGCTTCAGCCTTCAGCCAGTTCTTAGTTATGGCTTTCTTTGCTGCCACAAGAAGAACTTTTAATAGATTTTGGTCCGTTCTATTCACAGTTCCTTTTAGCCCAGATACATCACAAGACACGTTCGGGGTATCTTGTACATAAGAACGTCACATACAGATGAGTGGATGTTGTCCCAGAAAAGTTGTAATTTCTCACACTTCCAAAAAATGTGTGTTTGGTTTGAATCTTTGTCTGTACAAGTTCTCCAGCATAATTGTTGAGTTTTGATTAGTTTACCCTTAATTTGAGGTGTTATGAAATATCTCATTTGGTTTTTCCATGCAAATTCTCGCCATTTCAGAGACTGTGTAGTAGTTTGATGAACCTTCACATATCATCCCACATCTCCTCTAGGATTTCTTCTCCCAGCTCTCTTTCCCACTTTGCCCTGACATACAAAGTTGAATCCATAAGGAACTTATAGAAAACTGATTCAACCTTGGGAATATTTTCACTGTAAGCCCGTATTAATGTCTTAAGTATTGGGTGTATTTTGTCCTCCTCCGTCATAATCCGCTTTTCATAATAATCTCGTATTGGCATATATCTGAACTTAAAAACGCTTTTTACCTAAAGAGACCGCTTAAAACGATAACAGAGGTCTGCGGTGTTCAATATAGACAGAATGTAAAGAGAACCCAAAAGGTTCTATGGTGGCATAGAGACTTATGAAGGTGTTCTGCTTGGAGCAGCACATGTCCAGTCTTGTTCAGGTGTCCTGTGACAGCTCTTTGGTCTTGGTGATGATGGAAATGTTTCATTTTCTATTTAAGGGGAGGGGGGCAGGTGTCTTAACGCAGATAACCAGTTCAGTCTGGTGACATGATTTTTTGGTTATTTGTTGGAGCTAAATAATTTTTTTTTGCACAATTTTTCTCGTAAATTCTTTTTAAATCATAAAATGTTTTCCTGGATTCTTTCATTCACGTTCTATCTCGTACCGTAGAAGTGTACATATGAGAATCTCTCATAAACTTTTTGGGTGAATGCTGAATCTGTCACTGGCAAATATGTTTTTTTTTCCCATTCCCAAATATGAAAGGATGTTGTAATTAATGATTCTGTAATAGCTGCAGTTTTGGTATAGATGTACGTGGACACCAAAGAAATCGAGTTTGGGATAAAGGCCAAACCCTCATCTCTGTGCTGCATAAAGACAGCCGGCCCTAACCGATAAATCCATGCTGTAATTAGATGAGTTGGTTCAGTGCTCGGCTCCCTAATGATTTCCATTACAACACACAGCAGTCTTTTAGGGATATTGGGAACGTAAAGCACATTGTTTCTCCCAGTGGGAAGAGCTGCCAGCTAAATGCCCCCCTCCCCTCCCCCCTCCCACAGGCTGCATCTCCCTGCTCGGCATGGAGGGAGGCGGCATCGCCGAATCCCAAATTTCTGCCTCATCAGTCCGCTACAGCCTGCTGGGCCTGCAACGCTGGGGGCCCGAGCTGGCCCGGCTCCACAAAAAGGGTCTGGTCAACGCCTGGAGCGCGGCGGCTCATGACAAGAACCCCTGGATCCAGGTGAGCACATCAAGTGATTTAAAATGAAATCTAAACATCGTCATTCAAAAAATATATTATTTCCAGGAGCTGCAAAAACGACAACACAGATCATTAAACCAATGATTGTGACCCAAAAAGAGTTCTGAATCCAGAATAGGACTGCCTCGATTAGTCGACTAACCGACTATTAAAATAACAGTTTGTAGCAGTGCTTTTCCAGAGGGTGGATTTGGTGGTGGTTTGAAGTCATTCTAGGAGAAAGTGAATAGTTTGTCTGCAATGCCGAACATTTTGCTCAAACTGATTTCATGTTGTTCTCTCATCACCAGATCAACATGCAGAGAAAGATGCGGCTCACGGGCATGGTGACGCAGGGAGCCAGTCGCATGGGCTCAGCCGAGTTCATTAAAGCCTTCAAAGTGGCCTCCAGCCTGGACGGCAAAACATACACCATGTACAGAACGGAGGGACAGAGGAAGGACCACGTACGGAGATCTAACTCAAACAATATGCAGCATCTCAGACCATGAATTAGCTTCACTTACACTTTTTTGCTCATCATCATTAAATGTGAAAAAGAAAACATTCATTTAACTTCAAAAAGGATGAAATCTGTTCCACTCTTGAAGCATATGGTGCTTTCTCATCTATCGCAGGTGTTTGTGGGAAACATCGATAATGACAGCACCAAGACCAACCTGTTTGACCCCCCGATCATCGCTCAGTACATCCGCATTGTCCCTGTTGTGTGTCGCAAGGCCTGCACCCTGCGCATGGAGCTGGTGGGCTGCGAGCTCAACGGTAAACTCCCACACACGCCTCATGATGATGCCTGCAAACAGGAAGAGAAAACAGCCATGTGGGAACGAGGATCTCCTCGTCTGTTGAATGACTTTCCATTTTCACTCCTCAACTCGTACTTCAAGGGTTTGATTTAAGAAGAGAAGCGAGCTGAGATGTTAGGTCTGCTGCAGCAGGAGTCTCTCCAGACCAGCGTGAATATGAGTGTTCTTATCGTTAAAATCCAGCTCCTTTAACACTGGAGCTCCAGTGTTGATGTTCTTTGATTTACTGTAACTTTTCAACCGTTAACACAATAATTCCAGCAGATTATGGCGGATCGGCGAGCCGCTTTTCTCCGTCAGAATCTGCTGGAATTATTGTCTTAACGGTTAAAAAGTTACAGTACGTTAAAGGGTCACCAAACAGGACAGTTGGAGGCTGTCTCCATTTTTTAGCCTAGATTTGATAAATGCAACAAAAAAAGGGGGTGAGGGGTGTTTATGATTAAGATTTAAATTTATGTCAAATATAGTAAAATAGAAAATCCGTTTTAGTGACCGCTTTTTTCTTTTTGCTGTATTTATCGGTTGGACCTTAAAAGTCAGATGAGGCTGAAGTCGACTTCTGATTTTCAACTTCCACTTTGGAAGTAAATCACATTTTAGTAGTTCTTACATAAAACTTCAGCTCATACAGGCCGGTCCGTGAAAATCTTGTCTGAAATGAACCCCTAGCACACCTAAAGAAGTGTTTTGCTGGGTCATTTTACCCTACATAATACACCCAATGAAAAGAATGAAAAGAAAGAACTACATCAAAATATGACAACACATGATAAATGAGTTTTATTATTAACTGTGGTTTATGTAATGAAGTGGAAAATATAAACATAAGAAGATCCTAAAAAGATGCTCGATACTTACTGAAAAAATAGGAATTTGAGAAGAAAATTTCTTTAAAAAATGACATGGAGACTTGGCCTTTGGTCCACCCATTCCTGGGACATGTCAGTCTTTATCCAGGGACCCACGATACTCAGAAAAATGCAACATATTAAAATCATGTAATTACTATTGCTGGGGTGAAAATCCCCTGGTGATTATGCTCTAAGGTTAAACCGATCTGTGGCCTAAAGGTTGGAGATCACTGCTTCAAATCAAATAATTTTCTTTAAAAAATCTTATTTGAAAGCTTCCAACCTTTTAGGTTTATGACATTTTCCCTGATATTGTTCAGAAAATCAAATATACCTGAATTTTATAAAAATATAGAAATGACACTTCATAACACAGACTTGAAATGTGAGACCATGATGGAATAGAAACAAATAAAGTAAAAAGTAAAAAATAAAAATAAGTATATGTACGACTCAAGAGGAAGTTTGACACAGCAGCAGCTTCACTCATCTGTCTGGGATGATTTAGTCTCTCTCTTCACCATCTTCATCTGGAGTTGTGACCTGCAGTTCTTTAACCGTCACGTTTCAGTCTTCTGTTGGTGTTCTCCTTCACATCTCTGTATGTCTGGGCTGGTTCTCCTCCATCCTTTATTCTATCATGCTTCTTCTTTTTTTTTTGTCTTTGGTTCCTCCGCTCTGCCCGGTCTCACCTCCACAGTGTATTCAAACACCTCAGGTTGCTCTGAGCCCATGGGCATGAAGTCCCGGTTGGTGTCGGACCGGCAAATCACGGCTTCCAGCACCTTCCGCACCTGGGGCCTTGAGGCGTTCACCTGGCACCCGCACTTTGCTCGGCTGGACAAGCAGGGGAAGACCAACGCCTGGACGGCTTCCACCAGCAATCGCTCGGAGTGGCTGCAGGTAGGAGAGGAGAGGAGAGGGCGGGTCAGGAGGAATGGGGGTGTGGATTCTCGCTGTGTCGTCATTTTGAAAACCTGAATGTCTTCAGGTCGACCTGCTGTCTCCAAAGAAGATAACAGGAATTATCACACAGGGGGCCAAAGACTTCGGCTCTGTCCAGTTTATCGTCTCTTTCAAAGTGGCTCATAGTGATGATGGGAAGTCCTGGACTGTGGTGAAGGATGAAACCTCCAAGGCAGACAAGGTCAGTCTGACCGCACGGAAGAAAATGACCTCACCAACACAGTTAAGACTGTAAAGTTTAGAGAAAAAAAAAGAATCCAAAATGTTGCTGTCAGTTTATACCAATGACTGTATACGGGAACTGGACAGAGAGAGAGTGACATCACTCACAAAAACTGCTTTACTTCCGGCTCCAATCTAATTAAATCAATTCAGTCACTATTTTATTTGCAACACGACCGTCGCCATGTTGGAACCAGAAATCATCAGTAAACAGTGTTTGGGTGGAGTCGGTCCAGGCCGTTGTTTCTATGGCAACTGCTCTTCCAATCAGGAGAGAGGTGGTTGGAACATTTGACCGTGAGAACACCCAGCTTCATTCAGGAATCTGGTTGGTCATTTTATACCTTTGATAACTTAAACTACAGAAAAAAACATGGAAAAAGAAAATATGATTTTCAAGAACATGTTAAAAAAATGTCTTTGACAAACCGTAACTTCTTAAACGATCAACGTGAATTTGCTGGACTGCAGAGAAAAACAGGTTTACACTGGTCAGTTACACTTCAAAGTGGTTTTCACTGATATGCAAAACATCACTAATATAAATTGTTATATTCTAGTGTAAAGCCAGTCGGTGACGGAATAATCTGAGTCACGTTGATCACGTAAAGCACACGTGTCAAAGTCGAGGCCCGGGGGCCGGATCTGGCCCTCTGGGTAACTCTATCCGGCCCTCCAGGTCATTGAATTTTATAGTTATTAATAACCTGATGTTATCTTGCGCACATTTTTAATTTGTATAATTTTAATAGAGTAAAATCTTGAAAGTTATTTAAGGTTTAAGTGGATTTATTCTGGAATAATATTTCTGCCTTTTTATTATTCATAATTATGTAAAAAATTCGGCAAGCTTTTTGGACTATTTTGGCATTTACTTAGATTTTGTTTGACTATTTTGGAGTTAAGCTAATATTTCAGCTACATGCTAGCTGTTTTGGCTAACCTAATTGTACTTAAATATTTCTTATTTAGTTTTTATGGCTAATTTGGCATTAAGCTAATATTTTAGCTGGTTATCAGCTTCAGCGATTTTAGTTATCAATTTCTGCATCTTCAGCGACCAAATCCAGCTTGCAGCATTCACACTAGCATTATCACAGATAATACTATATATTTAGTTCATAATTACGGTAAAAGTTCAGTTTTAAAGTAAAGACATCTCTTACTTTGAAACATGTTTTAAATGTACTTTTATCCTCATTCTGTGACAGAACAGAATCATTGGAACTTTCCTAGCAGATGAAAATGTGAGACGTTTTTCTCCTCCAGATCTTTCCTGGGAACTCTGACAACAATGTCCACAAAAAGAACATCTTCGAGCCGGCGTTCTACAGCAGATATGTGCGCATCCTGCCGTGGGAGTGGCACGAGCGCATCACCCTGCGCATGGAGCTCCTGGGCTGTGATGAGTAGTTCCCCCCCCCGCCCTGGTCCCTCCCCCTTTCCCATTCCCTCGTCACGCCTGCACTGCCTTGCTCTCAGCCCTAGGTGGCAGCAAACAACAGGGCACTCAGCTGAGCTGATACCTCTAACATCTGTTCACCGGAATTCATTAAAGACGACTTCTACATCCTCTCTTTTTTTTTTTTTTCAATTTTAAATGTTGCTTTCAAACAAAACTCAGTTAGTTTGTTAGACTCCCGGTTCCTGACGGGACGGGGTCAGCTGAACCTCCACAGCTTGTGGTCTACAGAAGCTGCATGAACCACCTCCTACATGACCTTCACGTAAACACCATCATCTGTAGACATGATACATTCTAGTTGGTGTGTTTCTACATTTCTTAAAATTAGTTTTCTCACATCAAAAATGAAACAATAAAACTTTAAGTGTATAAATGTAAGAATCTCAGAGCTTTCTGATATATTGTACATACATGGTCATTCTTTAAAGTTTGTGTTCCTCGTGTCTCGCTCTTTTGATTGCTTTAAAATGTTTAGAACCTTAGAGCTGAATATGGTATTTATAAATGAGTGTAACTGTCAAACCAAAACAGTATCAATCCTGAAGCTTTTCTACTAACCCTGTGCACCAAACACGTGGCTGCTTCAAATCAAAGTGGACTCCTGCTGACATTTTTCCAGTTTTGTGTTTTTGCATCCATTTGCAGAAATCTAGTAAATCCAGCCTGGATGCTGAACGAAGGACAGCGTTTGATGGTCCTCACATTCAGTCTGCACTGCAGCTGGACTGGATGTCAAACACAGAGACTGAAGGAGTGTGAGCACTGCTGCCTGATGGCTGAAGAAAGCACTTTATTTCTTTAGAGATGCAGGTGCAGACGAGTCCCACTCGAGTGCAGAGTTATTCTGTCAGTGTTATGTTGTTCTGGTGTTTGAGTCGCTGCTGTAGCGGGAGGGGGGGGACCACGCAGCGCTCCAGAGTGCTCTATCACTTCTGACTTTCACACTTTTGATTGGAATACTGAAAAGAAAAAAAGTCTGTTTTCCTCGTACCTCTTCAGATTTAAACGTAATATATTTCTGAAATATTTGGACAGTCATTGACAAATATAATCCAGAGCAGTGTTGGTATTATTCAGTATGTATAGAATAGCTCCATGTACAGTCAAAGCTCCGGATCAGCATCTCATGTGGCTGTGATGTCATCAGTGTTCACCCTCTTTTATGGCACTTTGATGTTTTGATAGTAGTAATATTTGAATACAAAAAGACACATATTGCATTGATTGTAGACATGTTTTGTCATTAATTTAGAGTAAAAGTCTGTCAGTTGCGTGTCTTTGTTAGGTTGGTTGTCGATACGTGACAGTATTACTATACAGTGTTCCTGTACTGAGATCTGCCAGCATTTGTGGATGCTAATGTTTGCTGCAGATCATTTATTTTTCATTTTGGGCCCAGTGTTGTCCCTCCAGTTCAAAGCTGCAGCCCCCCCCCCCGACACTCCTCTCAAAGCAAATCCAATTAAATCCAAAAGCTAGACTTTTATTGGACCTCCGCCCTGCAACGATATTCCAAACCTTACCCCCTATGAATTATGAAGTATGGGCTTGTGCAATATTATACAGTGCTAGTTTTGTTAACAGTGAATAATAATTGGAGATCTTTAAAAATGCATGAGGGGATGGCAGCATCACATAATGGTTGGAGTGGAGCGCTGTACGCTGTCGTCGCTGCAGATGGTTCCAGTTCGCGCTGTTGTTGGTGTTTATGCTTTTTCAGGTGAACCTTTTTGACTTTCTTTTGTGACATTTCTCTCCCTCAGTGTTAAGTCTGCATTTAATATTCTGATTCTCTGTTTTCTACTATTGGAATATTGCTGTGTTTTATGGTATTTTTTGAATTTATTTGTTGTAATTGAAACTTGATTGGGTTTTTTTTTATTTCCAGTGTTGATGTTCTAACTGGACTTCATGTTTGGCCTTTGTACCCTAATAAAGAATAAAAATATTAGTTAAAAAAAATACGAGTGTCTGTTTTATTTGTCTCACTGCAACCATCTTTTGAGTTCTTTTCACAGCGCTCCCTTTGAATTGTGATCATTCTGTTTAGTCAAAATCCAAAAACTCGTGTTTTATTGTTTCTTCAGTTCAACAGAAGTTCATTAGAAATTCACCTCTGAGTTGTGGGTGGAGCTGTCGGTGCAGACTAAACCCCCCCAGCTGATGACAGCTCGGAGTAGGGAGGATTTTCTTAGTAAAAAAATTAGCTTTTTTCTTTTTTTATCTGCTGATTCAAAATTTGAATTAAGAAATACTCAAAAATGCAAATTTGAGCTTCATTTTCTTAAAATATGTCTTCCATTATCAGAAAAATTCCACAAGATGTTAAAAACATTTTCATTGGAGTGAGTCTTTAAAATAACTTTTATTTCTGTAAAATATCATAATTTAAACATTGACTATCAGCTAATATAATATTGAAGAAAAAAGGCAAATGGGAATGTTTAAAAACTATAGAAATTAAACAAGATTATGACGAAAAATCCTGGAGGAGATCAAATTGATGGAACAAATTTAGATTATTGAATGTAAAACGGAAAAAAACTTGAACCAATGTGTTGTTTATGAGGCCAGTTCCATCTTCAGAAATGCTCTGTCTATTTCATAAATATATATCTATATATGTGTGTGAGAAACGGAGCGTGTGCATGTGTGACCTCATGACTGCATGTGATCGTCACTGAGGGACAGAAATTGATCATCAGAACGGATGTAATAACTCTAATGTCAAATGTGAAAAAACATCTTAAAGGGAAGTCCTTGCACTGTTATGCGACAGCTATGCTTTTATTAAATGTGGAGGAAAAAGTGGTAAACAAAAGCTATTCCTTGGTTAAAAAAATAAAATCCATTCAATTTGAACTTGTTTTGTTGCCGATTATTAAACAGGTTTGAGCAGTTTTCCGTTCTGAAGCTGCGTCCCGACACACAGAAGGTCATTTTAACTGCTCAGCATTTGAAGCCCCCGCAGGCTCGGCTGCTCCTGGTGCCGCTCAGCAGCATCTTCACTGGAGCAGGCGGCCATTCTTCTCGTCTCATTACTGCACGTGAAGGTCACTTGAGCGGTGAAATGCCTCTGCAGGCACGAGCAATCAATATGAAAATGCCTTCAGACACTCAAACCGATGGCTCAGTTCTGAAAGCTGAGACTGCACAAGCAGAAACCAACAACAAATCATTTCTTCACCCCTCGATCTGTCAGATTGTTGAAGGTAATCCTCAGGAAAGTTGAGCAGCGGTCACTGGAACAGCTGCTCTCCCTCTGGGCAAGCCTGCAGTCGAAGAGGCTAATTACAGCTTTCTACTTTTCTTTGTTTCCTCCTTTTTAATCTTTAGCTTTAATCTTGTTTTTTTTCTTTCTATTGTCCTCTCTCCTCAACAGCCTGAGGGGGAAAAGTGTTCCCCAAAACAGGGACTAAATCCCTCATATGTACAGATTCATGGTGATTTGATTCATGTTCTTGTATTATTTCCTCGTGATGGAGGGCATGTGTAAAACATGAAGATTAAAACTGCATTTATTAGCAGTTATTTATTTAAATCAGGAGCAGACAAAAGAAATGCTCTGAAAAATCTTGAGAAGTGACCTGAAAAGCTTCCTGCTCCACTTCATTCTGATACTTCCACGGCGGTCCACCATCCGGGTTCAGTCTGCTAACTGCCCCCAACCTACCCCTGTTCCTCATACAAACATGTATTAGGGTGAAGGGTTGGGTGGTTGTATTGCAGTGCGCTGCGGGGGGGGACTAGTGGCCCCCTCCTGCAGCCGCTGCATGGTTTCACCCTTCCCCTTAGCTTTATTTGCACCTTATTTAAGCGCACCATAGACATGTAGGGTCATTGGTGAGAGGGTGACGGGGCATCGCTGTGAGCGATGAGGAGAGGCCCTACTCACCAATTTTACCTGCACCCTTTAGTACACACACCTCTAACACCTCAAAATATACACTCTGACAAACAAACACGCAAGCATCACACAAGGAAGATGGGACCTTCGACCTTCTGTCCCCTACCCCATCCCTGGCGGGGGGGCCCTCGGCCTGGTGGTCTTGTCTCTTGGGTGCCGGTTTTCTGGGCCTGGCGGCCTCCTCTCCACGCCGGGAGAAGGATTAAGATTTAGAGCAGGGGATCAAACCACGTCTGAGCCGGGGGTGTCCAGGTCTCGGTGGTTCGGGTTCTGGTCCTTGCTCTGGAGAACTGGGCCTCTCCAAAAACTTCATCAGTGGGTGCGTCTGGTCGGGCCTTGTTAACATCATTCCTCTGGGACCCCCGTTTCTCTTGGGTGCCCCTCCCCTGGGTGCGGGTGGGCGGCCCCTGCCCTGCTCCCCCCTGGACCTCCCGCGGCTGGGGTGGGTGGTTGTCTGGAGCATGTTTCCCTTGGGGGGCCATGGTTTGTACCTGGGGTGGGGCGGGGGATGCTCAGCGCTGCTGGGTGGTGGTGGTTTGCTCTTCTGGGGTTGGGGGGCTCTCTAGGGGCGGGAACTCGCATTGGCCCTCCTGGTGGTGGGGGGGGGGGCTGCATTCTCTGTCCTCCTGTCCCTTCCCGCTCTCAGGTGTGGGGACTGCCAGGCGCTCTCCCCCTTTGTACATTCTATTATCATCCACATTTGCACATCATAAACACTCACCTGAGCACAGGTGTCAGCTCACTATCACACTAATAGTATGTGTGACAGAATGAAAGGTTTTATATGTATGATTGAGCTTGAGCTGCAGTTGTATTGTGCACATTTTGACTCGTTTAAATGTGGAGAATATTCAACCAACAGGTATGTGTGTAACTACAGAGTGTGTGTAGACAGGCCCCGCCCATTCTAGTTTACTATTTAGACCTGGTTGATTTATGATGTTGCTTCTCTCTGTTGCCATCTTGTTTTTTTCTAAACCCCCCCCCACCCTTTTACCCCCCCATCTCCGTCCGGTCCAACAAAACAAAATGTAACATAATCAATAGAAATAAAGTAAAGTTTAAAAGTTTAAATATAAATAAAGTTTAGCATGGAATACATGTGACAGAGTTAAAAAAAAGTAAAAAAAAAAAAAAAAGGATGCTGAAATTGATAGCTAAAAACGCTAAAGCTAATAGCCAGCTAAAATATTAGCTAAATGCCAAATTACCCTAAAAAACAAAAAACGAAAAACAACTTAGGTTAGCCAAAACAGCTAGCATGTAACTGAAAATATAGCTAAACTTCAAAATATCCTAAAAAAAACTGAAAAAAGTTTAAATCAGCCAGAACAGCTAGCATTTAGCTGAAAACAAAAATAGCTAAACTTCATATAGCCTAAAAAAATCTTAATAAAAGCCAAAATAGTCAAAAAATGACAATGAAAAATATATTTGGTCATAATTATACAAGTTAGAAATAAGCAGAAGATAACATCAGGGCATTAATAACGATAATGTTCGTCATTTAAGGTGAATGAATATCCTGATTTGACAGCTGTGGTGTGTGGGGAGAAACAGACTCTTCAGAAGCTGGAGGTGCTTCAGCGTCTGGCTGGAACAGGAAGGATCTACTCCTGGATAACCACTGCTATTTCAGTCCCACTCTAGATAACATGTCAACCTAAAAAGAGGAAAAGATATATTATTTTTTCTTCTGATAAATGATTTGACGGGTAATAATGGCCTTTTCCATAATGATGCTCAAAACCACACCCCTCATTTTGTGTGCTCTTGTGTACATTTGTGTGATATGAAAATGAGAAATTGTAGTGTTGTTGATTTTTATTACAGTTCATCTTATCTTTTGCTTTTTAATTTGGGTGGACGTGTCTCCCTGAGATGGACCTTCAGAGCTTCTAATGGTCTTTCACTGAAGCGGTCCTCTTTAATCACCACGACACTCTCACACACCTAACTGGTCCTTTCTGTTAGCGGCCTCCTCTAATGACAGCGTGCCTCTGCTCACGCCGACACAACAAACTCTTCTTCGCGGTCGGCTGCGGCTCCGCTCGTCCCTCTGGCCTCATGACACGGGCTTCCCGTCGCTGACATTCCTGTCCTCCAGGCCTCCGTCAGTTCACAGGGGCTGCTGGTATTTAAAGCCTCAGGCTACGGCCTTTCATCTGGGGCTTTGGGAATAGCACTGGTCTGGTCCCTGCAAACAAACTGGGAGATAATGGCCTCTGAGACGCGTGGGGGAAGGGGGGGTGCTTCAGAGGGGGGGGCTGAAGACAACAGAAACCCAGAAAATGGTTCACTAATGCAGACCGTCATCATTTCATCTGCTGTGAGATCAAAAACACAGATTTACATGTTGAATGATGAATTGTAGTAAATCCATTCTTAAAGTCCCTCACCAATGAAAATCCTCTTTTTTGAGTTTTAACATGTATGTGTGGCATTTTTCTTATGAAAGTAAAAAAATGTTGTTTTTGCATTTCCAAGTATTTCTCCTTTTAAATCAATCCAACAGTCTTGGACAGACTCTGTTTTTCATCAATCATCTTCTTTCTGCTGCACTAAACCCTCATCTGGTCCGGCTAGCGTGTCTAGTTCAGGTTCTGGAGAAGAGAAGATGCTATCTTCACATTGACTGCAGTCAAATGAGCCGCCGTTCACATTTCTGTGGTCCAATCAGCATCACTGGATTTTTGGTGTGAGTTTCATCCAATACTTATGGTAGCAGTCCTGAGAACGCTGGAAAATCTCCACCAGACTCCACGGAGCTTCTTGATGTGACCACAGAAATGTGAACGGCGGCTCATTTGACTGCAGTTGGAAAGGATTGTAAATCAATGAAAGAGCATTTAGATGTTAGCTTTCATTATTTTCTGCTCTGAGAAACCAATGGATTGAATGGATTGATCACAGCAACATCAAGAAACATCAAAGAGTCTTTGGTGAACTGGAAGGAGAAAGAATCAGGATTTTGGAGGAAGTTCTGTCCATGAAGATCTGAGCTGACATCCGGATCAGAACCATACGGCTGGACATTACCCAGATTGATGGATGTTTTTATGTAGATTTATGCTAGAGAGACACAGAGCTATCATCATCAGACAGGGAGGAGCTCCTAAAGCCAAGCCCCCTCAGAGGAGATTTTTGAAACAGAGGATTCAGATCAACATGAAAAATTGCTTTTTAAGACATTTAGGTTGTGAGATTTTTGTTAAAAACTTCCTCCATTTTGTCCTCTTCTCTGCCTTTGCCCTCTCTTTCTTCATCTTCTTCATCACCAGAGTCATCCTACACACCACCATCCTGTGCTGTCTGGAAACACTCTCACCAACCACTACTTTACAGTCACTGATCTCCTACAGATTACACCGTCTACACAAGATGTAGTCTATCTGTGTGCTTCTCCCTCCACTCTTATAGGTCACTCGTTCCTGTCTCTTCTCAAAGAATGGATTCACTAGAGCCATTTCCATCTTCTTCTGGATACCAAACCTCCTCATCACCTCTGTTTCCTGCACCAATGATAACTCTCATTTCCAGGGATGCTCATCATCACTTCATCAAGGTCCAACCAGAATCTCTCCTTCTCCTCCAGCTCATATCCTACATTAAAGTTCCGACTCTAATGACGTTCCTCTTCTCTCTCTTCCTATGAACCCGCCTTCCTTCTCTCCTTCTTCCACCAAATTTTATTCATTAACTACAATGACCATTAAAGTCAAGTAAAGTTTGATAACCTGCTTAAAAAAGAGTGGGAAAAAAGCACATTTATATAATCCCACCCTCACTTGGTAGCTTCATTTTCTATTTTGGTTTTAGTAATTGGGTTCTGATCAGATCAGTTGCAGATTGTTTTAAGTAATTATTGATTAACACTTGAACATCTGAGGCGTCGCCGGTGACACTTAAACACAAAATCTTTAACATACTGTAACTTTTCAACTGTTAACTCAAATATTCCATTTGATTCTAAAGGAGAAAAGCAGCGTGAGAACATAAATACTCGTGCTCAGAATCTCAGGGAATAATTGTGTTTCAGGATTTTAACCTTAAACCTTCAACATTTTTCAAGCAAAACTTTTCACTTGAACAGTTTTACAATAAAAACAGTGAGTTATTGAGAGCATTTAAGCTGTTCAGCTTTGATGAAGGTTCTCTGTTTTCTTTAAAAAGATAAGTTGCCATGAAACTTGTCGTCCACATGTTTTCAAGATGATTGGTGTAATTTTTCTGTTGCCGTCATCTGAGGTTGATCCTTCTTCCACTTCATGATTTTGGTTTGTGACAAAAAACCCAAAGTCCCCCTTCTCCCGCCTTCAGACTTTTATGATTTGGGTCACAGTGGTCCTTTTCTAAATGCAGCCTCACATGAAAACAAAGTAAATCACTTTCTGTATTTACATATTGTGCAATAACAAAAGCCAAAATTCTGAGGCTGAATGATAGACACCCCCAGTAGTTCCTTGGTAATCAAGATAATTTCAAACATTTGGATTTTATGTTTTACATTTTTGAGAAAGACAAATCCAGCTTTCTCAGGGCTGGAAGTCACAGCAAAAAGTTACAGAAATGATCAGAGAAACATCGAGAAAACCAAACCTACAAGCTTTGGATAAGAGTTCAGCTTATTAAGTTTATGGCAAAAAATGAAAAGTTGATTTTTTTTTTATATTCTATACATAATTTGACTAAATTAAAAACATTTTACTGATGGATTGATGAAACTGAGTGTACTATTATCATGTCCACACTGTTGGGTTTAAAGGGGCCATCCCATAGTAAACTATACCACAAACTATATATGATCATATATTAACTTTGGCACACTAAAAAACACATTATTTATTAAATATTAGATATTTTTGTGAATTTATTCCTTTCCGGAAGTAAAACAATTCGATTCCCGAGGCTCCGCCCATTTCATGACATCACCCTACAGCCGCGTTTGGCAGCGTGTTTCTCCCACGAAAATAAGATTTTCAAAGATGGATGCACATACCAAATATCTGCCTTCAGTAGACTCCAAAGCAGCTAGCATGTAGCTGAAAAATAGCTAAACTTCAAAATAGCCTAAAAAAAAGAATAAATCCTAAATTAGCCAAAAACAGCTAGCTTGTAGCTTAAAATCAGCTAAAAAATCTTAGTAAATGCAAAAATTGTCCAAAAAGTTAGCAAAATGCCAATTTTTAAAACTTTAAAACCATAACCTTTTGACATAATTGTGAATTATAAAAAGTCAGGAATATTATTCCAGAATAAATCAATTTAAACCTTAAATAACTTTCAATATTTTACTCTCTATAAAAATATATTTTGTCAAAATTATACAAGTTAGAAATAAGCTCAAGACAACATCGGGCCATTAATAACAATAAAATAAAATGAACTGGAGGGCCGGATAATAATTACCCAGAGGGCCGAATCCGGCCCCCGGGCCTTTACTTTGACACGTGCTTTAGAGTTTCTTTCGTCAGTTGTTTTCATCAGCGATAGTCATGCTGTTCTGTTATTATTTTATTTTTATGTTTTACAAAGATCACAGCCAGCGAGGCCAAGTGGGCCCCATATGGTTTTAAAGTGGGCAGAAAATGTGGGCCCCGATTGGGTTTATCCGTGTGGTGGCCCCACTAGCGTTTGCCCAGCGAGCTCCACCGTAGCATGCTAGTGAGCTTTGCTGTATCCAGCTAGCAAGCTCCCCTCTTAGTGAGCTACCAGGTTCTCTTGTAGAATGCTAGCGAGCTCCGCTGTAGCATGCTAGCGAGCTCCACTGCATTGAGCTAGCGAGCCACACTGTCCACCAGCCAGCTGGCTAGCATAGTGAGACTACCCACTGAGTGCCCACTTAAGCCACCACAGGAACTCCGGACAAACCCAAAATCGGGGCCACATTTTCTGCCCACTAATAAACCTTAAGGGGCCCACTTGGCTTTGCTGGGTGGGATGGTTAAAAACCCAAATTCAACTTTTCTGCCATTGTACATTTGAAAATAGTTAATAAGTTTCGCATCTCAGTCTTCAATGAATAGTTTTCAGTCTTCATTACTTTTAACAGCAGCTTGTTTTATCACTCCAAAGTATTTCATTTGGTATATTTATTTCTGTTAACATTTTCACTATTATTAAGAGAATGCATGAATGCAACATTAATCACCATAGACTCAGTGATTTCCTGTGGTTTCATTATGCAGGACATAAACACAGGGCAACTTTATCTTTTTGATGATAACATATTTAGGTAACAAACCATTTTACCAGCGTTTACGCTATCTGGTCCGAAACCTCCCAGGAGGACTTTCAGTCTGGACCGCTGGTTTACTTCTGGGGGGGCTTTTCCCTCAACACCCGACCGGCGCACCCCCTCTGCTGCAGCGCCGGGCCTGTTTTCTGTTAAGCTAGCGTTATCAGTCAGTTTACACGCCAGGGAAGTTTGCATTCAGGCATTCATTTGTTGTGTTTGCAGCTTCTTCATGAGGCTGGTGTTGGTGAAGCTAAGCACCCGGGGCGGTCTGTGTCGGGGTCAGGAGGGCAGCTTCCATCGGCGCTCTGACGGCATCTTTTTCTCAGATATTTGGGCGGAGGCATGGAAACACAAGCAATCTTGATATCAAAACATTACTGCTTGTATTTTTGGGACTCATAAACGTCATGGTTTTTGAAATGAATGAAAAAGTCTTCAAATTTTATATTAGCAACAAACCTTTAAATATATTCATGGACTGTTTTCTTCATGTCTGGTAAATAAAAAAATTTTTTTTGGGAGTTTAGCTAATATTTTAGCAGTATATTAACGCTTTTGGCTAATTTACCCACTGAGGTTTTTTAGGCTAATTTAGAGTTTAACAACTTCCTAATGTTTTTAACTAATGTAGTTTATTGAGAAATTGTAGGCAATTTTAGCTAGAATTTAAGCAATGTGCTAGCAATGTAGCTTTTGTTTTGGCTCAATTGTTATCTGAGGCTCTTTATGCTAATTTTATCAGGGTGGTGGTGGTGAAGGACCCAAATGCTAAACATTTACTTAATAAACTCAAATATGACAAAACCACGGAAGAACACGTGACGGAACAGAGGTTGATTGACTGAATGAAGACAGCTGGGGATGATTTAACCTGAACATGGTGGCACTGCAAGAACATGACAAAACCTAAGCACAGAATCCTGACAAATGTTGGGTTTAGATTATATTAGCAACATGCTAACAACCTTGGCTAATTTGTTATCTACTGAGGTTTTCATTTGCTAATTTAGAGTCTCTTTTAGCAACATGCTAAGGTTTTTGACTAATTTAGTTTACTGAGGAATTTTAGGCTGTTTTGAAGTTTAGCTAGTCTTTTAGCAAAGAGCTAGCTTTTTTGGCTAATTTGGAATCTACTGAGGTTTTTCTTTTAGCTAATTTGGAGATTAGCTAATATTTAAGGAACACACTAAATATTTTTGCAAAATTGGCATGTATCAGTTTTAAAAATTATACTATACATTTTTCATAAATGTAGGTAAACTTTAGCGCTCTTTCATGGTTCTTTAACAAAATGCTTCATTATTTTCAGCAAAAGCATTCACACTAGCTTACTCGCTGGTAATGCAACTTTTCTTGCTTTAGTTTTATAGTGTTGGCTTGTTTGTGCAGCTGGTGACGGAAATATGAGGAAATATTAGCCACTCAAAATGGTGTGACATTAGCGTGCAGGAGCAGCTGATGGGGCTTTGTTTCCTGCACTAGCTCTACAACCACAACACGTCACACTTTGAAGATCCGATATTCAAGCTCTTTAGGAAGAAAACAGTCATGTTCTAAGGCTGGTAGGTCAGGGTTCGGGTCACTGTGAACAAAAGCAGTTACATCTTATCAGTGTTAACCCTTCCTTTGATATAAAGCCAAAAAGTGAAACTGGTCAGGGAAAAAGAATCAATTTTCAAGCTTTATTCTGGAATCATGCCGTGTGAAAACATCCTCAACATTACTTCACTTTAGTTAGAAGAATAAGGTTGTTAGTTTGGTAAAATGAGACCATAAAAAACTCACCAAATAATGTTTTTTTTTTCATGAGTGTATAAGAACCATCACTTTTCTCTTAATAACACTTTTGCATTATATATATCTTTACGGCTGAAAAGGTCAGTTTTCATGTAATCATTCAGATTCTGAACTGCTTTTGTCAAATACCCTGACATTCACACTGGAAAGTTAATCTGACGATGACATTCAATTAGCCTAAAAAAATGACATTATTAACATGGTCATTTGAGTTTTAAATTCTAACACATACTTGTATTAACACATGAAAAAGATGCATTCATCTCCTGGATTATTTTAACCCTTTAAATACCCAAGAAATAAAAAAAAAATAAAAATAACAGAGAAAGAAATGGTTTTTTGGTTGCTTATTGCTTTTGTATGGAGCCACTAAGGGGTAAAAAACAACAAAAAAAAACCCAAAACAAAAAAAAAAAACAAGAAATAAATATATATATATATATTTCTAAAAATACATAAAGGTTCCATAAAAACTGAAGTAAAATAAATCTGTATAGTAACTCAGAGATGTATATATATATATTTTTTTACTTCAATTTTTAGAAAAACAAAATGTTCTGACCAGTAACTTTTCAGTTACCAGATGGTAACTGAAAATAATTCCTAATAATTCAAGTTTTAAAAACATTATTAAAAGCATATTTCTTTTCTTCAATTTTTGGAAAAAACATTTACTTCATTTTTTTTCTTTAATGTCCCTTTAGAGGCTCCGTACCTTTTCTATCAGCATTAACATCTTCAGCGGCCAAATTCAGCTTACAGCATTAACATTATTGGAGGTAATGCTATATATCTACTTCATAATCATGTTAAAAAGTTACTTTTTGAAGTTTTACATTTTTAGTTCTAGAGTGTTTAATAAATGTTTATCCTGTTCGACCTAAGGTGAGTTTTGCGTTTTGGCCCCTTGTGTGCTTGAGTTCGCACCCCTGGGTTAAAGCTACACGGTGTTGTGTCCTGGCTTGACTCCTGGGAGCTTGAGGGCCCTCCTCAACGTGAGGGGTTGCCCCCGCTCGTGACGTCACCGCGCTCCTCCGGGTGGGAGCGCGTCTGTGGAACAGACAACAGAAGATGAGGATCCATCTGAGCGGAGGCGCGCGGGACGGACTGCTGCTCATCTGTGAGGGATTCTGGACAACACTTGTCTTTCTCTGGCGGGATTTCTTAATAGCACACCTTTACCGAAACCCTACCTATTTTCTTTTTTTTTTTTTTTTTTAATAGACCGTATTTATTTTTTTTAATTAATTTTTTTTAGCGAAGCAATTTTAAAACGGTGTTTCGGCTGAAATAAGTGAAGTTTTGGGGTATGAGTGCAGCTGGGACTACTTTATGAGGCGGAACATTATTTTTGTAGATATTCAGATCTTTTTACATGAAACATTGCTTTGCAGAAACGTCTTCTGTGAATGTTATGGTGAAGATTGATTAATATAAAGAAAGGAAAACGAACAAACTTTAGTTGTCCTCAGAGAACTTAATCAATTAGATGTTTAAACATGTTTATTTCTCCGTTATTTATCAAAGAGGAGCATGTAGTATTTAGTTTTCCTATTAAAACGGTTTGCTTAGCCTTAGAAACCAGGAAAAACGCTGACGAAGGTTTCCGAGCACGAAACACCTGAAAATATGAACAGGTGTTTCGTTAATTTATATGGAATTCTCGTTTATTTGAGCCATCTGATTGCATACAATGCACCGTGAACGTGTTTCATGCACTTGTGCTCAGTGTTTCTGCAGCCTTACGGCTTTTCACGCTGAATAAAATGGATTGTTTGAATTCATTTGTCCCCAGAGTCATGCTGGGCCTACACCGCCCCCTAGTGGTCGTTTGGGTGTACCTCCTGTTTCCCGGGGCCGGGGGCCGGAGCAGCTTCTATGGGTACAACAATGGCTTTCACTACCAGGACATCAGCAACGGGAACGGAAACGGAGAGAGTAGGTGGATGGAGGAGAACGTTTCTGCTGCTTCTTGACTGTCATTCATGACTGATTACATGTTATTCAAAAGTTACTCCTTAACAGTCTCACAGAACATTATGTAACTTTAGTTTTGCCTCAGTTAGAGAAGTAAAACTTGACTTTGGTCAGTTTAGCACAGGGATCTGGAACCTTAAAAATCCCTCTATGACAATTTTTTAAAATTAAATAAGAAACGTTCTTGGTCGTGTTTTAATTATGATAATGAAGTTTTTAACCAAAATCCAACAACCTAAATGTCTTAAAAAGACATTTTTCATGTTGATCTGAAGCCTCTGTTTCCAAAAATCTCCTCTGAGGGGGCATGGCTTTTGGAGTTGATCGCCCTCGTCTGATTTTGATAGCTCTGTAAGTTTAATTTAAACGGATTTATGAACAATTTAATTTGGGCTTCAGCATTTTAAGGGGTACTCCAGATAGATTCTGTACTTTCTAAACTATTTTTAAGCATTCTAGTCTCTCAGTTTTTGTAGATTTGGTCTAAAAACATGTAATCAGAAACTACATGTTTTAGCATTTTGTTTGTGTTAAAAGTTTCAAGATGTTTTGTTCTAATAAATCGGCCTCAATGAGCTAATATTATTAAATATTTGTTCGGAAGATTTTCCAAAAATTAATTTTAGGCTTTTATCTTGTATTTTTCTGTTGTTTTTTCTACTTTTTCCTGATCTGAAAAAATGATCCAAACTGTGACCCTAAAACTTCAACACGATCCAAACTGTGAGTTTTGTGATCCGTTACACCCCTAGTGGTTAGGGATTAGAAGTGGATGTAAACAGAGGGATGATGGGAAGTGCGGGAAGGCTTACTTAGAGGTTAATTTCTAATAAGTTCCGAAGCTATGTCTTAGAAAATGTAATGTTTTTTGTCACCGTACATCACCATCATTTAAACATTGGCAGGGTTTTTAAAAGTATCAGTAACTTTCTTTAGTATTATCAGTGTAAGTACTTTACTTACCACTAATGTGTTGTTTTCTTCCTCCTAAAGTCTACTTTAATGGGATCCGCCTGCTGGTGGAATCGCCCCAGTCCTCGGTGTTGGGCACCAGAGGCAACAGCATCACCCTCCCCTGTAAGTACCGTTATGAGCCGGAGCTGACGGCGCCGCGCAGGACCCGTGTCAAATGGTCCTGGCTGCCTGCCAGCACGACAGCCGCTTCTACTGATGCCTTCACCGCGGAAACCGACGTGATGGTCGCCATGGGCAACCGTCACCGCAGCTACGGTGGCTTCCGGGGCCGCGTGCGGCTGCGGCGCTCAACTCCGGGGGACATGTCTCTAGTCATCAACGAGCTACAGCTGAATGACACCGGACGCTATCGCTGCGAGGTGATTGACGGCCTTGAGGATGAGAGTGTGACCGTGGAGCTGGAGCTGAAGGGTGAGACGCTACGACACAACATTTATGTTATGTATATATATATATATATATATATATATTATATATATATATATATATATATATATATATACATTGATCACAAAAGTTAAAGGTGCACTTTAAAAAAAACACATTAGATCCATCAGATCTCAATATGAAGTTGGATATCTCTACAAATAACGACAGGGCAGTGTCTTAGGAACAAAAGGATGCCAAATCTTTTAATGGAAATAAAAGTTTTCAGCCTTCAGAGGCTCAATTGTGTAGACACATCAAATCAGAGTGAAATGAAGATGTGGCAGGATAGTCCATTTTCTCCAAAACTTCATTTCTGTAACTCTAAATGCTTTTCAGTATCTTGTGTGCCCCCCACGAGCTTGTATGCATGCTTAACAACGTGGCGGCATGCTCCTAATGAGACGACCAATGGTGTCTTGTGGCATTTCCTCCCAGATCTGTGTGAGGACATCCCTGAGCTGTTGTACAGTCTGAGGAGCAACCTGGAGGCGCCTAATGGACCCAAACATAATGTCCCAGAGATGTTCTATTGGGTTTAAGTCAGGGGATGGTGAAGGCCATTCAATTGTTTCAATTCCTTCATCCTCCAGGTACTGCCTGCAGACTCTTGCCACGTGAGGCCGGGCATTGTGGTGCATTAGGAGGAAACCAGGACCTACTGCACCAGCGTAGGGTCTGACAATGGGTTGAAGGATTTCATCTGGATACCTTATGGCAGTCAGAGCACCATTTCCTAGGCAGTAGAGGTCTGTGCGTCCCTCCATGGATATGCCTCCCCAGACCATCACTGACCCACCACCAAACTGTCATGTCATGTTGAACCACGTTGCAGGCAGCAGAACGTTCTCCTGGTCTTCTCCAGACTCTTTCACGTCTATCACAGGTGCTCAGGGTGAACCTGCTCTGGTCTGTGAAAAGTACAGGGCGCCAGTGGAGGACTTACCAATTCTGGTGTTTCTTGAGCAAATGCCAGTGGAGCTCCACGTGCTGGGCAGTGAGCACGGGGCCCACTACAGGACGTGGGGCCCTCAGGCCACCTTCATGAAGTCTGTTCCTGATTGTTTGGGTAGAGACATTCACACCAGTGGCCCTCTGGAGGTCATTCTGTAGGGCACGAGCAGTGCTCAGCCTGTTCTCCTTGCACAAAGGAGCAGGTATGGGTCCTGCTGAGGGGTTGAGGACCTTCTATACGGCCCTGTCCAGCTCTCGAACCAGCAGTCTCCTGAAATCTCCTCCATGTTCTGGAGATTGTGCTGGGAGACACATTAAACCTTCTTGCTGCAGCACGTGTGGATGTTCCATCCTGGAGAAGTTGAACAACCTGTGCAACTTCTGTAGGGTTAAGGAATCTCCTCATACTGCCAGTAGAGAGAGACATTACAAAATCAGCAGGAGTGGAAAACCAGCCAAAAAAGATCAAGAGGAGAAACTTGAGATGACCTCCACATGGAACACCAGTCCTGTTTGGAGGGTTTTCTCATTGTTGCCACTGAAGTGCACCTGTTGTTAATTCCATGAACACCAATACAGCTGAAATTGATGAACGAGGTCCTCAGCTGCTGAACCAACAAGAAAATGATCAGACAGGTTCATTCAATTCATGCCAGGCCCAATAGAAAAAAGTGTTCCTTTCGTTTTTGTGAGCAGTATACGCTCACAAAGGATTGTCTCTCAGTATATGCAGTATATACAATATGTATGTATGTATATATATAAAATCATATTTATTGATTATTAAATGACATAAATCTGCTTATTTTGTCTCTAGGTGTGGTGTTCCCCTACTACTCCAAGAAAGGACGTTACCACTTTAATTTCTTTGCGGCCCATCAAGTGTGTCAGGATCAGGAGGCCACTCTGGCTACAGCGGAGCAGCTTTTCTCAGCCTGGGAGGACGGCCTTGACTGGTGCAATGCAGGATGGTTGGCAGACGGCACAGCGCAGTATCCCATCACGGTGCCACGCCACGGCTGCGGAGGAGAGGACCTGGCTCCTGGTCTGCGCAGCTACGGTCGACGACAACGTTTTCTTAACCTTTATGACGCTTTCTGCTTCTCTGCTTCTACGAAGGGTGAGTGCGAGCACGTCACGGCGGCGCTTTTAACCCCTTCACTGACTGTTCTGTTCCACCATATTGGATGTCTACTAAATTTAAAGGATGGGAAACAACTTCACTCAAGCAGTCCAGGCCTGTGTTAGGGATGGAAGTCAAATTGCCAAAGTGGGTCATCTGTATGCTGCGTGGAAGCTGGCGGGGTTGGACCGCTGCGACGCAGGCTGGTTAGCTGATGGAAGCGTCCGGTATCCCATCACCAAGCCTCGGCTTAACTGTGGTCCGCCACAACCAGGCGTGCGCAGCTTTGGATTCCCCCCTCTGCATCTGAAATTTGGGGTTTACTGTTACCGTCAACCGCCTTTATAGAACTAAAAGTCACTCTAACAGTGAACTGGTTCAAAGCTTATGGGGTCAAATCAGGATGAGTTCAAAGCGAACGAAAAAATAGATTGAAAAATAGACAGTGTAACTGAATTTTTTTTGGAAAACAAGATATTGTAAATTAGAAAAATAAAAATAAAATTTGAAAAAAAGTTACAATTTAAAAGTTTACAATAAAAAAAACCCTAAAAACATTAAATAAATCTTGAAAATTTGAAGACAAATATGAAAATTAAAAAAGAATTCTGAAACTTTGAAAAAATACTGAAAAGTTGAAATAAATCTTGAAAAACAGAAAAAAACCCTGAACTATAGACTAAAGGCTAAATGTAAAGAAGGCCAAATAAGAAGTAAGGTATCCATTTTGACAGCTGCTGTCTTGAATTTTCAATTTCTTTTTTTCTCTTTTTTTTTTTTTTCCTTTTCATTATCTTCACTCTCAGTCCTCAGTTTACAGTTTCATTTCTGATTTTCAAGTTTTTGCTGCTGAGCTGAGCCCAATTTCACTTTATATTACACATTTTTTTGAATTTTCAAAACATTTTATTCAGTTTTTTTTTTCAAATGTACAATATTTTGTTTTGGAATTTTCCTTTTTTTTCCATTACAATATTTATTTTTCAAGTTTTCAATCTATTTTTTCGTTAACTTTAAGATGATCCTAATTTGACCCGTAAAAGCAGCCCTGAGAGCGAACTGTGACTGCAGGGAGGACACACAGGAGTTGGGTGCATTTTATGTTGATTTAAAGGGACAGTAACAATTTGTTCTCACTTTTGTATTTTCATGTTTCGCCTGCAATCAGATGTGTCAAACTATCCAGATTCATCATAATCTCTGATTGTATTTGAGAACTGGACTGAGTGACTCCTCCCCCTGGCGTTTCAAACAGGAAGTACCTGCTGGCTCCATGATGCCAAAATCCCTAAGAGACAGCTATAACTTAGTCTATTTGTCAAAATAACCGTTCGTGTTCTGATATCTTTTTGTTAAAATGGTTTTTTTTGGACCAAACACTGCTGACTGCGGTCGTCTGGCCACTACAACGCAACATTCAGATCGCAAAAGTATGGCGACTGAATTGACTGTTAAATGGAGCCAGGAACAGGTGTAAGCCATTTTCTGTAATTAATGTCACACTTGCTCGGTCCAGGTTTCACATACAATCATAGAGCATAATATATCACAGGAACAGGCTGGCTATGGGAAACTTAGGCACCATCTGCTGGAGGGGGTGCCACAAAACAATACCTATATATTAACTTTTCTTTTTTTGTTACAGTTTAATACACCACTCATTTCATGTTAAAAATGATAATTAAAAAAAACAAAAACTCAAAAGTTTGATGTAATCAATAACTCCTCCTTTCCTGTCACTGCTGCTGTCTAATGCTAGGTTCACACTGGACGCGGAACCGTCGCGAGTCTCTGCGGAGGGGAGTGCGCGCGGCTTCCGCTCTCTCCTTCAATTCTAGCCATACGCGCATTTTTCCACGACGGCCGACAGGTGGTTGTGCTCAAACTTTTTTTTGTTTTTTTCCATCATGGGTAAATTAATAAACTAAAAATTATTATTACCCCATGTTTCTGCTAAGAAAAAGCAAGTAGTTGGTAGACCTACACTTCTTCAGTTTGTCTAAACCCGGTCCCATCCCCCGCTCTGGATTCGACCCACTAATGTTGATGTGTGTCTGTGATTGTGTGTGTTTTCATCTCTACAGCCTGTTTAGATACAAAAACATGATCGCGTTTGTCAATCCTGTTGTTTAATTTTGAAAAAATAGTTATATTTTGAAAATAAAACCAATTTTCTCATGTATCTTGATGTAACTTCCTGTTTGGGATCACTTGTGGCTCGCGCACAAAATAGCCCAGATGCCAAAATGATCCGCTGAATGGCGCCAGCCGACTGCGGCGCTCTGCAGCTGGTGTGAACCATAGAACGGTAACAAGGGCGCCGAATGGAGGCGGCCTCTGTTCTGCGCCGCGTCCAGTGTGAACTCGCCGTAAGCTCGCCATTTCCTAGTTGAGAAGGGCGCGCGGTGTTACCGCTGTTGGTGCTTCTTTAAAACTTTAAAGATGAACAAAGGAAGAGGAGGAAACGCGGATTCAAAGCAAAGGATTGTCTGTTTTATTTCTAAAAATTTGCTCGGAAATTCACTCCCCTCCCCTGCTATCTGGTCAAAAATATCGTCTTTCTTTGAAAAGTTTAGAACCTCTGATCTCTCATTTAGAGCATCTTTGGTATCAATAGTAGGGAAGCGACACATGTTGTCGTTTTGTCTTATTTCTTTGTGTTTTGTCCCAGAGCTGTTTGAATGGGCTGGAGAAATGGAGTGTCAGGTTCTTACTGCTGGAAATCCGCACAGAAATGTTTTCTTTCTGTCAGTCAGCAAGTTTAACCGCTTACTGTTTAAGTTTACGACACGACTGAATTATAATAATTATTTGTTCATTTGAGGTCACTTGGGCAGAATGTGAATTCTTTCCCTACCCCTATGGCTTCTCCCTACCCCTCCATTTGAAGCTTTAGTGGTGTCCGAACTGCTTTTGTTAAGGGTAAGGCTGTGTATCTTGCAGCGGTGAGAAAGGTACACCAGGGAATATTGATGGCGTCACAGAGAGTTAATAACGTCAGAATTTGAAGAGACTTTTTCCCATATCTCTTCGCCTGGAGGGCTAAATGGAGGGGTAGGGAGAAGCTGTAGGGCGGGGGTGTCAAACTTAATCGCAAAAGGGGCCTAAATCCAAAACACACCTTACGTCATTTGTAAAACTTTGAAACTGTAACGTTGTAACATAATTATTCCCTAGCTAAATATATTATTACCTGTGATAATGCTAGTGTAAATGCTGTAAGCTGAATTTGTCCACTGAAGATGCTAGTGCTGATAGCTGAAGATGCTGATATAGATAGCTAAAAAGTACGAAGCTGAAGTTGAGAGCTGAAATCCCGGAAGCTAATAGCTGAAAACACTGAAGCTAATAGCCAGCTAAGATATTAGCTAAATGCCAAATTAACCTAAAAAATAGGAAAAAATTAGGTAGCAAAAATAGCTAGCATGTATCTGAAAAAAAGATAACCTTCGAAACAAAATACCAAATTAGCCAAAACAGTTAGCATGTTTCTAATAGCTAAAGTCCAAACAGCCTAAAAAATGTTTTAAAAAAAGCCTGAATTAGCAAAAGCAGCTAGCATATAGCTGAAACATTAGCTAAACTCCAAAAGAGCCTAAAATACTGTAAAAAAAAAAAAGCCCAAATTAGCCAAAACAGTTAGTGTGTTTATAATAGCTAAACTCCAAACAGCCTAAAGAACTTTTTAAAAGCCTAAATTAGCCAAATCAGCTAACATGTAGCTGAAATATTAGGTAAAGTCCAAAATAGCCTAAAAAGTCTTAGTAAATGCCAAAATAGTCTAAAAAGAATTCCAATTTTTGAAGCTTAAAAAATGTAACTTTTTAACATAACTATGATTAATAAAAAGGCAGGAATATTATTCCTGAACAAATCAACTTAGATCTTAACTAACTTTCAATAGTTTACTCTTTATAAAAATGTATTTTGTCAAAATTATACAAATTATAAATAAGCGCAAGATAAAACCGAGCCATTAATAACAATAAAATAAAATGATCTGGAGGGCCGGATGGAATTAGCCGGAGGGCCGGATCCGGCCCCTGGGCCTTGACTTTAACACGTGTCTTGTAGGGTTATGGGAAGAATTCCGATTCTGCCTTACAATGATGGAGACTTTGGTCCCTGCTGAGTTTTTACTTTGTGGTGTTTTCGTCCTCCTCCAGTACTTTGCATGCCTTGTTGGGCTGTGGTTCTACTCTGGTTTTGCAGGTAAAGTCAGTGTGTGGAGAGTTTTTTTATACCTCTCACCTCCCTAAAAGGGGCAAATCCTCCTAAGTCTACAGGTCTCTTGATTTCTTAAATAGTTCAGGATTGTCGTACTCACGCATGTTGAACATCAATTATGCAGCTTAGAACAGTTTTTAAATGTATGCAAAGGATTTCTAAGATGACTATAGCAAGTCTGGAATCTTTCTTTAAGGTCTTGTTCTGCTAAAGCAATCTTGTAGACCATTATTGCTTTAAGACAGTTCACAGCTGTCAGATCTAAGTGTCCTTAGATCCTTTCTATCCACTACTTTGAATCTACTTTGTATAGTCAGCAATTGTACATTAAACACAAATATTCATAAATGTTTCCTCTTTGTTTTAACTTTAGACAGATTTCTCCAAAACACTGTTAATTATTAAATAAGAAAGTGTTGTAATTTTCGTCTTTTGAGCTATAAAAAGGCACCTTGATGTTTCATGGGAGCTGGAAAATCCATCCTGTTATTTCTTATAAACTGTCAGCTTGTGATTGTTCTCTGAATAGATTAGAACTGCCACTGACTCTTGGTCCAGTTTAGATCCGCGTCAAATACATTCTGTCATGTGAAATGTGCTGTTTTTGAATGATAACACAATGGTTGTCAGCTTTATTCTTGTACTATATAAGCTATGTTGTTTACATAGATTGTAGAAGAGGGACCTTTTCCATTACACACATTAGTTTGTCATTTTTTTCTGCATTTGTACTGTTTTCTCACAGAGTAATTAAAGCGATCGAACTATTGTTCTTTTTTAGATTTTTTCTGCATTTTATACTTATTTGACTTTCACTTTTTTGTCGTCTGTATCTTCTGTATACTTGCTCTAATTTCTGCACCTAAATATGAAAATGTTTTGCTCATTCATGACATTCAATAATTCAATAAAATTGCTGCAATTTTTGCCATAAAAATAAATGAGCAATGCTTGATATATTGTAATTAAAAGTTTTTTGGAAATGTTTTTGATGTTTATTTTTTAAGCATTTTACCCTTTAAACATATTTAACACGGTTAAATGTTGCACTTATTCAAACATTCCTTCTCTTGTTCCTTCTCTAATTCATTATTTAACTGTCTATCTTTTTGCCATAATGCCAGCTGTTTTTTTTCTGCAATCTGAAGTTTACCTTTGAAAACTAACAACTTTTCTGCAACTTGTATTTTTTTTCTGCAATTAATTAAATACACAGGAAATACTTTTGCAGCTTTCAAGTTTTAGCTACAAAAACTTTTGAATACTTTTAAGCAGAAAACGTCTGCAATTAATCAACATTTTTGCTCAACAAGCTTGAGTTTCCTTTGCTAAAAGTTATGCAATGAGAAAAAAAACTTCAACAATAATGTAAAACAACATATTACCACAGGAAAAGTCTTTTGTCAAGTTATTGTTATTCTTCTTATTTTTCTATACAGTTTTTGGCCGCTCATATCTGCTTTGTCGAGTTATTCTTTGATCTAGCTGTGCTTTTTTTTTGTTTATCTTTAACCATTTATTTCAAAACCTCAAAAAAGTCAAAGTAAAATATTATCTGCTGTTTTGATTATAAATAAAAACATAAAGATGACAGGAATTGGCTTTATTTGTGAGGTAAAAAGTTTTTTCTTTTTCTCAAAGAATAAAATCTTGTTCTTATGTAATAAATGGGGTATACTTATATAGCGCTTTCTACCCTCCTTCGAGGGCTCAAAGCGCTTCACAGTCACAGACCCATTCACCCATTCACACACACATTCACACACTGGTGGTGGCTCCGCTGCCGAACACTGGCGCCAACCTCCCACCAGAGGCAATTTAGGGTTCAGTGTCTTGCCCAAGGACACTTCGACACATGGGCGGGCAGGGAATCGAACCCACCATCTTCCGATCATGAGACGACTGCCCTACCACTGCACCACAGCCGATTGATTAATGACTATATTGTCCTCTAAAATTGAAGTTTCAGTTATACAAGAGCCAGTATTTAAAGCAGTTTACCATCAAAAATATAAAGAAAGCAAAAGGTGAGTTGCTTGGAAATCACAAAACAGCAAACGCAGTATTGGGTGAGAAATCTGACAAGTCATGAAAATAAAAGAAAAATCACACTAGGAAAAAAATATCTATTCACATTAGTGCTGCCACGATTAGACGACTAATCGACAATTAAAATAGTCAACGATTAATTTAATAGTCGATTAGTCGTTATTTCATATTATATGGAGTCGGAGTGTAGTAAAGTTGAAAGTTATAAAAGCAATATGCTAGCTTTTTGGACTATTTTTGCAATTATTAAGGTTTTTCTATTTTAGAATTGAGCTAATACTTCAGGTTACATGCTAGCTAATTTGGCTAATTTAGTATTTTTTAAATTATTTTTTAGGCTAATTTTGAGTTTAGCTACTATTTTAGCTATTTGCTAGCAGTTTTGGCTAATTAAAGATTTTTTTTCAATTTTTCAGGCTATTTTTGAGTTAGCTAATACTTCAGCTACATGCTAGCTAATTTGGCTAATTTAGTTTTTTTTTTAGGCTAATTTTAAGTTTAGCTAATACTTCAACTGCATGCTAGCTAATTTGGGTAATTTAGTATTTTTTAGGCTAATTTTGAGTTTAGCTAATATTTTAGCAATATGCTAGCTGTTCTGGCTAATTTCTGAATTTTTTTCAATTTTATAGGCTAAATTTGAGTTTAGCTAATATCTACTGCTGTCTGTTTTGACTAACTTAGGTTTTTTCAGTGTTCTAGGCTAATTTGGCATTTATCTAATATTTTAGCCGGCTATCAGCTTCAGCGATTTCAGCCATCAACTTCAATGTTTTATAGCTATCAATTTCAGCATCTTCAGCCAATTTCATTAGCCAGATACAGATTACAGCATTCACACTAGAATTATCACAGGTCATTTAGTTAGATTGAAGCTAATGATGCTTAACTTGTGTGCTTTACATCCATTTTATGCATGGCCCGATTAGTTGACTAATCGGAAAAAATAATCGGTGATTAGTCGACTATCAAAATCATCTTTTGTGGCAGCACTAATTCACATTGCCACAAAGCTGTGTTATAGATGGTAGAGTGATGCTTACTAATGATAGTTGTTGGAGCCAGATTCAGCCTGATTTGTAATTGCAGACACTTATTTTTAAATATAGTACAGTCTTGTATAAAGTGGATATATTACCAGAATTAAATGAAAACTACCGTGTGATTGAATCAATGCGTATCTGTCATGTGTTTCCCCAGGGCTGATTGCCACTCCTCACTGACGGGTTACACCTGTGTCCTTTTGTTTTTTTTCACTCCCCTTCCTGTAAATAATAGGTTCCTCTCCTCACTTCCTTGCAGGTTTGTCTAGTCACCTCATGCACTAAATCATGTCTCCCAGTCCAGGTTTTTGTGTGATGTTATTTTGAAGTTAAGCCTTGGTTGGTTTATGGATTTTGACTTTAGTGACTGATCCCGTTTTTTCAGCTTTGTGTTCTTCCTTAGTTTTGGTTTTTATGTTATTAAAGACACTTTTTTTTGGAGCTCACTGCTGTCCTGCGAGTATGTCCACACACCAAAGCCTGACAGTATCTGGATGGAAATAAGAGGTTCCAAAACTGTTTCAGTCTTATACATTTTAATTTTATGACTTTTTAATTTCTATTTTTGTAATTTAGTGTGTGAACATTTATCTAATGCTCATTAATATTTTTAAACAGTGGCTCTGTTTAAAATGATAGCAAATCAATTTTTTTGGTTGTTGAATTCTATGAATGGGGCTTTAAAAGCTCTGTCTGTTGGTTGTTGCCAAATTTTTGATGAATTAAAATAAACTTGTTTAATTCCTGAAAATATAGTCAGAGACCATCTGTGTGCTGCTGCCTACAGGTTGAAACGAGGTATTACGATTGAATTTTTTGATTGGTCAACTGGCATAAGTCCCAGAAGTTTCACGTCGTCATGCTCTGCAGCTCTAGCATAAAAGCTCCGCCCACGTTTGATTCTGTAACGGTGGGTTGTTGGCTTTAGCATGGCTCAGAGGTGCATTCAAAATCTCAAAACCAGTTTCTGGTGGACTTGGAAGTTATAGAACAGAGGTTTAGCGCAGTTGGCATTATATCCAACAAACTTCATCCTGGTGATGGATTTAATGAACGCTTCACTCGGGATTGATTGTTTAATCGTTAGCCTTTATTAGCTATGAAGCTAGTGGCATTTGACCACTCTCAGACACGGATCACCTTTAGATCTGCAAACCCTCAGCAGGTTCTGGACCATGTGCGCTGGCCTCAAGAGAAGGGGGAGGGGAAAAATCCTCAACCTCCTCCTAAAGTTCTGTTGGGAAACTCGTATCGCTTTTTCCGATACCCCTCTCCATATTAAAGATCCTGCGTATGTTACATAAAGCTAACCTAACTGTCAATCATAGATCCAAGCCACACCTCTGCTGCTAAGTCCGGCTCCACTAGCCCCGCCCCCTTTTGTGGGATTTTTCAAATCTGGGCTAAGAATGGAGTCAGCCTCCAACTCCCCTGTTTGGTTACCCTTTAAGTCCCCCTTCAATGAAAATTATGCTGTTTTTTTAAAACATGTTCTTGCAGCATTTTTATGATGATGAAAGACATTTAGTAAGAAAATTCAGCTTAAAATTTAATTTCTGAGGATTTTATTACTTAAATTGTTGCGAGCAGATGAAAAGATAACTTTAAAAAATAGCATATTTGTGACGTAGAAATCTGGTGGGGGCACCACAAGCTCCCTGCGCCCAGCTTCACACTGCTCGCCAATGGTTCCGCCCATAACTCAGAGACAAATTTCTAATAAACTTTAGCCGCTCTCCAGAAGCTATGTTTATTTATTGTGGCTAAAACATAAATAATAAACCGCTGGGAGTGCTTTTAAAATAGAGCAAAAGCTGATCGGAATGGGACTTTAGACTTCATATGAGTTCAAGTATCCATAGTATTAAAGGGTAACCAAACAAGGAAGTTGGAGGCTGACTCCACCCACAGCCGAAATGTGAAAATCCAGTCAGAGGGGTGGGGCTTAAGGGCAGGACTGTTATCATTACTGGAGCTGCAGATCAAGACGTCAGACTTCTGAAGCTAACATGGTTCGACCAACCACAAAATTCCACTGTAATGCCTTATTTCAACCTGTAGGGGGCAGCACACAGGCGGGTTTTGACTATATTTTCAAGAAATTAACACGTTTATTTTAATTTGTCAAACATTTGGCTATGACCAACGGAAAGTACATTTAAAGTTTCACTTATAAAAGTCAAAAACAAAAAAATTTTATTTTGGGTTTGGTTACCCTTTATGATTCCAGCTTTTTTCCCTCAAAGACATGAAAGGCCAATGATGGAGATGACCTCCAAAGTTTGACACCTTTTCAAAGCAGATCCTTCCCACAGTGAGCATGAATGACTTCAATTCGTATCAAACTTCATTCCGTTTTGGAATAATCTGGATTTTGTTTAGCTGCTATTTCTTCTTTTGCTCCTGAAGATTTAAAATTTGTTTTTTTTTTCATTTCCTGTCAGTAAATATAAAAAGTCACAGGTCTGACAAACTCTGTTACAGACTTCATAATCTTTGACCTGCTGATACGTTAGTTCAGAGCTTTAAGTTTTAAACTTACTTATTTATTTTTAATGTTGTGTTTAAAAATTGAAAGTAGATTGCAAATTGGTCCAAGTTTGATAAATTAGGTGTTCATGCCCCACTTGAACTTGATCCATGACTTACTGTAGTTCGTTTTTTGGCGTCCTTTCACCGTTTGATTCTTCTTCGGGGAAAAAAGCTGAGATGTGGTTCAAGACTCTTAGAAACCAGCCTCCAGAGGTGAACAGAGGCCCCACTGATTGCATTCTAAACACGACCGCTGGACCAGAACACACACACTTTCACTATCAGCCCGCCGTGTGCCGAGATTGCGGCACACATGTGGCCTGTAGGGACAAATATAGCACGTGGATCCATAAACGTGCAGAACATGTTACCTCATATACATGTGGCTGTACCCTGCGTGGAAAAGCACACGGTCACAGAGCAGGCCTGTCTGCAGAGATGAAGGTGGCTACTGTAGAGGCGGATGAAGGAGCTATTTACTGAACGCTTCGTTTGCTCAGGAAAGAGAGAAAAAACAAAAAAAAAATCAACCTCCACTCCAGGGTTGCTCTCTTTGGCTCGGCAGAGTTCTTTCCAAGAAAAGGGAGCAAATTCCAGCAGGTCATTTTCACAAACAGAAACGCAACAGTGCGGACAAAGAACTCACAGACGCCAATGGATTCCAATTTTATTTCAGTAACATGGATTTTTCACATCAGGATTAATGATCTGAATCCACAACAGAAGTAACGTCTGTTTTGTATGGTGATTTATTGATAACACAATTCATCTTTTTTTTTTTTTTAATTAACCAATGAGACACTAACACAGAACCACCAGTTTTCCTCACTAGAGAAGGTTGACTAGGTGGATCCAAGTAGACTAGCTTCAAATAATATCATTTTTCTGCTCAGCATCACAAAAATCAGTGTTTGGAGAAATCAGACATAAACTTAAATATCAGAGTAAATCTTGAATCTTAAAGGACACCGTCAGCATTCTTCTGTTCAGCTCATCCACATGCTTGATTTTCACTCATTTCCTTTCTTAGAAACTCTAAAGTGTCCAAAGCTGTGATCAAAAGGTCTTAAAATGCTCCTTTTTTTTTGGATTTCGTACACTCGGCTCCAAAGTAATCAACACACATGAGGAGGACGAGTAAATCAAACAGTTTCAAGGGTTTGCTCTAAGTAGGTTTCACACAGATCCTGCTGTTCAGAGAATTTCAGGAAGAATATTTACAAGGAAAAAGCACAGTAGAGAGCAAACACTGACTGGACCTTCAGTGCTGACACAGTTCACAAAACTGCGTTGATTTCAGGAGCGGATGTGCAGCTTGTGCACCATCAGGAGGTGATCTTCATCGGCCAGTTTGTTAGGGGCTGGGTTTGGTTGTTACGTGTTTTCCTGTTTAAGGTGCACTTGATTTATCAGCCAAAAATGACTCCAAAGTGCATGAGTGCTGATTACTTTAAATTCAGGATTGGTGCGCAGAAGTTCAACGTGGATCTTTATTCATCATAAAATAGAAATGAGCAATTATTTGATGCTTTTATGAAGGGAACGTTAAATGTGAAGTTGTGAGAACAATAAATATCTTGTAAAGTGTGTATGTTTAAAATCACTGATAAGAGACACTTTTAAGAGTGAGGATTGTAATGATTCAACTGCTGTGAAGTGTAGATGTGTGTAATATAGAAAATGTGGACTGGATTTATGCTTTCTACGCCTGTATTCTAGCGCTGAAATAAATTAAATCCCAACCAGTCTTGTTGTTAAAGTAAAGTTGAGGGCCCAAAAGCAGGAGGCGAGGGGTCAGGGTTTCTTTATTCAACATGTGACACAGCAGTGCCAGTAAGGAAGGTATCGTTTGATGGGACATTTGCTTTACTGTCCATTCTCCTTTGCAAGAAGACTCGTTTGTGGCTCTCTGCTTTTTGTCTTTTCAGTCCTGCTCAGAGCAGCTTCCTCAGCTCCTATTGGCTGCTGACGCCTTTACTTCTTCTCTTCAGGGACCTTTTATGTAACCTACCGCTGACACCTGAAGACAGACCATATGCATACTGGTTACCTCTCATGAACATGTCTGTCAAAAAATAACTTGCATGTTAAGTAGAAATGGTTAGGATATCTTAAAAATCACACATTCCTGTTTTTTAACTCTTTTTTTTTTTTTTTGGTACTGCAGTTTAGGCCCTCCGACATTTCCACAAATCTGCCTATTCCAGGCAGTTTAAGTGCAAGTTTGTCCAGGAAATGTATTTTTTAAATTTCACTCTCCAAACGGAGATATATAAAGTTCTTCATCGTTGTTGTGCGCTCTGAATAACCACAAGACGTTATTACCATTTAATGAGACTTTGTTTGCACTTTTAAAAGTTTTTAAAATCGCTGTTGTTACGTAAATTCAAGCGCGGGAAGCTCCGCGATTATTGGTGACGTCATCGAACGTCGAACGAAAGTGACGTCCGAAATATGAGACACAATTTTTTTCATAACTCTCCGCTTGGAGGAGTAAATGAAGGGGAAGGGAGAAGAGAAGAATTCAGATTGGGCCTTAGTATTCATAACCCATTTGTTTTCAGATTTTAGCCTCCAACAATGTCATGGGTTGACTAAAAAGAATCTATTTCTTGTAGTTAGTTCCACATTGTTAAAGCCAGAATTTTGATTGTATCCATGTAAAGTATTTGACTGCATTGTATCAGCACAAAGTTGGTTGTTTTTTTGTAATATATCGATTTTATGACTCTCTCTTGAGTTGAGCCATGTGAGAAGAACAGATATCCTTAGTTATAACGCTAAACAATAAAACCACAGATGAAAAAGAACAGATTACTTTGTCCTTGTTGGGTCCTTTGTTCATTTTTAAAATAAAAAAAATCAATAATAATGTTTATATTTGCTCAAACAAACTAACTGCTGTACTGAAGGAGGTGGGATGAACCAAACCTGTCTGCTCACCTTCTCTGCACTCCACTTGTGGCTCCTCCCACTGTCCACTCGGCATGCAGCGGATGAAGGGCAGGTGGCGCTGCACGTACCCCGCGTCACACTGGTAGCGGACTGTAGAGTTGACCGGGTAACTTTCTTTGTTGGCTCCAATCATACTTGCATGATCCACTGCAGGAGGAGCTCCACACATATCTAACAAGTGCGGAAAAATGGAAGATAAATCAACACATTTTATTTATCAGCTCCCAAAATAATAAAAAAACCCTAAGTTTAAAAATTTTAAAAGTTATATGATGATTCTCCTGCTCCTTTCTCTATGTTTTTCAGCACGTAAAACTCACTTTCAGTGATTTCAGCAATCTTGGTATCAAAACATTACTGCTTATATATTTAGTATTTATAAATGTTATAGTTTTTGAAATATTGAGCAAAATATGTCCCAAAGGAAAGGAGTGAGAAAGTCTTTAAATTTCATAATTTTCAGTAGATTAGCAACAAAACTTTAAACTCATTTATGGGCAATGTTTTCATCTTTTATTGTAACTTAAAAAAACATTTGAGTTTAGTCAATATATTAGCAACATGCTATCGTTTTTGGCTAATTTAGTTTAATGAGGAATTTTATTCTATTTTGGAGTTAAGCTAGTTAAGCAATGTGTTAGCTTTTTGGCTAATTTGGTATCTACTGAGGTTTTTTATGCTAATTTGGAGTTTAGCTTCTATTTTAGCGACGTGCTAACGTTTAGTTTACTGAGGAATTGTAGGCTATTTTGGAGTTTAGCTAGTGTTAAAGCTACACACTAGCATTTTTTGGTAATTTGATATCTACTCAGTTTTTTGGTGCTAATTTGGAGTTTAGATCATATTTAAGCAACACACTAAATATTTTTGCAAAATTGGCTTGTATTAGAGATTTTTAAGCAAGTTTTTCAGAAATTTAGGTCAACCTAATCACTCTTTCATAGTTCTTTGATGAAATTTCCAGTCTTTTAGCAAATTTAACATTGTACAGATAGCTTTTGCATTTTCAGCAAATCCCTGCAGCAATTAGTCAATTGCGTCACCATTTTAGCAAAAAGCCTTAGCATCTTCAGAAAATACTTTTAGCTAAAAGCATTCACACTAGCATTAATGCAGGGAATGCAACTTTTCTAGTTTAATCTGGCTTTAATACCAGAATCTACTGAAGCTGCATGATTCATTTAAAGTTTAATAAACTATCATCTTAATTATCTTTATTTTTAGTTAATTTAAAGCTGATAATGGTTGAGATTTGTGTTTTACATCCAGTCCACTAATCGGAAAAAATAATCTGAGATTTGTTGACTATTAAAATAATCATTTGTATCAGCTGTAATCTCAACATAAAACATTCTCCAGACCTGTGTGCTTGACCAGTTCAATCTTGCAGGTGAAAGGAAGGTGGTAATTGCACGGCACATCATTCCACTGCCCATTGTCATGTCCGATCGCCACGACGCAGTCCTCCTCAGAACCAAAGTAGTTGTCCGGCTGGTTCGGCCTCCAGTTCTCAAAAGTCTGACGAAAGGATTGACAGAAGTGGATATCGTTCCAAAGCAAAGCACACCTAGAAAACATGAACAAGCTGAAATCCAGGTGGAGCTCACCCGAGGACTGCCGTCTGTCCAGCGGAACTCATTCATCACGTCTTTATCGTTTAGTCCAATCCAATGGTAATCTTTGTTGTTGGCTGGAAAGAAAAACATTTAGTCTTTAATCCATGAATTACACTGACAATAGACATGCTTCATTTGTATTTGAAGTCCTGCTAAAGTGCTCTTTTAATTGCTGCTTTTAGCCAAAATAAGAAAACTTGTCTCATTTTCTATGACAGTTTCTGCAGAGCAGCATGGGGTTAGTTAGAAATTCACCTGTGAGTTGTGGGCGGGGCTATTTGTGTGAAGAAAGCCTGCCCCCACTTCCTGTCATCCATCTTTATACTCTCACCTGCTAGCTTACAGCTCCTCATAACCCCAAACTAATGTTGAAAGAGAAACCAACATCAATATCAGAGCTGCCCAGCCGTACTGTTTAGATCCAGGTCAGATGAGGAAAAACGTTCATGAGACGTTCATGGATCTATTTGTCTGTAAGTGGATGCATCAGAATGGAGCTAAGCAGGGAGCTTGTGGCCAACTGATTGTATTTTCTACATCCTAAATTACCTTTTTTTCTGCTTCTGATTAACAACAATTTGAATAGATAAATACACAGAAAAGCTATTTAGAGTTTATTTTTCTTTATATTTATCAGAAAAATACCACAAGAACATCAGTGAAGCCTCATTGGGTCAAAAGATGGCCTACCGTTGATAAAGTGCTGCTCTTCCTGCGACCTGATGCTGACCAGGTGGCTGTTGTGGTCCTGACAGTGTTTCTCTGCTTCCGACCAAGTCTTTCGATCTTCCACCCGGAGGTAACAGCTGCCCCCAAACTCCGCCCATTCCTCAGGACAGTCCTGGACACCTGTACACAGAACTCTCTCAATGAGCTTCACGTTCCACATTTGTGAGGCAAGTACAAGAACCAGAGAACTCACCTGTGAGTCTGGCTGCTTCATGACGGCAGGAGTTGCCAACAACACCGATGGTTTTGTGGTTGGACTTGCGTAAGCTGCTTCTGGAGTCACTGCATAAGCTGCAGGCTCTGTGGGATCCCCTTCTCCGAGCACTTCCAGTCCAGATGGGTCAACAGTGAAGCTGAACTCCGTGTATGTCGATGCATCAACAGGCTTTTCGGGAGAGACTCCACTTCCTGACATGTCCAAAGTTCCTCTAACCTCATGGGTAATGGCGGACCCGCTGCCTTCGCCGCTCACCTCCACCCTTCCTGAGGTATGCTTCTGGTGCGCTCTTGGTAATGCAGTCACTTTCAATACGTCATCTGTTAGGTAGATGATGTCCGGATGATGTTCTAGAGGCTCTCCTGAAGCAGAGCCACTGCTTGATGTACCGGATTGGAAACTTCTGGGGGAACCACTAAAGAACCCTGATCCAGACGTATCGTGTCCTGATGCTTCCTGCTCTTTAGACGGTTGGGATGTCAGATCAATGCCGCCGTGGTCGATAAAGAAGATCCCCTCTCCAGAGCCTGACGCAGACACATCTCCCGATCCAGAAGAGGAGGATTCTCCTGACCCAGACCCACTTGTGCCAAAGTAGCTCCCGCTGAAATAAACTCCACCCTTGCCTAGTTCTTTCTCAGTGGCCTTTGGGGTTTTTGTTGCCTCCACCATCTCTCCATCCACAAAGAAGATCTGAGAATCTCCACCGCTTCCACTAAAGCTCCCACTTCCACTTCCACTTCCGCTTCCAAATCCACTTCCACTTGCAAATCCACTTCCACTTGCAAAACCACTTCCACTTGCAAAACCACTTCCAGTTCTAGTTCCAGATCCACTACCACTTCGACGTCCACTCCCAGTTCGACTTCCACTCCCAGTTCCACTTCCACTTCCGCTCCCAGTTCCACTTCCACTTCCACTTCCAGTGGTGAATACTGATCCTGATGAACTGGAATAGGTGTCAGCCCCGGACCCAGAGGCAGAGCCACTACCAGAAACTCCGGGCGTGAAGATGACCGTACTTCCTCCTTCTGCTTCTTGTGGACCTCCAGAGGTAGACGGGTCTCCAGAGCTACCGCTGTGACTGCTAAAGCTGATGTGTCCTGACCCAGATCCACTCTCACTGGTGCTGGTGGAGCCAGACTCCACGGAGGTGTCATTGGTGGTTGATGGCTCTGATGTAGGAACCTTTGAAGTGTTAAACAGATCTGAAAAGACAACAAATACCAGTGTGACAAATGGCAAGGAGTTAAAACTTAATTGTCTTATTTAAAGATTTTATTTTTCATGTAGGTTCATCTGGTACTTTCTATGAATACCAAAGTCTTTCTTAAAAAGAGCACTTAAATAAATCCACTGAACTGGTGGAAACTGGTGGCAGTCGTCTCTGTTTTTCAGTGGTTTCATGCACCCTTCTTACCTGTGAAGCCGAACTGCTTGTTGGTGACTGTCTTGTTGATAACATCATCAGTTGTTGAGAGAATTATGCGGGTGTTATTTTGAGAAAGAACAGAAATTTCATCTGGAAAACACACAAACAGTTTTAAAAAATGAATTATTTGACTGAAAATGTGGTTTAGACTGACTTCAATACAAAGACAACAACAGGAGAGCTAACCTTTGAACTTTTGTTTTTGATTTTTAAAGAACAGAATAGCTTCACAACTTTTGTGCCCTATTCTTTACTTTCATACACTTTACTGAAACTCATTCTTACACTTATTCAAACACATAAAAGACTATTTGGGAGGTCAGACTATAATATAATAAATATTTCAGATTTAAGGAGTAAATTGAGGAATTATGACTGCAGGTAACGAGGACATGTAGTTTAGGTGCAGGACACCCTGAACTAAAAGTTAAAAAAAGGATTATTTTATTGAGGCACCTGGGCTTGCAATCTGCAGTATCAGGAAAGTCATTGTTGATAAAGACTGAGTGTACTAATCATATCAGTTGACCCTTCAGACAGCCAAGGAGAAAAATGTTTGACATGTGTTTGTACAATGAGGTATTAAATGCGACTAGTCCGTTCATCTGAGCATTAAGTGGATCTAAACTTTTTTTTTTTTTTAATTAGGCCACACCCAGCCCATTCCTACCTCTGAAACAATAGGCATCGTAGCGTGAATGCTCATCTGGGAAGCCCGTCTGATTGGGGAAAGCATGGATGCTGTGGACCCCAACCAGCCCGCCCCCACACTGAGGCTTGGGAATGGAGATGGGGAAGCGGACACTGCGGTCCATCAGCCAGCCTGGGGTGCACTTGTCAAGTCCTTGTTTCCAGGCAGCATAGAGCTGACCGGGCGTGGCCAGGGTGGAGTTTAGACTCTGGCAGTGCTGCACAGCCTCCTCGTAGGAGAAGCTGTCGTAGTCGCTGGCAAAGAACACCTCGCCTTGAAGACAACAATGGTTACATGAACAAACGGACACATTAGTTTAGAGATCCATTAAGAATTTCATAGTGCTTACCATTCAGACCCCCCACATAACAGTAGACATCGTAGCGCTCAGTGGCCGATCTCCAACCGTAAGATCTCACTCCTGGGCGTGTGTACAGGTTTCCATAACAGTTTTTTCTTGGCGTCACAATTGGATACCTAAACACAAACACTTGTTGGGTTCATAATTCTAGGCTGTAAGGACTTAAATGGGAACAGAATTCAGCAATAAACACTTTTGAGAAAAGGGAAAGTCAGTGAACTGGTCCTCACCGAACAGTTTGGTCTTGCACCCAACCGGCATCACATTGGTTTAGTCCATTCTCATAGGCCTCCTGTAGCTGCTGGGGGCTGGCAATGACTGCCCCAATATTCCTGCAAGCTTGCTGAGCCTCCGAAAAGGTTAGAGTGTACCGGCCGGTGATGGGTCGGTAGAGAAACACCACACCTGCAACAAGAGAAGGGTAAGGGAAGCAATACAGCCACACAGCTACTGGCTGGTTTTCACACGGAAGTTCTTCTAAATCACTCAACAGTTCTTAACGTTGGTGATGCTTGCACAAGTGTCCTGTGTTCTAGTTTCGTTTTCCCAAAAAAACATCTTTGTGGTAAGACATATCAAGTGGAGATTTGGAAAAGCTCAAAGGCTTTTGTGGTTGACCTGAAGCGTAACGACCTCACCTGTGGAAGATATCTGCTTGTTCCAGTTGGTCGAAACTCCGGACCAACTTTTTTCATCTATTGGACTAGGTAGAAGGGGCATTATGACCAGGTCTCCTGTCTTTACTTCATGAGTTGAAGGATCACCGGTCAGTCCAAAGGTCCCGGGGGGAGGCGTAGTCAGTTGTAGGTCTTTAGCTGAGAAGAAAAATGCTTGGATGAGGTCTGAGAGCATATTTTATTAGTTTAAAATGTATTTCATTAAAAAAAAAAGAATAAAATAACTCACGTCCTAAGCAAATGGCATCATAGCGGTTGTCTGGATAAGGGTATCCAGTCTGGTTGGGAAATAAGTAGACGGTTCTGACTCCCAACAGTCCTCCTCCACACTGAGGCCTGGCAACATTTATTGGATATCGGACGCTCCTGTCTCCCAGCCAACCAGCGCTACAGACATCCATGCCGTTCTTCCAGGCAAGGTAAAGCTCTCCAGTGGTGGCCAGCCTGGCACCGAGTTTGGCACACTGATCTTGTGCTTCGTAGAAGGAAAACTTCTCAACTGATGTTGAGTAGAAGACTTTACCTGAGAGGAAAGAGGTTAGAGACGAGGATTAAACAAACCAAATACTTGTGTCTACACAAAACTAAGTGTTTCTTCTCAGGTGAGCATACATTACCTGTTAACTTCTCAGCAAAACAATACACATCGTAGGTCTCATTTACATTTCTCACACCATAAGTTCTTACACCAGGAAAGCCTTCCTTATCTCCAAAGCAACGCCAGCGAGGCTCATGGATAGGGTATCTGGAAATGAAAGGGGTACAGAAGAGATCCTGAGCAAATGTTATTCCTTTCATTGCATTTAGAACATCAAAGGCTTTTAAAGTGTCAATCAAATTTTTTTGAGAGCTGCTTCAATTGTTTGATTCTCCTTTCTTGCCTCATCTTGTGTCCATTTCAGAGAGAATTTAAGAGAATACTACCAGACCTGACAGTTTGATCGGACAGCCATCCGGCATCACACTGCTGGAATCCGTCATCATAAGCAGCCTGAAGCTGTGCAGGTGTAGCGATGACGGCACTGTTCTGAATGCAAGCGGCTTTGGCTTTCTCAAAGGTCATAGTGTAGCGGGTGGTAATGGCGCGGTAGTGGAACACAATACCTGTAAGATATACAAAAGGAGTGGATGGTGAAGTTAGAAATAGTCCGATTAACTTTATGTCTGCAGATTGACTAAGCTTGAGGATAAACAAATACTTGAAGTACTGAAAAAGAATCGTTAGCATACCCTGAACACGGATGTCCACAGAACTGTAGCTGTCCTCCACCCCTTGCATCACCTCACAGTGGTACGTTCCAGAGTCTTTGGATCGAAGTTCTGTCAGCTCTATGGAGGCATCTGTGGGGACCATGGGGTAGTTGACCATTGTCACTCTGTCCTCATACTCTGGCTTCACGTTAACTTTCCCTTCTGATGCTAGAAGGATGGTGATCATTTTCCTGGGTTCTTTGGTGACAAAGGTCCATTTGATGTGGTGGGAGAGTGGACTGATGGTGGGGGCTCCCGGGTCGTTGACGGTGTTGTCTTTGAAGTAGCATGGCACGATGACTTTGCTACCCAGCAGAGGGCGAAGGGGCATCTCCACGGGGATGCTCACGTGTAGTTTGCCATCCATCTCTGCACAAAAGGTCAACAAAATTAGACTTTCCATGAATCCATCAGAATGTTACATAAAGCACTGTAAAGCGCGCCTGAGTTCATGTCAAAAATTCAAAGCTTTTGTATCTGAAATGCTTAAAATCCTAAAATAGTAAATAAGAAAAAAAATCAACGCTTTCTCCTCTTTTTCTGTCCAGTAGTTTATTAGAGAGATAGAATCTGAAAACCTTTGACTGGACAGATTTTGAGTTTGCCATTGGGTTTGTGTTAGAGCTGGGAATACTGTAGACCCTGACTTTAGCTGTAATCACAATTTTGAGTAATCATTCATTATGTTTTTTTAGTTTAGTATCATTACTTGAAAACATTTGTTGTTAGAAACATTAAAGATGCGTTTTAAATGTTACTAAATATATTATGTAGAGATCATTACTGCTCTTGAGTTCCTGCAAGAGTGGGCGGAGCTTATATCAAAACTGTCTTTGAAGGAAACTGGTTTGCCATTTTTTGAATGTCGAAAATAAAGAAAAACTAAGAAGATTTTTCTCGAGAAGAGCCAGCTACATACCTTAAGAAAGATTAAGAACTGAAATATCCTTTTTTTACCGCTCTAATTCTTTGTTAAATAGCAACATCTTGGTGGTTCTTCTTACAATTTTTTTGCATCAGAGTTTGCATTAAACTGAGTCCGTCATCGTAAAATTATATATTCATGTTATGAAAGTTGCTTTTCAATCGTGTTTTTTTCCAGAGTTTGAAAGCGCTGGTTGTTAGCCAAAAATGGCCAATAAGTAAGCATTGCTTCTTTGTTTTTCTTGATGTTCAAAATGTAAACATTCTTTCTCCTTTGTGATTTTAAGCAAATTTTGATGTAGTGACAAAACCATGCCCAACTGTTTTAAAAAGTTTTATGTAGTTTTTTAACTTATTAAAACAGTCAGAGCCCGTAAGGACTTTGCCACTTAAAGTTGAGAAATAGTTAATCAATTGATCGAAATTAAGGATATTTATGTCTTTTGCGGCTATAATGTCATAAGTAGCTGGATAGCTTAGTTGGTTAATAACATGTCTGATGTTAATCTGATCCAGTTCACATACTGTAAAAATACTGAGATTGTTAATATCATCCAGTGTTACGTGGATTCTCTAAAGGAGAAGTTCTAACTAAAATGTTCAGATCATTAACATTGTAAACATTGTTCTGCTTCTCCTGGAGGACGTTTCAGTTTGGCCACTAGGTGGCGATCACGCTATAGCATTAAACCTTATTCCAGAGGAAGAAGAAACTATGAGGAAAAAAAACAATGTTTTGGACTACTTTTAACATATTTCCTTAAAAGACTTTTTAAATTTCTTGTCTGTGAGTTTCTAAATATGTTAATTTAGTCAGCAATGGATGTTTAGGTCAACCGAGCATTAGCATTAGCCGTTCTATGGGAAATTCCATTAGACGTCAGTATCAAGCTAAAGGAGTTTAGCTTTATAAATCAGTTTATATTTTTTTATGAATCAATCATTGATCTATTAAGCTTAAATTGATTCAAACCAATTAATCGAGTTTATGAACCCAGTCCTAGTTTTTGTTATACACTTACTAATGAATTATGTACTTTTGTTAAAGTTTTATGAAATACTACGATTACAAAAAATGCAAGTATTGTATTGTCCCCTGTACCTTCAAAAAGAGGAAAAAATCTGTTTCCAGAGCTAAACTGGTTTTTAAGTATAGTTTAATATGATGTTTGAACATTAAAGTCTCACTCTGATCATCATTTGATCTAATGTCAGAGTGTTCCCAGTGATCTTTTATTTATGTTGTTTTTAGAAAAAAATCCAAAAGCCCAGTGTTGTTTTCTGCTGAGCAACAGGAGTTTATTAGAAAATCACCTCTGAGCTGAGGGCGGGACAGCCGCTGTGGAGTAAGCCACTTCCTGTCACCCATACATGCTCTCCTGCTAGCTAGTGCTCACAACTCCAACTTAACATTACTGGTGCAAGAAAATGACAAGCAGTATCGGGGCTATCCAGTCATGCAATGTGGATTCAGATTCCAGCTCAGAAGAGGAAAACAAAGACCTTTTTTTCTGCAAGTGGATGCATCAGAATAGAGCAGAGCAGAGAGCTTACAGTTCCTACATCACAAGTACGCTCTTTTTTAAAGTGGCATTTTCTCATCTGCTTCTGATTCACAACAATTGAAACCAAGAAATCCAGAGAAATGCTATTTTTAATTCCATTTTCGTTATCTATGTCCTTCAGCATGAGCAAAATGCCACAAGAACATGTTAATAACACCACCAAAACACAACCGGAGTGGGTCTTTAGGAGACTTAAAAAAACCTTGTTCAAGAAAATATTAACAAAATAAAAATCAGTGGACCAAGTTTAATGACAATTAAAAAAAAAAAATGTTCCCAATAGTGTTCTTATTATGATTGTAAAGTTTTTAAGCAAAATCTCACAACCTCTTCTCACAAAGTCTTAAAAATACATTTTTCATGTTGATCTAAAGCAGGGGTGGGCAAACTACGGCCCGGGGGCCACATGCGGCCCCTTAAGATACTTAATCTGGTCCCCCAAATTAAAATACATTGAATCAAAAATCCTAATTATTGTTTTATTTTCATTGTATTTCTGGTTCCTTCTCATGAATGGTGTTGTTTCTCTGGCGTTCGTGTGTGTTTTTTTGAGCCAGAAAGGGATTTTTCGGATTTCTTTGAGTTCGCATTGTCCTCTAAAGAACATCAACCCATTGGATCACCAAAAAGAGAACAAAAATCAAAATTTAGAAATTAAAATTTTCTGTTTTTAAATGAATATATGTGAATATATGTGAATTTTAATCCAAATGTTTTCCAGCATGTTTTTCTCTAAATTCCATATTATCTTTTTAGTTAATGAGGTTAATTACCAAATCAATCCTTCCATCTGCTCCTTGTCCGGCCCTTATGCCAAATTTTAGAACCCTTTCTGGCCCACAAATCAAAAAGTTTGCCCACCCCTGATCTGAAGCCTCTGTTTCCGAAATCTCTTCTGAGGGGGTGTGGCTTTTGGAGCTGAGCTGAGCAGCCCCCCCCCCCCCCCCCCCCCCCCCCGAGCCCCCCGTCTGATTATGATAGCTCTGTGTCTCTCTAGCATAAATCTTCACCGCTGCTACATAAACAATGGACAGAACTTCCTCCAAAATCCTGATTCTTTCTCCTTCCAGTTCACCAAAGACTCTTTGATGTTTCTTGACGTTGCTGTGATCAATCCATTCAATCCATTGGTTTCTCAGAGCAGAAAATAATGAAAGCTGACATCCAAATGTTCTTTCATTCATTTACAATCCTTTCCAAGTGCGGTCAATTGAGCCGCCGTTCACATTTCTGTGGTCACATCAAGAAGCTCCGTGGAGTCTGGTGGAGATTTTCCAGCGTTCTCAGGACTGCTACCGTAAGTATTGGATGAAAGTCACACCAAAAATCCAGTGACGGCTGATTGGAGCACAGAAATGTGAACGGCGGCTCATTTGACTGCAGTCAATGTGAAGATAGCATCTTCTCTTCTTCAGAACCTGAACTAGACACGCTAGCCGGACCAGATCAGGGTTTCGTGCATGTGCAGCAGAAAGAAGATGATTTATTCAAACAGAGTTCATTTCAGTTGCCACAGGCGCAGCCTTACCATCATAGCTCACAGTTGACATTGCCACGGTGAAGGGCAGGGACACAAACAGCAGAAACAGGGTAGTCATGGCAACCTGGCAGAAACAAAACGCTGGAATTACCTTCAATTTTATTGTGAAACGGACTCATTCAAAGTTTCTAAACACTTGTTTTCTTTTACATATCCCAGTTTTAACAAACATATGCAGTGAAAGTACAATGAAAAACAGCACAATCAGTAATGATTTTGTATGCATCTTCTTTTTCTCCATCCTTTATTTATACTCTGCATCATCTAGAGTATAAGGATCATTTGGTTTTGCTTCCCACTTGTTTGAAAAAAGATGTCAAGTGTTTCTAGAAACCACTTCGCCGCCTGCTAAGCAATGAAAGCACCTTTGTTTCTCTGCACACAGGAACTATTTAACTCTAAAGTTAGTTCAGACTGGTTGATTCATTACAAGCTTTATTTGCATTTGTTCCAAATATATGAATAGTGAAGCTTTCTTCTCAATCCCAGATGTTTGTTTGTCTCTGTGGCTCTTTGTTTGGGGTTTTGCTGAAGGAAACGTGGTGTTTTGGTTGGTGTGAGTCAGATATGGTCCAGCAGCAGTTGGATGGTGCACTGTGAGGTCAGTCAGTCCTGACTGTGCACTGGAACATGGAGACTATCTGGACTCTATGAGATCACAGCCTCGGGTGCATTGTGTATTAACTACTTTATTAAGAGCCAATAACTCTGGCTGATTTCACAGCATAGATACGGCGATACAAGTCACAGAACGTATCGAGAAAGCAGCTGTGTGAGTCACCAAACTGACTGCTCTTAGCTTTTGAAGTATTTGGGAATGAGCTACACAATGGGGTCACGCTGACTTCTCAAAGCGGTGGATTCCACAGCTTTTTGTTGCTTTTGATAGCGTGTACTTCCAATACAATAGGTACTTCCAATACAAACTGTTCCCCCCCAAAAAAGGAGAAAAAACATTTTTTACGATCCATAAATTTAATTTTCTTAACAGAACATGCTGTTTTATGGTGGACATTTAACCAACAGGCTGCAATAATTTTTTTCTGTTTTTAATTTTAAAAATGCATAGCTCATAAAACCAAAAATTAAAAAACAGAAACAAAAATCATTGGATAAATATATCATCAACTCTGTCATTATCTTCTTTGTCCTTATGACAGCAGAAAAAACAACTCTCTCATGGTTTACTTTGTTGATCTGTTGATCTGGTGGGCATATCCTAATTACTGCGGGGTATCATTTATAATTTCCAGAATCGATTCGATTAACAAGAGCCTTAATCGATTCAATTCTGATTTTTTGCGATTCTTTTGATTCTTCAATTCAATTTTGAGTTTACATATGTATGCACATTTGTTTATAAATACATCAGTAATCTACTATATGGTTGGAATAAATTGATATTGATCCAGTTCACATATTGTAAAATGTATTAATGAAATACTGAGATTGTTAATATCATCCAGTGTTTCATGGATTCTCTAAAGGAGAAATTCTAACAAAAATATTCAGATCATCAACATTGTAAACATTGTTCTGCTTCTCCTGGAGGACGTTTCAGTTTGGCCACTAGGTGGCGATCACGCTATAGCATTAAACCTTATTCCGGAAGAAGACAGAATGAGCAAAAACAATGTTTTAGACCACAAATGGTTACTTTAGAAATATTTCCTTAAAATAGTTTGGAAAATTCATGTCTGTGAGTTTATAAAGATTCTTCATTTAGTCAGAATGTATGTTGAGGTCGACCGAGCGTTAGCATTAGCCGTCCTATGGGAAATTCCATTAAAGCTAGCAGACTTTAGCTTTATGTGCTAAATCGAGTTATATTTTTATGAACTGATAATTGATCAATTAAACTTAAATCGATTCAAATTGACTAATTATTTTTTTAAAACCAGCCCTACTCAAAATCAAGTTAAGTGAATAATCCTTCACTCTACTCCACCGTTGATCAAAAACCTCTATTTTTATATGAAGAGAAACGGTCTTTTTCCTTGACATAAACTTGTTTGAGTTCAATTTGCCATTCATTCATTTATGGTCAATAATTTAATATTCTTCCCATTCAATGTCATTGTTTTTCTAGCTATGCTTAATATTAGATGAGGATGTTTGTTTTTAGTAAAGCTTTCAGCTGATATTCTAGTTTTATTTGACTTTTCCACACTTTTTTAGTTGTTATCTTCTATTCATTTCTTTCTTAATATGTAAAGTTTTTATTGAATTGTCTTGTATTTTAACATTTAGAAAGCACTTTGTGAGTTTCCCTCTTTGAAAAGTTCTATATGAACAAAGATTTACTTACTTGTATTAAATTATCATATAATCTTGAAAAATCAATTAAAGATTTCAGTTATTACATTAAAAAAAACAAACAAATGCTCACACAATGTGAAATATAAAGTCTTTGGGAACGGATTAAATAAAACAAAGAGAGAACAATTTTTTTTAGGTATTTGGTTTAGTTTGTGATTGCTTTGTAATCATTCACGCTATAGTAATTCTCCTGTTTCTCTCCTTATGTTTTTTGGCACCTAAAAAGTCAATCACACTTTCAGTGATTTAATCAATCTTGGAATCAAAATGTTCCAAACATTTGATATTTATAAACTTTATCGTTTCAAAGTATTGAGTAAAGTATGCTCCATAGGAAATGAATGAGGAAGTCCTTAAATGAAAACAAATTAAGTAGATTAGCAACAAGCCCTTAAATATTTTTGCTAAATTGACATTTGACATATTAATGTTACAACATAAAAAGATAGATTTGGTTCAAATATCTTGATGGATTTACTTAAATGGGGCAGAGACAACATGGATTTTTATGACATTCTTTGTTGTGTGCTATTAAAATGAATACATTAAATAAACCGAAATACTTACTTACTACTGAATATGAATAATATGAATTTCTTCCTTTTTGAAAAAGTCATTAAGCAAATTAGTAATGTTTGTGCAGGTATTTCTACCCTAAATATATTTCCATTCCACCTTAACCTAAATCCAATCATCTCTGCTGTCATGATTAGATGTGGTTATTGAAAAGCCTGACTTCTAACCAGGATCAAGCACACACGCAGTTCTAACTGTGATACATGATTCTGCGCTCTTATACGTTTCTTCAGCGCATCTCACACCAACAGAACCTGCTTTGGGCTCCAGAACCGCCCCAGATTACCCAGAACTCAACCCTCTGTTACCCACCTTTCCTGATTCAAAGACTTGACAGAAAATGACAAAACATTTAAGCTCTGATCATAGTTCGTGCCTCAATAAATAACTTCTCTTTAGATTCACCACCACTGTGTGCATCCACGCTGTGACACGGATGAGCGCACGTGCGGGGGCTGCTGGTGTTCTTTCAGGATCTAGCACTTCCAGTACAGCAAGACCAATATTTGCCCTGCTGTCTGCGATCTATCTTGAGAGTCCGGTTTGACAGGAAGCGCAAAATACCAGACAGTGTCATGCTACAGATGCATGAATCCATCCAGTAATAATCACAGGCTTGCCATAACTCTCTCACACTCAGTTCTAGTTGTCATGAGATAAAACTTTGATTTACTTTCCAGCTTTATCCTGACAGTCTTTTAGGTATTTTTCTAGTACCCGTCTGTGTTCGGCCTCCTAAAAAGTTCTCTCCTTTTTTTCAAATGCATCATTTGAACTCAATGACGTGCACTTGGACTTGTGACCAAATCTCTCCAGGTCGGAGCGAGCCAATCAGCCGCCTCTCCACAGAGAACCCATTGAGCCGGTGGGGTGGCTGTTTTCTCCCCAGGTCCGCTGCTGTGGTATGTTCTGCTCCCAGCTGAGGCAGGGGGGGCGGGGGCGGGTGGGGGCAATAAGGCCTCGGTCTGTTCCGTCGGTGAACAGGGGCAGGGCCCGGGGAGGTGTGACCCTGCCAAGGTAAACACGAGGCGGGCGTCCAGCGACGCCCCTTCCCCCAACGCCCACCGCCACCTTCGCTAACTGAATCCCCCCCGCGGCAGAACAGAGCTGACATTGATATGCGTGCGCACAAGAAACAGACTCCGTCTCACAGATCACAGAGGGGATGTGAGGGAGCGACACACACGCCTCATGACACGTACTGTACAGCCCGTGTGTGAAACAGCACGCAGGTTGTTGAAGCAGGAGCGGGCGGATGCGGAAAAATATCACACCTCAGCAGCGTGCGTTCACGATGAACTTTCAACTGGAGAACCACAGCTCAGCTCTGCTCATTTCAACTTTTCAGAATTACGATTCACAGCATGTGCGCCCTGATGTAACCACGGCAACAGGATGCCACCGGTTTCACTTCCATCTCCCTTGAGTGGAACTGTGTGCTATGACCAAACAGAGAAGGGATTCTAACAAGTGTTGCTTACAGCGTGATAAAACAAAGGAAACATCACAGAAACACTGCAGATGGTTTCACTGGGCTCCTCTGTTTCACACAGGAGGCCCGAAAAAGTGTAGAGTTCTTATTAATTACTTTTTAATTCATTATTTGCCAGTAAATCATTGGGCGCATCCATTGTTTCCATTCATTCATTTTTAATTTTGCCTTTATCTCAAACTATTTTTATCTTTCTTGTTGGATTTATGACGTCTGATGTATTTACAGCCATAAAAACAAAAGTAGAGCCACATTTACATCATTTTAGAGCCAAAGTGGTTTGTCGCATATTTGAGAAAACAGGCAAAAGGAAACAAACCTCCTTTATATTTAGATGGAGAAAATGCATCCACAAAGCCTTCGAAGAGCAGCAAAAGAGAGAGCTTCAAGATGTAAAAGATCATTGAGTTAAATTCTGACAAATTTAGTAGAAAGTGTTTTTTTAAGGAACTGACAAAAAGAAAAAAGAAAGTAACAAACTGTCTTCTTTTAGTGATAAAGTTTGACCTCTAAAGACCCGAGTAACCATCTCTGTACCTCCTCACAGATTCTGCCAGATCTTTGCCAAGGTGTCCGCTGGTGAGGCGTGGACGTACCGTTAATGCCGATGTGCTCCCAAGACCGACGTCTCCAAGGGTCCTGGTGGACTGCGCGCAGGGGAACAGAAAGAGGCACTATTCAGGGTCTACCTCCCATTTAGATGCTGGAAGAAGAGGGAGGGACGCAGAGGGGGAGAGAGAAATGTGGAACTCCTCTGCCAGTTGGTCCAAGCGCCTCTGACTGTCCGATCAAGAGCACAAAAACTACAAAAAGTCATTTTAATAAAAAATCCTGACTGAGAAACTAGAGGGGAGCTACAGTTTTAGACGACTCACTGTCCTGCTGTCCTGATCAGAAGTTTTCACTTTTGTGCTCCTTAAATAGAGTTAATAATAAACTATATAGCTTTAATGGGATATTTATCCATAAACAGGTCTTTGGAATTTGCTTAATAATGTTTTAAAGAAGCACACTTCTCTTTTCCAAACATTTAAAGTTTATTAAGCTTTTTCTGTAGTTTGACACTGTCAACCCTTTAAAATCCACCAATGACAATTTTTTTTATTTAAAAAAAATTCCCAGTAGTGCTTTGATCACGATTAAGAAGGTTTGAACCAAAATCCTACAATCTTAATGGCTTAAAAAGCTGTTTTTCATGTTGATCTGAAGCCTCTGTTTCCAGAATCTCCTCTGAGGGGGCGTGGCTTTTAGTAGTCCTGCCCCTGATCCCCCCTCTGTTTGATTATAATAGCTCTGTGTCTTGCTAGTGCAAATCTACATCAAAACATCCATCAATCTGGGTAATGTCCAGCCGTATGGTTCTGATCCGGATGTCAGCTCAGATCTTCATTGACAGAACTTCCTCCAAAATCCTGATTCTTTCTCCTTCCAGTTCACCAAAGACTCTTTGATGTTTCTTGACGTTGCTGTGATCAATCCATTCAATCCATTGGTTTCTCAGAGCAGAAAATAATGAAAGCTAACATCCAAATGCTCTTTCATTCATTTACAATCCTTTCCAACTGCGGTCAAATGAGCCGCCGTTCACATTTCCGTGGTCACATCAAGAAGCTCCGTGGAGTCTGGTGGAGATTTTCCAGCGTTCTCAGGACTGCTACCGTAAGTATTGGATGAAACTCAAACCAAAAATCCAGTGACAGCTGATTGGAGCACAGAAATGTGAACGGCGGCTCATTTGACTGCAGTCAATGTGAACGTAGCATCTTCTCTTCTCCAGAAACTGAACTAGACACGCTAGCCGGACCAGATGAGGGTTTAGTGCATGTGCAGCAGAAAGAAGATGATTCATGAAAAACAGAGTGTGTCCAAGACTGCTGGATTGATTTAAAAGGAGAAATACTCGGAAATGCACAAACAAAATGATTTCTTATTACTTTTATTTTCTTTCATGAGGAAAATGCTACACAGACATGTCAAAAATTCAAAAACAGGATTTTTCATGAGGGGAAATTTAAAGCAGTCCGAGTTTTAAGAGATGTAAATTTTTTTTTTAAAAGTCATAATTTCTTTGAGCAGATTTGAATGTGTTTGTGTTTCAGCATGCACACAGTGAACTCTGTGTCTGCTGTTTGAGCGGATTCAGTTAAAAATCCAACATGCTAATGTTGGCCTGAGGTCGAGGAAAGGCGTGTCTCCCACCCGTCTACAACCCAACCCTATTCAGGGCTGTAAATGCTGACTGTGTGCCGCTGCACCGACACGCACCTACTCTGTCATCTTCAAAGAGAACAGCTGATTTGCTCTAATTTTGGAGTTGTTTGGGGAGCCAGTGCTTTTCCAGCACCTTCCCACAGATGAAGTGGAAACATAACGTCGCCTGTATCAATTAGCTGTTGTGTGATGATGTACGACAGATGAGTATAGGTACATTCCTGCTTTCTTTTAAGGGGAAACTTTTTTCTTGAGGCACATATGTTATATTTAAAGAAAACACATTTCTATATTTATACAAGTGGCCACACAGAGGTACCTAAACTAAAAAGCAATAACTGTTTGTTTCCATGAGCAGATTGAACTGTGAAAGCCTGTGAAATTCCTATACAGAAACTCATTTTTGTTTGTTGTATTATATTATTTGATTTTTTTCATTTCAGAGCCCATACTTTTTTTTAAATAAAGAGCTTTTGGAAAATAATAATAAGATCTATTTGCTATTCTAGGCCTGGGTTATCAAACTCAATCGCACAAGGAGCCAAAATCCAAAACACACCTTAGGTCACGGGACGAACAGGATAAATATTTATTGAACACTCTAAAACTGCATTTTAAAAAATTAAAAGCCATAACATTTAAACATAATTATGAACTAGATATATATCATTACCTGCAATAATTTTAGTGTGAATGATGTAAGCTGAATTTGGCTGCTGAAGATGCTAGTGCTGTTATCAGATATCACTGAAGCTAACAGATAAGAGTTGATAGCCAGCTAAAAAATTAGCTTAATGCCAGTTTAGCTTAAAAACTTAATAAAAAAAAAAACCATAGATAAGCCCAAATAGATGAAAAACTACCTCCTAGACTTCGAAATAGCCCAAAAAACTGAGAAAAGCCTAAATTAGCCAAAACAGCTAGCATGTAGCTGAAATATTAGCTAAAGCCCAAAACAGCAAGTGTGTAAATATTAGCTAACTCAAAAACAGTCTAAAAAACTAAAAGAAAAGCCTAAATTAGCCAAAACAGCTATGTAGCTGAAATATTGGCTAAAGCCCAAAACAGCCTAAAAAAATCTTAGTAAATGCCAGAATAGTCAAAAAAGTTACCAGCATGCCCATTTTAAAACTTTTTAACATAATTATGGATAATAAAAAGGCAAGAATATTATTCCAGAATAAATCAACTTAACCTTAAATAACTTTCAATATTTTACTCTCCATAAAAATGCATATTTTTGGTCAAAATTATACAGTATATAAAATAAGCACAAGATAACATTGGGCAATTATTAACAATACAATAAAATTATAATTACCTGGAGGGCCGGATCCGGCCCCCGGGCCTTGACTTTGACACGTGTAGTATATACTCCATCTCACAGCATTAAGTTCTTCAAGGTAACTGGACTGAATTAGCTGATCATGTAAACTTTTTGATGTTCATCCAAGGAGCTTGTTCAGTTCATACTCAGGTGAACAGTGAAACATCTTCTAGATCAGGGGTTCCCAAACTACGGCCCGCGGGCCGGATCTGGCCCCCCCAAACAATTTCAGAGACGCATATTTCAATATTTTTTTTCTCAATCTGGTCGATAGAGACCCACATAAACGTGACTTTTTATTCCACTCTTCCTGCTGTGACGGGAGGGGATAGAATATTTATTGGTTACATTTTTTAAATGCTTCACCTTTTTTTTTTTTTAAATTAGAGAAAATAATTATTTAAAATATGTCTATGTGAGCCCCTCACAAGAAAAATTTGGGGACCGCTGTTCTAGATCAACAAATAACTTAGTTTAAAATTAAAGTAATTTTCTTTTGCTGACTATTCTAAAAACAAACTTGAGTTTTTTTTCAAACTGAGCATATTTTGAAATGTTTTAATGATTTAGGCTGCAGTGACCCCTGTGACCCCAACAGGGATGAGGGGGGTATAGACGATACACGGGTGGCTGATTTAATGTGGGGATTGTGTTGAATAATAATAGTTTCCCGTTCACTTCTCTGTGCTACGAGTACATCCTTGCGATTGGTCGTAGTGACCAGTTTTCCGTTCATTGGTTTTCTTTGCGAGTACAGGGGACATTATGCTGCTCTGAGCCGACGTGAAAGACTTCTCTGAGTGGGTAAGCACAGAGATGCTTGTGTTTTCCTGCCTCTTGGCCTCCAAACACGAGAAGCCGCATGCTGGAAACAAGCTGAAGTTTTGCTGACACAGGTTTTCACGTAGCATCGACGTTAACTGAGGCTTTTTCTTGGGGGGTGATAAATATGAAGCTCAGGGAAAGTGCTGAGGCGTTTGATTCTCTTGATGGACTTTCTGTTTTCATGCAAATCGCACAAAAACTCCGCTGTATGGGGTTCTAAACACATCGTTTTCACTTGTGTGTACAGTATCTATAATCCAGTGACTTAAGAAACAGCAAAAATAGACACTTCAATATTTGTTATGCAGTTATAGACCAACTCCGATCATCATCCATTTTCAAAGTGGTCTTTTAATTATGATTAATCCGTTTTTAGCCAGAATCAAAAAACTGTGTCGTACATTTCTGCAGAGCAGCAGGAGTTAGTTAGAAGTTCACCTCTAAATTGTATTCAGGAGCATTGGCGCGGTAAGCCTTGCCACACTTCCCATCATCTGTTTGTGTTCACTATCTCCTGCTACCTTACAGCCGCTCACAAGCTTATCTGTGCAACAAAATGTCGAGCAATATCGGAGTCATCCAGTTGAGATTCATATTCCAGCTCAGACGAGGAAAACAAAGACTTTCATGGATCTATTCGTCTGCAAGTGGATGCTCCTCATCCACAACAAATGGAATTAAGAAATACTGAGGAACTGAATTTTAATCTTAATCTTCTTCATATCTGTTTCCATTTTCAGAAAAATCCCTCAAAACATGTTGAAAAACACCAAAATTACAATTTTCCTAAACCTTAAAAAGGCTAATACATCCCATCTACTAAAGCACATGTGTCAAAGTCACGGCCCGGGGGCCAGATCCGGCCCTCCGGGCAATTCTATCCGGCCCTCCGGGCAATTCTATCCGGCCCTCCAGATCATTTCATTTTGTTGTTATTAATGACCAGATGTTATCTTGCGATCATTTCTAACTCGTATAATTTTGACAAAATATATTTCTGTGGAAAGTAAAATATTACAAGTTATTTAGAGTTTAAGTTCATTTATTCTGCAATACTGTTTCTGCCTTTTTATTATTCATAAATATGTTAAAAATGTACAGTTTTAAAGTTTTAAAAATGGGCATTCTGCTAGTTTTTTGGTCTATTTTGGCATTTATTAAGATGCTTTAGGCTATTTTGGAGTTTAGCAAATATTTCAGCTACATGCTAGCTGTTTTAGCTAATTTACCTCTGATAATGCTAATGTGAATGCTCTAAGATGAATTTGGCCGCTGAAGATGCTAGTGCTAATAGCTAAAGATGCTGAAATTGATGGCTAAAAATGTTAAAGCTGATAGCTGAAAACGCTGAATAAAATATAAACTAAATGCTAAATTACTAAAAAAAAGAAAAAAAAGAAAAGAAAAATAAAACTTAGGTTAGCCAAAACAACTAACATGTAGCTAAAAAAATAGCTAAATTTCAAAATAACCAAAAAAAGAAAAACTTAACACCTAAATTAGCAAAACTCCAAAGGAGACTAAAAATACTTTAAAAAGCCTAAATTAGCCAAACAGCTAGCATGTAGCTGAAATATTTGCTAAACTCAGAAGTAGCTTTATAAAACTGAAAAGTATAAATTAGCCCAAAAAACTAGCATTTAAATAGTAACTAAACTCCAAAATAGCCAAAAAAAAAAAAAAAAAAGTCTAAGTTAGCCAAAACAACGAGTGTAAATATTACCTGAACTCCAAAATAGCTTGCAAAACTTACTCTCCATAAAAATATATTTTGTCAAAATAATACAAGTTAGAAATAAGATGACATCGGCCCATTAATAACAATAAAATAAAATGATCTGGAGGGCCGGATAGAATTGGCATATGTGATGTAAGTTTTTGTGTTTTGTTTTATTAGATATCTGTATGAAAAGTATACGGTTTGACTGGCTCAATAACTTATTGTAATAGTTTTGTTCACAATGTTTTCCCTCACTTGATATAAATGTTTATCACATTACTTTACTTACTTTAGAAAGCCTCAAGTACAAATATACCAGGAAGGAGACGGATAAACAAGTTGTTGCTTAGAGAGGCTGTAGATGAACCTTTTCACCTCATCCCTCACAGCTTCACCCGACTTCATCCCCTGAAGCTACAACTGAAGACGTTATCTAGTTCTTTTATAGGGTGGAAATAGTTACCAAAATAAATAAACTATCCTTTCTTTCTATTTGTCTTTGCACTAATCTAACTGGTAATGATGTCATAATGTTTATAACGCTCCAAACTGAAACAACAACCATTTTTTAATGTTTTTTTTATGACTCTGAGAGGCCTACTAGAGTTAGGAACAAATTACTGAAAATGAGTCTCATCCGGGGTAATTTTAAAATTAATTGCATTATTTGAGAGGTTGAAACGCTTTTTTGGGTGCTAATAGGGAACGAAAGGGAGGATGAGAGGGGGTGGAGAAGAGGTTACTATTTTATGAAACAGAGCGTCCTTATGTAGAAACAAAGACCTGCTTCTCTGGTTCTGCTGCATGATGGGCTAGAATCTCTCCACAATTTCTTGACAGACTGCCAGACTCAAATCATCCACACCAGCTTGTCTGGCAGCAGCAAGACCTGATCTGGCTCTGGGAGGAGTTAAAGAAGACCTGGGGTAGTGGGGCTCATTCCACACTTCTCTGGACTGTGTGTGGTTTCTGAGGAGGCAGGGAAAAAAAACTAAAACTCAAACAAAATACTTCAGGAACTTTTATGACTGAATTTATTTTAGAGTAGTTTAGTGGATCATGTGAAGATGGTGTTCTAATATTTCTCCAAGTATTTGTGTCCAAAAACTAAAGGAGAAGATGATTTAGCTCTACAGCCTTTCCCTTTCCAGGTTGAGATAAATAGGCTGTTTTCTCACTTTGTGACATCAGCTCATGAAAACCCACTTTTTATGGGTTGGGAGGGGCTGGTGTTCACAGCATAGGTTTGAAGAGCGTTGCTCAGAAATGCATCAAAACAAAGGATCAAAATACCGCTTTGGGGTTGTTCATAGTGAGGAATGAACATTGTAAAACATTGTAAAATGTATTTTGCATGGTAAAAGTCAGGGGTCAAACTCAATCGTACAAGCGGCCAAAATCCAAAACACACCTTGGGTCGTGGGACGAACAGGATAAACATTTATTGAACACTCTAAAATCTAAAATTCTAGAAAATTTCAATCTAAAATTTAAAAAATTAAAAGCCATAATTTTTTTACCTAATTATGAACTAGATATATCATTACCTGTAATAATGTGTGAATGCTGTAAGCTGAATTTGGCTGCGGAAGAGTCTAGTGCTGTTAGCAGATATAACTGAAGCTAATAGATAAAGTTGATAGCCAGCTAAAAAATTAGCTTAATGCCAGTTTAGCCTAAAAACTTAATAATAATAAAAAAAAACTTAGGTTAGCCAAAACAGCTAGCATGTAGCTGAAATATTAGCTATACCCCAAAACAGTCTAAAAAATCTTAGTAAATGTCAAAATAGTCCAAAAAGCTACCAGCATGCCCATTTTAAAAACTTTCAAATAGTAACTTTAAAAAAAATTTTAAACAAGGTATATATCATTACCTGTGATAATGCTAGTGTGAATGCTGTAAGCTGAATGTGGATGCTGAAGACACTAGTGCTGATAGCTAAAGATGCTGAAATTCATAGATAAAATCACTGAAGCTAATAGCTGAGAAAGCTGAAAGCTATACCTAAAATATTAAATAAATGCCAAATTAACTTAAAAGACAACCAAAAAAAGAAAAAACTTAGGTTAGCCAAAGTAGCAAGCATATAGCTGAACAATAGCTAAATTTCAAAATATCCCAAAAATCTGAAAAAGCCTGAATTAAGACCTAGCGTGTAAATATTAACCTAACACCAAAACCTAAAAAAACTTAAAAAAAAAAAGCTAGCATGTAGTTTAAATCTTAGCTAAACTCCAAAATAGCCTAAAAATCGGGAAGAATGCCAGAATTCGCCAAAATGGCTAACATGTAGCCGAAATATTAGCTACACTCCAAAACAGGATAAAGCATCTTAATAAATGCCAAAATAGACCATAAAGCTAGCAGAATGACAATTATTCAAACTTTAAAACTGTTACATTTTTTCACATAATTATTAATAACAAAAAGGCAAGACTATTATTCCAGAATAAATCAACTTAATCCTTCAATAACTTTCAATATTTTATTCTGCATAAAAACATATTTTGTCAAAATTATTAAAGTTAGAAATAAGCGCAAGATAATATCTGGCCATCAATAAAAATACAAAAAAATGATGTGAAGGGCCGGATATAATTACCAGGAGGGCCGGATCTGGCCCCCGGGGTTAGTCTTTGACACAATAGGGCACATTTCTGGAGGAATAAAGACCAAATGTCAAGTTAAAATAATTCCATTCCCACTAAAAATCAGATTTGATTTGAGGTGCTGAGATTAAGACAACAGCAAAGTCATTTAAAAAAAAACAAACCAAACAAATGTTCAAAAACCTGTTTCCTTCAATGATCTCTTTTCAAGAGGTTTAAGGAAGTTGATTCACTAACAGTCTTCTGTGTGCTCCTCAAAACCAGTTTTAACCAGAACCGTGAGAATCGATACTATCACCTCTGTTCCCAAGTCCTCAGAGCCGCTGATAGTTTATAAAAATGTATTTCTGTGGGACCCTAATACTTATCTGATCTACTTCTAGTTCACAAATCCATTAGGGCTGAGAAATCTGCAGGAAGCAGAACCAAACAGTGTTGAGCTGCTTCTGGATTTTATGTTGAACATAGATTGAGCCAGCTTCCTGATGACCTCAGATTCTCTTGATCCGTATCAATTTTGCCTGCTTCTGATCCACTAATAAAAAAAGTAAATTATAGTAAAATAGCATTTTTTTAATCGTTAATTTTCTTTGCACATGATTACACCACAAACAACACCATTGACATTGGTCTGGGTCTTTAAATGATGTGTGCCGTTGTAATGCACCCCTCTGGCCACTAGATGGCAGCAACGTGTTCGCGTTCAAAGCAAAAACTTTATTTTGGGATGTGGTGGAGGAAATAAAAGAAAGAAGAAGGAAGGGGAAGCGGCGGCAACGAACGGAGGGAACACATTAGCAATGACGGTCATGAGTTCCAACCTGCAGCCCATTTTACCATGAGTTTTCCGAGCAGAAAGGACGGGAACAGCCGGCCTCCTTTTGTTTGGCCACGAGTAGAAACTAGGAAGTGAGCCATAAAGTGACTTCCCGTTAGTTCATGCCGGTAAGTGTCGCAGTAACACGGTTTCGCTTTGGTGAAGTTCAGTGTGGACGTGAACGCGTAGAACTTTCCTGACGTAAACCAGAACCGCCCACAGGTACCGCGCTGAGCGTGTTTGGGTTCGCACGGTTTCAGACACCTGCAACGCCGGGAGACGACCGCCCCCCGTCCCGCGGGTCTGTGTCCCGGTCATTCTGTTTCTCTGACGTGAACGGTCGTCGTGAGGCTTTGTTCGGTGTGCTGGAGGCGAAAGCGCCGACGATTAGAGGGGCGAGAACCTTGAATTTGACAGGAAACACGCAGTACTGCTCCTCATTTAATACATTAAACGTCGGTAAAGTCAGGCAAGTACTTTTTAAAAATCACATTTTATGACCAACACATTTTATTGTCATTATTTAGACTTGTAGTCGTAAACGTAAACGACCCCCTATCGACGGTAAAGAGACATTTGCATATGAGGGGGGTTGTTCTGTACGTGAACTTGTGACCACTCTCAAGCTTTTGGTGACTTAATCCCTCCATCCATATATATCAAACTGACTTAAGTTATAGGAAGTATACAGCTGAGGTTGATCCTAGCAGTACCACAGAACTGTAATGTGAGGTTTCACTCATTGTCCTGTCAGGTCAGAATATACTAAACACATGTCAAGGATGGACTCTGTTGCTATGGCAACTGACCTTAACAACCGGTGCTGTGTTTAGATTTGTTGGATCCACTAACTAGAGCTGCAACGATTATTGAAACCGTCGACAACTAATTTACTTTATATTAAATGGAGTCAGATTGTAGTGAAATTGAACAAAGTTGTGAGCATTCAGCACCAAAAAAAATCACTTTTTTAAAAAAAAGTATTTGACTCAGTGAGACTAAAACTTTAGTGTAAAATAGTCCCTTTTTCAGATGCTAACCTGATTTAGTGTGAATGCTTAGTAAGCATTTTTCGACAAGTAAAACTCAATCATACTTTGAGCAATTTCAGTAATCTTGGTATCAAAAAGTTTAGCTTGTTCAGGATATTGCTGCTTGTAATTTTGGTATTCATAAACGTTAAAGTTTTTGAAATATTGAGCAAAATATGCAGCATAGGAAATGAATGAGAAAGTTTTCAAATTTAAAATTTCAATTAGATTAATATCAAGTCTTTAAATATATTCATGGACTATGTTTTCATCTTTTATAGTAATTGTAAAAAAAATTAAAGTTTAGTTAATATTTTAGCAACAGGCTAATGTTTTTTGCTAATTTAGTTTACTGAAGAATTTTAGGCTATTTTGGAGTTTAGCTAGTATTTAAGCAATGAGCTAGCTTTTTCTACTGAGGTGTTCTGCTTTTTAAGCAATTCTACTACAAAATTTTAAGAAATTGAAGTACTTTTTCATTGACAAAATTTCCAGTCTTTTAGCAAATTTAACTTTTTCAAATATCTTTTGCATTTCCAGTAAATCCCTGCTTCAATAAGAATCAATTGCATCACTTATTAAAGCAAAAAGCTTCAGCATATTCAGCGGCTACCTTCAGCAAAAAGCATTCACACCAGAATTATTGCTGGTAATGCAGTTTTTCTAGTTTAATCTTGTTGTCTGACGCATGCCTGTATTGTTTCAGTCTTTCAATATTCATAAAATACACTTTATTTTTAAATGATCTAATTTGCTAATCTCTCTCCTTCGGTCTGATACCAGTTTGATTCATTTAGTCTTTTTTTCCGCTAAAAATGTGCTTTAAAAACACACTAGGTGAGGCCTGTTGCACTGCAGTACGCACGCTACAAGGCAGATGGCGCTGATGAGCCCGGAGAATGTATGTGACACTGCGGCTAAAGAATAATAGATTTGGTGGCAGCAAAACTAGTGCAGCCGTCCAGTTACTCTTGAATGTTGTTTAGCATCAATTTCTACAAGGAGGATTTGGTTTTTAAAGCCCTAAACTCAAGAATTTAGTAGTGGTAGTGATCTCCACTGAGACAGAGAGACTTTTAACACTGAAGAAAGAAAAGAAAGACTTCTACCAGCAGTTTATTCATCTGTGTCTTCAGAAGGAGCGCACAGACTTTATTCATAAGGAAAAGTAAGTCAACAGTCTCAATCTTAGGGATTTTTTTAAGACTACAGTTTGTAAACAGAAGAAAAATGTTGTAATGAAATTATAAAAATACACTTGCATGGTTAATAAGGAGCTCTGTAGGCAGCGTTGCCAGATAGTGTCAGATCTTTCCAGCCCTTTGTGAAGTTTGTAAATCTGACTGACGTCGGTGCCTCACCAGCCGTGAACCTCACCGCACGTCACTCCTCTCTGGTATTGTGTCTCTGCCTTTCATGCTTTAATTCTGCTCGTGTTTTTGTCAAATTAAATTTGGTTTTAACCTGATAAGCAACCTATTAAGTTAATATTTGAAGGAAGAAAGCTGTCCAGTATCATAGCATGTGCTGTAAATGAAAGTTACAGAGTGAGAAAGGCAGGGGCACCAGCAGCTGTTTTTAATGGTTAGCTCTCACGATAGCAGGCGCGTTATCGGCTTCCTTATAGTAAAGTTTGAAGAACAATTATCACCGGATCCAGAACAACATGTAAATATTGATGTTTATGTTTCAGTCTCACATTTTCTTGCAGTGAAAGTAAAAATGTAGTGAAGCCATCTTATGTTACAGAAGAGACCTGTCGTTAGCACGTATTTCTTCCTTTACAAGTTAATATCATCCTTGACAGACAGGCAGAGTGCTGCACAGTGTGTTACTATATTAGCTTGATAACTTATCATGGATGACGAGTGATAAGAGGCTCTAATGAGCTGCAGTCAGTCTTCAGCTGAAAGTCTGGAGCATTAGAATCATTGTGTTGGAGCCGTTTTGCTTTAACAGCTAAGTCCTCGTTAGGCGAGGTGACAGTTAGGCATGTTATTAATCTGCTTCTTAATTTATATGGTTGTAAGTAAAGCAGGGTTTTGGTTTTTCAAGAAGGACATACATTCAGGAGCCAGTTCTGATTTAGACGGGAGTGTTTTCCCTTTGATTTCAGCTAAAGAGCGGGTCAGCCGTTGTGTGCTAAAGTTCAACTTTCTGAGCCGAGATTTATATCAACCTTAAACTTGGCTCACAGTAGCTAGTAGGGACAAAAATAAATTATCTTTTTTTTTTCCATAACAGACAGTCAAAATATTTGTTTCCATTACAGGAACAGGAAATACAAGCGCTAATTGTTGGTTGAGGAAGTCGTTCTTCAAGGAAAATCAACATCTCTCTCATTGATTGCTATTTTATGTGGAATAAATGCAGACAGCAACTCGTAAATCTTTTATAAGCGTTGATTTTATATTTTATTGTGGACTGCTGCTTTGTTTGTAGGAAGCAGAACCACTGCTCATTTAGGGCATCTCTGCTTTTTCACCTTTTAGTATTTATTTATTGTTTACTGCAAATCAACATGTTTTCATTGAATATGTCAAACAACTGTGCTAAATTTAAGAAGGATTTAGTAGTTAGAGTTTTATTACATTATACCAAGATTAGTGTAAGCCAACTGAAAAGATTTTTCTGCTTTGTTACTCACTGATTAGTAAAAACAAACAGATTTTTCTGCATTTTTGTTGTTGTTTTGCAATACACCAATTATTTATGGAACCGAAATGTGGAGAAAGTGAATGGTTGCGCCCCTAATATAAACTCTACACTGTAGAAGTGATTGTCTCAGAAATGTAACGGGTTGTAGCTGAGGAAACCTCATTTTAGATGATTTGACACTAGCTGCATTTAGATGGACACGAGTAATCAGAATAAACGCCTGATCAGCATAAAAATGCATCATGTAAACACGTAATTTGGAATTCTCTGATCCCATCAGGCTTATTTGCATCAAAAATTCCTTCCGAATCGAGATAGGTGGGATATACCGATTGTTGATCCAGTCGTGATGGATGTAAACGTGTGTCATTACACCGTTACATGGATCTTTGTTTGTTTACAAGGAACTCGATATTTCTTTTTCTATGACCCTTTCTGGTATTTTAGACCAAATATACGGCCATATCAGGCCAGCCATATGGTTTAATCTGGCACAGTTATGAAGAAAAAAAAAGAATTTTCAAAAAGAAAGGACTTTTCTTGCCCATTCCTATGGCGAGTTACGGTTCTTTAAAGAAAATATGGTAATATGCAATTCCACCACCAGGGGGAGCAAAGGAAACTCAAGAGATCAAGAGATAAATACAATGAATGCCAAACCATGACGAGTTTTGGGAGAGAAAAAGAGGTTGACACCAAAATGTTTGCAAGTTTAATTTAGATTATTTTTCCATTGATTAACACATTTATATTTTAGACAGGGTAACTATTTTTTTCCATAGCCCCCTCTTGAGTTTACTATCCGGATTGCTTTAATGTCAGATGTAAAACATTCAGTCTATATAAATTAAATAAACCTTTTTATTTTTTTTTTTTAAATGAAATTCATTTTATTTGAAATGCATTGGACTCTGTGAATGAAAGTGTAATAATATAATTTTTCCAACTAAGAAAAAAACAAGACAAGAACAAAGCTACAGATAACACGTTGAACAAAGGTTATTTTGCGATTATGTTTCTGGTCCGGCCCACCTGAGATCAGGCGGGTTGAATGCGCCCCCTGAACCAAAATGAGTTTGACACCTCTGTTCTAGACAGTTCTGCGCTTGTCAACATTTTGATCAAACATGTGCTGTATGTAAACATATGTTACAATCGGATAAAGTTTTTCAGGCCCATGCGTGCGGTTCTATTCTAATCCGATCTTTAATCCGATCGAGGACATTTTGCACTTGAGACCACAGCTACTGATGAGCAGCTTTCGTGTCTTCAGAAAATTATATGAATCATTCTGTTTCTTAGCAGAACATCTGGAGCATGAAGTTTCTGGTCTGGTTTGGACCAGTTGTTTTGGAAATTTGGCTCTTTGTGTCTCTCATAGTGAGCACTGACGCCAGAGGTTATGATCAGCGCTAGGGCTGGGTAAATAGAATCGATTCATTGATTTGAATTGATTTAAGCTTAATAAACCAATAATTGATTCATAAAAATATAAATCAGTTTAGCACACAAAGCTAAAGTCCACTAGCTTGATGCTAACGTTGAATGGAATTTCCCATAGGATGGCTAATGCTAATGCTCGATCGACCAAAACATACATTCTGACTAAATGAGGATCTTAATTAACTCACAGGCATGAATTTTCTAAACTCTTTTTAGGAAATATATTTAAAGTAATCATTTGTGGTCTAAAACATCAGTTTTTTCCTCATATTTTCTTCTTCTTCTAGAATAAGGTGTAATGCTATAGCGTGATCGCCACCGAGTGTCCAAACTGAAACGTCCTCCAGGAGAAGCAGAACAATGTTTACAATGTTAATGATCTGAACATTTTAGTTAGAACTTCTCCTTTAGAGAATCCATGTAACACTGGATGGTATTAACAATCTCAGTATTTCATTAATACATTTGACAGTATGTGAACTGGATCAGATTAACATAAATATATTCAAAAACATATGGTAGATTATTAATGTATTTCTAAATAAATGTGTCTAAATGTGTAAACAAAATCAAATCAATTCAGGCTCTTGTGATTCTTGAAATTATAATCAAAAGCCTGATCAGTGTTTCCTCCTCTCTGACTTCCAGAAACTCCAGTTCTATGAGGACGTCTGGAAGCTGCAACACAGCTAAACCTTTGATAATCTCTAAACACTACTAGAAGGTCACGTGAGAGGTCTGTTTCAGCAATGGACTTTCCATCTACTGAGATAACATTTTTAAGTTTTAATAGAGATGTAATAGTTAAGTTTAACAACAATTTAACTCCTGTCATAATTTGTGGTTGACGATACAATTCAAAGCCGTTGTTGGTTCATTTTGAACGATCCGATTTGCTGATCTAAAGTTAACCAGAACATTTTGATCCCAAACTTCCAGCAGGGTGACTCAGAGATAAATACCTGGTACTGAATAGTGACGTTTTCCAGATTCCTTGTATTTCTTGCAAGATGATCAAGTGTAAATGAAATATATGTAACATTTTTAAGTTAAGAAAACTAAATGAAACTTACAGTTTTTCAGGGAACATCTTGCTGGTAAAAGTCTCGTCTTTATTTAGTTTTCAACTTCAGACACATTCTGAATATTGTCTAATCATAAAGAAGGTGATTAAAACATTTCCTGATTTTCATAATGTTGAATATGGTTATCCAGAGATTTCATTGGACGCGATTATAATAATTGTAACATCAGTGGTGGTAGTTTCATCAGGAGAGGTGTTTGTTTGTTTGTTTTTGCATTGGATGTAGTGGAGCGGTCCCTGGACCTGCTGGTATCAGGTAAACGTTTGCGTCCTGCTCAGCAAACACATCAGTTATATGTCTTTATGAGTTTATCTTCGTCAGTGTTCTTCGACCCGAGTCCAGAAGGAAAGCCCTCCCCTCGGTTTAGTGCGGGCTGTCATCACCGCACAGGTTCATAGTGATGAGTTATCTTTGGGTCGTGTAGTTGGCACTCTAGGCGGGACTCTTGTCCTCCACTCGGCTCTGGTGTCGCTGGAGCTGATGATTATTTCTGGGTACAGAGTTGAAGCCGGGCCGGGCGGCATGTGAGCCTCCGATGAGGTATGTTCTGTTGGAGAGTACAGAATGTAGAGGGCTTGTGTCTGAGCTTCAGCTGCCAGGATGCTTTTGTGAGTGGAAGAGGCTTCGAACTCTTCTTTTGCCTGTTCGATTTGACAATTTTTTCCTTTCAAATCAGCTGTTCTGTCTAGTTTCACTGATGAAAGACACAGGAGCTGAACTTGACCGTGTCGTGTTTGCACATATCTGGTTGGATGTACTGTGCTGCTTCCATTTGCTTGGATTTGTTTTGGTTACAAAGACTTGATCCACCACTCTTGTTTCTTTGTGTGAGTAAGATTATACAACAGGTGACCATGTGTTTCCATTTTAGCCTATAAATATTTCCCTCCTGCTGGCCGCTGGTCACAGCTCATTTATGTCACCAAGAAATTAGAATAAGCTTGATTGAACAAATAAAGAAAAACATTAACGCAAAACCTGTGCTCCAGAATAGGAGTAGGAAGACACCTCTTCATTTATGACTATTAGTCACTCCGGGGTATAAGTAAAAAAAAAAAAGCATAAAGAAGAAGGAAAAACTCCCAAAAGTTGTACTGGAGCATAAGTCGCAGTTTTGGGAGAAATGTGTTCAACAAAATATGGGAACTAAAATGGACATTTAACGAGACTAACGGAACAACAATAGACCAAATATATGCATGCTCCACCACCATAGCTTTCATGAAACATAAGAGGAAGATACTATTAATACAGACTGATACACACTACCAGAGCTGTGTCAAAATATCAAGATTGTGATACTAAGTCCTGATTGATTCTCATTTGGTTTTCACCACGCATCCATGTTTTATTTTAGTTTGAAGAGGCTGTCAAACGTTGTATTCCTCATCCTTTGGTGACTAAATTTGACTAATGTTTGTGATGTCGATGCTTGACAAAGACATAGTATTACTGATTTGCACAAAAGTATCTATTATTTATTGCACAAAACTAGACACAAGTTGTTTATTATTGATTTTTTTCAAGCTAAAAAAATAAATGGGAATGTATTTTCCCAAAAAATGTGTTCTTCTAAATATTGTGAATATTTAGAGATGATTATTACCAATTATTGCAGTATCGTGATATCATCATCATATTGTGAGGTACCCAGGGATTCCCAACACATCACAGCGCCCTCTAACTGTTGTTACTGGGAAATAATGAACACCAATTATAAACAAATCACGTAAGATGCTTTTTTTTGGCCAAACTATGCAAAAAAAAAAAAAAAACAACTTATACTTCAAATATATACATATATGAATATGATCCATGATCTGTAGCTTTGGGTTTTTTTTATTTTAGAAATTCTTCACTGTTGAAAGTTTCTGTAAAGTTCTGAAACAGTTTAGATGTTGACTCCATTAGTTTTAGAGCATCATTAACATGATTTATGCCACTAAGAGCCTCAATCCAACATCATTTATGACTGAGAAAGTGAATTAATGTCTCAGATCTGACATGTGCACAAGTTATGCAGACTGTTCTAAGGAGTAATACAAACACCACATTAAGGCAAAGCTGAAGTGAAATAAACTTGTCATTAACTACATCCATCACTGCTTCTGAATGAGTTATTCTAAAAAAACTGACAGTAAACTGTAAATTTGGTCTTCAATGCACACAAACAAAGACTTTGGTGACATCTGGTGTCAACAGAAAACTCCCTGATCTTTTAGAGATAAATACTGGTTTGTCTGCGGTCTCGTCACATGCAATTAATTATGCTGACCTGTGAAAGAAGTAGCGCTGCCACTAACAAGGATTTCAGTAGTCAACTAATCACTGATTCATTTTTTCTGATTAGTCGACTAATCGGGTCATGCGCAAACTGGATGTAAAGCACACATCTTAAACATCATTAACTTTAAACTAACTAAAAACTATATATATATATATATATATATATTATATATATATATATATATATATATATAAAACATTGCCTGCGATATTTGCTAGTGTGAATGCTGTAAGCTGAATTTGGCCGCTGAAGAGGCTGATGACTGAAAAAATGCTGAAATGAATAGCTGAAAACACTGAAGTTGAAATCATCAAAACTAATGGCTGAAAACGCTGAAGCTGATAGCTCGCTAAAATATTAGTTAAATGTCAAATTAGCCTAAACAACTGAAAAAAAGCCTAAACAGCTAGCATGTAGCTAAAATATTAGCTAAACTCCAAATTAGCCTAAAAAAACCCTAAGGAATGCCAAAATACAAAAATGAAAATCTAGCTTAATACCATTATAACTTTCAAATTTCCTACACTCTGACTCAATATAATATAAGTAACAAATAATCAAATATTAAACTAGTCTTGGACTATTTTAATAGTCGATTGGTTGTCGATTAGTCGACTAATCGTGGCAGCCCTAGAAGGAAGTGATATTATATGTGGTTTTTCTTTTGTTCATTTTTTTTTTTTTTACTGCATCTCAGTTTAGCAAAAACAAATTAAAGTGACAGATCTTCTGTGGTCTGTAACAAACTCTTCCAGGTTATAGCCTTCTCCCACCATCACAGGGTTTCTCCTGATTGATTAATTTTCTGAGTTTTGTTTGGTTGCCGTCCTCTGTTTGGCTTTTCTGCTTGGAGGTTAGAGCAGGAGTTTAGTGGTGTTTGTAGTCCAGAGTACAAGAGCAGCCATCTATGTGCACATATGTTTATTATATACATAACCCAGAGAGACAATCTCTGATATCAATAGGATTCTGAATGGCAAGACAGAAGTCTACAGTGGTCTAGTGGTGCGAGCATATTGACTGTAGTTTCTCCAGTTATCTCTGTCAGTATAAAATGGGAAATTCAATTTAAGTGAGCTTTGTTGGGTTCTCTCGTATACATGCAAACACACACTTACACAGCCAGTCGATAGTGGTAATTTATGGAACTAGCATTGCATAATTCTGGGTTGACTTCACACTAGGGGTGTAACGGATCACGGAAAATCCGTGGTCCGTACGGATCAGAGGCACGGTGCGGGACACGTGTGTACCGCGGACGCGACTTCGAACTCTACCCCCAACGCGGACACCTCGGCTAGTGTAATTTAAACCAATTGTCCGTTCACATCGAATGGAATTTGTGTCAAATTTCTGTAATCCTTTTTGTTTTGACAAGCCCTAAAGTAGCTGCTTTCTGTTATCTTAAAGTCTGTTCACTGTCCTGAAGCTGCGTGTGGAGGAGCTTCTGTCAAAACTTTTGTTGACTTCACAATGAAGGAAGCAGATGGATAAATATCGGTTTATTTTGATTTTAAGAGCTGAATAAAAGCATCGGTACACATTTCATTAGTGGGTTCACAGAATCACCCAGTTAAACGCAGCAACTGTCCGCACAGGAGAAGCTGCAGCTCCGTTACGGGCTTCCGGTGGAATGGGAACATTGTACGGCAAGCCAGAGATGTCAAAATTGACCAGGAAAAGCTGACGCAGAAGTGCACGTTTTTACAGAAAATTATCATTTAAAACATTTAAATGTTCCACAGTTAGTTTCAATAAAGCAGTTCATACCCAAAAAATAATTGTAATGTTTTATTTATGATTTAATTTTAAGGGATAATCCAGATAGATTTGGTTTTTCAACACTATTTAATCAATTCTTTTCTCTTTGTTTTTGTAGATTTGGTCTAAAAACATGTAAATGTAATCAGAAAACTACATGTTTTAGCATTTTGTTTGGGTGTTTAAAGTAAAATATGTTTTGTTTTAATATAGGCTTCAATGAGCAGATGTTTTGTTGTTGCATATGTAAATATTGTGTGTGTGAGGTATTATGGTTATTGAATTTATGAGTTAAACTGTTTCCAAAATTAAATTAGGTTTGATATTGTTGTTTTTTTTTTTTCGTTTTGTTTTTTTCTTTTTTTAAATTTTTGTACTTTTTACTGATCCGAAAAATGATCCGAACCGTGACCCTAAAACCGTGACACGATCCGAACCGTGACCTTTGTGATCCGTTACACCCCTACTTCACACTCAGGAGCACAATAGTGTGGCTTTGTTTGTACAGATACACATGTCTGTATGTGCTCCGTTTGTGTTACCATGAAGACTTCAGAATTTGCATTCTGCGTGATCTGGATTTGGTATTTTCTTCCTGGTAATTCTCTGTCCTCAACCACACAGTAAAGACCAGGTAAAGACCACTTCGTGGATCTTTTGGTCTCTAGCCTCATGTAAACAGAAACTATGTCCAAACTTCACTATAGATTGCGTTCACCGTTTTCTAAAGCTGTCTGAATCTACTCATTGAACTCAAAATTTCCTAAAAGTCTTTGCAAAAAAACTAGCGTGCATGGATGCTCACTAGATTAGTGAATAAAGACCACAATGCATTGCGGTTGAACAATTTAGAACAAAAAAACATGTTTAAAAGTATTTTTTTTAAATAATTCATCCACATTTTCACCATCAGAACACAATGGAGTCATAAATAAACACCATCAAACGTTCGTATTGATTCGATTCTGACTGTGAAATGATGAGGTCGTATCCAGCATTTAGAAAAACTGAAGGGAAGTAGTGAGCGTCGTGTCCGCGTTGCCTTTAAAATCCAGGACACTATGTAATCCCACACTGTTTAGTTTTTTAGTAGTTCGGGGTCTGGATTTAAGACACAACCAGAGTTGAGATCAGAGCTGCACAAAACGAGGAAAACTTGTGATGTGTGATATTAATGATCTCTATTGAGATGACAATATTTAACCAACAATACATGGACAGATGACAAAACAAAGAACAACTAAGACATCACTTCCAATTCATTGCAACTATTTTATTAAAATACAAGTCAACAAAATGTATGCTCCAAGTTATCTCAATAGGAGTAGTAACGAATATGGACAACAATTCAGAGCAATGTAGGTAGTGTCTGCACGTTTCTCTGTCTCTTTTTTAATGTATGTCAACATTAAAAGGAGCATTTGTGGTAATTCCTGTCATCGTGTTGAGATGTCGTGTCCACAAGCTGATATTGTGGAGTTGATAGATTTTTTTGATTCATGTTGAAGCCTTGTGAACATGTTCTTTTTGCCTCTTTAGCTGTCATCACTGCTACCTGTGAGGACTCTCTGGAAGCTGCCATGACACACCAGGATTTGTGATGTCAGGGTCCAGCAACGGACCAGGACCAGAGGACAAACGGGAGGGGAGACTCAAGGACATTCCTCGGTTTGTGGTTGGATGCGAGGAGGATGAGGAGGACGACGACATGGACCAAGTGGAGATCGATATGAAGAGCGACAACAGTCGGGAAGAGGACATGGAGGAGGACGATGACTCTGTGAGTAATCGTTAAAACAATTGTGAAATGTTTGAAGAATCATCAATCTCTGTATCAAAAATCCTTTATGCTTTCCTGCGGATCATTTTCCTGTAGACATACGCAACTTTCTACGCTCAATAATCCAATAATCCACCAGTTCTCCTAATTCGTCGCTCGCAGGAAGTAGTCCACTCCCTTTCTGCAGCAGTCTTCCCAATATCCCACGTCTACTTGTGCCATTGGGATACGTTCAGGATCCACCACAACATATTTCCTCACCAGAATGTTTTTGGCGTATGTGACCGCTTGAAGCTTAAACGCTGCACTGAATGAGCGTTTCTTAGCGTCAGACTCGTCCTGTGAGGGTCCCAAAACGTTTTCTTTTGAGAGCCACATAACTGTTTTCTTCTCTGATGGAGGGTCGGTTTGTAGGCTAACAGAAAAAGTGTAACAATCACAACCTAAACATTAACATTTATGGTTTAAGACACTGGAGCTGATAGCTGAAGACGCTTAGGCTGCTAGCTAGCTAAAATAGTAAAGTGCCAAATTATCCGAAAAAAACAAAAATTCTAAATCAGCCAAAACAGCTAGTATGTTGCTGAAATTTGAGCTATATGCCTAATTAGCCTAAAAAACTGGAAAAATGTCTCAAGTAGCCAAAACAGCTAGCAAAAGCTAAAATATTAGCTAAACTCCAAATTAGCTTAAAAAAACGGAAAAAAAACTTAAACTAGCTGTAACAGCTAGTGGTAAGCTGAAATATTAGCCAAATGTCAAATTAGCCTAAAAACCTGGAAAAATGTCTAATTTAGTCACAACGGTTTGAGGGCCGGATCCAGCCCGCGGGGCCGTAGTTTGGGGACCCCTGGTCTCCGTCATGCCAGTGAGGACCCGCTTGTTTTCGTGGGTATGAGCTGCTGCTGAGAGCGGTGGTTTTTAGAGGAATACTCAGAAATGTTTGAACAGATTAAAATACGACTTTGGGCTTCTTTTAATGTGAGGAATGAAGAGTACAAAACGTAAACCTTTAATCCTCTCACCTCACCGTCACACGTCGCAGAAACATTCACTCTCCTGCTTTCCTCCAGCTGAGAGGACAAATCGTGGTGGGCATCTGCTCCATGATGAAGAAGTCCAAGTCCAAACCCATGACTCAGATCCTGGAGCGACTCTGTAAGTTCGAGTACATCGACGTGGTCATCTTCTCTGAGGAGGTGATCCTGGAGGAACCTGTGGAGAAGTGGCCCCACTGTGACTGCCTCATCTCCTTCCATTCCAAAGGTACGCTGGAGCCTGAGGAGCAAACGGAACACTAGTGCTGCCACAAATGCTTATTTTAAAAGTCGACTAATCACCAATCATTTCTCCGATTAGTCGACTTATCGGGTCATGCTCAAAGTGGATGTAAAACGCAAATCTTAACCATCACTAGCTTTAAATGAACTAAAACTGAAGACACTAAAGATGATAGTTCATGAAACATTTAATGAACGGAGCAACCTCGGCCCTTCATTAGTTTCTGTGATTAAATCAAATGAGAGAGATGAGGAATATGCTTTCCATCAAACTCGTTTTGACAGGTGAACTTTGACCCTACATAGATGACGCAACAATTTAAAATCTATTTTATATATAAAGGATCAGAGGTCAGCTGTCAAAAGGAGTTTGATGGAAAGTATGTTCCTGATCTCTCTAATGAGGTCGGCATCTGAAACATTAAACTATTTTCCACTAAAGTTTTTGTCTCACTGATTTAAATATTAAAAAAGTGAATTTTTTGGGTGTTGAACGCTCACAACTTTATTCAACTTTACTACAATTTGACTTTATATAATATAAAGTAACGACTAATCCACTATTAAATTAGTCGTCGACCATTTTAATTGTTGATTAGTCGACTAATCATCACAGGACAGCACATATGCTTTATATGTGTTTCAGAATCCCAGTGTGGAGATTTTGCATCCTTTTTTATTGGAAATGTGTTTATTAAAGACATTTATGTCTTAACACCATAGACGCATATTATTATCAGTGTCCCTCATAGAAAATGCCTTACCCCTGGATCCCCTAAAATAAGGACAAATCCACCAATTATTTTTCCGGGTGCCGTCTTTGGAATCCGACGACAGTGATTGGTCTGAGTCACGTTTTTAGAGTAATAACCGTCTCCAATCATGAGTGAGCTTGTTCAAAGTCCACACCCCTCCCATCAAAACTATCTCGGTAGAATCTGTTAATCAAATGTTCAAGGCGGGGTCACCACATGCTTTTACCGAGGCATCTGATTGGTCAGTTTATAACTTGAATAACTTGCTGTAAAGAAAAATATCATTTAAAAAATGAATTAGAAAAAGATTTTAAAATGTATCAGAGAGAGAATGGTTATTCTGACAAATAAAATGACTGAGTAACATTTCTTGGAGCCTGCAGGAACTTCCTGTTCGGAACACAAGGGGGAGGGGCTGAACTGTCCATTATCTATACAGTCAATGCTCAACTCCCAGTGTTTTTTCAGAGGCTCAAGTTTCTTTGTACCATTTAAAGAGAGTACAAATGAGCTGGTTCTTGAGAGCGTGAACAACCTGTTGAGTTGGTTTGAACAGGCAGAAATACTCAACAGTGTTTTTTAAAATGATTATTTTTCTTGGTTAACCTTTTTTTCCATTGAGTCTTTAAGGACATTACGCAATCTCATGCGTGCCAAGAAACATCTTTTTATGGAAAAAGAAATGTTTGCTTTTATCTAAAATATTAAAATCACAAGCTTATCTTAAACTGACGGAACATAAACTGTAAAGAACAGTTCATTCATGATAAAAATGTCCCAGCAGTCGGGTAACAAAGCTCACAGAATGAAAGAAAAATATGTTATCAAGCGGGCTTTTACAGATGGTGCTGAGGTTTTCAATGCTTGCTGACTGTTGCTTCATTTTATCTCTGGCTCTTCAGAAAATCAGCAAAAAGTATTTTAGCAGGAAAAACTTAGCCTGGTAAAGAACTGTAAAGTTAAATGAAATCCCTGCCATGTGATTAAGAAAATTATAAAATAGTTGAACACTACAACAATCAAAATAAATGCAAGTCTTTTATGTCTTTGTTGTTAAAATATGTCAAACAAGTAAATATCACAGAAAATGAACACAGAGCTGTGTTGGTATTTGTGCATTTTTCTGTCTCTCTGCCGTAATTATCTTAGAATAAAGGATGGAACCAGACTGACACAGGAAAACAAACATAGAGCAGTAATCATACTTCCTCATGTTTGTTTTAGGTTTTCCTCTTGACAAGGCCGTGGAATACGCCAAACTGCGGAACCCGCTGCTCCTCAACGATCTGAACATGCAGTATTTCATTCAGGACAGGTAAAGTCATGATGGCAGCAGCTGTGAGATCTGATTGATAAAAGCTACAAATCTCAGAGTAAAATGTTTCATCAACAGAACTGTCTGTGATCAGTTATTACCATTATGTAATCTGGGATTTTACCTTTGCACTTAAAATTGTTGTTCGCTGTGAGTAATATTTTAAACAAGTGTTTTCTGGGGTGTTTTTTGTTTGTTTGTCTTATTCCAGCTATGAAACACTCAGTTTGTTTGGCGATTGTAGCCCATAAGCATAAGGGGGAAGAAGATCAAAAACTTGTAAAGTAATTTTACTTCAGGCTTTAAGAAAAACTAAAAATTAGTCATTTTACATACTTGAGAACAATAAAATGTGACAGTTGAAACTCGTTTATTGACTGAAACTAATGGAAGTGTATAAAAATCTGAAAAAAAAAACAGTGAATGACATTCAGAATACAAGAACATTCTCTTCCAGTTTCCACTGATGTTGAAAAAATGTAAGACTTGCAACATTTTTATTATTAGAAATCTTAATGTCGAAAAAATCACTTGTGTTAGATAACTAAAAAAAATTTGATTTTTAAATATATGACTTTCAGGTCTTTTCTTTTTGCGGTTGATATGATTTTTTGTGTGCTAAGTTTAAACCTGTCACTGGGGTTTTAGCAAACAGCTAGTTGCAGGTCCGTATGTCTTTATTTTAGTTACACAGTCAAAGCTAACAAGATTTAATGTTAGAAGTATTCATAAGTTCCAGCGCTAACAGTTACTTTTTTTTTTTTCCCTGATGCTATAGTGCACATGTATCAAAGTCTAGGCCCCGGGGGCCGGATCCGGCCCTTTGGGTAATTCTATCCGGCCCTCCTGATCATTTTATTTTATTGTTCTTAATGGTCCGATGTCATCTTGTGCTCTTTTCTAACTTGTATAGTTTTGACAAAATATGTTTTTTGGGGGGGTAAAATGTTGAAAGTTATTTAAAGTTTAAATTAATTTTATTCTGGAATAATATTCCTTCTTTTTTTAAATTCATAATTATGTTAAAAAGTTGTGGTTTTAAAAATGTACATACTGCTAGCTTTCTTGACTAACTTTTCATTTAGATTTTTTTAGGCTGATTTGGAGTTTAGCTAATATTTCAGCTACATGCTAGCTATTGTTGCTAATGTAGACTTTTTTTTTTTTTTATAGATTTTTTCAGGCTGTTTGGAGTTTATCTAATATTTGCACAAATAATCCTAAATTAGCCAAAACAGCTAGGTTTTGGCTAATTTAATTATTTTTCAGTTGTTTAGGCTATTTTTAAGTTTAGCTAATATTTTAGCTGGCTATGAGCTTCAGCATTTTCAGCTATCAGCTTCAGTGTTTTCAGCTTTCAATTTCAGTTTCTTCAACTATTAGCACTAGCATCTTCAGTGGCCAAATTCAGCTTCCAGCATTCACACTAGCATTATTGCAGGTACATGCTACATATCTAGTTCATAATTATATTACAAAGTTAAGTTTTTAAAGTTTTAAAAATGTAGTTTTAGAGTGTTCAATACATTTTTTATCCTGTTCAGCCCGCAACCTAAGGTGTGTTTTGGATTCTGGCCCCTTGTGCGATTGAGTTCGACTCCCCTGCTTTAGTGCATCTCTACAAAAAATGCTAGAATTGCTTAGAAAAAAACTTTTTTTTTTTTTTTTTGGCTTTCATTGTTAATCTTCTCAATTAAAAGGAAAAGTATGTTGCAACAAAATTACGTTTTTTTTTACGTAAATGTTCCTAGCTTTACTTATAACCATTTTTTTAGCAAATAGTTTCTTATATATTTGTACAAAATGTTTCAAATATCTCCAGCACACCAGAACCTTATCCATATAGCTTGAACATCTTGTTTTTGTTGTTTGGGCCAATCATCAACATCGTTTTGATTCCATTCCAGGAGAGAAGTTTATCGGATCTTGAAAGAAGAGTTTATTGAGCTTCCTCGCTATGCTGTTTTAAACCGAGACCATCCTGAAGGTGAGCGGGAGTGTGACCTCCAAAACGTCTGGATAGAACTTTTGAAGCAACAATTTATAAACTCCATCATCAGTTAAACCACGCCCACATATTCTGAATGAAGTTCAAAGCCGCAGGTTATGTTGGCCTCATTTGTTCTAATCGCTCGTAACACCTGAAGGTTTAAAGGCTTGAATTGAACTCTGCAGAGTGTAACCTGGTGGAGGGGGAGGACCATGTGGAGGTGAACGGGGAGGTGTTCCCAAAACCCTTTGTGGAAAAGCCGGTGTGTGCAGAGGACCACAACGTCTACATCTATTATCCCACGTCTGCAGGAGGGGGCAGCCAGAGGCTCTTCAGAAAGGTAACCCTAAAGCTCAGGTGGCAAAGTCCAGGCCCGGGGGCCGGGTCCGGCCCTCGTGGTAATTCTATCCGGCCCTCCAGATCATTTTATTTCTTTGGCATTAAGGGCCCGATGTTATCTTGAGCTCTTGTCTAACTTGTATAATTTTGACAAAATATATTTTTATGTAGAGTAAAATATTAAAAGTTATTTAAGGATTAAGTTGATTTATTCTAGAATAATATTCCTGACTTTTTATTATCCATATTTATGTGAAAAAAAAATACAGTTTTAAAGTTTTAAATGGTCATTCTGCGAGCTTTTGGATTATTTTTGCATTCACTAAGATTTTCAGGCTGTTTTGGGGTGTAGCTTATATTTCAGCTACTTGCTAGCTATTTTGGATAATTTAAGTTTTCTTTTTACGTTTTTTTTTTAGGAAGTTTATGAGTTAGGCTAATATTTACATGCTAGCTGGTTTGGCTAATTTAGGCTTTTTTCAGTTTTTTAGGCTCTTTTGAAGTTTAGCTACATGCTAGCTGTTTTGGCTATCCCAAGTTTTTTCTTTATAGTTTTTTGCCACTTAGCTAATATTTAAGCTAGCAATCCCCTTCAGTGTTTTTAGCTATTAGCTTCATGGTTTTTAGCTATCAGCTTCAGCGATTTTAGTTATCAATTTCAATATCTTCAGTGGCCAAATTCAGCTTACAGCATTCACAGTATCGCGGGTAATGCTATACATTTAGTTAATAATTGTGTTAGAAATTTACAGTTTAACAGTTTTAAAAATTAAGTCTTAGATTGTTCAATAAATGTTTATCCTGTTTGGATATGTGTTTTGGATTTTGGCTCCTTGTGTGGTTGAGTTTGACACCCCTGCCCTAAAGTCAAGCAGCCACCTGCACCCCGAGAATTGTGATCAAGAAAAAGAAGTTACTTTTCAGACAGAAATAAAGACTTGTAGCAAAAACGAGTGGGACTTGGCTGAAGACAAGATGGCGCCTGACGTCAGCAGCCAGGGGTGGAAATTATGCAACCCACCCTAACTCTAACCCTGACCCAAAAGTGTTCAGGTTTGGGAAAAAACAAACTTAAACTGAAGCTTCAAATGGGAAAAACTTCAACTGTTCGGGTCACCAATCACAATGAAGCTTTCTTCAAGTGATAATGGGGAATTCCTGGTTCTGGATGTTGACGTCTGCAGCCAAGTCCTCTTGGTATAAATTGCCTCACCCCTGTGTGATTGTGTTACATGTTTTGTCATGACTTTTTAAAACTCTCATAGAAACAACAATATCATGCATTGAGCAGCTCTGTTGTTGCTGTCAGCATCACAACAAACGCACAACAGCCTTTTTGTGCACGACTGCATTTGTTTCTGTGTTTCTTCGCTGCAGATCGGCAGTCGCAGCAGCGTTTACTCTCCAGAAAGCAGCGTTCGAAAGACTGGATCCTACATCTATGAAGAGTTCATGCCAACGGATGGTACCGATGTAAAGGTACTGTGAAGGCTCATCACCACTCTGACAGGTTTTGGCTCACGCAGTAAATACTGTCATGCAGTATTTCAGAGTGTCAGGACTGCTCATCATCCGCTTTAAGACTGTTTCTGCCCATGGGGCCCCTCTGAACATCTCAGGTTTACACGGTGGGTCCAGACTACGCCCACGCTGAGGCCCGAAAGTCCCCCGCTCTGGACGGGAAGGTGGAGCGCGACAGCGAGGGGAAGGAGATCCGTTATCCGGTCATGCTGACTGCATTTGAGAAACTAGTGGCTCGCAAAGTTTGCCTGGCTTTCAAGGTAAATTCATATAAAATAAAACTCTCCGTTTACTTATATTTTTAGTAAATATTTAGAGTTTTCAATGAAAAAAGTTATTTTGGTGAAGGTCAAATTTTCAGTGGATAATGGTGAGAAAGTGAGGAGGTCTAAAATGCTTCATTATTGACTAAAACTGAGGGGAAAAAGACGATAACATTCAGATACATAACAGAAAACATCCAATCATGAATTTTTTAGTGTTCTTCTAGAGCAGAGGTCTGTAATCTTGATCTCTGGAGCAATACTGCTCTTTAACCCTCCATTCAGGCTCTCTGTAAAATGAAAAATACATATTTTTCATCTGTAAATGTATCATCTCTTTTGGACAAGGTTTATTAAGGGAAAAAAGTAATACAAATCCAGCATTTTTCAACTTCTTCACAAACAGTTGAATGACAGTATGTATTATTTCTCCAGGATCCTAACTACATTACCCATAATGCCCCAACAATCCATCCAGCAGTTTGGCTTCATAGTTTACAAAAACTGAACCATTTTGACAGATGTTTGAGTTCTGTTTACCACAGAAAATCAATCTGAAGTCAGTACACAACCACAATTCACACATCAGAATTTAAGTTACACTTTCTGAATAAAAAATCAAGGATTTTATGTGATAAGTGTCACTTCATTAGCTCTGGTTTATTTAATGTTTATTTAGATTCATGAATTTCTAGTTTAGATGCATTTTGGTTTTAAATTTTCCTCCATTTAGATGATTTCATCTGGTACAGCTTGTCTTTTATTTTGAAAGAAAGTCATGTAGACCTCTAAAGAATTAAAAACTGTTTCATATTTTGGAAAAGACTATTTTCTCTTTATGTTTCTGTTTTATTTATGCTTGAAAAAACAAATATGTGTATTTAACATAACAGTAACGATACCATAATTACAAATGTCTTCTTTTTCTAAAAGGTGAAATAAGACTTAGTTTCTCCGACTGGGATGTCAGTAAGAAATCCTCCAGAATGGCTCTTGAGCTGCTGAAGGTTGCAGACCCATGTTCTAGAATCTACAGAAGCAAACTTGTTGGAAATAATTAAAAAATAAAAATAAAAATAGATTAGGTGATGTTGAAATAATTTATAGAAATAATTTCTTGCTAGCTTTCAGTGTCATTTTTCTCAGACATGATATTCTTGTGTTTTAGCAAACGGTATGCGGCTTCGACCTGCTGAGAGCCAACGGCCATTCCTTTGTCTGCGACGTGAACGGGTTCAGCTTTGTCAAAAGCTCCATGAAATACTACGATGACTGTGCCAAGATCCTCGGGTGGGTGAACCATGCTCTGCAGCCTTTCAGATGTGCAAACAGAACAAAACAACGGTGTAAAACACTCGTGTCAAAGTCGAGGCCGGATCTGACCCTGCGGAGGATTTTATTCTATTGTCATCTTATCTTATCTTGCACCTCTGAATGAAAACAAATGGCTAAAGTGAAAGGTTTATCCCCTGTTTTAGGTCTTTATTTTGTTAACTCGCTTGTTGCATTTTTCTGCTCGGCATTACCAACAGAAACATGATAATGCGAGAGCTGGCTCCAAAGTACAGCATCCCCTGGTCCATCCCCATAGAGGATGAAGACATTCCCATCGTCCCAACAACCTCCGGAACCATGTAAGCACCCCCACTTCAAAAGTCTTCACGAGCCATTCTGAGAGCGTTGAAGAATGTTTTGGTAAAAACAAAAATAACGTGTAAGTTTAACTTTTGCTTTCTCAACCACGTTTAACTGTGATTCCTTCAGGATGGAGCTCCGTTGCGTCATCGCCATCATTCGCCATGGAGATCGAACGCCAAAGCAGAAGATGAAAATGGAGGTCCGACACCATCTGTGAGTCTCTGTGGTTCTGACTGAAGACGGTTGCAGTTGATGGGGTTCAGCAGGGCAGTTGTTTGTTCAGGTGTCAGCACAGCCATTGAATCCTTGAACTTAACTCCACGATGCTCTTGATTGTCAAAACCATGATCTGTAAATGGCTTTAGCTCTTATGGGCTCATGATCTGCTTGTCTGAGTCGAAGGTCGTCAAATAAATCGGTGAGGCAGAACGCTGGAGGATTTGAAAAGAGTCATGCTAAAATGAACTCTGTTGTTGCAACACTGATCAAAATTTGTATTGAATCTGTTTGGATACCAAACAGATTTGATTTTGACCTAAATAAAATCTAATGTAGACGTTGTTTCTCCCGAGCAGGTTTTTTGAATTGTTCGATAAATATGGAGGATACAAGACAGGAAAGCTGAAGTTAAAGAAGCCAAAACAGCTGCAGGTAAGTGAACAGAAAACTATTTTACTCAATCAAAAAGGCAAATTTGTCTGTCACTAATTCTGCAAACTCTCCCAGTTTACAGAATGAGAAAGATCTGTGAATTACTTCAACTGTGAACGATTAAATATAAAAAAAAATCCAGTAAATCATCGGTGAAGACCTGCAGGAAATGTTAGATTATTGTTATTGACACCAGAGTCACTTTACAAAGTATTGAGATGAACTTTTCTTATTGACTTTTTCTGCACCATTATAAAAACTAAATCTTTAAACTCCTGATAATGTGAGTTCCTGGATTCTATTAATTGGAACAACTCGCAGAATTAGTGACTGACAAACACTTTGGTCTTTGTTTTCATTAAAACCGTATCAAAACTGTCTGCATCCCTCATGAAAGTCTTCAACAAATAAAGCGGCCTTGTCTCGCAGACGTGGGGGCTGTGTTTGTTTTTGAAAGAGTCTTAGAAAATTAGGTTCCCGGTTAAGGGTGAAGTCCACTGTGTTTCCAGGAAGTGCTGGACATCGCCCGCCAGCTGCTGGTCGAACTGGGCCAGCACAACGACTGTGAGATTGAAGAAAAGAAATCCAAACTGGAACAACTTAAGACAGTCTTGGAAATGTAAGTAGCAGCTGACGCAAAGCAAGGGCTCCCACCAAACCACACATCATCATCTATCTATCTATCTTTCTGTCTGTCTGTCTGTCTATCTGTCTATCTATCCTCCTGTTTACCAATAATTCTCAGATTCTGCAGGGTCTCTACTTCATTTTTAAGCATCTTTCACTAAGGCTAAATCTCTTCAACTCATTGCCAGACACACATTCACCATGAAATCGTTCCCTTTCTCTTGTCCTGACTGTGACTCTCTTTTTTTTCCTCCTCCCCTCTATCCTCCTTTCTCCTTCCCATCCATTCGCTCCTTCTTTCTTCAAAAGGGAGTCCAGCTTGAATGACACTCAGTACGCGCCTCTCCCTTCTCTGTAAACGCTGAGGTTTCCCTTCTCCTAAACATAAACTCTGTGTACAAAGTATTGGGAAAATGAAGAATGAATTAGTCAGTATTAGTATGTTATATTATAGGTTAGAGATAGAAGTGGTGTAAAAACAGTCTATTTAAGTCTCTTTTTGAAATTTCCTGAAATATTTTAAAGGTATTCCTAATGTTTTGTACACTCTATCACTATGTTCCCAGAGTCTTTCATTTTTCCCCCATTAACATTTGAACATACACAGTCAAACGATGCTTTCACTGTGTCTCTGTGTGTAAATCGTGTGTTTTTGCTTCAGTGTGCATGCCGTCCTCACCACACATGCGCTGGACTTTGATCTCCTAATGTCTTCCGTCATCCTGCCTCTTGTGTGCTTTATGATCCACGTGGGGATGTTGCTGCAGCTGTCCTTCGTATAAACTCAACGCTGCAAAAAAAAAAAAAAAAAAACTGTTGTGGAAGACATGGATGATCGAGTCCTCAGTGCATGGCTCAGATGCAGTGGAGTACATGTTAGTAAAACCAGCAGGATGAAGTGAATGAGTGGAGAGGAACAAAAAGTGGAGAAGTGTTTTGTTTATCTACTCAGGAGGGATACATTTACTTCAGTGCAGTTCGTTGCTCTTTCGCTGATTTAAAACGTTTAAAGTGACACTCTGAGTTCAGAACAGCCTGTCCCTCCATTTGACATACCTTCATTCTCCAGTGGTACTGAGAATTATCCAAGAAGATCAAATGAAGCTCTCACCCCGTACTGGTTTGTCCAGACAGATCTGTTTGCAACTGCCATTGACTGTACATGAGAACTGGACAGAGTGACTCCTCCCGCCAAGCGCCAAGTGTTCCAAAGAGGAACATCCTTTTTGTGAAAAAAATAGGGACTCAATCTACTTCGATTCAATGGAACCGGAAGTCACTTTGTCCAGTTTTCATGTACTGTCAGTAAAAATCACCAAGAATATTTATTTTTCCTTTTTTTTTCTTTATTTTTTTTAATATATGTATGATTTATTCCAAAATAGCAGACTGCATTTGCAGATATTGTCCACAACTTATATTTGAAACTCATTTTATATATCTGACAAACAAAAGTAACAGATAAAGAAAAATATAAAGGATGCCAGTAATTTAAGGATTTTAATCTCATCATAAGAGTCACTAGATAAAGTTGCATTACCTGTGATAATTCTACTGTGAAAAGTAGTCGCTGAAAATGCTGAAAATTTACTGACACAATTTACTTTAGTTGCTGAAAATGCAAAGGCTATTTGCAAAATGTTAAATTTGCTAAAATACTGGAAATTTTGTTAAAGAGCTCTGAAGTTGACCTAAATTTCTGAAAAATTGCTTAAAAATCCCCATTACCGGTACATGCCAAGTATGAGGTAAACTTCAAATTAGCCCAAACAATCTCAGTAGAGGCCAAATTGGCCAAAAAAAGCTAACTTGTTGCTTAAACTCTAGCTGAATTCGAAAACTGCCTAAAATTCTTCAGTAAACTAAATTAGCCAAAAACGTTAGCCTGTTGCTAAAATAGAAGCTAAACTCTAAATTAGGCAACAACAAAAAAAACTCGGTGCATAAAAATTAGCCAAAAACATTAACATGATGTTGAAATAGAAACTAAACTCTAAATTAGCTTATAAAACCCCAGTAGATCACAAATTGGTCAAAAACATTAGCATGATGCTACTAAGAATTCACACAATTATATATATAAAAAAGTCCAAATACATTTTCTTGTTTTTTTGACTGAAAAAACCTCTGCAGAAGTTTATGGATGTTATCTTAGTTTAATGAGCTCCACTGGAAATTTCTAATTATACTCAACTTGAATAAGAGAACTCAGACAGAAATGCTGACCGTGGCAGGTTGTTTCCAGGTAAGTTTCTGATCAATTACATCCATTACACGTTAACTATTATGCACCTGAATAAAAACAAACAAAACCCTGAAGTTAGGTTGTAAAGCTGCAACTTTAGTGACTGAATGTTTGCTGAACACATCTCTGGGAATTAGCACTTTGAGTTTCTATTTCTAAAGCAAAAACTGTAAATCCCCCATATTTAGTTTTTTCTTTTGTCATGTTATGTGTTCATGTTCAGAGTCTGTGGTCACATGACCTTTAAAGACGCTCTCTCAGCTGCTCAAAACAACACGAAATCATCGGTCAGCAGGATTAGCAATGGATCCCAGCTTGAAGGGGGCAGATGGAAACATTCACTTCATCTTTTTCTTTGCTCACTCAAGAACACAGTACACACCAAAGCCACGTCACACGTTCCACTGCAGCTGCTCGGGTTCACACGTTTAACTCCTAATGAGTAGCTGAATTAATAATGTTGCTAAGATGTGTGCTTCGTAGGTGGGCTGCTAAAACATTTTTTTTCCTCATTCAAGCTTTTACTGATGGAAATTAAACTAGGGTAGATGTTTAGTGTTGAACATTGAAGTAACACTCTAGAAGATGTGGTGAATTTAGTTTCTCGGTTGCTTGATGTGTGTGTGTGTGTGTTCATCTCCCTCCCTCAGGTATGGTCATTTCTCAGGTATCAATAGGAAAGTCCAGCTGACCTACATTCGAAAAGGCAAACCGAAAACCTCCAGTGAAGAAGAAGGTACGAATGAACACGCATGTTTGAACAAATGCAGAAGATTAACAGAGAGATTCTTGAGTGAAAATTAAGTTTTCTATACTTTATGATGTTCATGATGTCTTAACCAGTTTTAGAAATTACACCTTTTTGTGAAGGAATACATTCCAGGACTGAATGTAACAAGAAGATGTTTCCTCTTTGTCTTTTGGAATTTATTCTAACAAATTATCACAAGTTAAAGGCTAAAGACACGTATGAAATCATAAGAATTCACTGACAAATAAATCTAGAATTCTTTGATGTAATGTTTACATTAGTTATTAGTTTGATTTCAGGCAAAAGCAAAAATTGTTTTTTCTTCTTTGTTTTTGCCAGACTGTAAGAAGGACGGTCCATCTCTGCTGTTGGTTTTGAAGTGGGGAGGGGAGCTGACACCAGCAGGCCGAGTTCAGAGGCCGAGGAGCTGGGCAGGGCCTTCCGCTGCATGTATCCCGGAGGTCAAGGTACCAATCCAACACTCGCACAGCTGCCGTTCCTCTTAGACCAGTTAGGGGGGTTTACTTTTTAAAATGAAAATATTAATGGCTGGAGATCATACATGTTCACGGGTGAACATGTATGTTTTTTAAGATCTGAAAGTAACACTTTCTGACCAGTTTCTAATTTTTGCACCTTTCTTTCTGTGTTACTCTAAACAATGTCATTGATGCTGCAGACACTTGTTTTAAAGGATATTGAAGGAAAAACACAATCTAGAACAAAGGAGAGGGTTTTGAGGGAGATGATGATTCTTATTTCTTAGCATCTGCGCTGTAGACCAGGGGAGTCAAACTCAGTCACACCATGGGCCAAAAACCAAAATACAGCTTAGGAACAGAAAAAAAATGTATTGAACACACTAAAACTACATTTTTAAAACATTAAAAACTTAAGTTTTTATCAACTAGAAATATAGCATTACTAGCAATAATTCTATTGTGAATGCTGTAAGATGAATTTAGCCGCTGAAGATGATAGTGCTGATGGCTGAAGATACTTAAATTGATAGCTGAAAATGCAGAAGCTGATGGCTGAAAACGCAGAAGCTGAAGATGATGAAGCTGATAGCCAGCTAAATTATTAGCTAAATCTCAAATTCGCCTAAAAAAACAAAACAAAACAAAAGAAAACTTAGGTTAGCCAAAACAGCTAGCATGCAGCTGAAAATACATCTAAACTTCAAAATAGCCTAAAAAACTAGAAAAAGTCTAAATTAGCCAAAACAGCTACTGTATACATATTTTCAAAAGGGCCTTGACACTTAAAAAAAGCCTAAATTAGCCAAAATAAAAACTAAAAACTGCATGTAGCCAAAATATTAGCTAAACTCCAAAACAGCTTAAAAAATCTTAGTAAATGGCAAATAGTCCAAAAATATAGCAGAATGACAATTTTTAAAACTTTAAAACCATAACTTTTAAACATAATTATGAATAATAAAAAGGCAGGAATATTATTCCAGAATAAATCAACTTAAACCTTAAGGGGCTTGGAGTTGATAAGCTATTAGTTTCATCCAAAGCCCTTTTTCGAACTATGAACATCTCTTGTTGCATTCAAGATTGATTGTGAGAGAAATTGCTTTGTTTACTTTGTTTGTTTGTTTTGCTCTTTTCATTTCTTTCCGTTTATATCGTTGTTCTTGTTCGAAAAAAAAAAAAAAAAATAATAATAATAATTTCCAATATTTTACTCTCCATAAAAATAGATTTTGTCAAAAATATACAAGTTAGAAATGAGCGCAAGATAACATCAGGCCACTAATAACAAGAAAATAACATCATCTGGAGGGCCGGATTTGGCCCCCGGGCCTTAACTTTAACACACGTGGTCTAATAGATTAGTGAGTATTTTAGGTGCCATCTGTTTAAAATATGCTTGCGATTTCCTTTTGACCTGCTTGCTTAGAAACTTTGTTTATTTCGATGCTTAACAGAGTTTAGTTTGTGGAAACTGACTTAAAAAAAATAAAAACGATTTAAGATTTAATTTCTTATTTATCAGTCTACTTAACTGAATGCAAGCATTTCAATCAGGGTTGCTCGATAGTATCAGTTACCTATAATTATCGTTCGATAATGGACATTATGACATCATGCCGATAATTCGATTAAGAAGAAAATGTGATAAAATGAACTGATGATTAAACTCTTAAAGGGCAGACGCTACCTCACTCACCAGTCAGTGTTTACTTTGTTCTGCCTCTCCTGGAGGCTGTTTAGTTTAGCCACTAGGTGGCGATGACGCTACAGCATTACACCTTATTCCAGAAGAAAGAAGGAGCAAAAAAACTGTGTTTTAGATTGCTTTAAAAAATATTTCCTTACAAGAGGTTGGAAAATTCATGTCTGTGAGTTTATGAAAATGTTCATTTAGTCAGCAATATATGTTTAGATCAACCGAGCATTAGCATTAGCCATCCTATGGGAAATCCCATTAAACGTTAGCATCAAGCTAATAAACTTTAGCTTCATGTTAATTGATCAGAATTTTAATAAATCGAGTATTGATCTATTAAGTTCAAATCGATTTTGTTTGATGCCTAAACACAAAATGTTTAACATATTGTAACTATTAAACTGTTAACACGATCAACTTAATTCTCGTAGATTTTGAAGGAGAAAAGCTAGAATTACAATGATCGTGCTTCCAGTTGGAAAATGACAGTAAATCAAAGAACATGAACATTGGAGCTTCTGTGTTAAAGGGTTAACTCAGAATCAGATCAGAATCAGAATCAGAAACGTTTATTGTCATTGCACATAGGGATACAATGAAATTGCAGCAGCCTTGGACATAAGAAGTTAAAATAATATAAAAATAATAAAATAGAATAAAAAATAGAAATACTGTATTTACAACTCTTGACAAGAAAATGAACAATCTGTACAGAACTGTTAAATATTAAATATTTGTGGATAAAGTAGAATGGAATGAGGTAGTTGCTTTGAGCACAGCATAATAAATATTGAGTTATTGCACCGTGAACCGGTTATTGCACAGACAGGATATTGCACGCATTGTAGAGCAGTAACTCTAGAAATGTGTCCAAACATGGAGCTAAACACACCAGATGCTAGCGCAGAGGTGCGCTTGATGTTAATCTGTTAGAATCTAAGCCTCTGTCTATGTTTTGGAAATGGTAATTTCTATGAGCAACCATTTATTTTGCACATCAGTTTAAAACAAAACAGTAAGTTTTGGATATTAAGATTAAAGAATTTCTTTTGCACGTTTTTAAACCGGATATTATTTGTATTGAAAAATGTCCTTGTTACATTGCTATTTAAGTTAAAATCTTAACATTAGTTCTGGACTTTGAAACGCACTTTTTCTATTTACAGATGCATGGCAGAGTCAAGAAGCAAATAGTGTTTGTATTACCTGTTGTTCTATTTGTTTTTAGTTCAGCAAATTTGTTGGAATACATAAGAGCCATAGAATCCTAATTTATATTTGCAAATATTTTAGTTTTCAAGTGTTTAAAAAAATATTGGTTAATTTTCGGTATCGACTGCAAAAGGCTGGAAAATATCTGGTGTTGTTGTTAAAAGTCAATATTGTGCATCAATAATTTATATAACTCTGATAAGAAGGTTTTTGGCCTTTTTTTTTGTACTTCTAATTAAGTTTTGCATTTTTACTTGACTACAAACTAACTTTATTCCATGTAAAAAGGTTTACTCAGACATGCTCTGACATGTCCATCTATACAGCCTTTTGTGTTTCTCAATACACTGTAGTCGGGGTGTGGAGTAGAGCTTTGAAACTCAGAGGAAACTACTTAATAGCTTAGGTTTTTTTTTTTTTCTTTCTAAAATGATTAAAATTCTCGTCTAAATTTCAAGGAAAGAGTTCCAGAACAAGCTATTCATGACATTTACTATGCTGTTTATTATTTATTTAATTTTTTAATATAATGCATTTCTCCTAAGTCTAAGCTACACATGTCGTATGTTACATTATGTCAGGAGTCTCAAACTGAATCGCACAAGCGGCCAAAATCCAAAACACACCTTAGGTCGTGGGCTGAACAGGATTTATTGAACACTCTAAAACTACATTTTTAAAACTTTAAAATCGTAACTTTTTAACATAATGATGAACTAGATACATAGCATTACCTGCGATAATGCTAGTGTGAATGCTGTAAACTGAATTTGGCCGCTGAAGATGTTAGTGCTGATTGCTGAAAACATTGAAGCTGATTGCTAGCTAAAATATTAGCTGAATGACAAAGCAGCCTAAAAACAAAGAAGCAAAAAAAATAACTTAGGTTAGCCAAATCAGCTAGCATGCAGCTGAAAGAATAACTAAACTTCAAAATAGCCAAGAAAACTGAAAAAAGCCTAAATTAGCCAAAGCAGCTAGCATGTAGCTGAAATATTAGCTAAACTTCAAAACAGCCTAAAAAATCTTAGTAAATGCTAAAATAGTCCAAAAAGCTAGCTGTTGCCAATTTTTAAAACATTAATACTGTATAATTATGAGTAATAAAAAGACAGGAATATTATTCCAGAATAAATCAACTTAAACCTTAAATAACTTTCAATATTTTACTCTCCATAAAAATATATTTTGTCAAAATGATACAAGTTATAAATAAGTGCAAGATAAGATCGGGTCATTAATAACAATAAAATAAAATGATCTGGAGGGCCGGATCCGGCCCCCGGGCCTTGACTTTGACTTTGAGGATGGATGAGACCAGACAGTTGATCGTTTTACCACTTCCTCTCTCTTCCTCCTGACTTTAACCACATCTCACTCATTCATGAACTCTTTCTCAGGCTCCCTCTCTAAAGGTTTGTTTTGACATGCATGTGAAACAGCTTGAACTGCTAGAAGAAGAACTAAAACGAAGTGCTGCCACCAGATCAACCTGTCCACTTGGTGCTTCTTTTTTTTCTTCCTCTTTCCTTACCACCACTTTTGTCCATTAACTCATCTCTTCTCTGTTGTTGCGCTGTGTACACTACTAGCTGGTAATCGCCGGTCCCTTGGCTGTGAGTCCCCTATTGACTTTGGTAAGAGAAGGGTTTCCTGGCTGTCACGGCCACGCCCATCCTTTCCTTACGAACGTTTGCTGCTCCTCCCACTAACACGCTGTGATCTGTCCTGGTTGTGGTTTGGGTTAATCACACTCGTCCTGTCCGCCTGCACCCAGATTGCTGTGGATGGTTTTTGCTGTGGTAAATGTTCTGTGAGCGATCAACTTAGATACAGCAAAAGTTTGTGCACAGATCATCTAACTGCAATTAATTGAGTTGTCTTTGCATCCAAAATCTTCTTGGTATTTCTTTCTTGAAGCCCAACTTTACTGTGAACCTGAGAAAACTGCATGAAGTTCTAGTGTATCTTGATCTGTAGAGGTACTTTGCACCCGACCCTTTGCAGTAATTCGTGTATTTGAGCATGAAAAAAAGTTAAAAATCTGTTTTATTTATGTTTTATGTGATTTCATCTGCAAACAGGCCTCATAATTTGGTTTCGTCAAGATCCCTTCACTTTCACTTCATAGTTTTTTGCAGCTTGATCTACACCATTTTATGTTTCTATGAAATGAGCCAAATTAAAATGATAAACTCTTTGACATTAATGCATTTGAAGTAGGGTTGATACAATTAGTCAACGACTAATTTCACAGTCAATTAGTTGTTACTTTAAATTCTATGGAGTCGGAATGTTGTAAAGTTGAAAGTTATAATGACATTCTGCTAGATTTATACACTATTTTGGCATTCATTAAGATTTTTAGGCTAATTTGAAGTTTAGCTAATACTTCAGCAACACACCAGCTATTTTGGCTAATTTAGCTATTTTGGATAATTTAGGATTTAGGCTAATTTCAGGTTTTTTAGGTTATTTTGGAGTTTAGCTAATATCTCAGCAACATGCTAGCTATTTTTGTTTTTTTGTTTTTTGTTTTTTGTTTGAGGCTAATTTGGAGTTTAGCTAATATTTCACATCCATACTAGCTATTTTGGCTAATTTTTGATTTTTTTTTCAGGTTTTTTAGGCTAATTTGGAGTTTAGGAAATATTTCATCAACATGCTAGCTGTTTGTGCTAACTTCGACTTTTTTCAGTTGTTTAGGCTAATTTGGCATCAAACTAACATTTTAGCTGGCTATCAGCTTAAGCGTTTTCAGCGATCAATTTTTGCGTTTTTAGCTGAATTTTAGCTTATCTTGAGCGATCAGCGCAGGTCAAATTCAGCTTACAGCATTTCTACTAGCATTACTCCAGGTAATGCTATATATGACATTAAAATCATTTGCATCCTTTGAATATCTAATGTTCAGTTAGTTCAAAGCTAATGATGGTTAAGATGTGTGCTTTACATCCAGTTTACGCATGACCCGATTAGTCGACTAATCAGTAAAAATAATCTGTGATTAGTCGACGATTAAAATGATCGTCTGTGGCAGCACTAATTTGAATTGAAAGTGAGACCCCACATTTAATGGAAAGCTTGGGTTCGTTTGGGTGTAATCAACACATCTTTTGAACCATTTCATCAATCACTTTTCTGCTGAAAATCCTGCTCTCTCAATGGTGGCGCTCCTGTCTACATGTGGTCATCCAGGTGACTTTGCCGGCTTCCCTGGCTGTGGCCTCCTGCGTCTGCACAGCACGTACCGCCACGACCTGAAGATCTATGCCTCTGACGAAGGCAGGGTGCAGATGACCGCTGCAGCTTTTGCCAAGGTAACTGCCTGCATGTGAAATGCAAGATGACCAATGAAAGCACCATTAGGGCAGCAGCATGTCCTCTCAAATCCATTAAATCATCTTAAAGGCAAAGTGAAAGGAATGGACAGGAAAAAAAAATCACTTTAGCTAAATTATAATCTATAAACTTAATATAAATAAATCTTTCATTTGAAATATTAAGTCCCTCATTCAAAATCAGTTTTGAAAAGCAAAATATTGAACGTATCAGGGAGCTTTTAGACATAACCAAGGATTCATTAACTGGTTATATTCCACTGCCTTAAACATAATCTATTAACATTTGAAATACACTAACCAACCTCTCAGCTATTATCAAGTCAAATATAAAAAGTTACTTCTGTTGCATAATAAATAAAATGGTTTTAATAGTTTAAATTAATACATTTCTGTTTGCATTTATTGTTATTTTAGAGCAAAACTCATTTTGGCTAAAGCATTAGATGCAGCTTAAAATCATCTTTAAATATTTTTTTGGACCCAAAGCAAATGCAGCGTTCTCCTGCGTTTTCGGGTTTCTTTATTATCGGTTTCACGTATTTGCAGATTTTTTTTCAGTCACGTGACTCTTCTCTGCTTTTCTTTTGGGATTGTTGCAAAGACAAATGTACGAAGAGCTATCGTTCAGTGTTTCCATGGAAACTTCAGCGGGATTGTTGTGATTTCAGGGTCTGCTGGCTTTAGAGGGGGAACTCACACCCATTCTCGTCCAAATGGTGAAAAGTGCCAACATGAACGGGCTGCTGGACAGCGACAGCGACTCTCTGACTGACTGCCAGCAGAAGGTGAAGGCCAGGTTACATGAGATCATGCAGAAGGACCAAGAGTTTGTGCAAGAAGACTATCACAAGGTATTTGAGGGGTTCAACCCTAAAGCATGAGCAGTTTGTTCCAGATGTCCTTTAACAGTTGAGGCTGTTTTGGTAAATTGTGGCAGATAGGCGTGTGTTTGATATGTCCACTGTGTCCCAGCTGGCACCGACGGGAAGTCCATCCCTGGTTAACTCCATGGACATCATTGAGAATCCAGTCAAAACCTGTGATAAGGTGTACGCGCTGATCCAGAGCCTCACCTCACAGATCCGGAAGAGACTCGAAGATCCCAAGTCTGCAGGTACGAAGCATATCTCTGCTGTTGGCCTGTGACGGGCTGTGTTTCAGATGCTTCTGCGTTCTCTCTCAGACTTGCAGCTTTACCACAGTGAGACTCTGGAGTTGATGCTGCAGCGCTGGTCAAAGCTGGAGAGAGACTTCCGCATGAAGAACGGCCGCTACGACATCAGCAAGATCCCAGACATCTACGACTGCATCAAATACGACTCGCAGCACAACGCCTCGCTGGGCCTGGAGGACACGATGGAGCTGTTCAGACTGTCTCGAGCGCTGGCTGACATCGTCATTCCTCAGGTTCAAACCAACACTTCTCTTTTCAGGGTGGATTTCATGTCCGTTTACCCATTTGATCCTCATCTCTATCAGGAGTACGGCATCAGCAAAGCAGAGAAGCTGGACATCGCTCAGGCTTACTGTGTCCCTCTGATGAAGAAGATCCAGCTGGATCTGAAAAGGACCCATGAAGACGAGGCGGTCAACAAGCTGCACCCGCTGTAAGAAACAGCAGCACGCTGACAAATCTCGGTTATCCTATCTTTCTGAAAAGTTTTTCTCTGACTCCTCCTTCTCCTTCAGATATTCTCGAGGAGTGATGTCTCCTGGACGTCATGTCCGCACGCGCCTTTACTTCACCAGTGAAAGCCACGTCCACTCTCTGCTCAACATGTTTCGTTACGGAGGACTCCTGAATGTAAGCAGTGCTTGTTTGTTTTCTGAGACTCGTGATGTCACCAGAAACTCTTGGATTTGGTTTGGATTCATGTTTCAAATGTTGCAGGAGGAGAACGACCAGCAGTGGAAGCAGGCAATGGAGTACCTGAGTGCTGTGACTGAACTCAACTACATGACTCAGATCGTCATCATGCTGTACGAGGACAACAACAAGGTTGGAGGTTCTGGAGTTTCAGTTTCATTCATGCGGGTGGTCGCTTTATTCATGCGCTCTGTTGTGTGTTGTGTTTTTTTTCTGTGTGCGTTTGAGCAGGACCTGACCTCAGATGAGCGTTTCCACGTGGAGTTTCACTTCAGCCCAGGAGTTAAAGGCTGTGACGACGAAGAGAACGTCCCTCTGGGCTTTGGTTTCCGCCCAGCCTCCTCTGAGGTGTGTGAGGATGTAAGTTAGATGTGATGTTCAGACATGTGAGAGATGGAACCCTCTCATTGACTCCTGTGACTAATGGAGACAAAACAGGAAATAACAGCTTGGCAACGTGCGTTCAAGCGACCACTTCCAGTGAAAAGTCTATGTAAACCACATGTCGAGGGCCGGGGGCCGGATCCGGCCCTCCGGGTAATTCTGTCCGGCCCTCCAGATCATTTATTATTTCATCACTTATTTCTAACTTGATGCAATATATTTTTATGGAGAGTAAAATACAGATTGACTGGTTTATTTAAAACATAGACAGCTGCATATTGAAAGTTATTCAACATTTATGTTAAATTTATTTAAAACATGTTCTAATCAATCAAGAATGAAGACAAGAAGACGAACCAGGGCAGTCTGGAGTGTCTTTCAGAGGACCAGACGGACCGAGCACTTCCTGTCTCAGATCCGATAAATATTCAGCGGAAGTCTCCAATGATCCGCAACAGGAAGACGGGATCCATGGAGGTAGCACGCTTACACTCGATTAATTCATCTCCTCACATGTTTAGCTGTGGTTGCTTATGGTTGGTTTATAGTTGAAATGTAATGAGTGGAGTGGGAGTCTCAGTTTAAAGGTCTGGTCTCCATGACTCCTGTCAGGTCCTCTCTGAGACATCCCCGACCCACTCCTCCAAAGGCGGCACATCCCATCGATTCTTCCAGTCCTGTTCCCGTCAGTCTCCTGAAATCAAACCAGCCGGTGGTTTAGGTGGGCATCTCATATTTATTAAGCATATCCCTAAATGTTTGTGCCTACGGAGACTCTCACGGCACATCTATTTCCAGCTGTCATCACTGACATCACTCATCATCTCAAACAGCATTTTTCACCCCCCCAGCTTTTAATATCACCCGGTTAGTTCCTTCCCTCTGCTGCCGGATATTTCTCCCTTTCTTTCATCAGCTTCCCCTCTCTCTTTCCTGACGGTCACATAGCTTCCAGCACAGCTAACGGCAGCCCAACGGGATCAGACTGCAAACTCTGCAGCACGAGGTCGGGGGGAGGAGCCGTGTTCACAGCGGCTTTGATATTCCCTCTGGGTGAAAGGCAGCGCGCCGCAGATTTGTCTCTCAAATTTCTCACTGAATGTCAGCGGCTGAAATTCAATCATAGGGTTCAGTGGTCGCCGTGGTATTCTCAGTCTGAGGTGTAAATAACATTAAATTAGTCAAGCATATAAGATTAAGGACTGAGCAATAACTTCTGGATGAAGTTCATGCTACATACAAACAAACTGCAGCTTCATAAACTCATTTATTATTCAATAAAGTCCCAACGTCTGTGTTTCACATAAATGTAAAAGCATACGGAAGGCTTTTGCTTTCTGAAGTTTATCCGTTTGCATTGTGGGATACTGATGATTTCTTGGTAGGCAGCTTCATTTGAAGAGCACTTTTCAGTTCAAAACTTAAAACAGTTCATTGTTTAAGTTTATTTTTTAAAGGAGCATATGCCAGACTTCATCTTTATATTTGATTGAAATGAGAGAAAAAGAGAAATTTTACTGAAACTTCTAGTTTAGATGAGGTTCATTGTTATAAAAGTCAGTTATCCTCCATATAAAATAAGTTTCATCAAAAAGTCTTAACATTTGTCCCCTGCTGATCCTTTTCCTGGCCGTGTTTGCGTGCGGTTCCCAGGGAAATGTAACCTTTAATAACCCGCTAAGACGACGGCGCCGAGCATGAACGACTGCTTTCTAAATCCAGACACGTGGAGAAAACCATAAAACTGAGAATGTGAGAACAGAGAGTGGAAACAATGCGGGTCATGTGGCAGCCACTGAGCTGCTACATGGAGACTGTTGACAACTTTTACCGTCTTTCTGTCAGTCATGTTCAGCATCTTTATGATGCTTCTCTGCATTTCTGAACAAAGTCTGGCTTCTGTCAAAAAGACTCCCCTCCTTCAGCCCAATGAAAACAAAACAGAACCAAGAACAGACATTTCATCTTGAAAGGCTCATAAAACACAAGTGGAATAGATAAGAATAATAGCCTGCTTCACTACTGTAACACACTGATGCTTATTAGCTATATAGTGCAACATATGAGCAATTAATCTGTTACCCACTGCATAAACACCTGCTAACAAGTCATCTGAACTCTTTATAACACTTTAAATCACTAAATCCATTAAATCCTTTATCCTCTGTGTTGCTTTGGAAGCCAGTGAGACTGAGCAGCATCTTCTTCTGTGCTGCTGTCAGTTGCTGATAGACACGCCTACAGTGCCCCCTAGTGGTTGTTGCTCCGCTGGCTTAACTAAGACTTTGACTTTGGCCCAATCTGAATGTTTTTCCTTCTCACTACCCTTACATTTTGCCTTCCATGGCTAACGGCTGCTTAACCAAAACTACCTACAGAAAACAAATAAACAAAGCCCGCAAACTAAGACTACCAACCCCAAACTAAAATAACAAAACCCAGCAGAGTAAGACTGCTGAGGACAAAGAGGAGGAAAAAGAACAATAGAAAATGGCAATTTTTTGAAAGTAAGATTACTTGATTAAAATGTATTTAATTTAGATTAGTTACATTTATAAATTGATGTGCATATAGAATATAAACTATGAAGCTTTTTGCATCCATGTTGACTTGAAGACGTCTTGTTTGCTCAACACTCCCTCCAGAATGACCAGATTTTACATGCAAAGCAGAACTTTGGTCACAAGTTTGATCTTTGACCAGCTGAAAGCACATATGATCTTATACTGCACAATATTGGTTATTAAAAAAAATCACATTTTGAGAGTTGCTAGGTTAATGTATTTCTTCTTATGTTTGTGCCAAAAAATAGACATTCATATTTATACTAGAAAACAGAAGGTAATGAATTCAAATCCTAATCCTAACTATGCAGCTCCCTCTAGGTTTGGATCAGTAGAAATCCAGCTCAAATGGCTGATTGATTGTTGAAAGTACCCCTGCTCAAGGTGAAGAAATGGAATTCAGATCATTATGTAGAAGTTAGTTTTGTCTATAAAGTAAAAGAATTGTTGTTTGATGTACGTCAGGAGTGAGAGTGATGAGTTATCCAGTCTTCATCAGCTGCCAGACTGATAAATAAGCCGTCAACCAAAGCAGAAAGTGAACCTCGCAGCTTTGTCAACACGCAGGTTATCATTTTGCAGCAGGAGTTGTGAATGGCTCCTCTTCATCCCGCTTTAAAAAACACTCGATTTTTTGACTCTTTGGATCTTCCTGTTTTTTTAACTTCACTCTCCTAAGAACTCTTCAACCCGTCCACTGCCTCCTGCACAGCTGGGATGTTTTTGCCGTGGTTTGCACAAGTGCTCACGTGAAAACCTTCCAGCCCCTGTAGCTGCGTTTCCATATGACATTTGGGGCATATCGAAACGGACATTTTTCGCAAAACTGCAATGAAACACTTTTAAAAAAAATTAAATGCACTTCTTGGTTGAAAGTGACGGCCCTGAGCGCTGCACAGCAGGCGCCACGAGAGGTCCTACAGCTTCACAGCTCATCATAAGTTACAGAATCGTACAGCTCCTCTGTAAAATCAACTACCAACATTTCTTCATAACTTTTTCAGTCTGCAGCCTGGATAAGACGCAGACGTCTCCTTTGACAGATCAGGACGAGCGCTAGTGCCGTGACAGAAACTCGAACGGATCTTGTTGTGTTTTCAAACTGAAAAATGGTCCAGCTGACTTCTTGTTAGACTAGCTATTTTTTGACAGGCTTTTGACGAGGGCTGGGCAAATGAAATCGATTCATGAATCAATTTAAGCTCAACAGATCAATAATCGAGTCAGAAAAAATATAAATCGAATTAGCGCACAGAGCTAAAGTCCGCTAGCTTGATGCTAACGTTTAATGGAATTTCCGATAGGTCGGCTAATGCTAACGCTCGGTCGACCTAAACATAACAACAACTCACTCAAATGCTCCTTTTTGTTAATCGCGTTAATAAAAAAAAAGCATTGACGTATTTTTAATGACTTATCGCCTGAGTTGGTTTGTGTTCATTTGCGTAATTGTGATTTAATGTGAAATTGTTTTTTTCTTGAATTTGGATAAAGTTTTGCACGAATGTGTAATGGAAACGCAGCTTGTGAAACAATGCCACGTAGAATCATGTCATGTCACTGTTTTAGCGCCGATTCAAAACATTTTTTCACATTAAAGAGGAAGGCTTGCAGGGTTTTCACACATCCTCTGTGTTGGGAACAATAAAGCTTGGTGTGTACAAAAAAAAATACTCACATTGCACTCCCCCCACCCCTGCACTCCCCCCCGGCTCCTCCTCACACAGGCTCGCTCTGTTCTGGCCTCTTCAGTGCCTCCGCCCTGGGGGTGTCGTGTAGTGCCCCTAACCTGCGGGACTACGTCCGCAGTCACCACCACCACCACCGAAAACCACCTCTGTCCCCCGGCAGTCTGCCATGCAAGATTGGCATGTTCGGTATGTTCACCGTGGGGCGGGCGATCTCATCTCAACCCTTTTTTCTTTTTGGAAAAACAACGCATTTTTCCTCCCTCAAATCAGCATCTTTTTTCTCAAAATACTGAAATCTTTGAGGAAATCTTTTTTCTTTTGTTTCTTTGAGCCAAAGTTCTCTTGTCTTCATCAAAGAACCTCGGGGTTTCATCCCTTCTTTAAGCAATTCCTTTCACCGCTGGTGGTGATGGCACTGGGTAGGGCTGCTGCAAACAATTGTTTTCAAAGTCGACTAATCACCAATAATTTCTTCAGACTGATCAACTAATCGGGTCGTGTGCAAACTGGATGTAAAGCACACATCTTAACCATCATTTGCTTTAAACTAACTAAAATCTACATATATAGCATTACCTGTGTGAATGCTGAAGCTGAATTTTGCCGCTGAAGATGATGGCTAAAAATAGCTGATAGCTAAAAACGCTGAAGCTGATAGACAGCTAAAATATTAGTTAAATGCCAAATCAACCTAAAAAACAGAAAAAATCCTAAGTTAGCCAAAATAGCTAGCATGCAGCTAAATTATTAGCTAAACTCCAAAATAGCCTAAAAACAAAACAAAAAAAAGCCCAAATTTGCCAAAATATCTGCCATGTTGCTGAAATAATGACTAAACTCCAAAATAGCCCAAAAACAAAAAGCCAAAAATAGGTAACATGCTGCTAAAATATTAGCTAAACTACAAAAAACCCTAAAAAAAAAAAATTAAATAGGGATAAATTTGCCAAAATATCTATCATGTAGCTGAAATATTAGCTGAACTCCAAAAAAGCCTAAAACAAAAAAGGGCTAAATTAGCCAAAATAGCATGTAGCTGAAAATCATGCTAAAATCTAAAATAGCCTAAAAAAATTGTAATAAATGCCAAATTAGTCAAAACAGCTAGCATGTAAATATTAGCTAAACTCCTAAATATCCTAAAAAATCTTAGAAAATGGCAGAAAAACATAAAGCTAACACAAGACCAGATGCTGAAATTGATAGTTGAAAACACTGAAGCTGATTGCTAGCTAAAATATTAGCTAAACTTAAAAATAGCCTAAAAACTGAAAAACCCTAAATTAACCAAAACAGCTAGTGTGTTAATATTAACCAAACTCCAAACAACCTGAAAAAATCTAAAAAAAAAAGTCTACATTAGCAAAAAATAGCTATCATGTAGCTGAAATATTAGCTAAACTCCCAAATAACCTAACAAATTTTAGTAAATGAAAAATTAGTCCAGAAAGCTTGCAGAATGTACATTTTTAAACTTTAAAACCATAACTTATTAACATAATTATGAATTAAAAGAAGAAGGAATATTATTCCAGAATAAATTAATTTAAACAGCAGAATGTCATCATAGCGTTCAACTTTACTACATTCCCACTCCATATAATAAGAAATAACAATTAATCAACTACGAAATTAGTCATCGACTTTTTTAATAGTCGATTTGTCAGCGATTAGTCGACTGATCATGGCAGCTCTAGTTATTGGATTGAGTCCACAACCTGCAGATCTGGCTGCTCTCCAATAATCACTCATTCATTTCTCCATCAGCAACATCACGTCTGTTTGCTCTGTATTGGTGCAGGGTTTTCTCTGCATGCTATGTTTGTATACTAGATTGTTGTTGCAAATCCTGCAATCTGTACCAAAATATCTTTTGTGATTCACTGCAGAAAATCAAATGTTATGATCTTTAAATCAACCAGAATTTGCAGTAATCAATTCTCTAATCTATAGCATTTAGTCAGGAGTTTAATTAATTCTTACTTCCTCCTTTATAACCGCTAGCATATACTGCACAAAAGGATCATTGCACAACTTTGAAGTACTTACCAGTTAGATACAACTAGAAAAAAATCATTAAGATAGAAGTATAACTTATGTAATGTGAAGCATTAGCGGCACAGCAGGAATCCTTTTGCACTGAGCCACTCTGTTGAGCCACTAGGTGTCACTGTTTCGTCAAAGATGCACAGACATCACATCACATCATTGTAAAGGCTGTTTTGTGAGAATGCAAGTGAGAAAGACTATAGTCATGTTAATGAAATGAAGAGTGAAATCAGGAAAGAAAGTGAAGCTTTTATCACCACAGAGATGCAGAGAAACATTTCCATTTTTGTAGAAACTCTAGAGACCTTCATTGTAATTATCTGCGTCTGCACCTGCTCCCTGACAAATGTGCCCTTTCATTATTGCCTTCTATCAAATGCAGCTTCAAACGCTTGATTACAGAAAAATCATCATTTATTTAAAGATCTGGAAGTGCTCTGAAAGAAGCAGCTCAGCTAATGCTGATTCATGGCTCAGTTTCAGCTGATAACATGTATTTCTTAATAACCTTTGACCCTTAAACAATGGAGCTCCAGTGTTAACGTTATTTGATTTACTGTATTTTTTTTTAATTGTTAGTATGATCAATGTAATGGTTCGACCAATCACAAAATTCAACTGTAATACAGCAGTTCAACCTTTAGGGGGCAGCACACACGTGGTTTTTGACTATTTTCAAGGATTAAGCGAGTTTATTTTAAATTGCAATAATTTGGCAATGACCAACAGACAGTATTTTTAAAGCCCCATTTATAAAGATCAAAGGCCAAAAAAAGTTGATTGAGGGTTTGGTTACCCTTTAAGATCTGCTACTTATAAGTGATAAAATGAAAAATATTGTAACTCTCTTGCGTTTGTTTGTGTTTTTGTTCTTTTTCTTAGATTCAGAACATGGTGATGTTTGGTTGAAACTTTTTGACTTTAATTTTCCAGCCTTTTAATCATTTTTTGTGCTATTCTAGGCATGTTTACAGTAAAAGTGGGGTCCTGTGGACTCCACAAGGCAGTGCATTGCACTTTAATTTTTTAAAGGAGTTTTAATCTTCACTGTTGTCCGTGACGGACATAAAATCCTGTCCACCTTTGTTAACTTTTGTCATGGGAGGGATCACACATGAATAAAAGGGTAGGGGTCATCTCGACCCCATAAAAGTGTTAAAAAGGGTTTCCAGTCAGAGCCATAACCATAGGGTCAAATCACGATCGGCTTAATTTGAACAAAAAACAGATTGAAAACTTGAGAAATAAGCTTTGTAACTGAAATACTGAAATAAAAATTTTAAAATTTGAAATGGGATATTATAAATTTGAAAAAAGAAGAAAATAAAAAAATTAATAAAATAAAAACCCTGCAAGCAAAAATAAAAAAAGGAAAATTATTATTTTTAAAAATTATATATATATATATATATATATATGGTAAACTTGAACTATTTCTTGAAAATTTGTAGAACAAATTTGTAGAAAATGAGTTGATAACTTGAAAGTTGATAACTTGAAATAAATCTTGAATACTTAGAAAAAACATATTTTTTGGAAATTTGGAAAAAAAATACAGAAAACTTGAACTATATCTTAAAAATTGGAAGAAAATAAGTACTGAACACTTGAGTATTTTTTTGAACATTTTTTTCAAATTTTTCTTTTTTATTTTTTTTATTTTCAGGATTTATCTCAAGTTTAGTTTTTTTCCCAAACATTTTCAAAACTTTTTTTTTTAATTTTCTGTTTTTTCCAAATTTACAATGTCTTGTTTTAAAATGTTCATTTCATTTTTTAAGTTACAATGTCTTTTTCTCAAGTTTTTTCGTTTACTTTAAGCTTAACCTGATTTGACCCCATACATTACGAAGTGTCTCTCATATTAAAACCGAATGCATGACATTAGCTCATATAACCAAGTTGGTATAAACAAGTGAAAAGATGTTTTAGGATCAATGTCATAAATGTTCAGCTCAGAACCATCTCTTCATGCATCTAGTTTTAGTGTCATCAAATCCACTCCAGAACCTCATCATCGACTTTGTGTGAATTTATTTTGACTTTTTGACTTGATCTTTGGCAAACGAATGCTGATGAACTGATCGGCCAACTCTTTTTTTTCTTTCCTCTCTTTTTTTTGATCATCTTCTCACAAAGTCCCGTTTACGGCCGACAGGCAGCTTCAGTAACCCCGGTTACCTTTCTTATCTCCTCAGAGCTGTTCTCTATGCTGGCAGTAAAGAGATTTTCTGTGTCGTTTGCCAGGCATCCGACCAACGGTATGTCTGCTTTTATTAAAGTCCATTTCGACAACCCTCCAGTGTCGCTGTTATCTTGCATGACCCTTTCATGGGAAAACGTTTTCTTTTTGGGTTTTGCGTTAATGACCCCACTTTCAGGTTTTCTTCTGGAGCGGTTCTGCTCCAGCACACTCCCTGGGTGCTTGTTGTTGTCGGAGCTCACCTCTAACACCACCTGCTCCGTGTCTTTAATTTGCTGCTTTGCTCACTGGAGGTGCTTCACATGGAAACACTTCCATGGGTTCGTGACGGAGCACTCCTCCTCACCTGCACTTGGGTGATGACGGTTTTTCCCCTCAGTTTGGATTGCAGATGTAAAGGTTCTGATCCAGGTTGTACTGCCTGCTCACTGACGTGCGTGGCTTTCCATCGTCACTGCATGACAGTCTGGAGGTGACGAGTTAACCGGGTGATGCTCCGGCTGGTTTGGAAGTTCTGACCTGCATGTGAGCCGCAGCTTAACATGAGGAGTTCTGCATCTTAACGGGTTCTGGTCTGGAGCTGCTGCTCGGCCGTGGTCCCTCTGTGTTTGTGGTTGAGTGGCGTCTCACCAGCGTGGTGTCGTGTCTCACTCTGCTTCTGGGTGACAGAAAGTTGTCCAGTGCTGATGGTGGTGTCACATTTTGTAGTTGCATCTCTGTTGTGTGTTTAGGATGAATGTTTTGTTCATGCTAAGAAGTTTTGTTTTTTAAATTACTAGAATGTCTGATCACAGGAATGAATGAAAAACTTTCACTAAAAAAAAAAATAAAAGAGAGATTATTTTTTTAAGTGTCCTACAAGCATGTATTCACCACAAGAATAGACTTTAAAAAGTGTAAAAAATAAAAAAAAAAAATGAGCACAGCAAGCAGTAAAAATCAATACAAACTGAAAATTTTTTGTAGTTTTGGAGTTAGGCTAATATTTACACACGAGATGTTTTTTTTTTTTTTTCCAGCTATTTTGAAGTTTAGCTATTTTTTCAGCAACATGCTAGCTATTTTGTCAAATTTAGGCTTTTTTTCAGCTTTTAGACAATTTTGGAGTTTATGTAATATTTCAGCTACATGCTAGCCGTTTTGGCTAACCTAAAGATATTTTTTTAACTTTTGACATTTATCTAGTATTTTAGCTGGCTATCAGCTTCAGCGTTTTCAGCTTTAATATAAAATAGAAGAAGAATACAATGTAATTTTAGACGCAGCTCACAGAGAGACCTGCGGGCTCCTTGAGGGGGAACCAGGTTCTGGTGGTACCAGGTTGGTGACCGCTGGCCTAAAGCTTCAAACATAAAACCTGGAGTTTTTAGACAGTTTTGTTCTTAGTGGATTATTAAGTGGGTTATGTAAAGGATAATGCCCGATGAAGTGTGCGTTATGAGAAATTATCGCATGACACAGAGGCCTGAAACGTCCAACGCGAAGCGGAGGGCGATTGCTTTTCGTGACGTGCGTCCATTTCTCTTAACGCAAACTTCAGAGAGTAATAACCCGCTTATACCATGGTCACTTCAAAAAGAAATACATATTCAATTAACATTTAGTACTTTATTCTTGTTATTTCCTCATTTTAGCTTTTTCACAGAAAGCGGACTATTTGATATGTGATGCGGCTTGTTGTCATGGTAACATGGCAAGACAGCACTTAGCCGACATAGACCATAACTGCAGCAACAATTTGAAAGGAAGACTCGGACAAATGTGGAACTTTTTTCTTTTTTTTGAACTCAAGTCTTTCGTGAGCTTTCTCGGGGGTTCATTTTAAGGTAGACTCTTCTGACCTGCTCAAAAAAAAAGTTAACTTCCTTTTGTGGTGAGACAGAAGAATGCATCCTTCAGTACGCTCAATTCTGTGTCTTATGAATAGGAGGATAACTCATTTAAAATAAAATACAGAAAATAAGATTAACATCATGGAGGACATAATTTGTCTTTTTAGGAACATGTGATAAAAGCACTGAGAGATCCAATCACTTCCACCAATTCAGGTCAATTCTAATCAATAATCTTCAGTCAATTAGAACTGACCTGCATTGGTAGAAGTGATTGGATCTCTCAGTGCTTTTATCACATGTTCCTAAAAAGACAAACAGGAAGAGAAACTGACAGTTTACCAGAAACCATTTATTTACTTTTTGGTCAATTTTAATCCTTTTTTACCAACAAAATCTAGTTGGTATCTGTAGTTTTAACTGACTCTCCTGTTGCCCTCAGAACTAGACTGATGTTTTGAGTTGTATCTGTACATCTCTGCTAAATATAGATACATGAATGGCTGTGCTTATATTTTATTCCAAAGGTTAAGTCTTCGGTTTCACTCCAGTCTTTGAATATATTCTCACAGCGTTCTGAAGCGATTTACTCTCTGAAAAAGACCGTTTGAAAGCTCCTGCTGTGGAGCGGCGTTCTCATGACGGTCTGATCGTTTCTTCGTCTGCATTCATCTCCCGATAAGGGGCGAGTGACAAATATCATCTGCTTTTCTGTAATTTAATTTAGGAGAATAATTTCTGTTTCTGAAATTGCAGCGGCGTTCTGAGGGAAGTCGAGTTTTCAGATTACGTGAGATTGTAGTGAGATTGCAGTGCTCACCCAGAATCTTTGTCATCTGCTGGAGTTCATCCGTGAAGACAGGTTGAGAACACAGACTGGAGGCTGTCACTAGTTTTTAAGGAAGTGTCTTTGAGTCTAACTTGGAAGCCATGGTCCTTTATGGGTATGAATGAAAGGGAGATGTGTCCTAAAGGAATCCCTGCTCTACGATACTGAAACATTTGTCGTGTGGTGTTCTGTATAGTAATGAATCACCACTTTGAGCCTCGTTTTGGAGATGGGTTGATGACCCACAAAACTACACGACCATTTCATTGCACTCAGTAGATTTAAACCATCTACTTGATGAGTTGCTGATGTTTGAGGGAGAATCCTGCCTGTTTGTGCAGCAGAGTTTCAGCTTCTACTCTTTCCTGCAGCCTGATGTTGAATCTGTAAACGGTGAAGCTGGGGTTTGTTGAGATGAGGTGATGTCAAGACGTACGGAAGCCTTTGTGACTCATAATTCAAAATAAAAGTCAAAACTGGAAATGCTTTTTCATTTCAAATGTACCTGCATTACTTTTATCTTAAATGCAATGAAAAAGCAATTATTAAAACGACTTTTTCATTTTTTTGTTCAACACATCTCATTCTGCAACTTGATTAGAGTAATAAAGAAAATAGCATTAGATATTTCATTTTCAGAAAGTTCTTAGTAAATTTGTACCAAAATTCAATTAGAAATATCAAATTTAAAAATTAAAATACATAAACAGAAATGCTTTTTCATATAAATACTGGTCTCTTAAATAAAATGAAAAAGCAATTATCAGAACAGCTTTTTCATTTTCTTCAGCACCGCTCATTCTGTGGCACAATTAAAATGATCAAGAAAAGGTCAGTTGACATTTCATTTTCAAAAAGTTATTTAGTAAATTTGTTATTTAGAAATATCAAATTTGAAAATTAAAATGGATTAACAGAAAGGCTTTTTCATTTTAACAATTTCACTTCTTAACTTTTCTCTTAAATGAAATGAAAAAGCGATTCAATTCAATTCAATTTTATTTATATAGCCCAAAATCACAAAGGAAATTAGCCTCATTGGGCTTCATGCAGGCAATTTTACAATTTTCTGAACGGCTTTCTCATTTTCTTCAACGCCACTCATTCTATGACATAATTAAAGGAATAAGGAAAAGGGAAGTTGACATTTCAATTTCAAAAAATTAGTTTCAATTGTGAACATTAAAATGGATCAATAGAAATGCTTTTTCATTTTCACAATTTAACTACGTTACTCGTCTCTAAATAAAATGAAAAAGCAAGTCTCCGAACGGCTTTTTCGTTTTTTATCTTCATCACTGCTCATTCTGTGACGCTTTCAAAGTGACAAAGCCAATGAAGATTGCTTTTTCATTTTCACATCTCGCCGCGCAGGAAGTGTCTCAGTTAGAGTTAGCAGTTCCGAGGGGCGCACGACGATGATGACGGCGCTCGCTCCTCCTCTGCTTTGATTTGGGCTGTCGGCAAAACGACATGCAGTTTTCTCTGACTTACATAGAGATGAGGAGGAAAAACAAATGAATAAAAGCTCGAGATGCTCGGTCTGTGGGTCAAAAGTCCAGATGCATCTGCGTTCGGGCGGACTGAGGCGCACTCGTGTTCCCTGTGCAGTGTGCTGTTTCAGCCTCATACTGATCTCATGGAACCAGAAGGTACATTTTTTCATTTCCCTGTTCTGACCTCCAGCTCCTGAAGACGAGCGCAGAGCTCTGACTTCTCCTGCTCCACTGCTCTTTCTCTCTCTCTCCTCCTCCTCCTCCTCTCGCTCTGCCTCTCATCCCTCAGAGGCCTCAGACGAACTTGCTGAGCTGGCCCTGCTGGGTTTTGGCCCTCAGGCTTTGGATAGGGCCATGTCCCACCACCTGCACCACTGCCCTTACCACCTCTACCTCCTCAGAGCCCAGCTGATGTGTGGTCAGGAGCTCCCAGAATCTCTCCACGGTTAGCGTCTGTAGTCTCCGCACACGCCTTGCTGCCAGTAAAAGCTAGCGCAGGGAAAGGGGGATGCTGCCAGATCTGCTGCCAGATCATCGTCTCCCTGCATTCTGCTGTTTTCTGCAAACGCTTGCATGTCTGCTGGACGGTCAGAGTAACAAAACAGTTTCTGATGGTTTTAACAGAAGAACTGACCATTCTGCTGGAGGGAATGATTTCCCTTTGACAGAAATAGAAGAAAACAAAACGACAAATACTCCTGAAAGAAGACCTCCCCAATGATGGACGAGGCAGCAAGTTTTCGGTCTGTTTTAGGAATGAAATCCCAAACTTGAGCCTTGTGGGGAAATGAATTTGATTTCAGAGAAATTAAAGATCAACAATGAAAGCTTGGAAAATGCTGACGTCACGTCTCGCTAGAAAAGAATCTTGTGTTTGATGCTTTCCTCGCTGCTTTGTGCGCATGCTGCAGGTTGTGGTTTGTGCAGAGAAAATGCCTGAAACCGTGATGTCTGTTAGACTGTCTGCTGCTGAGTGTCAGAGGTCGAGACTGGTCTGCACTCCAGCTCCCTCAGCATCACTAAATGTGTATTCCAGCCAGGAGGGAGGTTTATGTGCATCTGTTTAAGGTTGTGGGAAATCTATTTATTTCAGTTTTAGTGAAGCAGATCTTCCTCTTCTAGTACAACTCTCAGCTGTCAGTTCAGTACCTGTCGGGGGTTTTGGGAATGTGAGTTGCTTAAAGGATTTGTGTTTGCTTCTGTGGTGAGTCAAAGATGCAGCGTAACATCAGTGTTTTCAGCTGCTGCTGCCTGAGCTGAACTCATCCATGTGAGGAGGCTGCAGCAACGATGAAGAGACTAACGCTCCAACAAAGCACGTGGGTCAAAGTCAAGGCCCGGGGGCCGGATCCGGCCCTCACAGTCATTTTATTCTATTATTAATGGACCCGATGTTATCTTGCACTTATTTCTAACTTGTATAATTTTGACAAAATATATTGTTATGGAGAGTAAAATATGAAAGTTATTTAAGTTTTAAGTTTATTTATTCTGGGACAATTTTCCTGCCTTTTTATTATTCATAATTATGTTAAAAAGTTACAGTTTTAATGTTTTAAAAAATTAGCATTCTGCTAGCTTTTTGGACTATTTTGGTATTTACTATGATTTTTAAAGGCTATTTTGTAGTTTAACTGAAATTTCAGCTACATGTTAGCAGTTTTGTCTAGCCTAAGGTTTATTTATTTATTTTTAGTTTTTTTTTTCAGTTTTTTAGGCTAATTTAGCATTTAGCTAGCTATCAGCTTCAGCGTTTCCTGCTATCAATTTCAGCATTTTCAGCCATCAGCACTAGCATCTTCAGCGGACAAATTCCGCTTACAGCATTCACACTAACATTATCACAGGTAATGCTGTATATCTAGTTCATCATTATTTTTAAAAGTTAAAGTTTTAAAACTGTAGTTTTTGAGTGTTCAGTAAATGTTTCTGGAATCTACAAAACATCTGAAACCAGAAATTGAATTAACTGAATGAAGGAAGTTGGACTTTTTTTCAGTTTACTAACGACGTAAAGCAGCAGCTGCTCCAATCATGTCCCAGCATCTCAATTTACAAGAAAATATTTCTTTCAAAACGCTTGTCAAAGTCAAGTCCGCGGGCCAGATAATTTTATTTTATCGTTATTTATGACCCGATGTTATCTTGCGCTTATTTCTAACTTGTATCCTTTTGACAAAATATGTTTTTATGGAGAATAAAATATTTAGTTTAATGTGATTTATTCTAGAATAATATTCCTGCCTGTTTTTATTCATAGTTATGTTAAAAAGTTGGTTTAAAATTAGTTTTAGAGTGTTCAAAAAAAGCGATTAGGTGTGTGTTTAAATGTTGGCCCCCTGTGCGATTGAGTTTGACTCCCCTGTGTTTAGATGTTTGTGCTTTTCTGCTTCACATGTTGCTTATGCAACATTTTTGGACAGATTTGCAATATAATGTGAAAAAATCAATTGAAATTTTATGATTTTTATGAATCAAAAACCTGATTTCTTCTTGAATCCTCGAGCAGCTTCTGCTTAACTGATCTAAATGGTCCATTTCATTTCAGCTATTTACAGTTTATCTGTGTTCCTGTGTGCAATTGAGATGCTTTTTTGCATTCTGCTTTAAATGTTTATTTTGAAACTCTTATTTAATACCAACAGGATTTATTTTTTGTTCGGATTAATAAACATCAGCCAAGCAATAACTGTATCTGGTTTTTGATTTAGGAAAATAGTAAAAAGATGATGTATTATTGCAAAAGAATCCGCAGTGAAAACCGTGTGGTTTCAACTTTCCTGAAGATGAAGATGTGGTTCTGGATCACTGGAAACCTCTTCAGTCATGGACGTCAGTAAATATAGATTTTAGCTTTGTTTGTAGCGTAATCCTGACTCCTAAACATTCGTTTTCAAACACATTAAAGGCGGGTTCCCTTCTTTTTCAAAGTTGTTTTTAAAACAAGACAATGTTTAAATGTTAAGACGTTTTTGTCCCAAATAAAATAGTTTATAATGTAATTATTGGAGCTACCTAAAAATCATTACATTTTATGCTTAATGAGGTTAAAGTTCTGCGTTTTGTCAGTAAACATGGGTTCAGATTAGTTGTGTGGTTTGTGCCTGAACAGACCACATCAGTTGCTGTGGACTGTAACAGCCACTCATCCTGTGTGCGGCTGGTTAACAAACCAACATGGCTGCTGGCTTTTGTTCTGCATGCAGCTGAATGTGCAAATGTTTGACAGAACCAACATGGGAGCCACCTCGTAGAATCTAAAGAGCTGGAACGGTCTTTTCTTTTTCTCTTGTGCTCCCCATCTGAACTCCAGGGTTTGAAGGCTGCTCCATGGTGCCCTCCATCTATCCCCTCGAGACGCTACACAACTCCTTGTCGCTGAAGCAGGTGGAGGAGTTTCTCAGCAGGGTGTGCGAGAGCAGCAGCGAGGCTCACGCCAAAACCATGAAGGGTGAGTTTGTGGATTGAGGCAGCTTGAACAATTTTTTTTGTAATATTTTTTACTTTTCCTCAATTTCTGCTTTTTAACAGTAAATCAACCTTTTTTTTTTATCTGTTGACCTCTATAAATGAAGCTTTGAAAGTGCTTTCTGTTTTTTATTCCAACATTTTTTGACAATTTAAAATAAACTTCTTTAGTTCTTGAAATAATAGTCTAAAACGGTCAGTGTACTGCCCCCTACAGGTGGAAATGAGGTATTACAGTTGAATTTTGTGATCGGTCAACTGGTGTAAGCATTTATTGATCCAATTAGAATTTTACTTTTTTTTTTTTGGTTTTGACTCTTTGTTTTTTCATCCTAAGAGCTGAAATTACCTTTTTTTTTCTCTTTGAAATCATATTGGTTTGTCTAGTAAAGCATCCATGAATTACAGATTCACAGCATTTACATGAAAACCTGAAGGATTTTGGCTCAGAAACACTTCCCCCCGGTCCTCCAGATTGTTCTGTTGGAGTATTTCACATTGTGACAGACTTTCACATTTAAATATCTCATCTTTTGAAAGTGAAACTTAACGTTGGTGAGGCAGTGAACCTGAACTGTTTCTTTTGTCCTCCAGCTCTTTCCGGCTTGTTTGACTCCCAGAGCCAGAGCTCTCTGTACAGCCTGCACCATCCGCTGTCCACCTCTGGATCTGAGGCGTCACTCCGACCGCCCAGCCAGACCGTCTGCCGTAAGTGTTTGACTGACCTCAATTTATCTGCTTTGATCTCAGTTTAAACACAATTTCTAATAGAAGGTAACTCTGATCATTCCATCTGTCCCTTCATGTTACATTAAAGCTGCAGCTGCAAAGAGATTCCAGAAACTTCTGCTTTCAAACTTTGATTTTGTGTTTTAGAATAAGCCAAATTCAAAAACTTTCATGGATTTTCTGAAGATGCTGGTGATTGCTATCTTCATATCCTGCTTCCAGAAGCTTTTTCCCATCATGCTTTGCTTCTCCAGAGATGTTCTCTGGAGTAAAACGGAGTAACTGCGACATGACTCCAGCATTCAGCACCTTTCACATATGTAGAAATCAGTGTGTTCCAAGTGGAACCATCGTATAACAAAACATAGGATACAATATGAGGAAATGGGCATCAACACTTATTTTATTTTTCTTCTTCCTGGTGGAAATGGGACTTCAACCAGCAACCTAAACCTAGCTTAACAAGCGAGCATTTGGTAAAAGGCCTTAAAGCTCCACTCATTCTCACATCAGTTTAAAAAGTGAAAGGCAAATGAAAACAAAAACTGTCATTTTCTCCCACAGCAGCAGTCTGTCATTAGAAATTCACCTTTAAGTTGTGGGCGAGACTTCTGTTGTGGAGCGACCCCGCCCTCCTTCCCGTCACCCCTAACTAAAAGGAAAGAGTGTTTACACTCTTTCCCACGAGCTTACTGCCCCTCACTACTCCCACCTAACGCAAGCGGTGCAACGAAAATATCAAGAGTGAGCAATATCAGAGTAGGGTTGCCACGATTGGTCAAGTAATTGATGACTAATCGACTGTTAAAATAGTCGACGACTCATTCAATAATCGATTAGTCGTTACTTTATATTATATAGAATCGGATTATAGCAAAGTTGAGCAAAGTTCTGAACGTTCAGCACCAAAAAAAAATTTTTTTCCATCAAAGCTATTTTGACAGATGACCTTTGACCCTGAATACCAGGGGTGTCAAACTCAATCGCACAAGGGGCCGGAATCCAAAACACACCTTAGGTTCCAAAACTTTAAAGCCGTAACTTTTTAATAGAATTATGAACTAGATATATAGCATTACCTGTGTTAATGCTAATATGAATGCTGTTAGCTAAATTTGGCTGCTGAAGATGCTAGTGATGATAGCTGAAAACACTGAAGTTGATATAATATTAGCCAAATTCCAATTTAGCCTTAAAAAAAAAAAAAAAAACTTATATAAGCCAAAACAGCTACTGAAAAAGTTTAAATATTAGTTAAACTCCAAAACAGCCTAAAAACAAAAAATAAAGCCTAAATTAACCAAATCAGCTAGCATGTAGACTAACTATTAGCTAAACTACAAAATAGCCTAAAAATCTTAGTAAATGCCAAAAATAGTCTAAAAAGGAAAGCAATATAAATGATGATGGTTACAGTAAGTTAAATAAAGCATCAGATCAGAGAGAAAGTTCCTGTTACTGCTCGTTTTGTTCAGATGATGACGGAAAAACATGTTTTAAAGGGACCCTACCATCATTTTCATAAGCCTATCAGAGCGAACTTCCTCTATGTTTAAGATCATATATTACCTTTGAACCCAAAAAAATGAATTGTAAAATATTAGTTATATTTCGTGTAGTTTTACCCTGCCCGGAAGTAAAACTGTGCTGTCCGCTTCATGACATCATCCTCGAGTTTGTGGCAGTATCTTTGTATTTCTTCCACCAAAATAACCCAAATTTCTTCAAAGATGGATGCACATACGATATATCTGCCTTTAGTAGGCCTCACCATCTTTACACTGCTTCACAACATGCAACTTCTGTGCTGGACCGGGGGTTTTGGGGGTGGGGGGTGTTTTAAAGGAGCGGTGCGTGTAAAATAAACACCTGTTTGAGCTGGAATTTATTGAAGACGGGACACAACTGGAAGATGTACGGTATTCTGTATCTAAAAGGAAAGGTTTTTTTGTAATGCTGATTATTAATAGTTTTGTGGAGAAATTGAGTGCTGCTAGTGTGGGGGCGGAGCTGTCAGAGCAGACTCTTCCTGGAAAGAACTGTTGGCAACGATCTTATGTCAGCACGTTTCCAACCACTCGTTTTCAGAGGTATGGGAGGGGCTGCTGCAGACTGTCCATGTTTTAAGAGGATCAAAATTCCATTTTGGGGTTCTTTATAGTGAGGAATGAAAAGTAAAATGCAGTTAAAACCTCAAAAAGTAGAATTTTCATGGTAGGGGCCCTTTAAAGAAGCCTGTGCAGTGATACAGAACGTTTGGTCTGTGCGACCGGAACTTCTTTATTTAGGTGTGTTTTTTCACTGTGTATTATCACTTTTTAATTCCACACCCAGCAGCCAATCAGAATCGAGTATTCACAGAAAATAAATGGTTGGTTAAAAACGTCACCAAAAAAAAAAAAAAAAATTATTGCGATTAATTTTTTTCCAGATTTGCGATTAATTATTAAATTTTTTTTAATTGATTCCAGGCCCTAGTTTTTTGTAACATTAAAAGGACTAAAAAAAGCTGACTTCTGAAACACTGAGCTTTCCACTCTGAGTTTTGTTTTTCTCTTCCTCAGACGGCAGCGTCCCCTCCAGCACCGTGTCCAGCGCCGGCCCCTCCTGTCCCCCCTCTCCAAACACGGAGACCTCCGGGCAGAACTTTGGGGTCACTGGTTAGAACAACGAGATCATCTGCCCACATTTACCTCGACTCTAAAGGGATGAAACTGGATCTGAACTGCTGGACTCCTGAAGGAGAGAAGCTGTGCAGCTCGACAGTAAAGTCCTCTCTGAGCTCCGATCTTCCACTTTCTAGAAACATTCATCCTGACGTGAGTGAACCAACCAGCAGTGCCTTCAGTTTGCTATCACGTTTAACCCTTTAACACCGGCGCTCCAATGTTTATTTTCTTTGATTTACTGTAACTTTTTAACACGTTAACAGGATAATTCCATCAGATTTTAAAGGAGAAAAGCGGCTTTTCTCCTTTAAAATCTGCTGGAATTATCCTGTTAACGTGTTAAAAAGTTACAGTATGTTAAAGTTTTTATGTTCTAGCATCACCAATGACACCTCAGGTGTTAAAGGGTTAAAAAAAACATATTTTCTGTAACAATTTTCCACTTGATCAGAGAAGTCTATAGAGAGAACCGGTTCCTCAGCTCTGACATTCCCAAAGAACCGTCAACGCTAACAAACGCTGCGCTAGCTTTACTCACACAAGCCCATTTCAGAAAGGGCTTTTCAGTCATCCAATCAAGTACAGTCAGAGAAGCAGTATGCGCCGCAAAGTCATTTTGCTGCTGTAAAAACGTTTTTTTCCTCAAGCCTCACCTTTACACTCACCTGTTTGAGCAAAACAAACAGCATGATTACACTGTGCCTTCCATGATCTGACGGGTTTCTGTCGGTTTAGTCAGTATTTTTCATCAGATTCTCAGGTAGACGGATAACCAAAAGCGACGTAATCGTCTCTCAGCTGAGCTGGGGTTCTGTTCGGGTTAAATAACGAGGGCAGAATTCAAAAATATTGATGCAGATGTCAGAAAAGGCCTTATTTCCAATGATCTACTTCAAAATGAGTTGTTCTCCAAAGCTTTTGAAAAGGTTTAGAATATTTGTATTTTATTGTCATTAACACATTTTTGCTTTAGCTGTCAAATGAAACAAATGTTAGTGTCTACGTACGTGTTGAGAGCTGGCCAAAGATGTGTGTTCTGTCATGGCTTCTGGAAAATAATAAAGTTTAAAACCAAAATGTCTGTGAGGTTTTCATGTTTTGGGGTTGAAGTGGGACTGATGTCACTGCTGGGTAAACATTAAGATTTTTAGATTAGATCACATTAGAAATTGTTTATTTCAAGCAATCAAGAAAAAAAATCTGAAGTTTATATCCATTAAAACATGTCAAACACAGAATAACTAGACAATAGAGAGATTATCTGAAAGGTAGTGGGAGGAAACGAATTTATATAATCCCACCCCGACTCGATCTCAACATTTCTGTTAGTTTATTCTCATTTTCTGGTTCATAATTTAAGATCAGATATTTATATCTTTCCAACATTGGTTCTAGTTATTAGGAATCCTCAAGTAACAAAAGGTCACATGACTGTCAGTAGACATACCACTACTTAGACTTTGTTGTTGCATTTGCAGATCCAATATCAAAATTCAGACAAATTGTGCAGATATTTTTCATTAGAAAAAAATCATTAATATAAATCAAGTATCAAACATAAATATGTGTGTTTGCTGATTATTTTCCATTTATTTTTTCAATAGAAAAATCATCGAAATAAATCAAGCAATACAAATTTAAAATATTCACAGATCATTTTCATTTTAGAAGTCATTGAAGTATTTTCAATAAAAACATCAATAACGTGAAATATCAATAATCAAAAGTATGTACTGATTATTTTTATTTGAAAGACATTTTTTTTACACATAAATCACACTTCAGGATTCTAGATGGAGTGAAATGCCACAGATCTAAAAGCAGCGGTGTCAAAGTCAATCATATACGGGACATAAATCCAAAACACACCTGAGGTAGCGGACTGAACAGGATAAACATTTATTGAACACTCTAAAACAACATTTTTAAAACTTTAAAACCAAAACTTATTAACACAATATGAGAACTTGATATTCAGCATTACCTGCAATAATGCTAGTGTGAAATCTGTAAACTGAATTTGGCCTCTGAAGAAACTGAAATTGATAGCTGAAAATCCTGAAGCTGATAGTTGAAAAAACGGAAGCTCATGGCCGAAAACACGGAGGTTGATGGCGGAAAACGCTGAAGCTGATGTCGGAAAATGCTGAAGCTGATGGTGGAAAACGCTGAAGCTGATGGCGGAAAATGCTGAAACTGATGGCGGAAAACGCTGAAGCTGATGGCCGAAAACACGGTAGCTGATGGCGGTAAATGCTGAAACTGATGGCGGAAAAGGGTGAAGCTGATTGTGGAAAACGCTGAAGTTGACGGCTGAAAACACTGAAGCTGACAGCCATCTAAAATATTAACTAAATGCCAAATTAGCCTGAAAAGAAAAACTTAGGTTAGCCAAACGGCTAGCATGTAGCTGAAAAATTAACTAAACTTCAAAAGAGCCTAAAAAATCTTAGTAAATGCTAAAATAATCTAAAAAGCTAACAGAACGGCGTTTTTAAACCTTAAAAACTGTAAGTAGTAATTCTGAATAATAAAAAAGCAGGACTATTGTCCCAGATTAAATCAATTTAAACCTCAAATAACTTTCAATATTTTATTCTCTATAGATATATATTTTGTCAAAATTATTCAAATTAGAAATAAGCTCAAGATAACATCTGTCAATAATAACATTAACCTATAATGATCTGGAGGGCCGGACAGAACCACCCGGAGGACTCTGACGTGTCTTAAAGCTCTAGTCTCTGAGTTGGCACTGAGTCCCTTCAGCTGGTTTTTCTACTTTTTTTTCTTTTTCCTTTCCTCACCTCCGTTCACGTCTGCACACACATTCTTCCATTTTTTCTTATTATCTTCTTTCATTTTCACTCATTCATTATAAATTATTATTTTTATCTTCCTTTCTCCATTTATGTTATTTTTCCACATTTTCTCTCTTGTTTTGGAGAAAGGCAGAACTGCAGAGACACCCCCACTTTCAATCTTACCCCCCCAACCTCTGTCTCCTCTTTAAATTGCTTTAACAATACTGATGACTCACACCTCTTACTGCTTCCAGCCGTTGCTATGGTGACTCCCCCAGATGTAATTGACTCCTCCTGAGCAACGGTGGGTGAATGAGGAGACGAAGACCGCCAACTCACCGGAACCCAAAGCTGATGTCATTCCTGCTGTCTGGATGTCTGATCTTTTGGTTTTTTTCCTACACACACACACACACACACACACACACATTCACAGGGTTTGCAATAAGCTCTCGTACACACACACTTTGCTCGTTGAAACACAAAGTGGCTTTTTCCTTCACAGCTCACTCGAGAGACAAACAGTCAGCTTACCTAAGAGAAGCAGAGAAAAAAATCATTTCTCTTAACAGATTTTGGGGACGTTCAAGCACGAGGGTCCCAGGAGGATTAAAAACAGGAACATAACATATTTACAGCTCAACACCTGAACATTTAAACATGTAGCAGGAAATAAAATCTCAAATTCTGAGAAAGTCACCCAGAAACTGACCAAGAGAAAAAGCTCTTTCACTGGTGTTGGTGGCAGACCTAAAATCCTGTATTTTAATGGGAGGGATCACACATCAATACAAGGGTGTGGTCATCAGAGCGCACCAGGACACAAAACCATTAAAACAGTCATTCCAGCTGGAATTACTGGTTGACTATTAAAGAATTACAGTAAATCAAAGTACAGAAACACCGCAGCTCCGCTGTTAAACGGTTAAAGCAGATTTATGTTTCTCAACCCTTTTTGAACCAAAGTTCACTCGATAAAAATCTCATGGCACTCTACAAAAACCATCATGTAAAGAGAAAAACAAACAAAAAACTATGAAACTCTGCATTAAGGAGCCAAGTGTACTGAATAATAAATGAAACAACAGTGTCGGGCCATTAATAACAACCAAAATAGAATTACCCGGAGGGCCGGATCCGGCCCCTGGGCCTTGACTTTGACACCTGTGCTTTAGAGTAACGGATGGTTTTGGATGGTGGGAGGAAGCCACACATGCACAGAAAGGACCAGCCGGGATTTGAACCAGGGCTGCTGCTCAACTGTTCGACCCACCGTACGTTTTCTACATACAAATAACACACATAGAAATGTATAGTTTATAGGAATATTCAGCAAGTCTTTGAATTCTTTAATCTAATCACATTTCTGGTAAATTTAGGAAGAACAAAATCCCTTTATGGGACGTTCTCTGTACAGAGGTTTGCAGCTGCTGCATGGAAAGCCACTCGTCTATCCTGATGAGATGTGAAAGAGGACGGAGCTGAAGAGTTCTCCACCCTCTTTTACAGATACTCCAAAAAAAAAAAAATAAATAATGGACAAAGAGGTTGAGGCTGATGCAGATTATCCTGTTTTCTTTCAGTCTTCTGGGTTGTTGAAGAGCTTTCATATCCTTCTCTTCTTCTTAGATGTGAAGTGTGTGACATCTGTGAAGTTTCTAACGTCCTAAATCTTATATTATTTGCAGATGATACGACCCCATATTGCTCTGGAAAAGATTAAAAAAATGTAAAGGAAGAAGTTGAAAGAGAAATGATAAAATTGAAGAATTGGTTTTACAAAAATAAGTTATCTTTGAACCTGACAAAAACAAAGTTTATGGTATTTGCGAAAAGAAAACAGAATGATGTCACTTTGTTCATCGATGGTGTAAAGATTGAAAAGGTACCTGAGTTGAGATTCCTTGGGGTAATAGTTGATGAAAATACCTCATATATCATATGTTAAAGCTAAAATGTCAAAAACTATATTTGTTTTGAATAATGTTAAGTTTCTTTTATCTTGTAGAACACTGAGAATGTTATATTGTTCACTTATTCTGCCTTATTTAATTTATTGTGTAGAAGTATGGGGTAACATATAAAACCAATTTAATGCCATTATGTTTAATGCAGAAAAGAATTATTAGAATAATAAAGTTGGCTATAGGGAAAGCACACATATATTATTTATTAAGTCTGGTCTTTTAAAATTTGAAGACATAATAGAACAACAAATTCTGTTAGGAATGTTTAAAGTTAAAAACAGAGAACTGCCAGAGAGTTTGCTTAGGTTGTTTGTTTTTAGTTGTGAAGATTTAAATCATAGAAGGAGATTTGATTTCAAGTACCCAGTGGTTCGCACCACTTTAAAACAAATGTGTTTTTCTTTTATTGGTGTTAAACTTTGGAACTTACAAAAAAATGATTTGAAAAGTTGTACAAATATTCTTCAGTTTAGTAATATGTTTAGGAGAATGAAATTGGAAAGTTATGTCAAAAGTAGTTGATTTCATCTTCTGATTTAATTTTCTTTTTGTTTTATTATATTGTTTGGCTTGTGAATGGCCAACAGCGGGGCCATCTAAACTGTATATTTGTTTATACATATGAGTATTTTTGATTTAGCAGGGGCAGACACAAATAAGAACATTGTTCTTCCATCTGCTCCCTTTCATTCTTGAAGTTTTAGGACTGTGTTGTATTCTGTATTTGATTTTGTGTTTTCATGTTCCTGATGCTTCATGAAAGGAAACAAATAAAGAGAGAGAGAGAGAGAGAGAGAGAGCTGTGTAATCCATCTGATTTTTTATAGTTAGAAATTTACATTTGAATTGTAATATTTGTGGCAGTTAGAGATTCTGTGAAGACACGAACGGGGAAAATGATTCACTGAAGGTGAAATATATGTGAACTTTAGTGGCATTCCCTTCAAAATCCATAGAGTTGAGGATCTTCTGTTTCCATGGTATCTTAAAGCTTTCCACTGACTTCAGGAGTGTGTTTATGTGAATGTTCCTCGGCTAACACAAAATAAGTCATGGAGACGGCTGATCCAGACATGTCGACCATCTGATCAGCAGCTCCTGCTAATGTCTGCTTAACCAAAACTATTCATCCTTCATTTTCCTTAACCGCTTTGTTCCTTTCGAGGTCGCGGGGGTGCTGGAGCCTATCGCCTGATGGGCGAAGGCAGGGTTTACCCTGGACAGGTCGCCAGTCTGTCACAGAAAACCAAAACTAACCCAAACTCCCAAAAGAAAACAAATAAATAAAGCCAGAAAACTGAGACTACAAGATCCAACTACCCAAACTAAAATAACAAAACCCAGCAGTGGAAGACTGCTGAGGACAAAGAGGGGAAATAGAAAAAAAACAATTTTTTAAAGTAAGTATTACTTAATTCAGCTAAGGTTCACATTGAAGATAAACTCTGTAGGTTTTACATCCTTGTTGACCTGAAGTTTGATCAACTCTACCTCCAGAATGAACATCAAATGGCAGAAATATTGATCAATACTAGTCAAATTTAATTTGAGTAAATATTGATGTATGTCTGTATGCAGCTGTAATATATGTATATATAGTATGTGAGCACATGTCTACATGTACATTTTTTGTTTATTTTTTCCTGTTAAGTTTAGTTTCTGTGTAGGTGGTGTTTTTTGATGGCCTTTGATAAGCATGAGGCTTCAGCCCATTACTTTTTGGTTTAGATTATTATTTAAAAGTTGTGAAATATTGTATTTATTCAACCAACCAACCAAGAAAACAAAAAACTTCAAAACAAAAATATCATCCTTGTCACATGTGGCCAAAAACATCCATAGATCCAGATCTTCTGCAGGTGTTTATGTTGGCGGATGTGAAATTGAAGCGGCGCTGCAGACAGACGTCAGAATGATGCTGCAGGCTGAACGCTGCTCGCCACAGAGGGCAAGCAGGGGGTGAAGCCACAGCAGTTTGCCCCGGCCTGTTCTAGAAACTTTCTGTTTAAATGTTGAACCATGAAGTATCTCACAATTTATGAAGATGCTCAAAAAAATGTTCTTTTCTCATTTCTATTGGATTTTTATATCTGGCAGCTATGAAAGAAGTTTATTTTTATTCATTCAAATGAAGATCTGGTTCTTTATTTTAAGGTTCTTACCAGTGAATTTAGGTTTGTCATTAACCTACAGAGCCCTAGACATGATATTAAAAAAAAATCCCCTAAAATTTATAACTTGTGGCTACAATTTAAAGTTAAAGTTAAAGTCCCATTATTTGACACGCACCTGGGTGTGTGAAATTTGTTCTCCGCATTTGACCCATCCCCTGGGGGAGTGGTGAGCTGCAGACACAGTCGCGCTCGGGAACCATTTGGTGGTTTAACCCCCCAGTCCAACTCCTTAGTGCTGAGTGTCGAGCAGGGAGGCACTGGGTCCCATTTTTAGAGTCTTTGGTATGACTCCGCCGGGAATTGAGCTTTTAACCTTCCTAACTCAGGGCGGACACTCTACCACAAGGCCACTGAGCTGGTCTTTAGCATTTTGTTTGTACAAATTAAACCTTGTAGCCATAAATTAGTATTAATTAGAATTTTTTAAGGACAAATTAACATTTTATTAACAGTTTGTGGGCACAAATGAGCATTTGGGTTTTTTTTGTGGGCTATAGATTAGTATTAAGTAACCACATTTTAAAATGTTGTGTGCACAATATAGCAATTGTAACCACAAATGAGCATTTCTTAGACATAAATTAGCATTTTGTAGACATGAATTAGCATTTTATTGGATTTTTTGGGGCATATTTATAAGTGTTTAGTGACCACAATTTAAACATTTTTGTGCACTAATTAGCAATTGTGACCACAAATCAGTATTTCCTAGACATAAATTGCTATTTTATTGAGTTACTTTGGGCCTAAATGAATATTTATTGGCCACAATTCCAAAATTTTGTGTTCACAAATTAGCAACTGTGGCCACAAGTTACAACTTTGTAGCCATAAATTAGTATTTTCTTTATATTTTGTTGGCAAAATCTGCATTTTTATTGTATTTGGGCCTCGATGAATATTTAGTTGAAACGATTCAAAATTTTGTCTTCACAAATTAGCAGAACCTTGTAGTCATAAACTAGCATTTCTTAGCATTTTAGAGGCACAGTTAATATTTTGTAGGCACAAGTTACCATTTGGTTGGCACAAATCAGCACTTTATTTGATTTTTTTTGGGCCTCAATGATCAATTATTACCACAATTTAGAATTTTTCGTGCATAAATTAGCATTTTACTGAATTGTTTTGGGCCGAGATGAATATTTAGTGGCCGTGATTCAAAATTTTGTGTGGGCAATTTAGCAATTGGTTCCCCAAATTAGAACCCTGTCGCTAAAATTTTATAGGCACAAATTAACTTTTTTTTTTTTTTTTTTTTTAGCATTTATGGGCACAAATCAGCATTTTTTAGATATTTACATACTCGTTGTTTTGGCTAGCTTAAATTTTAATGTTGTTTTTTAGGCTAATAATAATATTAGTTATAATAATTTAGCTAATATTTTAGCTGGTTATCAGCTTTAGCGTTTTTAGCTATCAATTTCAGCATCTTCTGCAGCCAAATTCAGCTTCCAGCATTCACACTAGCATTATCACAGGTAATGCTGTATATATCATGTTCCTAATTATGTTAAAAGATTACAGTTTTAAAGTTTAAAAAATGTAGTTTTAGAGTGTTTAATGAATATTTATCTTGTTCGACCCGTGAATACCCTGCTGTAGCTGATCTAAAAGAATGTCAAATTTAACTTTAATCTTTAATCTAATTTAGCTTCTTTAACAAAATGGCAAAATATAAAACCAAAAGAGTCCAGTTTTGTTTACCATTCCTTTGTAAACAATACTTTTTAAACAGGAAATCCAATTAATCAAGATCCATTTCCACTTGACTTTTATGTAACTTTCAGATAAGAATATTTAAATAAATTTATTTTAATAACCACAGAAACATGCACTGAAATCAACAGGAGAGAACACAAGATTTCAGTTTTCTTGAAGTTTTATTGATGATCACCGAGCTGTTTCCCTTTTACAATGAGTCTGCAGTAGTTCTAGTTTTACCAGTGAGTTTCAAACAGACAGAGAGATAGTGTATATTGAGCCGAGAAAGAAAAAAAGAACATGATTAAGATAGTTACAATGCAAAAAAAAAGAAGGAAAAAGAGAGAATTAAAGAGAACTGCCATACAGAATCTTCTTAACAACATGTTATAGGGCAAACAATGAAAGCACAGCCCAGTAATAGTTACTGTAGTTCATATTATTACCAGATAAGACGATAAGCATATTTCAAATATACCTCTTTAAAATAGCATTATTGTTTTCATATTAAACAATTACATTCAAGATTATAACTAAATAAATCACATGCAGAAAGATTAGATGGACGGATGAGACCGTTTGCTGTTTGCAATCAAATGATTTCTTCATCTTAAATACAGACGTGGAGAGAGAGAGAAATGAAAAGACGCTTTTTGTTTTTTTTCTTTCTGTTCCTTTTAGCTTTTTGTGTCATTTAGGTAAGTTTGATCAAGCTGTCATTGGAATCTCCTAAACTGACGGCGTATTTTTCCGTGTCGGTCGGTTTTTGCGTACGTTGGTTTCATTGATGGCGTTTTGAGTCTGCATGTGTTTCAAGTCATTTTCAGGAAAACAAAAGAAGTTGCAGCTGGAGTTTGTAGCGTTAGTTTGACTGTGGACGCGGTTCCAGTGGGATTGCTTCCGTTTGAATAAAACTTTTCCCCGTCCCACCGTACAGAAGGCGGAGTCTGCGCAGACTTTGTTCACCTTTACAATTATTGTTCATTTCTTTCGTTTGATTCAGCAGCATTTGTTACGGTCGTACCAACTCTACATTCAGTAAAAAATAGACCTCCGGTATAGTGCATTCGGCATACAGTTCATCTTGAAGTGATTCACAGCATTCTGTTAAAGCCTTGAAAATCTCTCGGCTGGCGATTCGACACCCGCCGACCTGAAAACAGCATCATCAGGACAAACCCAGACAAGAAATGAAGCCGTTTCTGCAAAGAATGAACCCTTTAACAGCGTAAACACAAAACCTTTAACATACTGTCACTTTTCAATCGTCAGCACGACCTTCATCGTGTTAACAATGAAAGAACTACAGTAAATCAAAGAACATAAACTCTGGAGCTCTGGTGTTAAAGGGTTAAAAGCATCTTTTGATTTGAAAATAATATAAAAAGGACTTTATGCTTGAAACGTGTGATGACATCTTTTCACATAGAGTGACTGCTGGGTCAATATTAAGGTTTAGAACAGCAAAGCTAACTCCTGAACGCTGTTTAAAGCAATTTAATGTAAATAATAAAAAATAAAATTTGTACAAATTTAATTTTCTAAATGTCCTATCTGATTGTGGATTATTTCTCTCTACAACCTGGTCATAGTTAGACAAACGTTACAGGAACGCCATTGATTTTCTTCTTCCAATTGATGCTAATGCTAACGCTAGCTTGGTAAGACGTAGATCTTTTCTGTCCAGTTACAGTTGATTACATTTACATGTTCACAAAATCACTAAAAACAGAGAGAAAGTAAGAAAATTTTCACTTGTTTGACAATAAAGAAAATATTCCTATTAAAAACATTTCTATTTTTATAATTGCTCCCCTAAAATATCCCAAAAAACAACAACTACCTCTTATTCCAACAAAGCTGCAGTTAAAACACGCGCAGCCAACATGAATGCGCGTCTTAGCTGAACCAACATGTAGTTTTTGTGCTGATCGCACTTAAAACATGCGTGAATAACCTCAAGCATAATAGAATAATATCTGCTAAAATGAAAAGTCAATATTTTTAATAAAGCCTCAAATCTTGAAGGAATATTTAAATCAGAATTTAAATTTCTGAATGATCTTAGACAGGAAATGAAAATACAGTTCAGTAGGACATTTATAAAATAAATATTGTACAGTTTTCACTGAAATTGTTAAGGTTACCTTTAATTATTTAAGTAAAATAGTGTTAAACAGCGCTCAGCTGTCGGCTTTGCCGTTCTAAACTCGATCACCAGAAGTCACTATTTGCATTTGTCGCCATTTTTTTGCCTGACGTAACCGTGAAAAGGGTCTAAAGCGAGCAGAGTCACCTTCTGCTTGATCTTTAAAAACGTTTTAGATCTCTAGAAAATAAATAGTTGAACTGTTTTGCTTTTTCACAGCAAGCGCACGTCTTGTACCTTCAATCAGACTTTAAATAAAGTGAAATTAAAAAATAGCTTTTTTTTGTCATTATAAATAAAAAACGATTAGGTGAAAGTAATTTTAAAGTGAGCTCTTTTCAAGTCTGATCAAGCAGAGAGACCTTCACAGTGAACCTACACTAACAAACCATGCTGCTCTACAGGAAACAAACGTGATAGCCACACTCAGAACTAACCCCAAAGCATTCCTACTTCTTAACAGTGTCGAGTACATCAACAATCAAGACATTCATGCACAGTCTGTAAATATCTCGGGGATTAATATCAGATATTTGTATTCAATTTGGAAGAACATTTCAGCACGCTACAAACTCTCCACACACTCAGACAGTGAATCCCCATTTGGTGCAATATTCTGCTCAAAGACATTCATTTGCGTTTTTAGATTTTGCAGGTTAGTAAACTCCAGATTTGTTTTGAAAATGTGTTGGAGTGAATGATCTTGGGGGGTTGGGGGGTGTGCGTGAGCCGGACGGTCCGACCGGTTCTGGCTCTGCTTCAGAGTGGCTGACATGACCTGAAAACCCCTCCGTCTCTCCAAAAGCACAAGCTAAAGGCACGTACATTAAGAGAAGCTTCCACGCTTTAAAACGTCTAAACCCTCGAATAAAAAGAAGTATTGCCCTGTTCCGAACGAGCTTTCGCCGCTACATTTGTCGCAGATCAAAGCTAAAATGAGTTTCTTCTCCGAAGCATCATCCAGAACGTCGCTCTGGCTTCAGGTTGCTGCATAATCTCAAATCATTTGTGGAGAATGAGCGTCGAATCGTCCCACATGGAAAGAAAAAAAGGTTGTAAGAAACACAGAACCATTCAATGCAGCAAACAAACGATGCCTCTAAAGACTGCATCCGGCGCCGGAGCGCTCGCTAAAGAGAAGGTCTGCTCTACGCAGCTCCAACACAAGCATCATGCAGCAGCCAAGCTGTAAGAAGTCGAGCTGCTCCTAAACGTCACTATGATGACAGACGGTCAGAACTCAGAACATTCCTACATGAGGTGGAGCGCAACTGGAAACGAGAGATGGACAAACAAATCACTTTGGGGAAATAGAGAAAAAGTTTTTGGTTCTTTTAGTGTCCTCATAGTTTCTATTTTCACTGTTTGTGTCTAAATGTTTGGGAAGTTGTCGAGCATGGTGGTTCTGTTGAATGTGATTACACTGCTGTTAGTTTCTATGTCAAGTGTTAGATTGGACTCGCCAAAGGAAACTAATCAGAAGAGCTGTTCTATTTGCGCAATAACCACGATAACACAAAGCATCTGGCCGGAATGACTGACTTTGCAGAATCTACATTATCGAGGGCTGTGGTTAATGTTATTAGGACCGGTACCATGACGGAATGAGTCGCAGTAAAAATGGCGTAGCGCTGGAGGATGGTGGGAAAGCAGAGCCGGGAGCTCAGAACTCAATCTTGCATGCAGGAAAAGACTCGTCCTGCATGACTACGGTGCTGCTGGAGGCCAGAACCATGATGTTCAGGTCCTGCTGCCTCTCGTGGGTCTGCTGGTACCAGTCTCGAGTCACCTCCGTGTCGTGGGTTGGTATCAGAGTCACCTGAGAATACGAACACAGGGAGAGGAAAATTCAGTTTTTATGGACAGCACATTGAACTCTTTTTCCTTTTTTTAACATGTAAGGAATTTATTCGTACCCAACCAGCAGGACCAGGTGGCCCCATGTGGTTTTAAAGTGGCCAGAAAATGTGGACCAGAATGCTCGGTGCCCAGCAGAGCTTTCTAGCTTGATACATCGGAGCTTACTACAGCGGAGTTTGCAAGCTTGATACAGCAGAGCTTGCTAGCTCAATATAGCTGAGCTTGCTAGCCTGATACAGCAGACCGCGCTAGCTTGATACGGTGGAGCACGCTAGCTTAATGCAGCAGAGCTCGCTAACTCGCCACAGCAGAGCTCGCTAGCTTGATACAGTTTAGCTCGCTACATCGGAGCTTCCTAACTCGATCCAGAACATCGTAGTAATAATAGATTAGATTTATCTGAGCTTTTCCAGATCCTCAAAGCTCTTACAATGAATATCCATTATTCATTCATACTTGGTGATAGTAAGCTACTACTGTAGCCACAGCTGTCCTGGGACAGACTGTCAGACATGTGGCTGCCATTTCGTGTCTACAGCCCCTCTGACCATCACCGGGACATTCATACACATTCACACACCAGTGGAGCCACACTGGAGGTAAGTAGGGTGAAGTGTCTTTCCCAAGGACACAACGACTATTGGCTGGTGGGAGCGAGGATCGGACCGCCTATCCTTTGATCATTGGCCGACCTGCTCTACCACCTGAGCCACTGTCGCCAGGAAGAGCTCACTATTGATCCAGTGAAGCTCCCAACAGTGGAGCTCCCTACAGGAGGGCTTGCTAGTTCAATACAGTGGAGCTCACTAGCACAATACAGTAGATCTCGCTACAGTAGAGCGTGATAGCGTGCTCCTCGTCCTCTGGGAGGCTGGCTTGCATTGCGAGCTAACCCGCTGAGGGCCCACTTCAGTCAATGGGGGCAAACATACGTGGGGTCACCACAGAACAAAATCGGGGCCCACATTTTCTGCCATTTTCAAACCAAATGGGCCCCACTTCTCCTTGCTGGCTGGTTACTGACAGATTGCATGAAATCTCATTCTGAACATGCAGATGTGGAGAGGATATCTCCCCCTGAATGAATGAAATAAACCCTCTGGCAGAATCAGACTCCGTACCTGTAAATTTGAACCCCACTGAGCCTTGCCGTCCAGCAGGGCGTCCAGGACTCCGCGGCTCGGCTCCCCGCTGCTCGGGTCGTTCCCGCTCACCACATAGTATGCAGCTCGCACTCTCTTGAAGAACTCCTGGTCGACGTTCTTGGCACTGCAGTGGTTGGGCACGTAGGCCAGGTCAACGTAAAAAGGGGGTCCATGGGCAGCAGAAGCAGAGCTGGTCTTCTGGCTGTTGTTTCCTGTTGAGTAAGAGTACTAAAAGATTAGTAGAAATATGAAAAATATGACTTATTTCACAATAATGCCATTTCATTTTGACCACACGCAACTGATTTTTTATTTATTTTGCTGCAGCGTCATGTTTTGTTTTGAATTGAAGTTTGTCAGATGAATGAAAAACACTTTTTCCGCTTTTTTTTTTATGCTGTTTCCTGTCCTACTCCACTCCAGATGCTTTCAGATCATCAACTAAGACCCAATCCAAACTCTTCCCTTCTCCCTTCCATTTGAAGGAGCTTGTGAAGTGCAACTGGTGTCAAAAACAGATTCCTGAAGATCCCACCCTCCGAGCGGAGGACTCGTGAGGGGGCTCCGCGTGTGGAGCAGAAGTGAATTTCTGCATGTGGCTGCTCTGTGAACCACAGACGTTTACAATTGAATGTAAGCAATGACTTTTTGTTGTAGCATGATCTTTTTAAAGCTATAAAACTAATTTCATGTATATTTGATCACCGGAAATCTGGTTTGAGAGTTTGGAGTCTGACAGGTGTGAACAGGTGTCTTTTCAGCAGGTGATCCGTTCAAACAGGTGTCTTCAGTTCAGGTGAAGATATTGAAGCTGAAAATGTTGACACAATTTACTTTAATCATAGATGGGATTTGTTGAAAATACGAAAACTATTTGCAAAATGTTAAATTTGCTAAAAGACTGGAAATTTCATTATAGAACTATGAAAGAGCGCTGAAATTTACCTAAATTCCTGAAAAATCTGTTGTAAGATTGCTTAAAAATCCCCAATACATGCCAATTTTGCAAAAATATTTATTCCGTTAGCCCAAAAAACCTCAGTAGCTGCTAAATTGGCCAGTAAAGCTAGCTTGTTGCTTAAATACTGGCTAAATTTCAAAATAGCCTAAAATTCCTCAGTAAACGAAATTAGTCAAAATGGTTAGCATGTTGCTAACATAGAAGCTAAACTCTAAATTAACCTTTAAAACCCTCAGTTGATAACAAATTAGCCAAAAACGTTAGCCTGTTGCTAACGTATTAGCTAAACTCCACATTTTTAGAAAATTACAATAAAAGATGGAAACATATCTCATGAATACATTTAATTAATCTACTTAAAATTCTGAAATCTGAAGACTTTCTCATTCAGTTTTTATGGGGCATATTTTGCTAAATATTTCAAGAAGTATAAAGTTTACAAATACCTAAAATACAAGCAGTAATGTCCTGAACGAGCTGAACGTTTCAAAATGTATATACATTCTTTGAAGGGGGTATATTTTTCAAAAGATTTCAAAAGAATCTGCCTTTGGGATGACAAAATATCAGTTTCTTTTTAAGTGGACAAACCTACAAATCAACAAGAAGTCAAATATTTTCTTCCACGCTACAGTAAATAAAAGGTAAGATTTTAAAATGTTGTCTTTTGTTTATATAAATCTTAGGACTGTAAACATTAACGCATGCGATTAATAACCTGAATTAACGTGTTAATACAACTTATACAGAAGAAATTAATATTCAATCAGTGTTTAATACTTTAATCATATAGTTTTTTTGGTTTAGATGACTTTTTCACAAAAAGTGGACCATTTGATCCCTGGTCCGGCGAGTTATCACGGTAACACGACAACACGTCGCTGAGCCTCGACTGCAACGGCAAAGAAAAGAAATGCTGATCTTCACGATAAGTTAAATAAAACTTCAGTTCAGAGAGAGATCTCTCCTCTCATCGTTTGTTTTTGTCCAGAAGATGAAGAAAAACGTTTCAGCCTGCGCAGTGATATGGAGCAGTGACCGGAACTTTTTTTTTTTTTTAGGTCTGCAGGTTCTTATGTCAGCATCCCTGTTTTCTTGAAGTATTACTGCAGACAAAAAAAGTCTTTAGAGTTCTGCTTATCTCACTGTTGATGTGTTTTGTACTCACAAATTACAAAAATTTCAGACAATAAAAATGAAGCGAAAATTTCTCTCTGACATGTTTTAGTTTAAAAGCTGCTTATTTTCGTAAAATTGACCTTGTAATTGAGATTAATAGCGATCAATCAGTCTTAATTAAAAATAAATATTCTAAATGTACAGTTTCGTGTGTGATTTCATGTTGTGATTATTTCCAGATTAGTGGTCGGCAAATACTATAACAAAAGAAAAAGAAAAAAGTTAGTTGTGTTTAATTGTGATTCATTTTATCCCAGGTTTGCAATTATTAATTATTTAATCAATTCCTGGTCCTAATAAATTCACTAAAGCCTCAGTATTCTCTCAAAAATGTTCATTTTTATGATTCTCATGGGGGAAAAGCACATCTGTCTGATAAATATATAAATAAATTTATAGAATATTTCTCAAAAATAGACAGGAAATGTAACCAATAAATAGGGGGTTTTAGCTCTTCTCATAAATGGGTTTATAAATACTTTTATCAATTAAGTGCATTTGTTTAAAGTGTATATTAGCGTGACTCATCAGAAATGCTGATTGCCATCAGTGGGAGGAAACGAGCACGCTGCTCATTTAAAGTGGGATTATTCTGGTACAAAGAGGAAACAATTATCACTCCAACACGGATGTGTTCGAGGAAAATTACAGGCTTTGTGATGATATGGAAAAATCCCCTAGAAAAGTATATCAAGTTTAAGGATTTCTTGTTTGCTTACTCATCCTTCAACTGTTTTATTTTTAACCAGCAGTAAGCAAACAGTCTAAATTATTATGGAGTGGTAAACAAATAGAGTGTAGTGCAATTCTGTGAATTTCTGGCATAGACATAGAAATAGCATTCTTTCTTTTATTATTGTTTATCTAAAAATAATCAGATTTTTTCCTTTCTCCCTTCTCTTCCATTTGAAGGAGGAGTTTAAGTGTTAGTGGGACCAGAAAATGTATTTATTAAATCCGACCCTCCAAACGGAGGGATATAAAGTCTTCCCCGCGAGGCTAAACCGCGTAGCGCTGAGACACATGCTAGCAATGCTAGTACACCGGCGGTTATTCGTGACTTCATCGAATAAAAGTGATGTCTGATATATTAGACTATTTTTTATAACTTTCGGTTTGGAGGGTTAAATGAAGGAGAAAGGAATAATTTGGATTGGGCCAAACTGTGTGTAGACTATTAAATCTAATGATTTAATAGTAGATTAGTTGTTACTTTATATTGTATGGAGTCAGAGTGTAGTAAAGTTGAAAGTTATAATGGCATTCTGCTAGCTTTTCTGAATATTTTGGAATTTATTAAGGTTATTTTGGAGTTTAGCTATTTGAGCTGCATGCTAGCTAAATTGGCTAATTTAGGATTTCTTTCAGTTTTTTAGAATAGTTTGGGGTTTAGCTAATATTTCAGCTACATGCAAGCTACTTTGCCAAATTTAGGATTTTTTCAGTTTTTTTTTTTGGCTAATTTGGCGTTTAGCTAATGTTTTAACCACATGCTAGCTGTTTTGGCTAACTGAGGCTTTTCACAGTTTTTTAGGCTAATTTGACATTTAACTAATATTTTAGCTGGCTATCAACTTCTGCGTATTCAACTGTCAATAGCAGCTTCAGCTATCAGCGCTAGCATCTTCAGCAGCCAAATTTAGCTTACAGCGTTCACACTAGCATTATTGCAGGTAATGCTATATATTTAGTTTTTAGTCAGTTTAAAGCTAATTATTGTTAAGATGTGTGCTTTACATCCAGTTTGCGCTTGACCCGATCAGTCAGAAAATAATCAATGATTTATCGACTATTAAAATAATTGTTTTAGGCAGCACTCGTGTCGATCTCAGAGTTTGTGTACTAGCTGAGCGTATTTCACCTGCTGCAGACACTGAGCTGCTCTTGACGCCGTTGACCAGGCCTTTTCCTGGGTTGAGGAGCTCACTCCTCGAGCCCTGACTCTCCGACATTTTGATCAGCCTGGAGGTTCTCTCTGTGTCTTTCCTCCGGAGGGAGGCGGATCGAGGCGAGGCAGAGCCCTTCGTCTGCTTGACGGGAGTGGAGGACCTCTTCCTGCCCTCCCCCTTGCGAGCGGGAGACGCTGACTTGGGTTTGCTTTTCCTCAGCCCCTTGGTGGTCTTGTGCTCTTTCTTGAGGAGTTTCTCTGTGCTGCTGTGATCATTGAGAAGAGCTTCTGGGTCCACCATGCACACGTCGGGATGGGGAGGGTGGGGAAGAGGATCCTTCACCGGTGCAGGGAGCGGGTCTGGAGCTTTCTGAGATGAACGCGGTGACGGGGAGCGGTGGGATCCGTCGGCGGCAGACGCAGCTAATTTATCCACTGGCAGATGTTCGGCATCCTCGTCAGAGTCCAGATTCCCCTCGGCTGTTATGGAGGGACACTCCTCGGTCTCTGGGGGGACGTCGGAGTCAGACTGGGAGGGCATGGACTCGCTGGCAGAGGTCGGAGGTGTTTCCTCTCCCGCCAACGTGACAGTCAAACCAGACTGGTGCGGCGCTGCGGCGGCCTCTCCCCGATGATGCCTCTGCTTGTGGGACCTCCTTTTAACAGAATGTTGCTCTTGATCATCCTCGCTCCCCTCCTGGGGGCGGTAACCCTGGTCATCCTGTTCGCCTTCGTCGCTGGAGAGAAGATGAGGACTGGGGTTGATGAAGGACGGAGAAAGCTCCCCTTTGTGGAGCTTATATTCACAGGAGGAGAAACCTTGAGCGGAGGAGGAAGCTGCACCAGTGTTCAAGTCACACGGCCGGCCTATCAGCCTTCACGTCTGCCGGCCGAGAGGTTTCTTTGTGGTAGCTTTGAGTTGAGGAGAACATAGAGGTGCTGTGGGAGGTGCTCATCCACTCTCTTGCTCCTCCCTCTTTGTCGTCCTCCTCATCATCTCCATAACCTGGTGGGACATCGGGGAAGTCGTCTGGTTTTTGTATGAGCTCCCAATCAGATATACTGCTCTTTCTCCTTGATGCTAACTGTTCTGACGGCATCTCCAGCAGGCTCTCTTCCTTTTCTTTCCCTCCTTCTTTTTCAAGTAGAACATGCTGACTCAGCTTAAACTCAGCAGGTTCTTTGTCTTCTATGTTCCCTCCATCTTTTTTCAGTTTGACGTCTGTGTCTGTCAGCACTTCTGTTTTTTCTTGTTTTTCTCCAAAGGCGGTCGCTGGCTTTTTGGCATCATCCTTCATGATGGCTCCACTTTTCCTCTCCTCTTCCACTTGAATAGTTTCCGTTTTAGTTTCCTCCATTTTGGGGAGGTCTGTTACGGCACATGAGGCTTTGGGAGCGCCCCCGTCAGTTGGTGGAGCGCCAGAGGCTGTTTGTTGGAGTCTTTCCATTGTCGTGTCAGGCTTAGACACAACAGCGGTGGAGGTAATGGTCACCGTCTTTGTTTCTGTGGAGTGCGTGGTACTCAGAACCGAATATGACTCAGACACTGATGAAGAAATCTCTTTTTGCTCGGCCACTGGGAATTTTCCACATTCAATGCGGCATGGAAGGGTGCTTTCCTCCGTTTCAAGTGCATCAGGCTCCTTGACGTAAGGCCCACTGGCAGAGGGGCCAGCCCTTTCAAGGGGAGACACATCAAAACAAGATTCTGGCATCTTCACCGGCGCTACCTTATGTTGAGAGGCTGCTGTAGTACATGTAGTAATGGTAGAACTCAACTGTGTATCAGATCTTTCCTCTTTGACCTCAGCCTGCTTGGCAGTGACGGTGGAGTCCGGAGAGGACGGTTTGGGCTCGTCTGTTGTAGGTTTTGTCATTACCTCCATGTACTCATCTCTCTGAAAACCTCCAAAGCAGGAGCTTGAAGATGCTGCCGTCGGTTCCTCTTTGACCAAAGACACATCAGACACTGCTGGAGCTTCAACTCTGTCGCCCAAACGTTGGCTCAAGAGAGCTGACGTTGAGGCAGAAGAAGTGTAGCTGTATGATGTGGAAGAGTGTGTTTTTGTGGTGTATGTCAAGGAGGTGTAGGTGCAACCTGACATAGTGCTTTCCTCAGATTGGTTTTCAGTAGTCCTATCTTCCAGGTCTTCTTCTTGGACATCTCTCTGGCCTAAGAATGTATAACCACCAGTCTTTGAAAGATGGGAGGGATCTGAAAGCAGAGAGACTTGCTTTGACCCATCTTGGCTTTGAAGACTTGGGAAATGCTCAGAATATTGTGCCGACCTGGTCAGTCCAATATCAGTGTAGAGTGAAGAGGAGGGGCCTGATGAAGGTTTGGATTCTGTGGGAGGGGCTGGTGAAGAGCTGCTTGCAAATGTCTGTCGATCCGTTTCTTGCACGACACGTGTGAACTCTAGTGAAGGTGAAGCTTCATCTTTGTCTGTTTTCTTGGACTCTAATTCTTTAGTTGAAGCAGTTTCTGTCGTTGTTGAGGAAAGTTCAGGGGAAAAACGGGTTTTGTCTTCTTGTTCCTTGTTCACCGCAGAACCGCTGTTATCTGAGCTCAGGTTAGACCCTGGAAATGTGCAGACGAATGTGTCCTGACTTTTCGTCGCCGGAGCTTTTGATGTCGCCTCAGCTAGTGCATCTTCTTCTTTGTCTGGTTTTCCCCCAGCATCCTTCTTGCCACCGTCTGCGCCTTGAAACCCAGAGTCCTCCTGAAGATCTGTTTTACGGACTGACTCCTCAGAGGGACGGCTCGGTTCAGGGATCTGAGCTGTTTTATTTGAGTCCTCCGTCTCTGCTGACTTGACGCTTTCATCAGAATCCTGCCTGCAGACTTCTTTCTCAAACTGCTCTCTGGCACCCTTTTCCATGTCAACGTCGCTCAACTCTTCCTCCTCGTCTTCATCTTCGTCATCACCAACGTTAAAATCCTCGCCCTCCACCAGCAGCCTTTTACCCATGAAGCTGTCTTTGCCCATGAAAAAGCTCATACTGGGATCAGAGCTTCTGCTGTGACTGTTATCAGAAGCCAAAACATTCTCATCTGTTGCGTGTCCCATAAATGCGGCGGCAGACTTGGACTCTGTTTCTTGTCCGGCCGACTGTGATGCTTGTTGTGGTAAAATGTCTTTTCCTGCAGGCGAACGCCGGCCTGATGCAGATTCCTCTCCTGGTCTGTGATGGGAAGACACTGTTTCCTTGAGTGATCCCGAAGGTTTCTCTTTCCCTTTGTCTGTCACGTCTTCCTCTGGGAATTCTGCTCCGCTGGAAGCTGAGGCACCGAGATCCGAGTGGCTGAATGAGGGAGGGGGCGTTTCCTGTCTTAATGAGGGGGCTGCCGAAGGAACCGGTGAACTGACAGTGACCGTCCCACCTACTCCCCCCGTCAGTTTCTGAGTAGATCCTTCTTCTGCCTCTTCTTTCTCTTTCTCTGACTTCTCTGGTTTATCCTCTTTAGGAGTGAAAGAATACCAGTTGGCAGCTTGGGACATTTTGTTATCTTGGATATGCTTTTTGTCAACACCTGAAGGACTGAGCCGCGCTTCTCTGTCCTCATCTTCAGGAGAGGCACTTGGGCTGTGGTGGCTGCTTCTTTCACTCTCTGTGAGGGAGGTCGGGCTGTAGTCGACTCTACTGAAGGACAAAGGCTCTTCTTTGTATTGATCATCCAGAAGGTAGATGGCTCCTCCAGGTTCTGTTGGGCTTGTTCTTCTATTATCGTCGAAGCACATGTCAGAGGAGCGATCTAAACCTGTCGAGACCTCGCTCTTGTCTCTTGAGTCTAGATCGTGGTCTTTTACGACGGGCTTTTCGTACGGCTCATATTTGGATGGACCGACATCTTGGAGGTTTCCACCAATGCTTTTACTGTCTGAGCTCATTTTTTCTGGGCCGGAGTGAGTCTTGGTATCTTCTGGTTCTTTGTCTAACATGAAATACGAACATTGTTGGGACAGCCCAGGAGAAGCAACTTCCCTCTCTCTTTCCATCTCCTTCTCTGCTTCCTTTCCTGTCTTCTCATCCGGCTTGGCGAACGCTGCGCCTAAGCTTGGCGGTGTGAGCTTCACATCAGGTGGAGTTTCCTCTATACTAGACTGACTTTCAGTGCTGGAAAGCGTGGAGCTCTTTGGTTGGCTGTCGGTGCTGGATACTGTTGACAGCACGGGTTTTTTCTCTGCTGGTTCAGCAGTTCCACGAGGTGTTTCCTCCTCTTTGGATGTCACATCAAAAGACGGTTCCGGCTGAGCTAGTGGTGCGGAGGCCGTTTCTGTGGTCACAGCTCCTTTGTTGGCTTCAGAGGTGTCTTTTCCGTACTCTTTGAGGTCTTCGTCCACTGAGGGCTCCTGCATGGTGAGTGTCGGGATCACCACTGTGGGCTGTTGAGGCGGTTCTGTTCCATCGCTCGTTTGTGGCGTCTGGGTGAAGGACAAACCAACAGAAGGAAGGTCAGGCTCTGATTTTTGGGGCTCCACTGTCAGAGGTCTTGAGCCTGCTCCTCCCATGCAGATATGTTCCTCCTCTTCATCGTCTCGATCTTCCTCTGACGACTGAACAGAGAAGGCGGGTTTGGACACTACAGACGGTACCTCTGAAGGTGGCTGCTTAACACTCTTGTCCAGGTCTTTCTCCTGAACCTCCTCTTTCTCCCATTTCTCCTCCTTGGAGAGCTCCACATCAGGAAGCTCAGGCATTTCTTGCTCCACGACGGCATCTGTCTTTGTCTGAGTCACAGTCTTCCCTTCATCTTCTCCTGGCTTCTCATCTCTAATGTCTTCACTTTCATACGTGTAGTCTTTTTCCTGTTCTTTCTCCATTTTCTGCTCTTTGCTCAGCTCAGCAACATGTGCATCATCTTTCTCTTTCTCCTGACTACTGACCTTTGACTCTTTTGCATGTGGTGGGGCAAGTGAGAATGTTTGTTTGTCTGTCTGAGCTCCAGGAAGAGAACAAACACCAGGAAGCTCCTCCTCTGCTGTCTTCTCCTCTGTAGCAGCTTTGGGCTGAAGGTTGTCCAGTTCTTTGTCCGTTTTCTTAGAATCGGGCTCAAAAGAATAATTATCAACGCCTTTCACATCTTCTGTGGTTTGGCTCGTTGGGGCAGAAATCTCTTTTTTGGCATCCTGCTTGATAAATTCAGCGTCTACTACTTTCGATGTATCTTTCATTTCTTCTCCACGCAGGTCACTGTCTTTTATGTCGATGAATTTCTCAGCAAATGTATCCACATCTTCTTTTTCAGCATCATCCTGATCAGTTTTCTTCTCTTGCTCCAAAATGGATTTTGGACCAGCATCTTCGTGCGTTTTAGTCTCTTGTGCTGGCTTCTCATCAGTTTCTATCCTTTTGTCATCTTCAGGAGTTTTAATAGAGGTATCTTGTACATGTAGCTTTTCAGGAATATCCACTTTTGTATCGTCCTTTTTTGCTTTAATTTCTTCCTCAGATTTTGTGATTGTCTCTTTTGGGAGTTTTTCTTCTGAGGTGCCAGGCTCCTCCTCCTCCTTCTCCGCTGTGGACTCAGCTTTCTGGTCTTTAGAGAGTTTGATGTCAGATATCATTTCTGCTGTGGAGTCCTTACTTTCCTCGAGTTGCTTCGTAGAAATGCTTTGATCCTGAATTATTGCTTTTTCTTCAGTTTCAGGTTTGACACTGAGCTTTTCCTCTTTTGTTTCTCCCTTTGTTAAAAGTTCTTTGTGTTTTTCCTCCTGTTTGGTGGGAGCAGCAACAAACACAGCATCCCTCAAGACTGTCTCATCTTTGGATGCTTCGACAACAGGAGTTTCCTCGATGGTTACATCATCTTTGATCATTTCTGGGGCTTGGGGACGGATGTCTTTGGTGGCCTCTTGCTCTCTTTCTCCTGCACTTGTTGGTTTGTCAGTGTGAGGAGCTTCTTCTGCTTTTGCTCTGGTCGGTGTGTCAGAAAGGCCAATATCTCCACGTGTCATTACAGGCTCATCCCTGGGGGGAAGTTGAACTGCACCACCAGCATCTTTACTTTCTTCATGCTCTGCAGGACTCTCCTCCTGACTAAGCAGATTATCTTTTTCTTCTGAAGAAGAAGGTTTAATAGCTGCTGGGGTATCTTTGTCCAAGCACTCTTTCTTTACCTCCTCAGCGGGTTTGAAAGAGAATGACACATCCTTGCCGGTTGTGTTGTCATCCTGCTTGCCAGGTTTGATCTCCACGTCATCTCCTTTTTCTTGCTCACTTGTCTTGTCTCATCTTTACTAATGCTCACTATTGTCACATCTTCTGCCTTCGTAAGGCTTATAGATGATTTAACATCTTCACTTCCTTTTATCTCCTTTTCATCTTTCATTGTTGCTGCAGATTCATCCATCTTACTAATAAAATCTTCTTCTTTGCTCAGCTCAGTGACGGTCTCTGCCTCTTGTTTCTTCGGCTCTTCTGTGAAGGTTTTGGTGACCACCTCTGTTTTTTCCATCTCTTTTTTCTCTTCCTCTTGTTTGATTTCAGATTTTTTCTTCTCCTCGTACTTGTACTCAGGAGTGTCTACTTTAGCGTCTTTCTCCATCTCTTCTTTGATAGATTCAATATCTGAAGGTTGAGCCTCCTCTATTTGTGTCTTAGCAGAGCAAACATCCACCATATCCATCTTTGCTGACTCTTTCTTCTCCTCCTCTTTGAAAACTGTCCCATCATGCACCTCCTGCTTGGCCTTTGTCTCCATGTGATCATCACCAGTGCTGAGGTCAGATTGATCTCCTTTTGTTGCTTCCTTGCTTTTCTCCTCGTCTCTGACCTGTTTCACCTCAGATGTTTCCATCTTTTCTTGCTCGCCGCTTTTGACCAAAATCTCTTTTTCTTCATCTTTACTTGCACCATCAGTGACAGCAGCGTCTTTTTGCATTTCTTCCCTGGCAAGTTTAATATCAGGAGTTTCATCCTTTCCCGTTTGTTTCTCTGCTTTTCCATCAATGAAGGATTTGGTGTCAGATCCGTCTGTGTGGATGACAGATTTCAGCTTCAGTTCATCCTCCATTTGTTTGACATTGAGGTTGTCATCTTTGTCTTGTTCCATATGGCTCGTTTTAGCTGCAGATTGATTGTCATCGTCATATTTTTTGTTGTCATCGTCATCATCACCGAAAGAGTGACGCTTCGTCTCTGGACTTTTTCCCGGTGCGGCTCCAGGAGGTTCCCTTTCTCTGTCCTGCAAGTCTTGACAGGCTGACAGGATGGAGGATGCTGGAGCAGTTACTGCCTCTTTTTCTTCATCTTTCGGTGCAAATACAGCGTCTGACTCTTTCATGACGGAAACGTCTTTCTTTTTAGCTCCATCAGATTTCTCCTCAGAACTCACAGTTTCAGTTTCCCCTCCTTTCTGACTCCTGTCGGCTTCTTTTCCCTCATCATCTTTTCTCTTATCTCCGTGGGGAATCTTCTCCTGCTTATGGAGCTCTAAATCGGGGAAGGTCTTCGTCTTGTCGTCCACCGGAGACTGTCGGAGGGGCGAGTGAGCGGCGCTCGACGGGCCGGACTGCGCTGGAGAAGCCAGTTTGACGGTGACGTCATCCGGACTGAAACAGCGCTCCTCGCTCTCTGAAGTCACTGAGTCCGATCCATACGGTCTGGTCGGCACCACAGAGGAAATGTCTTTAGTAGCCACGGCGTCGAGATTTTCCTCTTCGACTGGTAGGTGCACAGGTGTGAGGTCGTGGTGGGTCTTCTCAGGAGATGCTGAACCAGAGAGCTTGTCTTCTTCTGCCGCTTTGCCTTTTGGAGTTTGAAATGAAGCATAACCCTCTTGGAGTTTTTCCAGGGAAATATCAACATTTGGGGTTTGGTCTTCCTCGTCCTCCTCCTCTTCTTCCTCCTCCTCCTCTTCTTCAGTGGCATGAGGAGCCTCAGCTGTTGTCCTGCCTGCAGCAACAGGAAGTTGTAATTCGTCAGCTGGAGGCTTGGACTGCTGATCGTCCTCCAAAGACGGTGGAGACAGAGTTTCTGCAGAGCGCGGCTGCTCTTTGCTTCCAGCAGCTGTGGCTGTGGTTGACAGAGGAGACGGAGTTTTGCTCGGCTCCTCGCCAGCAGGAGCGGCAGCAGATGCCACAGACTGATCCTCGGCGATGGAAGTAGGAAGGGAGGACATTTTGTCGTACTCTGTGATGGACGTTGCAGAAGACACGTGCTCTTCCTCGGCCAGGGGAGCTGTGATGATGTTGGTGAAAAGAGACACTTGCTCCTGAACACCGGGAATAAAACCTTTCTCGGTCATGGCGGCGGCTTGCATTTCCCTCATGCCATGAATGTTTACGAAAGAGCCGGTCTGATCGGGAACAGAGATGTCGTAGGCGCCGACGTCATACTGAAGATGAGGAATTCTGTCCTCCGCTTCCTCGTGAATCTCCTCATCCGAGATGGTCTGCTCCGTCTCAGAGTAGCCTGGAATGGTCTCATCTTGGATGTAGGAGACGGCCTCAGCTCCTGGAGCAGCTGGAGGGATGGGAGCTGTGGCTCCTTCCACGTGTGACAGGTAGCCCTCTTCATCCTCCTCCTCCTCCTCCTCTTTAGCTGCAGTCATGTCCAGAGTTTTGCTTTCCGCTGCATGTTCAGGTTTCTCTTTGATTTCTTCATCTGCTATCACATCTAAGTCTTCTACTTCCTCCAGTTCTGCTTTTTCAATAGCATCCTCTTCCTCCTCCTCTTCCTCCTCGTCATCCTTGGTTGGAGACATTTTAAGATGTTCTGTCACAGCCTTGGCAGACAGATTTTCTGATTTCTCCATTTCTTCTATCTCATGCTTTCTATCCAGAGCATCATCTTTGACATCCTTCCCCTTAGAGTCATCCTCCTCTTCACCAATCCCCATATCTTCCTCTTCCTCCTCCTCCTCTTCTTCTTGTACTTTCTCTTCTGCAGCTGGAAGCTCTTCTTCTGCTTCCTCCTCATCTTGACTCTCTGCTCCCTCATCCTCGGCCTCTTCCATTTCTTTCTCGTGACACGACTCTTTCTCTTTGGAGTCTTTGGCTTCGGGAGCCTCTTTCTCAGGAGACTTCTCTCCTCGTGGAATCTCTGAAGCCGTTTCCTGAGCTGCCGTCTTCTCTTGGATGGGACTCTCAGCTGGTGGTTTTTGGGTCTCTTCTTCTATTTCCTTTTCAGCTTGAAGTTTTTCCTTTTCCAGTTCCTCAAACTCCTTGGTGAGGTCTTCGGGTGTGGAGAGAGCAGACGTGGCCTCAACAGCTTTGTTCTCAGTGGACTCTGGCTGCACGGCGGGGAGTTTCTCTCCCTCTTTTGGCTCAGCCTTTGATGCTTTGCCTTTTGCAGTTTTGGATTTACTTGAGGCCTTAGCTTTGTGTAAGGTTTTTCTGACTTCTGGTGTCAGTGGTTTCAGGTCAGGCTTGGTGATCTTTCTCAGCTCAGGTTTGGACGTCTCCTTCTTTTTGTCCTCTTTGGATTTGGTTTCTTTCTTCTCATCCTTTTTGGCAGAGTCATCTTTCTTGATCTTTTTGATGTCCTTCTTCTCCTTGTCCTTTTTCTCTTCCATTTTTGTCGACCTCTCCTTGGAATGCTTCTTCAGGGATTTTTCCTTCAGCAGCTTCTTCTTTTCTGGAGTTTCGGTTTTAGATTTGATAGTCTTGGGCTTTTTCTCTTCCTTCTTCTCCAGGATGTGTTCAATCACAGAATCGCTCTTTGCCTCCGTGGCAGCTGACACATTATCCTGCAAGTCACTTTCCTTCTTTACAGCCTTCGCTGTAGTCTTTGGAGAGGACTTGAGGCTCTCTTTGCTGTCAGTTCTTTGTTTTAACTTAGTTTGTTTAATGACGGGCAGGGGAGCTCCTGAGGAGATTTCTTTTTGGGTGGCTACGGGATAACGTAAGAAGTCAAGGTGCTTTAACTTCTCTAGACCTTCCAGTATCTTGTTTTGCGGTGCATTCCCAGGGAACAACACTCTGACGATCTTCTCTGTGGGGCTGGCAGGGAGCCACACCACCAGGGCTGTGATTGATGTCAGGTAGGGCACAGAGATTTCTCCTTCCTTCCCGTTTGGCAGCACAATGCCAGTCTTGGCCTTGCTGTTTCCGGCCCACTTTTGCATTAAAAACTGCATCTCTTTGCTATCCTTCACAGGGTTGAGAAACGAAAAGCGTGATGGGCTCGACGGTGTTGCTGACGACTCTGAACAAAGGCTCCGGCTTGACTCCGAGTTTGCTAAGGTACTGCAGCGTAAGCGAGGCCTCTTCAATGCTGCGTTTGACCTTCAGGTTGGATTCGGGCATGCGGAGCTTCTCTGGAACATTAAAGAAGACGACACCGAGCTCGGGGGAGATGAGGTTCTTCATCCAGTCGCTGTAGTTCACGGAGCCCTGCGAGCGCTCCTCGTCCTGCTCCGCTATCTTCCTCTGAAGAAGCCCGTTGATGCCTGGAAGATTGTCAGCGCCGATGTGTGTGAGCAGAATGGAGTCGATGCGGTCCAAGTGACGGACCAGTTTCCAGAAGCAGGATTTCCGTTCGGAACCGCCGTCCACTAAGATGTTGAAGCCGTTCACTGCGAAGAGAGCTGAGTCTCCCCGTCCGCCGGGAAAGATGTAGCAGCATGGTTTTGACAGCTTCAGGAAGCCACCGGAGGTGGGGGGCTCCAGGAGGTCGAAAGGAGACGGGACGTCGACAGTTTCAGAGACATACTCTGTGAACTCTGTGACTCCGTCCATCTTGGGCAGAACAGGTTCTGGATTTAGCTTGTAGTCCACAAGGTCCCGCAGAGGCTGCAGCTGTCCCAGGGAGCTCCAGCCCACCTCCCCGCGGCAGGACACAGTAAGTGTTGCCTGCTGCTTGGGGGCTGCTGTCCCCAGTAATTCAGTAACCTACAAAACAAACATCCAAACATGTCTGAGTAAAACAAAAAGTCAAAGGGATCAAACAATGTTTGAGAATGTGAATGGGAGATCCCAGCCAGCAAAGCCAAGTGGGCCCCGTATGGTTTAAAGCCGGGCAGGAAATGTAGGGCCCGAATGAGTTTGACCACAGTTTCTGTAGCGGTCCCCCCATGTGTTCGCCCACATTGACTTCAGTGGACACTCAGTGGGGTGGCAAGCAATGTATCCAGGCACAATGGAGCTTGCTAGCTCACTATAGCAGAGCTTGCAAGCTCAAAACAGAAGAGCTTGATAGCATGCTACAGTGGAGCTTGCTAGCTTAATACAGATGAGCATGCTAGCTTTCTGTTTACAGTTTACAGTTTACCACTTTACAGTTGTGCATTCTAGCTTGCTACAGAGGAGCTTGCTAGCATGCTAGCTCAATACATAGGAGCTCTCTGCAGCAGAGCTTGCTCGATAAAGCAAAGCTCCATAAACTCACTGTAGAAGAGCTCGCTATAGAAGAGCTTGAAAGCATGCTACAATGGAGCTTGCTAGAATGCTACAATGAAGCTTGCTAGCATGCTATAATTGAGCTAGCTGGAATGCTACAATTGAGCTCGCTAGAATGCTACAATGAAGCTTGCTAGGGTGCTATAGTGGAGCTTGCTAGCATGCTACAATTGAGCTGGCTAGCATGCTACAATGAAGCTTTTTAGAATGCTACAATAGAGCTCGCTAGACTGCAACAGTGGAGCTCACTAGCTGGCTACACTGTCCAACAGGCAGCTGGCTAGCATAACAAGCTAACCCATCAAGTCCACTCTTAACCCTCGTGCTCTTTTTTGGGGTCCAGTTGACCTCACTTTAAATGTAAACATGCCTATAGGGTAGCACATGGGTTAAGCCAATGTGGGCAAACACAGGAGGGTCCATCATGGAAACTGTGGACAAACTAAGTTGGGGCCCAAATTTTCTTCCCACCTCTAAACCACATGGGCCCACTTAGCCTTGCTGGCTAGGATTTTTTTATTTCTTGGATCTCCAGTTCTAGCCTCACATTACAGATAACTGATGAGGGATTTCCTGCACATCACTTACCCCAGGATCAGTGAAGACTCTGGAAAAGCTCTGGGAGGTGAAGACCCCAGTTTGCAGGAGAAGGCCGCCGTGATCTGAGCTCTGGCCACTCAAGACCAGAAGCTTGTGTCCTGCAGAGTCTGTGAGCAGAGTCTGGATCTGGGATAGACACGGTGGAAAAAACAGGAGATTCAAGCAGGAAGGTCAAAGAAAACATAATCCATTCATGCCTGGAGGGCAATAAATTAAAGCTAATAAACAAAATCTGACAACAAACACGACCCACAGCAGTGATTATGAAGCATACCTCTGATGTGACAGAGTCTTCTGAAGGGTTGACCAGCACTACAGTCTCTAGGACATCACTTCTGTGGTGGAGCGTCCTTTGTCCTGGAGCAAAAGAAAACACTGCATGACCATCATTGGTCCAAAAAAGTTCTTTTTTTTAAAAAAAAGGAGTTAAGTTCAAACTTTTATTTTGCGTGTCAGAACATCAAAATGAACTGGGTGTAAATGATCGCACACGTCAAACACAGAGTTCTAGAATGACTGAAGCAATGTTGAGACGTCATTTTACAAAGCTTGATTTAACCCGACAGAAAGAGAAAAAACTGCTTTGGCAACAAATGGCTTCTGTTATGAAAACGAGCAGAATAGAACTTTAGAGGACGTGTGTGCAAGTCAAGGCCCGGGGGCCGGTCCCGGCCCTCTAACTTTGACAAAATATATTTTTATGGAGAGTAAAATACTGAAAATGATTCAAGTTTTAAGTTGATTTATTCTGGAATAATATTACTGCCTTTTTATTATTCATAATTATGAAATAAATTTACAGTTTTGGCATTCTGCTAGCTTTTTGGATTTACTAAGTTTAGCTAGTCTAGCTGTTTTGGCTCATTTAAGCTTTTCTTTTCTTTTTTATTTTTTTTAGGATATATTGAAATTTAGTCATTTTTCACTTACATGCTAGCTGTTTTGGCTAACCAAGTTTTTTGCTTTCAATAGCAAAGTTAACTAAGTTTAGAGTGTTCTATAAATGTTTATCCTGTTCGACCAAAGGCGGGTTTTGGGATTAGGCCCCTTGATTGAGTTTGACACCTCTGCTTTAGAGTATAAAATAAGATACTTATACAAAAGAAAAACCTATCAGATTACATAATGTTAATCTGCGGGGTAAAAACTGAGATCATATTTGAATCTAAGGTCTCAGATAAGCAGATCACAAATGGGTAAAACCAATTTATCGTTTTTAGACCTGCTGGCTGTTCCCATTAAATCACAGGTCCCCTACCCCCGGGCCGCCAACTAGAACCGGTCCAATACTGCGACCCGGAGCGTACCGGTACCCTAACCTGGCACAGGAGATGCGGTACCGCAGTGGTCTGCAACTCTCAACACTTAAAGAGCCGTTTGGGTCGATTTCTCAGACAACATCCAAACTGAAGCCACAAAGTCTTAATCACTCTTCAGGAAAATAAGAGATCGATTTGTTTTTATATTAATGTTACCATTTTGATAACTATAAGCAAACTTTTATTTTGACAAATAAAATAAAGATTTTCGGGTTTTTTTTCAAAACTTCAAATATTTTATAATTCTTGTCAGAGTTTTCACGTGACTTCTTTTCAAAATAAAATACATCCCGTGTCACATTGTATCATCTGGTTGCAGCGAATCAACAGATTTTCAATTTTCAGACAAAAAAAGCAAATTAACAAAATATTTTACAAACACTTAAAATCGTGGAATTTGTTTTAAAATACAAAATCTGTCAAAAATCTTCTGATACGTAAAGCCCTTCAACTGTTTGTAAATGAGTTGAATCAAGCTTTTAATAGTTATACTTTTTAAAAATGTTTTATTTTTCTTTAACCAGAGAGTCACAATGAAGGGGTCAAACAGCCACATGTGGCTCCGGAACCGCAGGTTGCAGAACCCTGCGGTACCGGGTTAAGGTTAGGGTACCGGTACCGGATGGGTCCTGAGGACCAGTCTGCGTCTGATACCGCATCTTGGTTGCGGACGCCGGATTTTACGGACAGCCAGCACGTCAAAAAACGAGTTGCGTAAACCCAAAACGTTAAAAAGTGACGTGGGAGGGTTCTTGGGGTTCTGAATGGAAGGTTTGACCTCAACTCATACCAAAGACTAACAATGGAACCCAACGCTTCCCAGTCTGAAGCCACTAATGCGTTTGCTGCTCATCCCTCCCCCCGTATGAGTCAATTATGGAAAACAAATATGACAGAAATAGGTGTGACAACTGGTCGGACTTTAAACACAAGTCAGATTATCATCTTCATGTAGTTACCCTTTTATATGGTATGACCAAAGTTAAAGGAGTTCATTATAACCTCACATTCTTCTTGTCTAACAACAACAAAGGAGCTAAAGGACGAGCAAAAGGTCATCCATGAGTGTTAGCGTAGCATATCTACATTAAATCCCTGCCTGTCTCTGTGTGAAGCTGGCCTTTTAAGCTGCATTCATTCCAGTTGAATGCTGACACACTGTCAATGCACTACATGCAACTTAAGAAGGAGTACAGCCTGTTTCCACAGGAGTCAGCAGAAAGCCTCATTACCACCGAGCGCCAGGATGAAATATGCAGCTAATGTGACCCGGAGGTTGTGTTCAACCCAGTCAGACATCATTCACCAGTCATTTATGTAAATGATATTTAACGCTTGGAATGTAATTCTCATTCATCTAAAAACATTTTGTGCATGAAGTTATTCAAACTGGCCTCACTCAGAATTGTCACATTTGCAGAACTAGAATGAAAACATCATTTGAGAAGAAACAAAGCGCTTATTTTTCTTAATCCCACTTTTAATGTAAACATGTTTAGGATAGCACAATGGTTACAAAATGTAGCACAAAGATTACTGAACAACCAATACACATTGAAGCAAACTAAATATGTGGCTCCCTCTGTTGATGTTACCATGGAAACACACAGACAGGTACGATAAACCACCTTAAGACAAACGAACTATGACTCATCTGAACTGATCTGAAAAGGCGGGGAGCACTGACATGTCAGGGCTTCCGAATCACAAGGTCCCTGAAGAGCACTGAGGAAATGTCACGGTGAAGGACGGTGGAAACGCTCGCTCGTCAACCCACGCCGCCGCGTTAGCCAATCTGCTGTTATCCCAGAGACGCAGAGCGTCCCGCTGACCTCCAGAGGTGCTTTTCTCAGGTGAAACAGAGGGGAATGCTTCTGCTTCTGCCTGCAGGACGACACCATGACACAGCGGACTGGTACAGAGAGACACCGCAGCGACAAAGCCCGTCTGTCTGAAACGTCAGCCGCGTGAGACGACTCATGTCACTGATAGTCACTGATCAGAACCGCTGCTCTCAACCCATGGAGGTGCCGTCTGAACAAAAACACCAACATGAAATGTTTTTAGTGAATTAATAGAGTTTGAAATAAGACTCGAGAGCTGCAAACGGTTTAAAACAGTTTATATTTATTGATTTTCTTCAAATATAATCATCTTTGTCCTTTCATCAAGCAATTCAAAAATTAAGACAGTAAGTCTAATAAGTGAGTCATTATTTATAAAGCTGTTTTTTTACAGAGGGCAACTCACAAAGTGCTTCACAAAAGTTAAAATACAAGACAAATCAATACAAACGATACATATTAAATAAATACAGGAAATCATAAAATATTAATGGTAGACAGCAGCTAAGAGGTTGGGAGAAGGTCAAATAAAATTAAAATATCAGATAAAAGCTTTACTAAAAAGAAACGTCTTAAGGTGACTTTAAAACACTGAACAGAATCAGTCTGGGAGTTTTTGAAACGTTTAGATCAGGGCTGTCAAACTCAAAATCTAAAACACACCCTAAGTCGAGGGCCGAACAGGATAAACATTTATTGATCACTCTGAAAAGAAATATTTAAAACATTAAAACTATAACTTTTTAATATAATGCTATCTAGTTCACAATTACCTGTCATAATGTTAGTGTGATTGCTATAAGCTGAATTTGGCTGCTGAAGATGCTGAAATTGATAGCTGAAAACGCTGAAGCTGATAAGTGAAAACGAGGAAGTTGAAAATGTTGAAGCTGATATCTAAAAATACTGAAGCTGATAGCTGAAAACGCTGAAACTGATAGCTGAAAATGTTGAAGCTGAGAGCTGAAAACATGGAAGCCAATAGCTAAAAAGAATGAAGCTGATAAATAAAAAACCCTGAAGCTGATAGCTGAAAACGCTGAAACTGATAGCTTAAAATGCTGAGAGTGATAGCTGAAAACGCTTAAGCTGATAGCCAGCTAAATTATAAGCTAAATGCCAAATTAGCCTAAAAATATCTTAGGTAAGCCTAAACAGCTAGCGTGTAGCTGAAAAAAAACTTAAAAATAGCCTAAAAAACTCAAGAAAGCCTACTAGCCAAAATAGCTAGCATGTAGCTGAAATATAAAAAAAACTTAAAGCTTAAAAAAAAATCGTAGTAAGCGCCAAAATAGTCCCAAAAGCTAGCAGAAAGCCCATTTTTAAAACTATAAAACTGTAACCTTTAAACATAATTATAAATAATAAAAATGCAGGAATATTATTCCAGGATAAATCAACTTATACCCTTAATAACTTTCAATATTTTAGTCTCCATAAAAATATATTTTGTCAAAGTTATACAAGTTAGAAATGAGCACAAGATAACATCGAGCCATTAATAACAATAAAATAAAATGTTCTGGAGGGCCGGATCCGGCCCCCGGGCCTTGACTTTGACACATGCCATGAAGCAACGCTGCTCAAATTTTTTTTGAAAACTAGAGAATATTTAAACTTCCAGAAATTCTGTCTCAAATCTGCGTTTGAACACAGCAGGAAACTCGTCATTTTAAGTGTTTGCATTTATATCCATATTGTAAATCATTACAGGTTTAGTGAAACTAAAAACATGGGATGCAAACATTATTCTTTCTTTTGAAGTAAAAGGTAAATGAACAAAGAAAAAAACTGTAAATCAAATGCATCTTGGGAAATGAAGTTCCTGTGCCAGACAATAATTTTACCCTTTCTCAAGCTCAATGTTGCAAAAATTAGGCAGATAAAGTTATCTTTCCATTTTAAATTAATATAATTGAAATGTCTTTAAAAGCATATAATTATCTTTAGCTTTTTCTTAAATTAACTAGAAAACACAACCTTTTACCGCAAATACTTCTTTGGAAATTTTGAAAACAAACACCAGATTTGTTCGGCTTGTAAAATAGTTTTACTGCAGAGTATTTCATAAGCTGAGTCTTCTGGTTGTTAACAAATCTTCTCCCGTTTTCTGTGTTTGTGGGCATTAAAAGATGGTAGAACCACATGTGGGAAGAACATCGAACCAAAAATGAAGATTCAACCCAAAAACAAAATACATTTGAAAATATAGTAGTACTAAAACACAGACAGAAGTCTTTCCACATGGATTAAACAGTCATTGACCATTTTCCCTTTGGTGATATGACGATAAAGATCATGGAGGTGATAGAAAACTGTAAATCACGCCATTTCTCTTCTATTGTTTTTATTTTTTCATTTGTATCGCTGAACTTTAGCGCAAAAACGTGTTTACCTGCTAAGAAAACTGTTGTACACTTTAAAAACATGTTTTTTCATTTGTGGACATTCAGTTACATGTTACTTTAAAAAAATTAATGATATTTTAGTCAATTTCTTTTTCAGAGAATAAATGAAAATACACTTTATTTTGGCATAGTGTGATATGTATCGTTATTGAGACAAAAAATAATTAATGATATACAATTGTTACCATATTGCACTAGTTCCGTTAAACATTTTATGTGATGTGTGCTGCTAATTCACATTGCAGTGAAAAACATTGAAAAATATTTGTTCATGTGGCTGGAAATACAGTCGTGTATGAAGGGGTTAACGACGGCAAACATCTGACCTCACAGAGGCAGAAGTTCTGCCCAACGTTGACACGATCAAAACGAACCGTTGGGTTTCAAACCGGACTTTGGGATGGAGAAGAAAGACGGTTTCAACATTAGTGTTAATGCCGGTCATCTACTGGGAATTCCACCACGAACCTTCAGAAAAAACTCCCAAAAAGAAGAAATATCTGAAGGACTTGGGAAAGTTGATGCGTCAGGATGATGAATGTGGTTGTCTCACATGCTGGAGGTTTTCTCTCTGACCTGAATTAAAGTGGAAACTGACTTATCTCTGCAGCCTGTCAGGGTTGCTCCTATAAAACAAACCTCCACACAGATCTGCCTTTTTCAGAGGCTGGAATCCGTGTGACGAAACATCAGAATAAAGCTGAACTGAAACTGGGAACAGCATCAGTTTGACCCACTTTAAATCCTTCAAATGAGCCACATTAGAAACTCTAAACACTTAAAAACATCTGTGTCATACCAATCTAGTGAACTGTTTTGAGCTCCAGAGAAGTTTCTGGAAAACCCAGTGAGTGAGTGGGTCTTTAGATCTCATTCCACTCTTCATCCTAAATGTGTTTGCTTAAAGAATCCTTTTAAAGGCATCCGTGTTCAGCCTCATCCGTTATCCTGTGGAGGACCGGCATCCCACACACAGAGGTCACATCATCTCACTGGCTGGTGGACAAGTGGAGACATTTATAGAAACTTTAAAGTCCCCTTATGCTCTCTTATTCCTTATATTGATGTGTGATCCATCCCATGATAAATGTAGAAAAGGTAGACAGGATTTTATGTCTGCCACAGACACCAGGGAAGATAAATGACTCCACTTTTAATGTGAACATGCCTAGAATACCACAAGGGTTACAAAAAACCAATCCCAGTAGTGTTGGAATTATGAATATGATGTTTTTAACCAAAAAAATGTCTTAAAAAGAAAATGTTCATGTTGATCTGCAGCATCTGTTTCCAGAATCTCCTCTGAGGAGGCGTGGCTTTTGGAGCTCCGCCCCTGATCCCCCCAACCTGATTATGATAGCTCTGTGTCTCTCCAGCATAAATCTACATAAAAACCTCCATCAATCTGGGTAATGTCCAGATCCAGATGTCAGCTCAGATCTTCATGGACAGAACTTCCTCCAAAATCCTGATTCTTTTTCCTTCCAGTTCACCAAAGACTCTTTGATGTTTCTTGACGTTGCTGTGATCAATCCATTCAATCCATTGGTTTCTCAGAGCAGAAAATAATGAAAGCTAACATCCAAATGCTCTTTAATTGATTTACAAGCCTTTCCAACTGCTGTCAAATGAGCCGCCGTTCACATTTCCGTGGTCACATCAAGAAGCTCCGTGGAGTCTGTTGGAGATTTTCCAGCGTTCTCAGGACTGCTACCGTAAGTATTGGATGAAACTCACACCAAAAATCCAGTGAGGGCTGATTGGAGCACAGAAATGTGAACGGCGGCTCATTTGACTGCAGTCAATGTGAAGTAGCATCTTCTTCTTCTCCAGAACCTGAACTAGACACGCTAGCCGGACCAGATGAGGGTTTAGTGCATGTGCAGCAGAAAGAAGATGATTGATGAAAAACAGAGTCTGTCCAAGACTGTTTGGTTGATTTAAAAGGAGAAATACTCGGAAATGTAAAAAACAAAATAATTTCTTGCTACATTTGTTCTCCTTCTTAAGAAAAATGCCACACAGACATGATAAATACTCAAAAAACAGGATTTTCATCTGAAAGGGACTTTAGCAGAAGAATTGTAAGAGTGGATGATAAGGTGTACTTTTACTCTAAAGAACTGATAGTATAATCTTTGAAGTTTTAATAGAACTCCAGCTTTCTTTGTGAGCTGACTGAAACTCTTTGACTCCATCTTTCCCTTATAGGAGTAATATGTATGAGATTCTCTATCTGCATTCCACCTCTCATTCTTCTCTTTTTACCACTAATTCCCTACAAAAGACTCTTAAAGTGAATTCAGGATTTAAAACATTTCCATCTGTGGCTCAGACCTTCATTGTGGCGTTCAGGGATCTGCCAACAGACAATGAGGAACACTAGAACTGGAGCAAACTCTTCATCCAAGGAAAAAGTTTTGGTAAAAAGAGAAAGTCAAAAAACTTCTGCTTCGAAACTCACCAAACATGAAAACAAAAAAATGAACGAAATGTTTTTTCATTGCTGGAAATGAACTGAGACGTCAAAGGGTCTAAAATATCAAAAGGGGAAAAAAAGGCGTGTAATTGATTAAAAATAATCATAAACGTAATAAATGTAATCATAAATGTAATGATGATCATCGTTTCACTCAGTCATTTGACGTGTGTGCATGACGGAGGATTGACAAAACACGTAATGTCTCTTAATTTAGTTTCATGCCAGAAGTGGTTAAAATTCAGTAAAAAACAAACAAACTTCAATACATAAACAAAATGTAACCAACTACGTGCACGCGTTGCGCAACTTTCTTTCTGTCCCTTCCCCGCTCTCTGCGCACTGCTCCTCTTCTTTTTGTTTTTCATGGAAGTGTTTTTTTTTATGAATCGTGTTAAAAACTTCTCTGAAATGAGCATCTGAATGGATGATCTTGTTTGAGCTTTTCTGCGCATTAGATTTGCTCAATCTAATAGAGAGAATCCGTTGATTTTCAAAATTAAAGATTTCTGACACAAAAAAAAACTCATACAATTTATTTGTTCTTCCGCAGCCCGGTGACAAGAGGACCACTGCTCTAGGGCACGTGTCAAAGTCAAGGCCCGGGGGCCACATCCGGCCCTCTAGGTAATTCTTTCCGGCCCTCCAGATCATTTTTTCTCATTTCTATTGTGTAATTTTGACAAAATATATATTTATGGAGAGTAAAATATTGAAAGTTATTTAAGGTTTGAGTTGATTTATTATGTAATTATATTCCTGTTTTTTTATTATTCATAATTATGTTAAAAAGCTACGTTTTTAAAGTTTTAATAATTGTCATTCTACTAGATTTTTGGACTATTTTGGCATTTACTAAGATTTTTTAGGATATTTTGGAGCTTATATTTCAGCGACATGCTAGCTGTTCTGGCTAGCCTAAATTTATTTTTTTCGTTTTGTTTTTTAGGGTAACTTGACATTTTGCTAATATTTTAGCTGGCTATCAGCTTGAGCATTTTAGCTATCAATTTCAACATCTTCAGCGGCCAAATTCAGCTAACAGCATTCACACTAGCATTATCACAGGTAATGCTATTTAAATATAGTTCCTGTTAAAAAAGTATGTTTTTAAAGTTTTAAAAATGTAGTTTTAGAGTGTTCAATAAATGTTTATTGTGTTTGGCCCGCGACCTAAGGAGTGTTTTGGCGTTTAGCCACTTATGTGATTGAGTTTGACACTCCTACTCTCGGTTTAAGCAAAAGACAAAACTGAAAATGGATAACAGTGGCAGTAAGAACCAAATGTGTTGAAAAAAAAAATTCAATGTCAAAAATATTTGTTGGTAAATCAATTCTCCATCTTTTCTTATGCTGGATTACAACGATCTGCATTGAAGTTCTTATTTTTTAAAGCTTTTAGATGTAAAAATCAACTCTTGTCCACTTGCATTTACACATTATTCATTTTATTTTTTTTGTTTTTCCTCGTAAGTTGAGCTTGCATGAAGATCCGAGTCCTTCGCAAAAATGAGGAGTGGAAGAAAGGCTGAACGTCTTCTTGAGTTGATGAACTTCAGGATTTTGGGAGGTGAACTCTTCACTTTTCTTCTGTCTTCAGCTCAAATCTGTTTATAAAAGCTGGACCCAAAGGAAAGAAGGTCATTTGTCAGACTCTGTGTTTCTGCTCGTTTTGGCTCTTCCTCAGCTGACCCGTTTGATATAAATATCCATGTCTGAACTCCCAAAATGAGAACGCTCTGTTTAAAGGCAGCTAAAGCGGAGCAGCAATCGACCGAAGGGCCAGCTACTGCGTTGCTCCAGTTAGCCTGTTCCACATATAGAAGTGGATGGAGGATGAGGAGAGGAAGGTTCAAGGAAAAGCAAAGGTACAGGTTCAAACATGAAACCAACAGGACAGAATTTCATTTTAGAACTCCATTATGTTCAAATTCAATCCAAATAGAGCTTTCTGACCACAACTCAAATCCAGTTTTCTCCTCATAAAACAATAAATGCTTTGAATCTACAGTTAAGGCTTATAGGCAAAAGTGCTTCTATTTGGAATTTCAAAATATAAAACTAATTTCTGTATCAACAAAGCAAAGAAAGGAAGGACAACCTGAATGTGACGTTGTGTCTAAATGTGAAATAATTGAGCTCGATGGAGAATTGTATTTTATGTCAAACAAGGTCAGGCTTTTATGTTTCATTTTTGCTAACTCATAAATGTTATGTTACGTCATGTTAAAAACACTAAGACACTTTCAAATCAAACAAAGAAATTTAACAGAAAATAATAAAATTCTGAATAAATACAGCTTGCTTGGGATAAATTAAACAAAAAGCTTCAGTTCAGCAAATGGACACAAATAACTGTTAGCTTTTATAACTAATTTAGCATCAAATTTCATCCAAACGTTCCTGTTCTCAGACTGAGATAAATGCAAAGAACAGTTGTCACTGAAGATGCTGAAGCTTTTTGCTGAAAGTTTAGACACAATTTACTTTAATTGCTGAAGGGATTTGCTGAAAATACGAAAGCTATTACAAAATGTTACATTTTCCAAAATTAAACAACTATGATATAGTACTGAAGTTGAACTAAATTTCTGAAAATGTTGTAGTAAAATTTATTAAAAATCCTTAATAAATGCAAATTTTGCAAAAATATTTAGTGTTGCTTAAATATGAACTAAACTCCAAAATAGCCCAAAAAACCTCAGCAGATGCCAAATTATCCAAATAAGTTAGCTCGTTGCTTAAATACCAGCTAAACTCCAAAAAAGCCTTACGTTTCTCACTGAGCTAAATTAGTAAAAACCGTTAACCTCTTGCTAAAATAGGAGCTAAACTCTAAATTACCTGATAAAAACCTCAGTAAAAAAAATAGCCAAAAAAGTTAGCATGTTGCTAAAATATTAGCTAAAATCCAAATTAGCATAAATAAACCAGATTATCTTAAAAAGCTACCACACTGGTTAAAAACTGGCCAAACTCTAAAATAGCCTCAAATTCCTCACTAAGCTAAATTAGTTTTAAAAAACGTTAGCCTGTTGCTAAAATAGAAGCTAAAGTCTAAAATACCCTCTTAAAATCCGCTGCAGATAACAAATTAGCCAAAAACATTAGCATGTTGCTAAAATTAAAGTTAAATTCTAAAATAGGCTACAATTCCTCAGTATAACAACTTTTTTCTTAAAATTACTATAAAAGATGAAAACATAACCCATAAATATATTTAAAGACTTGCTGCTAATCTACCTACATTTTTTAAATTTGAAGACGTTCTCACTCATTTCCTGTTTTACTCAATATTTTTAAAAAAACTATAAAGTTCATGAATACCAAAAATGAAAGCAGTAATGTCCTGAACGAGCTGAATGTTTTGATATCAAGATAGCTGAAAACACTCAAAGTTTGATTGAGTTTTTACGTGCCAATAAAAACGTACGGAAAGGAGCAGCAGAATCACTGTAGTGTGAATGCTTCCTAAGCAATCACACAATTACGTTTTGGCAGTGTTGCTATAATTGATTTCTCTATCAATCATTTTAAAGTTGGAAGTAAATTACAATTAAGAAAAGCATTTTGTTTTGCCTAATTGCCATCCTGTAATAAAGGATATTATCTTCATTAAACAAAATGGAGCAAAAACTGACATTAGATCAGCCTTTTCCTCCTCCTGGTTCTGTTCAACGTAAATGAAGCGAAACAAAGTTAAGGAAAAAGTGAGTTAACGAGGGGGAAGAAAAGCCTTGGGTTTTATATTTATACACCCATCAGATCAGTGGAGCTTGATTAGAGCCTACATCAGAATGTTATCTTCCTGTTCTTAACCTCATTTGCCTAAAATGAGCTCCGTCCTTTCTGGAGTCATTGTCTGCGCGTTAAGCTAAACTGGTGTGAAGTGGCTCAGAAAATGAAATAAAACGACAGCCTGGGCCAAGTCATTTCCGGAGAGAGTCAGACATGGATCACACCTTCAACATTCAGATGACTGTGTCGCTGCTCAGCTGTTAATATGCTGAATGTTTCCAAGAAAATAAAAGTATTTGCTATCTTTACAGTACTGCAAATTTACATTTTCAATGAGTTCTTCACTTATTTTGTTGCTGATTAGAGCTGCCACAATTTGTGGACTAATTGACGACTAATCGACTATCAAAATATTCGACGACTAATTTAAAAGTCGATTAGTCGTTACTTTATATAATATGGAGTCAGAGTGTAGTGAAGTTGAAAGTTATAATAGTAATCTGTTAGATTTTTGGACTATTTTGGCATTTATTAAGGTTTTTTAGGCTATTTTGGAGTTTAGCTAAAATATTTAATCTGCATGCTAGCTATTTTGGCTAATTTAGGTTTTTTGCTTTTTAGGCTTTTTGGGTTTAGCCAATGTTTCAGCTCCATGCTATCTCTTTTGGCTAATTTAGGCTATTTTTTTTTTTTTTTTTTAGTTTTTAAGGCTAATTTGGCATTTAACTAATATTTTAGCTGGCTATCAGCTTCAGCATTTTCAGCTATCAGCTTCAGCGTTTCAAGTTTCAGCCTCAGCAATTTAGGCTATCAGCATTAGTGTTTTTAGCTATCAGCTTCAGCGTTTTCAGCTATCAGCTTCAGCAATTTCGGATATCAGCCTTAGCGTTTTCAGCTATCAGCTTTAGCGTTTTCAGCTATCAGCTTCAGCGTTTTCAGCTATCAGCTTCAGCGTTTTCAGCTATCAGCTTCAGTGATTTTAGCTATCAGCTTCAGCGGTTTTGGCTATCAGCTCCAACGTTTTGAGTTTTTAACTTTAGCAATTTCAGTTATCAACTTCTATGTTTTCAGCTATCAATTTCAGCCTCTTCAGCTGTCAGCACTAGCATCTTCAGTAGCCAAATTCATCTTACAGCATTCATGCTAGCATCATCACAGGTAATGCTATTTAGTTTTTAGTTAGTTTAAAGCTAAAGGTGGTGAAGATGTGTACTTTACATCCAGTTTTCCCATGACCCGATCAGTCGACTAATCTGAAAAAATAAACGTTGATTAGTCAACTATCAAAATAACTGTTTTTGGCAGCACTATTGCTAAAACATAAAAAAACATTCAATTTTCAGTTAGCCGTTGTTAAAATGGCTGCAGGTTAAAGCGCAGCCCTTTCCTTCTTTCAGATTTCTGGAGCAGGAAGCAGTTTTAGCCGCTCATGCTAATCCTTTTCCTGTGATTTGGCAGTAACCAAACATCCAGCAGCTTAGCTGGTAAAGCCTCCCGTTATATCAGCAACAATTCCCTGTAGTCTTTCTAGGAAAAAAAAACAAATACAGACACAATTAATGATTGGAAGAGTCCAAAAAATAACTGAAGTATTGCAGATTCTCAGTGAAAAATCCAAGAATTAAATTGATTTTTATGATTTGTCTGAAATTTTCAAAAACACATGGGGAAGATAATGTATCGTAAACATGTTATATAAAATAAAAAAAGTAAAGGAAGTATATTTTACTATAAAATGAAAAGATGGGGATGCAAACATTATATAAATTGGAAAATAAACAGTATATAATTGAGGATAAAAGACAGTAATGAAAAGAATTTCATCATCAGTTGCCATCATGATGAGTTTTCACAACAAAAAAGAGCAAAGTAAAGTCTAATTTTGAAACTAGCATGTTATGCATTAAAATTAAATTGATCGTATTTTAAATGTGATGAATCTCTATATAAAAACATCCTCACTGCAACTTTTTCAAACTCTTTTTTACTGAGTGAACATCCAGAACTACTAACGGTTCCACATTTCCACACAAGCATTTATAAACTGTGTCAGTACAAAAATTAAACACAATATCTCCAATTAGAGGATGATCGGGATATTAATATTTACTTATCATAAATTAAAATTAATAAAATGATGATGATTAAAAAGGTTTTGCTTTTAAATGTGGACTCTTTAGTTTAATGATACCCATTTTTGTCACATCAGACAGTAATAAGATAGAAACAACAAAATTATTAAAGTTAAAGCTCAAATTTCCTGATGAAGAACTACAGTCTTATGCAGGTGCTCCTGATGTCTACGCCTTTAAAGTCTGGCTGTGTCTGTTGTTAAATCAAAACATACATAAATATTTTCAATCTACAGGCTCATCCAGCAGTCTACGACCTTATGGCCCGTCCCTGCACAGCACACGTGTCAAAGTCAAGGCTATTTTGGAGGTTTCAGCTACATGCTAGCTGTTTTGGCTAATTTAAGCTTTTTCAGTTTTTTAGGCTATCTCAAAATTTAGGTAACCTTTTAGCAACAAGCTGGATGTTTTGGCTAACCTAAGTTTTTTTTTAATTTTTATTTTTTTAAGTTTTTTGGCTAATTTGCCATTAAGCTAATATTTTAGCTGGCTATCAGTTCAGCGTTTTCATGTATTAGCTACAGTGAATTCAGCTATTATCTTCAGTGTTTTCAACTATCAATTTCCGCATCTTTAGCTATTAGCACTAGCATCTTCAGCGGCCAAATTCAGCTACAGCATTTATACTAGCATTATTGCAGGAAATGATATATATCTAGTTACAGCTTTAAAGTTTTAAAAATGTTGTTTTAGAGTGTTCAATAAACGTTTATCCTGTTCGGCCCGCGAGCTAAAGTGTGTTTTGGATTTTGGCCTCTGGTACGATTGAGTTTGACACCCTTCTGTACAGATTTGCTAATTTTTTGGTCACAGACAACCATTATCCTTCCCTAAGGGCAGCTCTTTGGTCATGTCTGCAGCCTTTACACAGAATTGAGCAGCTCTCAAAGCTCATACCTTAATCTATTATCCAACACAGAACCTGCAACCAGTTCAGCTTTCAGAAACTGACCATCTTAAGCTTTTTTTTAAATGTCGTGCTTCTGAAAAGTTCTGAGCTTCATCAAAAGGCATCTCTCAGTCTTTGTGTCTGGATGTCGGACAGCTCTCACCAACACATCTATATTCATGTCACAGCAGATGACAACAACTCCAACGTTCCGAGAAACAGCAACAAAACATGCTTTGGTTTATCCTGTCCCTCTACAGTCGTGTCAACAATTCAATCACAGCTTTCTATGAATTACATTGTGTTCATCTCTGTAAATTCTAGAATTGGAGGAAGAGTGAAAGAGACACAGGCAGGCCGACAGACCACCCTGAGAGTGAGGGGACGCCTGAGAGTGCAGAAAGAGCTGCTGCTGGAAAAGGGCAGCACGCGGGGTTTGGCAAAGCGTCATTGTCTCTCAGGCCACAGCATGCCAACTATGACATCACTGCTCGCCCCCTGAGAGACTCTGAAAGCAGAACCAAACATTGCTGGAGTAACCAACAAAGTATTTCTCATTCCGTCTGACCTTGCAAACTGATGTGATTCCTCAACTTCATGTAAATAAATGTTTTTTTTATTTAAAAAAGAAATGCTAAAACTTTTTCTCAGTTAAAAACACCTGATGTTTATGAGGATTTATGTAAAAAATGCAACCTTGGCTGAGCAGAGAAATGAATGTGTGATCTCCTGCAATTGGAGCCTTAGAGACTAACACATGGAACCACATGGGGTCACCTTCCAATGTTTGTATTAGTCCTGGTTAGTAGCCATTGACTGTTTATGAGAACTGGATTGAGTGACAGTGACATCATCTATAAGCTTTATTTCTGGCTCAAACCAAATGACATCAATTCCGTTGCAATTCTTTTGCAATGTGGACGTTGCCATGTTGGAGCCAGAAGTTATGATAGTAAGCAGTGATTGATCCAAGTTAGTGCAAATCAACGTTTCTATGGCAACCACTCTAGTTCCTCAGGAGTAAGTTTGTTTTTACAGCTTGAGACCACCTACTTTTATTGATGCATCTGATTGGTCAGTTTGCAAAAAAATAAAAATTGTATTATCAAGAACATGCAAAACTAAATATATCAGATCAGAAATGGTTATTCTGAAAAATAGCGACTACTAGCTGTTTAATTCTCTCTAGAAGTCTAGCCGAACTCCTTCACTACTTTCTGAATAGCGTGTTCGCCAGTTTGTAGTGCCGTACGAATCTACAATTTTCAGGAACCATTTTGAGGTATTTTTTGGTCTAATTCATTTCCTTTAGGCAATTTTTGTCAGAAAAATATTAACTATAAATCAGCCGTAGAAGCTTCAGGTGCCACAAGTACAAGTACTCATAACTGAGTTTTACAAAGTACTTTTGATTGCATCTTTATAGCTCTTTTTGTGAAGGAGGAGCCAAAAATCAGGTGGAATAATAACAAACTATAAGAAAGTTGCACAACAACAAACTCTGATTGCCTTCAAGAATCAGACAGGATTGGTTTTGGCCCATCATGCATTTGTCCAAAAGTCCAAACAAGTCTTCTTCTGGCTCGTTTGCCTCAAACTCATTGTTGCCGCAGTCTTTTTAAATCCAAACATGACTGCACTATGCAGACAGAGAAGGGTTTCCCTGGCAACCTTTTAAATACACAAAGCTTTTTCAGTCTTTATCTAACTATGGAGCAGAAAGCTACCGTTAACAGGCTCAGTGAGGTCTTCTGAGTTCGAGCTGTTGCTGCAGTAAATCTGTTTACAACTTGTAAGCTATCTGTCTTGCAGTAAAACATAATTACTGGAAGATCTTCCCACATGTCTGGCATCTTTGAGTTTGCATAAACACACACCTGAATGGTCTTCATAGAGGCTTGAAGCTGCAGAAAGAGATTCATATTTGACTGGAATTGCTCAGTCTTGGGGAAGATTTTGTAGAAATAATTCCTCTATTAACTGAAGGCAACATTATAAAAACTCCATCTTTATAAAAGTGAGAAAGAGAACACAACTTAAAAAAACATTCTACCAGTTATAGTTTATTCTACAAAGGTGACAAAATACATTTAGGAAACTTTATGGGAAAGAAACTGTAATGGAAGTAAAAGAAAATGCCATTTAAAAGTCACCATCTCATCTACAGGTAAAGGTTGCAGACGTGACAAGTGAAAAGTTTTTTTTTTCTTTTTGTTTTTTTTTTTTTTGTTGGGCTGCAGCTCGCATGCATGTGAAAGGTGATGGCCTTTGGGGATTTACTCGCAGCTTTTAAAGCTTAAGGTGGTTTTCAGTCTGCCAGTGTGCAGCCTCTGGCCCTTTTGCCTGCTACTACCTTATTTAAAAACCCGATGGATGTTTTCAACAACTGCTTAAAGCTCCTTCTGTTCTGTGTTGCACCAAACGTGTCCCATTTCAAAGGGTCAAAACAAAGGCTCCATTGATGTCACAATTCAAATATCACTGTAAAGACAATGACGGGGACAATGCCACCTTTACTTTAATGACAGCGGCCAAGAGGGCCCCATATGGTTTTAACCAATATTGGGTTTGTCCCCAGTTTCTGTGGTGGCCCCACCTGGTACGGAGGACAAAATGGGACAATTTTAAATAAATATATACACCATTAAATTAATAGATAAATGTTCTTTATTTAAAACTGGCATTAAATAAATGAAAATGGAAATCAATACAAAAAAGTTTAAATATTTGTAGCATTAAAATATTAAAATAGCTGATAAAAAACATTTAAATATTTTGTGGTCGAGTTTGGGCCAAAAGAGATAAATATCCAATTCTATTGATTTAATATCAATTTAAAATAATTGATGACACATTTATTTCATTATTTCACATTAAATATATTTGGCTGATCGGTTCTGTTTGTGCTCCAAAGACTTCTCTGGAGCGCCACACATGACGTATAATAATCCAGCGCAGTAATGACTCACTATCTGAATGGATTGTTTACAGGATCAACATCTATCTCTATCAGAAGGAAATCTGGATCTGGATGAGTCTGATCGGGTCAGAGTTTTTTCAGATTACTGGTAGCTATGTAAACGTCGCTATTGATGCAATTAGGGATTCAGTGGGTTAGCTTGCTACGCTAGCCAGGTCCCCGGTGGACAGCGTGGCGTGCTAGCAAGCTCTACTGTGGCGTTCTAGCGAGCTCTGCTATAGTGAGCTATTACAGCATGCTAGCTGTAAAGGAGCTATAGTGAGCTCCTCTGTGTTGAGCTAGCGAGCTCCACTGTAGCATCCGCTGCATTGAGCTAGTGAACTCCGCCGTAGCGAGCTAGCGAGCTCCACTGTCCACCAGGCGGCGGATAGCACAGTGAGTTTAACCAGTGAGTGTCCACTTGAGCCAATGTGGACAAACCCATTTGGGGCCCACATTTTCTACCCACTTCTAAACCATTTGGGGCCCACTTGGTCTTGCTGGTTGGGAGGATGACAAAAATAGAGGAAAGCCCTTTAAAGATTTGATGACCTTCTCAATGCCCCTGCCCCCACAGAGACCTTGTTATCTTCTCATATTTTCTGTGGTTTGGTAGAAATGGTGGCATTGGTTTCAGCCTCATCTGAATTGGCTTTAAAATGTGAACATTTTATTTAAAATACAAAAACAGAAGCAAAGATGAGCGTTTCATCTGACAACCGCCTCGTTTTAATCGGTTCATTTAGGTTGAGGCTACATCGGACGCTAATAACTCATTAGTTACCGTCTTCATTTGCATCTTCTGGTTGCAGCAGTTTTAAATGTGCTGCATTCAGCAACATTCAAGCCCTTTTAGCCTGACCCCCCACCCCCATCTGTAATGTACAGCGTTTCATGTTTGCTTTAATAAAGACGTACGGTCTCTGCTCACCTCAGGCCTGCAGCTCAATAACACGCTGGCAGTGAAAAACTGTTCTGCTGGTTTCCAGGATTAGCTCGAATTTGACTCACAGCACAGCGGAAACAACGATTATAAGGGGGGGGGGTCAAAGTTTCTAATCTCAGTTTCTTGAGTGATTATGACTTTAGATCAAACCATTCTGAGCACATTTTAGAAACATATTTTTAAAAACTGATTTGTGTTTTACTCCCCTAAGGCAGTGTTGAAGCTACATAAAAAAATTATTTCTTAATGTGGTCATTAACGGGTTAAATTGTGTGTTTTTCATTCATTTTCTCAGTTGGACCTCTTCCTCCTACTAATCTAAAGTACCAATTAGCAGCGGACACAAAACAGAAAACACATTTGAACAATGGAATATATAAATAGTGATTTATGAAGCAGCCATTGTCCAAAAAATAAAACAATCTGAACACTCTCCATAAAAAAAGAGAATATATTTAATGGAAAATGTAATGTTTTGTATATTTTTGCTAAATAATGTAAGGGCTAACTTTAGAGGTTTAGATACTCTAGAACACGGGTCTGCAACCTTGAACGCTGAAAGAGCCAATCGAGTTCAACCCAGTGGGAGGAACAGTCTTCCTTAACCCTTTAAAAAAAAGACACTGATATGCATTTATACTATTGTTACTACTTTGATAAACATAAAGGTATTGTTGTTCATTTTTCATGAATAAAACAAGCAAAAAAATTTGCCCTTTTTTAACAAACTTTGACAGAAGTTCATGCGAGTTCCTTTCAAAATAAAAGACACCCTGCCACATATGATCTCAACGCAACAAAAGTAGTAGCAGTAGTGTCAACGTGTAAAAAAATACAAATAATAATATTAATGTTGTTGGTGTATCAAATGCAAATTTAATGAAACAAAGTATAAGTCGCAGTTTTTTTCATAGTTTATCCAGGGGTGCGACCCTATACTCAGGGGCGACTTGTTTTTTTTTTTTTTTTTTTTTCCAGACATCAAAAGGGCTACATACAGGTCAAAAGGTCAGTATTCTTGTATCTATTTATTTTTTTGTTACATTGGGCTTTTCTCCTAAAAATGCGACTTATAATCCAGAGCGACTTATATTTAGTTTTCTTCTTCTTTTTTTTGCTCTTGCGACTTATACTCTGGAAAATAATTAATTAAGGGCTTATTGACATTCAATGATTTTCTGTGGGACAGGGTGCACAAAAAGTTGTCAAAAATGTTGTAGTTCAACTGTTTTTTGAGTTAAAGTTTGAATTTGTTTACTTGTTTTTCTATACTTTCGCAGTTTAGTTACTTTTTAAAATGTAAAAACTTTTTAAAAGTTTTCTTTAACCAGAGAGCCATAATGGAGAAGTGAAAGAGCCACATGTGGCTCCAGAGCTGCTCTAGTATTTTAAGTGTGGATTTGGCGTTCATTCTCGAGAAAATATTACAATGCTGTTGCAACCAAAGATCCTTTTTTATTTTGCTTTATTAAAACAACGTTTTGATGTTACATCAAATGTTAACGCTAAAGATTTAGAATCTTTTTCTTCTGCTAAACTAAAAACCTGCAGATTATATCAGACTATGTTATTTAGAGCCACTGAAGAGCTCTAATCTTACTGAACAAATTCTGGAACACAATATTATTCATTATAGGATGATTTTGCTCGTGTAGTGTGAATAGTGTAACTTGAATTTGGCCACTGATGATGATGACCAGAGTAGGTCTTTCAGTAGTTTTTCTTTAAGTCCTTGTTGCCTAAAATAGTTCAAATTCCAATAAGAATTTTTCATGATTTGATGGGTAAATTCCTCCAAACGTCTTTGGGAGTTGATTTAAGTAGTAGTGCTGCAAGCTAAGCCGTCTGGACCGCCACCAGCGTAATCCATGCTAACCAGATTAACCGCTAAGATTAAAAAACACGCAGCACATTCACTTCACAACACCTGTTCACCGCTCCTCTATGCAGCATTTACAAACACACATTCCCTAACATTCAGAGGATGCAATGCCTGAAATGAATTGAATCTTTCCCAGCATCCTCTGAGCACGCAGAGCGTCTGGGTGTGTCTGGCTGCATGCTGCTGTCACCGTCAGCAGATGAGTGCAGGCAGAGGGATGGAGGATGGGGTCCTCAGGGGAGAACTCCTGACCAAACGATCAATGTTTACTGCAGCTCAGCTCCATAAGGAGGAGCGATGGTAGACAGGGAGGCATCACCTCCACGCTCTCGCCGGAGGCTGCAGCAAAACTCCGCCCTCTTCAAGAGGGGCTCGCTTTCTAATTCTGAGTTCTTCTGCTGAGGAAAGTCTTTTGGACCCGTTTCTCTGTTGAACATTATAAATGTTTTCTTTTTCTTCATTTTAATCTTTGTTTTCTGGTTTTTCATTTAATCCATAAAAATGAGAGGACTTTTCTGTCTCTGATCCTCTTTCTGTTGAGTTTGCTGAGAAAATGTTTGCTTTTAGACTTCACCATCTGAGTCATTCAATCGTCTGAAAACGTAATGCTCAGCTAGTCAGAAAGACGAGAGATTTTTTGAAGACTCCAGACCAGAGGAATGGCCTGACCCCCTTCAGGATCCTTTTTTCTTCTAAGACAGACTCCTTCTGCAGGGTGGAAGTGGATCTGTTCGGAGGGGAACGAGTTTGCGGTAGAGGCGGGTCCTTAGAACCGCAACAGCTTTGCTTTATGTAAATATTGGAAGAGCGCCGCCTGTAAATGTTCGGTAAATGTTCCGTGTCACAAGCAGCGGGTGAGAGAAGCAGGGAGGTGCAAAAGCACCGCAGACTGCTCACTGCTGCATTCTGGGAGCCAGGGCCTCTCCTCTATCGCCTTTGTTGGTGACCAGTCTCAAGTTTCTCAGCTCAGCACTCCATCTCTCTATGCCCCTCCCAGTTTTACGCAGAATACATTCAGGAATAGGTCGGATCAGAAACATGCACACACTGCAGCAGCTTCACGTTCAGCTTTTCTGTGCACAAATGTATATTTAACCAAATCTATGAGAATTTGCTCTCTGCATTGACTCAGCAGAGACACTGCAGGCATGCTAGCAAACTGTGTGATTTACACTTTAAATGAATTATATATGAGCTGGAAGTGAACGCTCTTTCCAGATGATACTGTCGAGAGATGCTCAGTAAGTCAAAAGGTCTAAAATAAACCCACAACTACACATTCTTTCAATATTTAGAGCAGGAGTGTCAAACTCAATCGCACAAGGGGCCAAAAAACCTTAGACCGAACAGGACAAACATCTATTGAACAAACTAAAACTACATTTTTAAAAGTTTAAAACTGTAACTTTTTAACATAAGTATGAACTAGATATATAACATTACCTGCGATAATGCTGGAGTGAATGCTGTTAGCTGAATTTAGCCACTTAAGATGCTAGTGCTGATAGCTAAAGATGATGCTAAAAGCTAAAAACGTTTAGGTTGATAGATGAAATCACTGAAAAGGTTAAAGTTGATACCCAGCTAAAATATTCGCTAAATGTCAAATTACCCTAAAAAAACTCAAAGAAAAACTAGGTTGTAAATATTAACTGAACTCAAAAACAGGATAAACAACCTTTTAAAAAGCCTAAATTAGCCAAAACAGCTAGCATGTAAATATAAGCTGAACTACTGAAGCACATAAAGATAACAACAGTGGTTGATTATAGAAAGCTGGAGCAGCAACTTACAACTACGTGGAGCAATTTGCAAAACTGCAATCTCTGCATCCATTTTTTGAAGTGTTGGAAATTCAAGATTCGTTTTTCCAACCAGGATTCTGGTTTACGTATCATCACTTCTAGACACTGAGTTGTGGTTAGATTAGAGTGAAACAAAAGAACTCTTTGTAGGTCTCAGAATCAACTTAGATCATTCGACATTATAAAATCTTGCTTAACACATAATGCATAAAAAGGAAAATGTAACTACACCAAACATTTGTTCACTGCTAAAGCTACGGTCACAAGTACAACTGCCACCAAACAATGGGGAGGCATCGGGAGAAACTTCATGCTGCTGCTCGATTTTTTTTTAAATCGTGGTCGTGAATGTAGCCACCGGCCAACCGGTGTGTAGAATGACCCTCTTTTTATATACCTCAGCACTCCGGGCGGCCAGTGGCACTTCAGATGGATGGAAGTTTGTGCATGTTTCAGCAAAAGAAATATTCTAATTTTTATACTTCTTCATCATATTCTGAATGCTAACCCATCAGCATTGTTGCATCCTGATCTCTTATTCAGGAGAAAATTGAGCTCAACTTAATACAGAAATAAAAAGTTAAAAGATTCACAATATTTAATAAAGTTTCACATGCAAGGAGTTTACGCTCAGCACGCTGGACCAAAGACAGACATGGAATGGTCTGAATGATACAAATGATCTCTTTTAGTTCTCTAAGTGGCTAGCTCCGCCCCTTACGACGTCCCCGTGTGTGGCTCAGCAGTCAATGTGTTGGAGCCGTGCTGCAGATGCAGGCTCGGATTCTAATTGGCTTATCAGAAGTGTAACGTGAGCTGCAGGGGTGTGTCTGCAGCTGGATGCAGAAAAGCATTAGGGAGGGGCCACAATCTTTGTTCTAGAGCTGGGCGATATATCGATATAATCGAGTAAATCAAATTTTATGTTTTAGACGATTTATTTTTCTGAAAATCGAGAATTTATTTTCCCCGCTTTCTGCCCTCTTGGGCTTCCGTAGTCCGGCGTAAAGTCAGCTGTTGCAAAGCGCAGACATGAGAGCTGCAGCTAGTGGAAGAGATTCAAGCGAGGCAGAGAGAGAGAGAGAGAGAGAGGACAAAACCTTGTTCCCCCCCAAAAAAAAAAATAAAACTGCCACGAGAAACCCCGACCCCTCCCACCACCCCTTTCTGCTAATCGTCTCTGTGTAGCGTTAGCTTTGGCTGATGCAGCAGCAGCAGGACGTGCAGTCATTTTCAAACGGATCCAGACAGAAGTGAAGGAGAGAGCTGCTGGTTTACAGCAGCAACAGAACGTTCAATAAAAGTGTTGATCTGAAGACACCGCTGTTGTTTATACTGACGCTAGCACGCTACGATGCTAGCTGCTAATGCTATCAAGCGTGTCTATAAATGTAAACAGATTGGTTCAAAGTCGGTCGTTTTCAGACGACAACATGATTTCATAAGAACTGTATTTTATAGAAGAAATAACAGACATAAATCCACTTTATACTAACTTTATTGGTCTCTTTGTAGCATTACAGAGCTGCATCTTTACTGTCAGTGATAAGATGGCAAATATTCAAAACATTCAAATGTTTTTAAGCTCTTTTTGTTATGAGTAATATAAATATGAATCATCTGGAGAAAGAATTAAGAAAAGAACATTTTCTGTCAATCTGCCTCCTTTGCCAAATCTGTTCTGGTTTTTTTCTGAATGTTTAGAGTTTACAGTTAGAAGACAATAAAAGATGTGTTCATACTATTTATTGATTGATTTGATGCTAGTTTGTTTTCTTAAAAAAATTAAAGAAAAATCTAATTGTCTTCATCAGGTTTAGTCAACAGGTGACTGATTGAAAACTCTCCTCTTAGAGTGAAAAATAGTCTTTTTAGCTGCTAAAGAGAAGAAAAAACTCATTTGTGATAGAAAATAAAACTCTTGATAGAAAAGAGAGAGAAAAAGTTATTTAGGAGAAAGTCTTTTTTATCTGAGGTTGTTTGTATGTTGTGACTTTCTTTTTGTTTACATTCAACATATTTTTTAAATTAACACACATTAATTTATCCAGTAAAAAAATATTTTTAGATTTTTTTTATTGAGTCAAAAACTAGATTTTGGTCACTGGTTGTGACTTCAAACTTATTACATCAAACCACAAACAGCAACATCAGTTTGAAGGATGATGATTATTATTTTATTTCTCTCTATAAGATGCTAAAGCTAGTGGTAGCTCACAAAACACGAGCTGCATTGTTCTATAAACATTTTTACAGCTTGTATTTAGTTGGACTCTGTGTTTGAAACAATTTCCAAAAGACATGATAAAATAAAATAATTTTTGTTAAAAATATTGTCAATTGTGACCTTTGTTAAAAAAAATAAAAGGAAGGAGGAAAAAAAATCGATTTAAATCGAAAATCGGATTTGGAATGAAAAAAAAATCGACATTTTGTTCTTTGGCCATATCGCCCCAGCTCTACTTTGTTTTCTAAAAGTTAAAACAAATATACAAAAAATACATTATTTAGTGTATTTTACAACATCATTCAGAATGAATCACCTGTTGTCATTACTAAAATGTATCAAAAACATGCTTCAATAGACCAGTGACTTTTCCAGGATGCATCCTGCCTTTTTCTAACAGAAGCTAGGATAGGCTCCAGCAACCACGTCATTCAGAATTTCATATAGGGGACGAAGAAAACAGATGCATTGACAACTATTATGAAATTGTAGCTAAATATTGCAGAGCACAGTAAGAACAAAGTAAGATACAAGTATTTTGTAACAACTAAACTGATTTGCAATGGAGATGTGCAAAGTTGTTGTAAATATCGCTTTTCCTGCAAGCCTCTTCTGTGCTAACACTGTTGCTGTTTCATTAGTCAAAGTCTCAGAGATTTGGGCCTTGTCTGCAAATTGCGACTATAGATTAGATTGGATAGACTTTAATTTATCCCTCACTGGGGAAATTTGCATCGCTCCAGACAGCTTACAAGTCCAGGATAGAAAAGAAAAACATCAAAACAAAAGAGAGGTAACACCCAACGATCCATCTATCCATCTTCAGAACCCGCCGAATCCCTCTCGGGGTCATGGGGTTCGCTGGAGCCAACCCAGCTATGTTTGTGGACTGTGGGGGGAAAGCGGCGTGCTTGAGAAAACTCACACATGCATGAAAACATGCAACCTCTAAACCAGAACCTTCTCGGTGTGAGGCTCGGCCCTAATCACCACCAACCAGCCCGACACTTAGTTATCTTTTGTAGTTATTCATTTACAATTAAAATAAAAATAAAAAATTAATAAATATTTTTATCAATTAAAGCATTGCAAAGCCGTGAGTATCTTAACAAGAGGGATGATTTTAAAATCTGCTTCAAGTTTCTTTTCCAGCAGAAGTCATGATGACACCCTGAAGGTGCATGTTTTTAGACTAAATGTAAGAGGTCACAAACTTTTAGGATTAAAAACATACTTCACTTCAAATGGGCCAAACCATGATTTTCTTAAGTCTTTCAGAATAAACTATATCCATATAAATGATCACATATTACCTTTGGAACAACAAAAAAACAAACAAATTATTTATGAAATTAAATGACTCGATCTCTGAGGCTCCGCCTTTCTCTCCGTGAGGGTGCCGCCCATTTCAGGACGCCATCCAAGAGCCGTTAGCGTGTCCATCCCAAAAAAACCATCAACTTTTACAAAAATATTGATGTATATGTAGTGTAGCTTGGGTACTTTTCAAAAATTTGGAACAGACAGAACGGTGAAAGCGAATGAGTTCATGCAGACAACAACAACAGATGAAGCTTTCAGGATGTATTGAAATGATGAGAACATTGTTCTGATTAGAGCTGGCTGTGAACGTTTCTGTTCTCTTTGAAGCATCATTAATCTCCATATCAAAAATCCTTTTCATGCGTACCTTTCTGCCTTTGCTCAATAATCAACATTCAAACCAGTTCTCCCAATATATCGCTGGCTTGCTCTACCAGGAAATAGTCTGTTTCCTTTCTCCACCAGGACATAGTCTACTTCCTTTTTGTACCAGGAAATAGTTTGTTCTCTGTGTCCACCAGTAGATAGTCTTCCTCCTTTCTCCACCAGGAAATAGTCTGCTCCTTTTCTCCTGTCTTCTTCCCAATTGCCATTTTCGAATATGTTCAGGATCCATCCCAACATGTTGTGTAGATTCCTCACCAGAATTTTCCTCACTAAGACTGAACACTAAATCGAATGAGCGTTTGTCGGCCATCACTACACCGGATCACAACACACCCGGCATCTACACAACTGTGTTCAAGCTAGCTCACGACGCTAGCTGATCACCGCTAACTTTGTGGAGAAAGTGTTAGCCTGGGGGCGGAGCAGACTCTTCCTGGAGGAGGCGGTTCTCACCTTGTGATGTAAGCATGTGAGGACCCACCCGTATGGGAGGGGCTGGTGTTGAGAGCGCAGGTTTTAAGAAGATTACTCAGAAATGCATGAACAGATTAAAATGAGGTTCTTTATAGCGAACAGTATAATGCACTTAAAAAGTTGTTTTTTAAATGGTACAGTCACTTTAAATGTTTTTCTAAAGCTACAAAAATTTTAGACCACCCAAGTTTTGCTCTCTGTTCTGAGCGTAGCACTCTACTGGACACAGAAACTACAAGGTAACAGGTATGTTTTCTGAGAGTAACAGGAAATAGGACAAAAATATCATTTTTTAAAAATGTTGTCACTAATTTTTAATTTTTTTTGGTTGTATACCTCTTAAAACTCAGCCTGTGTTTTTTGAACAAACGTTTTGCTCTTATCAGAAGCGAACAGGTGTGGGTCCGGCATAAAGCGGAAGCTGCCATCAAAGCCAGGAGTTTCTTGCTCTGTCTGCCACTTTAAAACTGGGCTGCGCTGCTGCGTCTGCAGGGAGCAGATAATGGCCTCTGGATCCGTCACTTTTTAGGACAATGTGACCATTTGCAAAGAGCAGAGGCAGCAGATGCCCCAGTGAGTCAACCAGAGGTTAAGCAGTGAGAACCAGAAACGGGTTTCTATAAGCAACGGCTTCCTTTTCCAACTTGACCACTAAAAATAGAAGCTGATCTCAAGAGGAGCGTTTGCATAAAGCAGCTGGTCGCTAATTAGAAAGCCATCTAATGTCCCTGTTTGAGTGTTTACCCCATGACAAACCCGCTAACGCTCCATTAAGGTGGCCGAATGAGGTGCGCCAACAATCGCAGAAGAGGAGTCCGGAAGGGTTTTTAACGACCAGTGATTACAGCAGTCAGAATTATCTGGGGTGTGTTTGCGGCATGTGTGTGAAACTGTGAATATGGTGCATGCTTTTTAACCCGTCATGTGACACATTTACCCAGATGTTCGCTCCTAAGCTTCACAGCAGCTAATCTGTGGGCACACGTGCTCCATTTTCTCTATTACAGTGTTTTACAGCTTAGAGGAAAAAAAAACAAAAAACCTGAGGGAGCGTTAGACTGATTTAATAGGCTGTCCGAGCTCAGTGACAGATGAAAAACACAGCGGAGGTCAACATGGACTTCAGCATCCTCTCCAAGGACACATGAGGAACGACAGCACTAAGAGTAGAAGGAGAAACGTCCTGACAGACAGACCTGGAGCGGCTCGGGCCTCCTGACCACCATAGCTGCTGGTTCATCGAAATATTGGGCAGATGATAGAGATGCACTGATTCACTGTCCACGTGATCAGGTTTAAACTTCGATCTTTGGGTCAAAGTTTTGTTTTAGTTTTTGATTAGAGTATCACAAAACAACAAAAAACAAAAAAGAGATTTTGTTTTTATTTGATAATAAAAAAGTAAAAATGAATGATATTGCAGCTTTCAGTTGACCTACTCTTAGACTGCAGTAATGCAATAAAATATTAAATTCTTCTTAAATTTAGCACAATTGTTTGATACTTTTAAGATAAACTTTCTGGTTTTGATAGAGTTGTACATACATTTATCACACATTTGCTCTAATTGATTTTAACTTTAATCTTCTTGTCTTAACTGCTGGATTTCGTGTATCAAGAAACTGGAGCCGAGCCCCGGCTGAAGGCTGTGAGAAGTTGATATAAAGCAGGAACTTCAAGAAACCCGCGGGCAACCCTCCTCTACTGGAAAGCAGAGAACCTGACATCAGTGATAATAAAAACCGGTCGACAGGTGTTCCTTTAGATCAGGAGTGTCAAACTCAATCGCACAAGGGGCCAAAATCCAAAACACACCTTAAGGTCGCGGGTCAAACAGGATAAACATTTATTAAATTCTCTAAAACTACATTCTTAGAACTTTAAAACCGTAACTTTTTAACATAATTACGAACTCGATATTACCTGCGATAATGCTAGTGTGAATGCTGTTAGCTGTTAGAATGCTGTTAGCTGAAAAGCCTAAATTAGCCTAAATTAGCCAAAACAGCTATCAGGTAGCTGAAATATTATCTTAAATCCAAAACCAAACCAACCTAAAACCTAAAAAAAAAAAACTAAATTAGCCATAACAGCTAGCATATAGCTAAAATATTAGCTGAACTTCAAAATATCTTAAAAAATGAAAAACGCCTAAATTAGCCAAAATAGCTACTGAAATATTAACTAAACTCCAAATGGATCAAAAATAAAATGTGAAATTGTCTGATTTAGCCTAAATAGCTAGAATAAGGCTAAAATATAAGCTAAACTCTAAATTGGTCTAAATACTTAAAAAAAGACTAAATTAGCCAAAACAACTAGCCTGTGGCTAAAATATTAGCTAAACTCCAAAATAGCCTAGAAATCCTAAGTAACTGCCAAAACAGTCAAAAAATCTAGCATAAAAAGAGCTGAATATTTTAGTATCTGAATGAGTTAAAGAGCTGTTAACGTCAAAAAACGTAAAGAAGAAAAATGATAATAATAGAGAAATAAGGAAAAAGTGAATCACTATGAATATTCTATCATCTCGCATCACGGATGGAATAAAAGGTCACGTTCTATGTGGTTCTCGATCGGCGATCGTGCGTGTGGGGGGGGCCGGGCCAAATGTGGAGATGGGCCTGATCCGGCCCGTGGGCCGTAGTTTGAGGACTCCTGCTCTAAAAAAACACATATTTTTTCTGTTTTTGGCTAAAAACGACATAATTCAAATTTAAAGACCACTTTCTAGAATAAATCTGACTAATAAAATAAAGACTAATAAAAACCAAAACCCAAGCAGCAACACAGTTTTAAACGTTTTAAACATTTACAGTTTGATTGATTTAATGCTGCAACAACATTATCAGGATGATGCTCAAAGCATGATGAAAGCTGATAGATGTGAAGAAAGCACGAAACGGCAAAGAAAAAAGCGCCCCCCACGCACGCCACGCACGGACTTGCACGCGCAGCGGCGCGCGCACACAAAGGGAAACTTCACTGCAACATCCTCAGCATGAATGAATCATCAGAAACACAGATAACTGAGAGAGGACAGAGGAGGGATGCTGGGGTTGCAACATAAACGCTCACCTGCCACCCACAAAAAACAAAACCCACACACAGTCTCTGCAGGTTTAGCCCCAAATTAAAAAAAGGAGAAATTTAACAGATAATAAAATAGATTAGCATGTTTTTTTTAACGATTGTTACAAGCAGAAACCAGAAGGACACAAAAGCCCGACTATGATGTTGCTGTTTTCCTTCTTAATGCGGAGTTCACTGAGTTCATCTGCATGATGTTCACAGCCAGAGCAGTTTAAGTGGAAATCATCTCAGTTTTTCGAAACAATCCTTCAAAAATAACCACCCCAAATTCTTCTATTTGTCCACTTCTCCTGATAAATGGCCCAACAGATCACCTGTTTCTTTGTCTGGTGTGGAGGAGGGATCTCCGGTGTTTGTCACCTGTTCTAAGTGGATGAAGATGAGACTTGACTAAATCCTCTGGCTGAACGTCTCGCGCCTCTTCTTTATTTCTGCGTGAGTCTGATTGTTGAAGGAGTTTGTGCTGTCTCATGTCCCACTTCCACGCCGACGCCCCCCTCCCTCTCCTACACAAACTGCGCAGAAATAAAACTACACCTTTCGGATGGTGAAATTACGCAACAGAAACAGGCGAGCACAAACCCGACTGAAACGCAGTGGCGCGACGTCACGTCTGCGCGGAGAAGATGGAGTCCACGCGAGCCCCCCCATCCAGAAAGAAACATGCAGCATCATTCAGGAACTGTTTACATACCGGTGTGCGGGACTTGAGCGGCGAGGCGCGCGTCTACAGTCGGGAGACGGGTGTGCGCGCGAGCGCGTCAGCCTTCAGACAGCGGGACAGAGGAGGAGATTTGGCACATTCGGTCAGGAGCGCAGCGCGCAGGGATGCGGCAACATCCGACTGAAAACAGCCGACCAGAGACGAGCGCTCCAACCAGGAAGGGGCGCACCAGGCTCACACACTGCACCAGCAGTAACTCATTCGGTGCCAGGGCGCAGAGGGTGGGTGCACCACTTTAGTGCGCAGAGAGGGATCGAGAGCAGCGGGGTGTTGTGAGTGCTGCTCAGGATTCATCCGAACACCAGCGATCAGTCATTTGGAGGAATCTGGTGTGCCTGCTGCACGTTCTAAAACTAAAGAAATGAAGCCACAAAAATGACCAGAAAATACAGCAACAACTTCTGCGTTTGTTTAGGGTGAAGGGAAGATTTATCAACCGAATCCACGAATCATCGATTTATATTCCTTCAATCCAATCCAGATCGATCTGTCTAAATCACGTGTCAAAGTCGGTCCAGGGCCGGATATACAGTATTGTATTATTATTATTAACAGCCGATGTTATCTTACACTTATTTCAAACTTGTATCATTTTGACAAAATATATGTTTATGGAAAGTAAAATATTGAAAGTCATTTAAGGTTTAAATTGATTTATTCTGTAATAATATTTCTGATTTTTTATTATTCATAATTATGATAAAAAGTTACTTTTTTCAAAAGTTTTTTTAAGTTGCTTTTTGGACTATTTCGGTATCTATAGGATTTTTTAGGTTGTTTTAGAATTTCAGCCACATGGTAAATGTTTTGGCTAGTTTAGGCTTTTCTTTTTAAGATTTTTTAGGCTGTTTTGGAGTTATAGTTGTTTTGGCTAATTTAGTTTTTTTTCATTATTTTTCTTTTTTTAGGATATTTTGAAATTTAGCAATTTTTTCAGCTTCATGCTAGCTGTTTTAGCTAACCTGAGTTTTTTTTTTTTATATAATATTATTATTTTTTGTTGTTGTTTTTTAGGCTAATTTGGCATTAAGCTAATATTTTAGCCAGCTATCAGTCTCAGTGTTTTCAGCAACCAAATTCAGTTTACAGCATTCACACTAGCATTATTGCAGGTCACGGTGTGTTTTGGATTTTGGACCCCTGTGCGATTGAGTTTGAGACCTCTGATCTAAATTGAATCGACCTTTAAACCATTATAAAATCATTTTAAAATACAATAAATCGATTTCATCAATATTAGAAAAAAAACAGCATTTGGATTGAGACATGGTCAATTTATTTTACTGTAAGGTTAAACATGACCATCACAGCAGAAAACACACGTGTCATTCCAGTCCAATGTGTGGAAACACTTAGAATTTAAAAAGTCATGTGACCATACAGTATGTAGAATGTTCTAATAATGGATTATTTTGATGTGGAAAAACAACTTTATCAAACTAAAAAGTGAATTAATTTACCATTCTATCTTGTTTACATGTTTGTTTGTTTGTACACATTTAATTTATTATCTTGAAGAAATAGAACAGGGGTGTCAAACTCAATCGCACAGAGGGCCAAAATCCAAAAAACACCTTAAGTCGCGGGCCAAACAGGATAAAAATGTCTTGAACACACTAAAACAAAATTTTGAAAACTGTAAAAATAAAAAATTTTTAACATAAATGATAAAACAGGCAGAATATTATCACAATAAATCAACTTAAACCTTAAATAACTTTCAATGTTTTATTCTCCATAGAAATAGATTTTGTCTAAGTTATAAAAGTTAGAAATGAGCGCAAGATAACAGCGGGCCACTAATAATAATAAAATAAAATGATCTGAAGGGCCCGATATAATAACCTGGAGGGCCGGATTCGGCCCCTGGGCCTTGACTTTGACACGTGTGAAATAGAAGGAATGTGGAAACCGTCAGCAACTCTGTTCAGTACCAGCTATTTATCTCAGAGTCACACTTCTGGAAGTTTGGGGTCAAGATGTCTTGACCCATTTTGGGTCAGTTAATTGGATCATTCAAAACAAACCAAGATCGACTATGAATCACGTTGACAATCATTATGACATGAATGTAATCGTTGTTAAAACAAATCGTTACACATCTGATTTATTGTATTTGATGAAATATATATCCAGATTGTATCAAAAGCTTGGTAACAAATCCAATTTAAAGGGACGATTTCATTGATTGAATATTATTTCTACTTTTTTCAGACGCAACTCTGAACGGCTCTGTTGAACAAGTCTGCATATCAGACAAAGTGTTGAATTTTTGCTTTGCCTTTATTCTAAAAATGGACCCTACATGTAAAAGAAATGTTACCAGCACAGAGGCTACACAGAGGAAATGAATATTGCAAATTTTATCTGGAAAACAACTATCATCAGAGCTGCTGCTGTGCGCAGCTGTGAGCCGCTCGAGCCTCAAACCGTGTCGCTTTGGCTGAAATGAATCCAGACAATTGCTGGTTCAACAGAAGGAATGAAGAAACCATCACGACTCAGCGTGACAGATATTCAGATAACCAGAGGAAAAGTGAAGATCACCACCAGAGACTCTGACACAGCAAGAAGCATGCAAGGAAAAAAATGATTTGAACTTCAACATGATGCAACTACATGACCCCGCCCACTCCCATCAGGCAGAGGGGCATAATGGAACCATCACACATTTCAACCAATAGTAAGAAAACGTGAGTAATGCTCAGAGTTTATGACATAATATTAAGCATTTCTGATTTTTTTATTTTTGTTTGAATAACTGGTTTTAGATAAATGTCCTACTTTAAGAGTTTAGTGAACTTTTTACAGTTTTCTAGAATTTGAAAACTATGTCTTAGTTTCTGCAGAGCAGCTTTACTCCTTCAGAATCTGCTGGAATTACATGTTAACAGAAACACTGGAGTTCCAGTGTGAAAGTGTTGAAACACATGCATAGATGTAATTAAGCAATTCTTTGACTTCAGTCAGATATCTGAACTCCAAATGCAGTTAATGGTAAGAAGAATGACCAAGTAATATATTTTTTCTTATAAATAGAAACAAAATAATCCAAGGATATATTGATTAATTGATTCACCCAATATGTTCCAAACATCGCTAAAAAAAATTATTCATATAAAACGTCTACATTCAAAATGCATGAAAAACGATCCTACCGTTTTTATGTAAAAAAAAAAAAAAAAAAAACAAGTTTCTTGATCAATTTATTTTTTTACCTAATATCAAAAAAGCTGTGATGATTTTTAGGACGTAATCTCTGCAGAACGGCAGGAGTTTCTTAGAAATCTACCTTTGAGTTGTTAGCAAAACCGCTGGATTCTTTCCCATAATCCAGGGGTGTCAAACTCAATCGCTCAAGGGGCCAAAATCTGAAAAAACACCTTAGGTCACTGGCCGAACAGGTGAAACATTTATTGAATACCCTAATCTGGCCCCCGGGCCTTGACTTTGACACGTGTCATAATCCATCTGTTCCCATTCCCTCCAGGTTGCTATTTGCCCCTCACAACCCCAAACTAAAATTAGTGGGGCAACAAAAGGGGCAACAATATCAGAGGTATCCAGCTGTATAGTTTGGATTCAGATTCCTGGATCTATCTGTGGATTCATCAGAATGGAGCCAAGCAGGGAGTCTTGTTATAGCTTTTACCACACCCACAACCTTTTTCCAATTCATCTGTTCCGAATTCACAATGATTTAAATAAAGAAATGCTAAAAAACACAGTTTTAATATGACATTCTTTCTATATGTCCTCCATCATCAGAAAAATACCACAAGAACATGTTAGAACAGCATTTTCATCAGAGTGGGTCTTCAAGGACAACCTGTAAACATTTAGTGCAGCTATGTTAAAAAAATAAAAAAGTTAAGTCACATGTATCTCACTAGGAGGGATAAACATTTGAGCAGCGTCGTTTGGATCGAGCGCAGTGGCAGAAGTGTGTGTGAGTCCATGTTTACATCAGATGATGGAGGATCCACGCGTCTGCTGTGTTTTCCACTGTCCTTCCGGAGCTCACAGCACCGCTGATCCCAGAAGAATGATTCATTTCTCACCCCCTCTTTCTGGAGTGACTTCTAAATTGAGCTATTTTTATCTGAGGAGCGGCAAATTAACCGTGTGAATGCAGAACTGCTGTGGTGCACCATATGGGAGGCTGAAAACAACTTCATCGCTTTCTTGTTTTCACTGTTAATGGGCTGTCCGCAGCGTCTCAGCAGTCTCAAGTCGCCTAATCTGTCAGGATCAGATCTTCCTTCTGCTGCGTTGTTCCGTCTCCTCCTCACTTTCCTCTCATCCCTCAGACCAGTAATGCCAAACTCTGAGATCAATATCACAGCTTTGCATAATTCAGCTGCGACCCCAATTAGGACTTTCAAAAGATGCCTTTCTCACTGCCCTTTTCTAGTCGAGTTATCACCTGTTATATGTGACTTTCATTGCTTCCTTTTCTCCTCCATCTCCATCCAGCTGTAAGTAAACGAGCAGAAGAGGGAAAGCCAGTCATCTAAAAATCTGTTCTTTTAGAAAAAAGAGGAAGACAGAACATAGAAACCCAAACAAAGGAACAACCAAGCAACAACCGTCTGTTAGAGCAAGGGGTGTCAAACTCAATCACACAAGGAGCAAAAATCCAAAACACACCTTAGCTCGCGGGCCGAACAGGATAAACACCTATTGAACACTCTAAAAATACATTTTTAAAACTGTAACTTTTAAAAAATAATTATGAACTAGATATATAGCATTACCTGCGATAATGCTAGTGTGAATGCTGTAAGCTGAATTTGGCCGCTGAAGATGCTAGTGCTAATCGCTGAAAATGCTGAAATTGATTGCTAAAGGCTGAAGTTAATATGGCTGAAAATGCTAAAACGATAAACTATTAGCTAAACGCCAAATTAGCCTAAAAAAGTAAAAACAAAAACTTAGGCAAGCCCAAACAGCTAGCATGTAGCTGAAAAAATAGCTAAACTTAAAAATATCCTAAAAAACAACAACCCCCCCCATCCTAAAATAGCCAAAACAGCTAGCATGTAAATACTAGCCTAACTCCAAAACAGCTTAAAAAACTTAAAAATGATTGCCTAAATTAGCCAAAACAGATAAAATGTAGCCGAAATATTAGCTTAACTCCAAAACAGCTTAAAAAAACAAAACAAACAAATTAAAAGCTTGAATTAGCCCAAACAGCTAGATGTAGCTGAAAAAAAATAGCTAAACTTAAAAATATCCTAAAAAACAACAACCCCCCCCATCCTAAAATAGCCAAAACAGCTAGCATGTAAATACTAGCCTAACTCCAAAACAGCTTAAAAAACTTAAAAATGATTGCCTAAATTAGCCAAAACAGATAAAATGTAGCCGAAATATTAGCTTAACTCCAAAACAGCTTAAAAAAAAACAAAACAAACAAATTAAAAGCTTGAATTAGCCCAAACAGCTAGATGTAGCTGAAAAAAAATAGCTAAACTTAAAAATATCCTAAAAAACAAAAAAAGCCTAAATTAGCCAAGACAGCTAGTGTGTAAATACTACCTAACTCCTAAAAAACTTCAAAGTTAATGCCTAAATTAGCCAAAACAGCTAAAATGTGGCTGAAATATCAGCTAAACTCCAAAACAGCCGAAAAAAATCTTAGTAAATGTCTAAACAGTCCAAAGAGCTGGTAGAATGCCAATTTTAAAACTTTTAAACCGTAACTTTTTAACATAATTATTAATAATAAAAAAGAAAGAATATTATTCCAGAATAATTCAACTTAAACATTACATAACTTTCAATATTTTACTCTTAATAAAAATATATTTTGTCAAAGTTAGAGGGCCGGGACCGGCCCCCGGGCCTTGACTTGGACACACGTCCTCTAAAGTTTTATTCTGCTCATTTTCATGTTAGAAATGAGTGGAAGATAACATCAGGCCATTAATAACAATTAAATAAAATTATCTGGAGGGCCGGATAGAATTACCCAGAGGGCCGGACCCGCACCCCGGGCCTTGACCTTAACACACGTGTGTTAGAGAATCGAAGCAAACCAGGAGTTACAGAAGCAGCTCAATGTTCCACCCTGAGACTGGGAGGTGGAGGGCAATAAATCCACCCAGTATTAACCCTATATAACCATCCATTTCATATTTGATACATTCATTTCTGAGACCCCATCTCATTAGCATGATCCAGACTTTAGATATAAAACCAATATTCATAATTTGGTCCATGTTTTCTACCCTCTTGTTCATTATTATTTCCTGAGGGGAGGTAGAAGCGGCTTTTCCTGATAATCTCAAAATGGCTGCTTCCATGAAAAGACTCAAAAAGACCTTTGGTGGGAAAAGTTAAGTTAATGTTCCAAACTTCAGAGTTAGAAAACTTATTATTTGCTGTAAAATGTAAAATTAGTTGATAATTAACTTTTTAGATGAATCTGTTCACAGTTACACCATATTCAAGTATTTAGATAAACACATTACAAGTACAAGTACACAGTTCTTTCCCGAATGCTCTTGTCAATACTTTTACATCTTGAACTGAAATTGTAGTGAACAAAAACTTACCAAATCCCCCAATGCATTATTACTGATACTATCTAAATCTCATTAAAAAATGATTTTGCAACATTTTTAATGGATTTTATCAAGATGTTGAAAAATATCTCAATTCAGAAAAAGTTGATTTTCTGTCAATTCTTGATGTATAGGATTTATAGGGTTATGGTATAAGTGGGACCTTAAATGTTGGAGTTCCTCAAACGACAACAGCTGCTTTAAAAATGATCAGGTTCTCATTGACTTCTATTGCAAAGCCCAAAATACACATCCTCACTAACATTCATTACTTTACTTTCAAGGTCACATCTGTTTATGTATTTTTAAATGTAACAAAACTTTGGTTAACTGATCCAATGTTTCGCTTCATACGGTGTAACCATTGCTCCTACAAATCCACATGACAAGTATTTGAGAGAAAGTTTTAACTATTATTGTGATTCATCCAACTGTCAGTATTTCTGATGAAGTCTCATCTGTTTCTTAAACTCGCCTAACCCCTTTTGGGGTCACGGAGATGCTGGAGCCTATCCCAGCAGCTGTTAGGTGAAGAGGACTACACAGTTAACCAGTCAGTTGCAGGGTTACACAGAGGACTCACATTCACAGCTAAGGGTCAATTTAGAGTCACCACTGAACTATGAAGGATGTTTTTGGAGAAGAGAAGACCCAAACATGGGAGAACATGCAAACTCCACCCAGAATTTAAATCAGTATCTTCTCACTGAGACAAGAGTGTTAACCACCACCAGTATCAAGAAAAACTTAAAAATAAATCTGCAACATTTAAGAACTGAAAGTAAATCCAACATGGTTTTCACAATTTTCGTAGAATCTGAAGCCGATACCTGAAATGTTCCTTTAAATCTTGGCTGAGACACTCCAGAACAGCTTCTTCTGCTCTCCTGAATGAGCATGAATCAGGTTAAACGCATGTTTGTTTTCGTCCGCCACAAACGCACATGCTGCTTCATCCACATGTGACGGGCTGCACAATCTCAGAGATTACAGGGCTGTCTGTGATGACGCTGCACTCTAAGCCCGTTTGGATTAGCATTAGTAAACACACGATAGTGGATTCAATCACATTCATTCAGCTTTGCATGGAGGGTTAAGAACATACTCACAAATAAAAGCCTCAAAGATTGTAACTGTTTGCATGGGCAGAACATACTAAAGGAAAACACAGTTAATCATTTAAACACTGAACACAAAATGAAACCTGGATCAGGCATGAGTTCTTCTCTTTTACATATTCATGTTGTTCCAGACGTGGACTTTTAACACAAATCTACATAGAAGAAAACAAAGGAGAAAAGTTTAATTAATTTTTTAATTAAAAAGGAATTGTATGACAGACAAATTTGGGATGAAATTTTGAACTCCTAGAATAAAGTTTGTTGATTTGATTTAACTAATGAATCGTATTGACTTAGAAATAACAACTTGTACGATTTGAAGCCAAAATGATTCAATTAAATCATGGGAGTCAGACTCAATCACACAGCGGCCAAAATCCAGAACACACCTTAGATCGTGGGGCGAACAGAATAAACCTTTATTGAACACTCTAAAACTACAGTTTTAAAACTTTAAAATGTCACTTTTCAACATTACTTTGAATAAAATCAGACAGGAATATTATTCCAGAATAAATCAACTTAAACCTTCAATATTTTAGTCTTTATAAAAATATATTTTGTTAGAATTATACAATTTAGAAATGAGCGCAAGATAACATCGGGCCATTAATAACCATAAAATGGTCTTGACTTTGACACGTGCTTTTATTTCAGGGTTAAGAAAACAAAATTATTATTCTGACAAAAAATATGAATTTTTATTTAGAAATCATTCATCTATTATTTCTTTTTTTAAAAGAATGTCATTTCTTTTCTTTGGAACTCAAAAATTCTGCTTTATTGCTGATATTCTTTTAGCATAACTTTATGATTGACTACAATGCAGTTTTCATGTTTTGTTTAGGGTTGGCACCAAAGAGGTTTTATTCGGCTCCAGTGCCATAGTGGTTCTTTTGTTTTGCTTTCTATTTGGTGCCAAATTCAGTACTACATTTCTTCAGTAATAAAAAATAATGCCAACATCTTCCCAAATCATCACATTCTCATTCCCAAGTCGTCACATTTTGACGCACGGTTAAGACTTCCACATGAAAATTGACGTTTTGGGTGTCATTGTTCTTTGATGTGCTGGCTGTTCCTATTAAATCCGAGCTCCACAACACCTGAGCCGCAAAACCGCCACGCTGCAAATTCACTGCTCGCCGCCTCTCAAACCTGTGATCCTGAGCTTGTCACCGCGACTGTATGTGTCTGTCACACTTCCAATGAATGGAAGACACAGATAATGTTGATCGGGTTTATTTATTGTGAGGAATTCTACAAAAATCAAACAAAAAAAGATTTTCTCAGTATTGGGGCTTATATCTCGCTCTGGGGTGTGTCTGGATAACAGCCGCTTCCACTGTGTTTCTGTGTCTCTGTGACTGAGTTTGATGGTTGTCTACAGTCTCAATGAAAGTAAGTAAAATTCAGGAGACCCGAGCAGGCTGCCCGCGCTCCACGCTGCGGCGTCTGTCTGCCGGCATATTGAGCGAGATCCATTGAAGTCCGGGAGGCTGGCTGTGGCCAGAGAACCGCCGCGCTGCAACAGGACAAAAACACTCGTATTGGATTCATAGTTCATCCGCTGGTCGGGTCACTGGAAATGTGCCCAAAGCTGAGTTCCTGATTGGCTGATGTGACACAGCGAGCTGCAGGAATTCTTGCAGCCAGACATTAGAGTGCTGCGTGCTCGTCAGCGGTCTTTTATGACCCCGCCCACAATCGCAGAAAAGGCTAAAGGGTTGTCTAGAACTTTAAAGTACTGAACGGATTAGAAGTGATTGATGTGTCCTAAGACAAGCACACCTTCAATTAAACTAAGCACCCAAATGAGAACCGTTTGCAGCAGCTTCTTTCGGTTTCGTACAATCACAACGGTTCCTACTTGGAACCAAATTTCAGTGCCCAACCCTAGTTTTGTTGAAGTACTTCTACTGCATTTCACTATTCTCTTTCTCTTTGTTCTCATTGCCAAATATCTTCCTCAAGAGTGCTTTTTAACTTTATTCCCTCAGTTTTCTCCAGCTGGGGCTTCATTTGGATCAATTCCTGAATCTACAGGCGTCATGTCCTCTGTATCCCTGAAGGACCTGAACTTCCTTCTGAATTGAAAATCATTTTATCTCCATCTTCACAACTCATGTTCAGAACTCATGATGGGATTACAAATGTGCCCCAGCTGCAGCGGCGCTCAGCTTTAGCGTTGGTAATGACTCTGAAGGAACAAGGCAGTCGTAATTGCTAACAACACTCAACCAGAAACAAATATCAAATTTTCATAAACTGCTAAGCGGCTGAAGCCTGTCAAGCTCCAGCCTACTCGCTGCCCTCAGGCACCAGGGAGCGTTTTACTAGAAAGCACAAGACAAGACGATGTGCACGGAGGCAGAAAGAACAGACGACTAAGTGCAAACTGCCTTTTTTTCCTGGTTTAACTCGGAGTCGGAGAAACAGAAACCGACAGGCCCTCAGACGCTGTTATAATAGCGGCTGCAGTACAGACTGTGAAACCACTGCGAGCGCACAAACGGATGTTTCCCTCATAAGTGTTGGTCAGACGTAAAGGAGCGGGCAGGAAGGCTTTTTGGGGAGATTTGAGTCAAAGAGGAGGCTGCAGACACCTACTGTATTCCAATAAGCTTTAGTAATGAAGGAGAAACTTTATTCTGGTGTGTCTGGGAATAATTTTCTTTCTGCCAGGATCGTGACGCTGAAACGTCAATCCTGGCAGGAAGTTACATTTAGATACATAAAAAAACAGGATTATTTTCAAAATATAACCAATCTTTCACAATAAAACACCGCGATTGACAAATGTGATAATGTTTTTGTATCTAAACAGACTGTAGAGATGAAAATAAACACATTCACAACACAGATCAACATAGTAGGCCGACTCCGGAGCGGAGGTTGGGCTGGGTTTTGGGTTTAAAACAACAACAAGAGAATGGTAGAGAGCAGTTTTTCTTTGCAGAAACATGGGGTCATATTTTTAGGTTATTCATTTACCCAAAAATAAAAAATCTCCAAGCAGAAGCGCCTGTCGACCGTCGCAGAAGAATGTGTGTCTGGTGTGAACTACAAGAGAGAGCGGATGTTCCGCGCATTCCACTCCGCCTAAGCAGGATTTAATTTTTGGGAGACATTCCAACTTTTGAGCTCCTCCTCTTATTCTTTTGTTCATTTTTACATGTTAAATTTAATATCAATCATTCAAATATTTCAAGAGATAATAGTTGCTGAAATATTAAACTGTCATACTCTAGGTAAGATCTTCAGCAATGTGAAGCTAGAAATTTGACTCAAAAATGTTTTGCTTTTCCAGACGATTCACTTTAGATTTCATGTAAATTCAGTGTTTTTCTTTAAGAACGTTTTCTTCTTTTCTCAGTCATCTTTATTTGATTTTTAAACTCCAAATTCCTATTTTAAATGAACTTTAGTTTCCCTTTTACTGCGTCCCCTTTACTTTTAGTGAAATGTTTTGGAAAGTACAATTACAACGTTCTCCTTTATCACCCATTAGGTTTTATAAACATTTTTGTTCTTTCTTTTCACTCGACATTTTTTCTCACTTTTTGTTGTTATATTCATATAAGTCAGGGGTCTCGTGGCACCTCCACATTTAGCCCACCCCCAAACACTATGTATCATTTTTTCTTTCCAGTCTGGCCATGCGATCCAGACTTTTTCTTCCTCTCTTCTGCATTCTGAACCTATCTGGTTATGTGCAGCTTTCTAGACAACTAGAATTGTTTGAGAGTAGATACTTCCTGAAATGTTTACACTTCTTTTGTTAGCCTACAAACTAAAACCCCCCCATCAATTAAGAAAATATAATAAGGTTCCCCTGATATAAGTACTTCATTTAAAAGCATTGAAGCATTAAAAACCGTTTTTAAATTGTTTACTATTGCTCCAAGCAGCTTTTTTTCTTTTGAATTCTTTATTTATATATATATATATATATATATATATATATATATTTTTTTTTTTCCAACAACACAAACACACAATTCCCATTGACAAGGTTTGCTAAAAATTGCCTCCACAATAATTAGAACATACCACAAAGTCAGGTTATTTAAACATAAAACAAAATAAATAAAACAAAAGAAAAAACACCAAATACCAAGGCAGATTATATTCAAAGAAATAAATAAAGAGAATCACATCAATAGGAGAGTGTAAAAAAAAACCATTCAAAACAAATCACAACCCTAGATAGAGTTCAACCATGTGCCATCTTTTTTCAAAAACTGTCATTTTTAGTTGTAGAGATGCTGTCATTTTTTCCATAATATAAACCTGTTTTACTTTCTGTTTCCATTCATTTACCGTTGGTGGTGTCACTTTTTTCCAATTAGTAGTTATAGTTTTCTTAGCAAATAATAAGAGTATATGCAAAATGTATATTATATCAACATGAAAATCAGGAGGTACAACACAAAATAGAAAAACAGCACATTGGAAGGAATTTCACAATTCCCTCTATTTCGTCTTTAATTGTTTTCCAATAGCCAATAATTACAGGGCAGTCAAAAAAAAATATGCGTATGATCCCCTATTTTCCCACATTTTCTCCAACACAAAGCTGCTGCATGATCTTTAACAGAAAGAGGAATTGCAGATGGGGAGTTTGAAAAACCTCATTTTTAACTTTCCAATCAAATTCTTTCCACAGTTGGCTATTAATGCCTTTGTGGCTCCCCTCACAGAGTTTGTCCCACTGTTTATCTTCTATTATTGAATTAGATTCCAGTTCCCAGCTTTATCTACTCTTTTTCAGCTTTTTGGACTTTAAGGTTATACTGCATCAACTCTTTGCATTAATTTGATTTATTTGGCTCCTCTAGTTGAGTTAAACAGCTTCACTGAACTTACCAGTTATGTGTGTTTTGTTTTTTTTTTAATCTCAAGCATATTTGAGCATCTTCAGTCGTCAGTATTTTCTGCAGGACATACAACTTCAATTTAACCTTTATATTCCATTTCCATGCAAAGCAGGCTGAGATATAACCAGTGTTAGGTATTTATTATCTTACTGCAAAATAATTTCACTGATAGCTTACTGCAGCAGCACAGGTACAAAAGTCAGCAGATTAAAAATGAACTGTGTGGGAGCTGAGAGGAGGGGCAGAGAACAGGGAGGGGGGGGGGGGCACACTAGTAATATTTTTGATGAATGTTTTATAGATCTGGAAATAAATGAAGGATTGGATTTTAAACAAGTGTCAACTGCATTTACTGACGTTAAAAGCATCACTGAGATGTGTTTGGTGTAAATCTTTTATTTTCAAAGTCTTAAAAAGTCAAATGTTGTTAGAATACATAAAAGACAAAAAGAAATGTCGTTTTCTGACATTTTTTTCGTGCAGGACAAACTAACTAAGACAGAAAAAAGAAGTTTTGATTATGTGTTTGAGGTTAGACTTAATGGTGGAGGGGAGGCCGAACAACAACACAATCCAAAAAGAAAACAATGACTACAATTTAATTGTGAAGCACTTATCAAGGTTCCAGGAAGTTCAGGAGTGAAATGCAGAAAGTAAGTGAACAAAAGTGAGGACATTCAGTCTGACCTTCACTGCTTTACAGAAGAAGGAACTTTAGTGCATTGCTTGAACTACTTGAGCACAATCAAAAATATGGAAATTTGAACATTTCCGTTTAATTTTGCGACGGGGGTCTGCAACCTGCAGCTCTGGAACCACATGCGGCTCTTTAACCCTTCCATTGTGGCTCTCTGCAGGTAAATATAATATTTTTCATTTGAAAATTTAATACATTTTGGACGCAAAAAAAAAGTTATAAAGGTCAAACTTTTTTCAACTCCTTCACACATAGTTGAAGTACAGACAGTATGTATCACTCCTGACTACAGTACCCGTAATGCTTGACAGATGTTTGAAAGCAATTCCATTTTGAATAAAAAAAAGTTTATTTTATGTGATAAGGTTCACTTCATTAGCCATGGTTTATGGATTTTTATTCAGATTTATGAATTTCTGGTTGAGATGACACACATATTGATTTTTTTGACACTACTGGACATTTCACTACCTACTACTACAATGAGATGAGTTTATGTGGTACACAATGTCTTTTATTTTGAAAGAAAGTCACGTAGACCTCTAAAGAATTAGAAACAAATTAATATTTTGAAAAAAGGCCATTTTCTCTAGGTTTCTCTTTTTATTTATTATTGCACTTATAACTTGTATAATTTTGACAAAATATATTTCTATTGAGAGTAAAACATTTAAAATTATTTAAGGTTAAAGTTGATTTATTTGGGAATGATATAACTGCCTATTTATCATTCATAATTATTATGAAATGTTACGGTTTCAAAGTTTTAAAAATGGTCATTCTGCTAGCTTTTTGTACTATTTTGGCATTTACTAAGATTTTTCAGGCTATTTTGGAGTTCAGCTAATATTTACATGCTAATTGTTTTGGCTAATTTAGGCTTTTTTCAGTTTTTTACTTTATTTTGAATTTCAAGCTATTTTGGGGGGTACATGCTAGGTGTTTTGGCTAACTTAAGGTTTGATATTTTTTTTAGGCTAATTTGGCATTTAGCTAATATTTTAGCTGGCTTTTAACTTCAGTGTTTTCAGCTATCAGCTTCAGCATTATCAATTTCACCATCTTCAGCGACCAAATTCAGCTTACAGCATTCACACTATAGAATTATCACAGGTAATGCTACATATCTAGATCATAACATTTTTTAAAAGTTAAAGTTTTAAAGTTTTTAAAATGTAGTTTTAAAGAGTTGAATAAATGTTTATCCTGTTCTGACCTAAGCTTTGTCCTGGATTTTGGACCCTTGACACCCCCGCTGCATGGGTTCTATTTCCAGTACTGACTGTCGTTCTTTGACCCGCTGATCTGGTTTGTTCAATGCAGTGTAAAAACAGGGAAAACTACGTCATATTCATGTGCAGGGCATTATGCAGCAGTCTCTGGGGCTTCTGGCTATAAATATAAAGAAATAAAATGGAGCCGGTAGTATAGCGTACCTCTGCACTATAGGAAAGAGCTGTGAGGTTCCAAACCGTAACATCTGCTGAGGCTGCGCTGAAGCCATTCCCACAAGGCCACGCGGCAGAGCTCAGTGCTGATAAAATCTCCCACCTCCAGAGCTCAATATAGAACATAGACTTATAGTTTGAGGAAGCATTTTATAGCCAGGAATGATTAGCAGTGAGGAAAGGAAGGAACCAACCTGTCATAAAAGCAAAAACCTACACCTTTGGATGACTGCTTCTGTCACTGAGTCAAAGCACCGGACTGAGTCTAATATCCAAAAGATTAAAAATATATATATATTTGTTATCAATCTTTATTATAAACGCAACCAGAGTAGTTTTGGTACTCTTTGATCCTGAATGGGGTTCAAAGTTCCAGATTTTCTTCTTCTACACTTTGAAAAGGGAGAAATGACCCAGCTATGAAAGTTTGGTGTTCAGCATCATCTTTAGTGTTTTTCTCATCAAGCACAAAAACAAGATTTTTTTTTGCTGATTAGCTGATCCATTCAGCTGTTTTTTTTTTTTGTTTTTTTTGGAAAAGTCTGTGAGTCATGATGGTTTTGGCAGCATTTATCTTTCTGTTGTATACTATCAGAGGCTGTAAAATATTTATGAAAACACTTTCTGGACAAGTATGAACTTGTCATTTGTTGTCTTCATTTAGATTCTGAATTAGAATTGTTGGTCACAGTGTTTTGTTATATCTGCATTTCCCCGTGATGCAGCGCAGAATAAAAAGGGGTGTAACCATTAATCCTGCAGTCCAATCAGATTGATCTGTCTTCAAGTTGTTAATTGAATCAACCTATCCCGTTATGAAATAATATAAAAAATATATAATAAAAAATAAAGTTCAGTTACAAGAGGAGTTTACATAAACAACCCAAATGTAAAAGCAAAACAAATCCATCACAAGAGCCACAAACAAACAAAAACTCTTAGAATTGGAGATGTTGAATATTGTGTTAACAGATTTGTTTTCACTCAGCTTTTCATTTCAAATGTAACTTTGATTTAAACCGATGGCTCCACAAACCTCTTGGAACCTTTAATAGTTGTGCAAAATATTGCAAAATAACCTTTTGATGCTAAAAGAAATTTAATTTGGACAATTTTCCAGCTCCATCTCAAACCATTTTGACATATTGACACAAAGAGCTTTTTCTCAATGTTTTAAGCATCACATCATTCAGATGATGTTGGAGTGGTTTCCATAGCGACCTCCGTAAACAGCACGTTCCCCAGGTGCCAGGGCAAATTGGCTCCACCGGTGAATGTGGATCATTAATCATTCTGTCCTGCCCCCGGGACAACTGTCACCTCTGCGACGTCCACATCAGACAACACAGCAGGGATCGCATTTCTCTCATGTCTGTGTCGCTAAACATTGATTATACACAAGAACACACGGCTGAGGTGAAAGAAAATATGAAGTATTTAAACTTAGAAAATGTCCAGAGCGTAGCAGCCTGGATGATTGAGCAGCAACATCTCTGCTGCAGATCATCTGTGAAGCTTCTTAAGAGGGATTTGATCATGACTTGAGCTCCCCGTCTGAGTAAGCCATCTTACCCAGCTCGAAACCCATGGCAATGTGTGTGTGTGTGTGTTTGCACATCCGAGGTGTGTGTGTAGGATTCACATGTAACGATTACATCAAATTTATTCTCACACTTCTTTTTCTCTCTTTCCTCTCACATCTCCCTCAGCAAGATTTAAAGAGAGGGGGGAGCATCAAAAAAAGGATGTGGTGTTATTTCACTTCAAAGGATCTCTGAGCCTTTGGGAGATTGAGGTCTGTTTTGTCAGAAGCCAATAGGAACTCTATGCTGATTCAGAGACATCTCAGAGAACTTCCTGTTCCAAATGACTAAAGCAGCAAGTACAATGTATTACCCCAAACTACGGCCCGCGGGCCGGATCATTTGGCCCGGCCCCCCACACACTATCAGAAACACAGATCGAGACCCACATAGAAGGAGACTTTTCATTCCACCCTTCTGCAGTCTGAGCTATGACGGGAGAGGATAGAATATGTATTGGTTTGATAGTGATTCATTTTCTTTATTTCTTTATTATTATTATTCTGTACATTTTTTGGACGTCCAAAGCTCTTCAGATCGTTCAGCTATTAAAATATTCAGTTGTTTTTGTGCTAGCTTTTATGACTGATTTGGCAGTTACTATGGATTTCTAGGCTGTTTTGGGGGTTAAGCTAATATTTTGCCCACATGCTAGCTGTTTTGGCTAATTTAGGATTTTTTTCCAAGTTTTTTAGGCTAAATTGGCATTTTGCTATATTTTTAGTTATTAACTTCAGCTATTTCTGCTATCAACTTCAGCGTTTTAAGTTATCAGTGGCCACATTCATCTTAGAGTAATTACGCTAGGATTGTCGCAGGTAATTCTATATATCAAGTTTTTAAAATGTGTCAGTATTATATCTTTCTATGAAGATTATAAAAATAATTATTTAAATTCGGCTATGTGTGGCTTTCTGGAAAACTTTAAATGTTTAGATTTAAGATGTTATTTTTATACTTTTTCTGTTCAAACCGACCGCGGCTCCACATCAGAGAAGAAAACAGGTATGTGGCCCTCACAAGAAGACGTCTGGGGTCACCTGGGTTAAACGGACAGATTTAAAACTTTTCTTCGAGCGTCAATAGAATCATCTGTTCAAATGTTCCTCCAAATGCTTTGTCTTTGGATAGTTGCAGGACAAATGATGTGAATCAACTCAGGTTAAGTTTCTTGATAGTCTCACTCTGAGCGCGTACATGTATATCACGGATGATCCATGACTTTTTCCAACTCAATACTACAGTTGGAAGAGGCTTGGTGTGAAATGTCAAAGTGTTTCAATCAGTTGACACCACATCCTTGGATGGTTTAAGTTGAACTGGTTTAATTTGCTGCAAGTGGTCCTTGACTTTTTTCAGGCCACAGACCAGTTTCAATTAGACAACAATTTAATGGACCTGGGCTATTTTTTCAACCCAAAGGAACATTTTTTGTGCTAAATTTTCTGAACGCATGTCTATCTAGTTCAGCCTTGCTTTAAGAAAATTCTCAAATGACTCTTTTATAAGTTTCCATAAATCAGCAACTTTATGTGATTGAATCTTCATTCTCTGTAAAATGTTTGAACTTTGGGATGAAGACTTTTCCTTTAACGTCAAAGTGGAGGCTAACAACCGAACGCTAGCTTCAGCTATGTCCGACTTTTAAGGTGGGATGGATAAATAAAGCAAAAAAAAAATAACATGCCACTGTTGTAATACGGGTATTTTCTAAATAAAAAAAAAAACATGAATCTTCTGCATCAATAACTTTATTATATGCGTGTGTAAAACTGTTGAATCTGTCGCTGCGTATTAGAACTGTCTTGATAATTCCGTATATCATTTTTGTCTGTAAACATCAGCTATGGTCTTTGAAGTCGAAGGTTATTTTTAAGTTTCCTCACTGACTCTTTTCTCCCAAAAGAAACTTTCCAAATATGTTTTGTTGTTTGGTTTCTGTTGTTATTTTTCAAGGCTACTAGCTTAGCAATCTAGTTAGCCATTCTAGTTAGCTGCTTTGAGTCATGTGACCCAGATATTGTGAACAGAATCTGGAAGTCTTTCAAAATAAAACTTCCTTCAGGATCAGAAAATAAACGAAGAGTAAATAATCTAAGTGAGAACATTTATTCATTTCTGTCACCATCTTGGTACCAAGTGACCCATGGAGCGGTGCCGGTCTGCGGCCCGGGGGTTGGGGACCATTACTTGTACCGTAGGCATGGCGACGTGTGTATGTGAGAATTTTAAAGAGGAAGTCTGAAATGCGTATTTGCGTGTGTTTACATAGACTTTTCATTGGAAGTGCTCGCTTGAATAAGAGTTCAACAGGAAGTAGTATTGCCCCTTGAGAGAAATGAGGCCATTTGCATCTCTGAAAATCAGCTGCTTTTGAAAATGTTACCTGAAAGAATTTAAACTGGCAAAGCGAGATCTGGTCCAGGATAATCAATAGTTTGATGAGTTTGGGTGTCTTTTTCACATGGTTTCCAGAATGATGGGATCAGTCAGCAGGAAGCTCCGCTGCTGCTTTCAGAAATGTTGCTGTCAACCCAAAGCAATGCGATCCCCATATCTATTTCTGCACTGCAGCAATTGGATTAGCCTCCATCGAAGGGTTATTGATTCGTCTTGTGAGCTGGGAAGAGGGTGGGGTGATCAAAGGTAATCCATACTGTCAGCTTCCATTTTTGTCCTTCAGCCTCGGCTGGCTCAGTGATCAACTGGGGAAATCTGTTCTGTCACTTTTGTAAAACAAAGCACAGGTTTGACTCTGAAGGACGGAGGGTTTGTAGATTCCATGTTGGAATACAAGCAGCCTGGTGTGAAATGTCGTGCTCCACATTCTTAGAGTCTGCATGTCATCGGAGTACATTTCTTAGTATCTAGCTTACTGGTGAGCCTCTCAGAAAGAGCAAACAGTTCACTCTGAAAAAGGAGATGTTGGAGCAAAAACCAGAAGAAAGACATCTATCTATTGAAGCTGAAGATGGAAATGTTGGGCCTGTAGTTTCACAAATCGTTCGTATATTAGCTCTTATGAATTGCCAGCACATCAGAACGAGGTCAGACTGTAAAGTCTGAAGGATCCGACTCAGCCGTTCCTGAACAACATCTGCAGGCAGAATTCCTGGAGCCAGAGTTGTATCTCATTTCATTGCCTTTAAAATCAATAAAGCTCCACCCCAAACACTACGGTTATAATCAATCCAGAGCCATTAACTGGAAGAATAATGGTGGCTTGAGCAAAGAAAACAAATAGGAAACAAACAACAAAAAACATAGATTTGTGCATGGTCACAACCTGTAATAGATGCTCGGGTGTTAATGTTCTCGTGTGCTGCAGATAGAGCAGATCTGAAGGAAGGTCATGAATCATCAGTTCAGCCACAGCGGTCATTAGCGCGAGAAAAAACAAACTGTCTGAGTGTGGAGGAGTCTTTCTTCGTAAAAGCAGCCCGTGTGAACAGACGGGATAACAGATGGGATGAAGGATTATTATCTGTAGTCCTTCAAAGGAATTCCTCAGTTCCTCTGACAGCGTTTGTTCTGTTTAACGAATGTGTGGAGAAGTGCTGTGTCATTTCCTGGTGACTGTGTAGCACCTGCAGCTCCAGTCGCTTCTGTTCTGCCCTGTGCATGTGTGACTTCATCCACCTCTCACACAGGCACAGACCGGCCTGTAAACGGAGTCAGGCCTGGGGAGAGCCATGCCTCCACTTTCAGGTATCATTAGGGCCGGGTTGATAAAATCGATTAATCGATTTGAATCAATTTAAGCTCAGATCAATAATCGATTCATAAAAATATAGATCGATTTATTTCAAATAAGCTAGCCAATGAAGGCTCTTCTTGTCAGATTTGGTCACTCATTTGCATCTGTGAGCATTTGAACGTTTTCCATAAACCCCTAAATCTGCATGTGAGCACATCAAATATTTCTCTAACACTTCTCGGGTCTTAGAACAGAACATAAGAATGTGCAGCAGACAAAATATAAATATAACTTTTTTTTTCAAAGCTTCCTTATCAATATGTCTCAATGTTTTCTTAACCAACCAGGAAATATCCTGCCTTTTTTTCCAACATCAACTCTAAAATGTTCAGAAGCATCAAACTGACCTCTGACCTCGGAGGAGAAGTGGGCAGAGTGACGCGTTATAAACAGCTGCAGCTGCTGATCAAGGTCACAGCTTCGGAGATCCAAATCCCAGGATCGAATTCCTGTCAGGAAGGAGAAGCAGAGTGAGTGAGGGCATCAGCAAAACCACTGAAGGAGAGACAGACACCGGTGAGACCTGTCCGAGCTGCTTTTGTTACCCCGAATCACAGAGTGGAGACATCTGTGAAAGACGGTTTCAATGTTTTGTCTACGTCAAGGAAAGGCCAACCTCCTTCCATCTGTTGCTGGAGCATCTTCACGTCCCTGCTCCTCTCACGTCTGTCTAAACTCTTCTTGCTATGCAGGGCAGGTTGATGCTCAGAAACTTATGACATACCAGAGACTGACACCATTTTTAAGTGTTAGCATAGTGATATGACCCCCCCCCCGTTTGTATGAAGCTTTTTTTGTTTGTTACTCTTTCATAATGTGTCTTTAAAATCAATTAAATCCCACTCCCATCATCTTTTGGCAAAGCGTTCCCGGTGGTCTTTTCATCATGATGATGCTGTTTCAAACAAATCCAAAAATCTGTGTTGTATTTTAGGAAATAGTTTCGGAAGAGCAGCAGGAGTTCATTAGAGATTGACCTGGGTGAGACTTTTGGCTCAAACTAAATTGATTTTGTTTACAGATGATACAAATATATTTTACAGTGGTGACAAAAAGGGTTAATGAGGGTTAATGAGGAATCAAGTACTTTAAAAAGATAGATTGATAAATTATCATTAAATTTAAATAAGAAACAGAATAATGATATTTAGTAATCAAGCAAAAATTCTGAACAGCCAATTATGAAGTATGGGGGAATAATTTTCAGTGTTCCATCAGTGCTCCATTAAAGTGGGTCCTGGCAGTCGATTCCCTCTGCTGTAGCTCTCGAGGGTTTAAATTAATACTGACGTGTTAAAAATGTAGATCGTTATTATCCACATCAGCTTTGGGGTTCTGTTCTCTACTTCACCTCTCGACTGTTCTTTATTATTCATTTAAAATAGTTCTCTGTGCTTCTGGTTGGTGCAGTACGATTCACGTGTTGTTCCTGGTGGATCGTCTGTGCTTGGCCATGGCCTGACTCGTCTCCTAGTCCTATCTGGTGGAACTCTATTCAAATGCGTAGTTGTAGAGTTAGATAAGTTAATTCCTCTTTAATAGTCCTGGTAAACAGGGGTGAAGTGGGACAACTTTTCAGCCCAGGAGTTTAATGGTCGAGACCGGTCCATTTTTCACCACCACAATCAGACAACCATTTAGAATATAAAATAAATGTTTTATTACAGTTGGAGAGGGTGTGTGTGTGTGTGTGTCATAAATAAGAAATACTAACAAAGAAATAGTTATATTAAAAATTTGTGGTTTAACATAAATATGTCCCTGTATGAAATCTACTGCATAAGCCACCACATAAGAAGTGAACTAGTTTCTGCAACATTATTTGTTACTTTGTCAAAGTTAATGGACATAAGAAAGTATTTATCTGTTGACATGAGCATAAATGTCTCCAAGTGGACCTGACTGAGCATGCTCCAACCTGTTTTTAATGAACTTCAGAATGGAGACAGTTCTCTGATATGAAACTTGGGAAAATAAAAGCTTGATGAGAATGTTTATGTCAGCCCAACATCTGGGTATCCATCTGTGAAAACGTTATATTGTGTCAGTATTAGGGCTGAGAATCTCAAAGTCACTCACAATACAATGAAATTCACAATAAATGGCTCACAATACCAACAGTATTGCAATATGCTAAACATTGGCAATAATGAATGAATCAATCAATACATAACCTTTATGATATATAACTATTGTAAACACAATTATATCTTTTTATTTTCTTCAAAATCTTTTTTAGAACAATTTAAAACTCAGCATGTCAATTCAATTCCCTTTTCAACATCAAAATAAAATGATCAATAAATACTAACGTGTCTTTACAATAATTACATACATTTTAAGGTAATAAATAAAGCTCTAGTTAAGAACTAAAATAAAAAGTAAATCAAATGGCTTCACTTCAAAGAACAATAAATGTGGAAATAAAAAAATCACATTTGTTTAAACTCAAATTCACTTTAATTAAATTTACTTTTTATGTCAGACTGTTTGTTATTGTTGAGGCAACCTGTGTACGTTCAGCCTGTTATAGGATCATTGTTTTTTAAGATGCTGCCATCAATTTTCATTCCCTCTCCTTTTTATCAAAATGTTCAACACTTATTTCTGATAATCAACACTTGTGTACTGTTAGCATAAACACCTTATGGATCATGAACGCAGCTAGACGTCTCATTTGGGCGGTCACACAACTCCGCTAGAATCTGATGTGTTTTCGTCGAGGTGTTTGGACAGGTTACTGCTGTAACCACCCTCACAAACCATGTTATGTTACATTAAAAACAACGCGCTGTCTGCTCCGACCTTTTCGCTCGCGGCCGCTCAGCTCTGCCTCCCGCGTTTTCTCACCTGTGGAGCAGGTGGAGAAATTCCACAGTAAACTAATATAAATGTTAGTCTGTTGCTAAATTTAGAGGCTACAAAGTAAATTAGCTTATACAATCTTGGTAGATAACAAATTAGTAAAAAAAAAAAAAAAAAATAGCATGTTGCTAAAATATTAGGCAAACTCCATATTAGCATAAAAAACCTCAGTAGGTGCCAACATTGATTAGATACTAGCTAAACTCCAAAAGAGTCTAAAATTCCCCAGTAAGTTCATTTGGTCAAAAGTGTTAGCATGTTGCTAAAATATTAGCTAAACTCCAAATTAGCATTTAAAAAAAATTACTATAACCTGAAAACAAAGCCCATGAATGTATTTAAAGGTTTGTTGCTAATTTTGAAATTTGGACTTTCTCACGGGGAATATTTAGCTCAATATTTAAAAATCTATCAAGTTTACGAATACCAAAGATACAGGCAGTAATATCCAGAAGAATCTGAGCGTTTTGATACCAAGATTGCTGAAAGTGAGATTGAGTTTACAAATCACTTACAAGAGAATGACTATTGTGTGAATGCTTACTAAACATTCACACAACAAACATCTGTAGGAGCATCGATTCTCTTCAGTCTCTTCATTCACAAGTTGAATGTTGTTTGCAGGGAAAGAACAAACAGATTCTGTGAGATTATTGGTCATCAGGGCCCTGGCATCATTTACCACTCAGCTGATAATGTTCCTGTGATGAAGCCCATGATGTCTACACAACACACTGTAGACATCTATTATGGCCATTATTATTTCTAATCACATTAGAGGCTTCATTACAAGAATAGATATCACATACCTTTAACAGCTGATGCAGTAATAACATCATAAATGTATGTATTAGTCCCTGCAGTGCAGCTACACCAGTTGTTTAAAGCATCACCATGTCATCGGTATGAAAATGAAACGTTGATGTTTATATTTCAAGGGTCTGTAGAAATGATTCAGTGTCACCCACACTTGCATGTCTCTCAGTTTCTACCACTTAAGAACAAATGTGGGCACACACACTTGATGTTCCACTCATCTGAGTCAAACTTTAGTGCAAACTTGAGTCAGAGCGAATCAGAAACCTTCTTTCTCTTTTAGAAATTCATTCAACTACAAGGAGGAATTAAATCACATCAGAGTTTTTTTTAAGTTTCATACCTGGAAGAACATTCTCTCCCACGTAAACTCTGTTTTTAATTTTCCGACCTAATTTCAACATTCATCTGCTGTGATTCTGTCTGCTTGTCTTTATTGGCATTGTTTTCTGTGACCTGCTCCACTGATGAGCTGTCATTTAAAATCAGTTAAACAAACAAAGAAATTATCACATTAAAAAGAGCTTTATAATGTTGGAGACCTTATAACTAGAGTTCAACATGACCTGCGCAATCTAAAAAAACAACAAAAGGTATGATTTTAATACTGTGTATAAGCAAGAATCATTTATTAATGGGTCTGTTGATGTTTTTCGAGTGGTTGCAGCCTTTTTTTCTGCTGAAGGACTAAACCTTTGTGCTGAGAGTCTGAAGATGATTGCTCAGCATCATCCAGACTCGCTATGCTTTGATGTTCAAAACACCATTTCACTGAGTACATGGTACTGAGAAGGAGCATCTCGAAGAGAATCATAAAAGCCAATACATCAACTGAAAGTAGATTGAAACCCAACAGGCCACAAGGTAGAATAGAGAAACTGTAGTGAGTGTTTTAAAAATGCATTTTTATACTTTTTAATATTAATTATCGGGCATATTTGGTTAAGAAAGTGGAAAGTTTTCACATGATATGATTTGCATTCAAAGTGACTGATAAGAAAGCTCTGCTGACCCAGCATTCTAGTAGCATTTAAACGCATCATTACACACAAATCTTTGACTATTACCACTTAAGAAAACATTTTAGAGTATTACAACCTCTCTTTAGCCAGGACGCAAACCTCCAACCTCCAGGCAGAAGCGCTAACAACGACACCATGGATGGATCTATTGACAGGCATCTCCAGTGTTAAAGGTCTAAATATTTCTATTGTAAAGGGTTTAAAAAGGGGAAAAGAAAAAGAAAGTCTAAATTTCCAGTTAAATTATTCTTTTCCAAATAAAAACAATATTATTTTTCAACCTTAATTGGGGGATTTCCAACCAAAAAAAACACACAAGCCCCTGCTTTGAGTCAGTTTTTTTCCTTCTCTTCTTTCTTTTTGACTTTAAAGCTGCCTCTGAGGGCTTATTTTGCTGCTTTTTCATCTTTGACATCCATGACAACACAGCCATGCACACCCACACACACACACACACACACATTATTATGTCAAACTTTTCATTTATTTTATTCTTGTTTTAAACTATTTAATTTTTTTTTGCAATTTTAAACAAAATGAGTTTTGGTCAAGCTGAAAAAGACCCATCAATGTATAGCCTAATCACAGCAATTTGGCATCCCCTCCAGCAGATGGCACCCTAGGCAGCCGCCTAGGTCACCTAAGCCCAGGGCCTGCCTTTCTGTAGATGCGAAAATAGTCTCAAATTAGATTAGTGTATGAGGTAATTAGTGTGTACTTTTTATAGATTTGTGTGAGTTGTTAGTTTTAAGCTACTGTAATTTAAAGTTGTGAATATGTCAATTATGTACAGCCTTTTTTATACTTTGTAATTTTTGTACATGTGAATAAACACAGTTAAACACAAAATGTACTGTATGAGTTACAAATCAAGAGTTTGACACACGCTCTCCATATATCTCAGCCAGAAATGGGTAGATTTGGACTAAGTGACCCTTAATTAATTTTCTGAAAAATTATGTACACTTAAATCCTTTAAGTTTTCAACAAAAGGAAATCCTCCTCATGATCCAGCACAATTTATGTATGAATACTGCTACATGGTGCTGTGTTTCTTAAAGGGGCCATACCAGGATTTTCTTCAGCCTTTCAGGGTAAACTATAGAATTGTGTATGATCGTATATTACCTTCGGAAAACTTAAAAACTAATTATTTATGAATTATGACTCATTTTTGATTCCTGTTTTAATAGACGGAAGTAAAATGACTTGATCTTTGAGGCTCCGCCTTTCGCTCCTTGTCGGTCCCGCCCATTTCACGATATCATCCTTGAGCCCGCCTCCCGAGGCTCCTCAGTGTGACCAAACTTTGTAAAGGTAACCACGTGACTAAAGAGCATTGGCCAGCAGCTATAGGGGCGGGTCAAAACAAAAGAGAAAGATGGATGTGCTGCGGTTTGTAAATGCTTGCCAGGATTTTTCAGTTATTCAAACTTTTTACTTTTCTGATGGATTTTGATCGTCTGTATGAAGGCTAGGTTGAATACTTTTTACTTTGGTTTCAGTGCGGCGGAGGAATCCTGCATGACGGTGACTGGAGATGCTATGGCTACAGGTACACACGCTAATACGTGTTTGTGACATAGAGATTGTTGGTAGAATCAAAGTGGATCACGTTTACAGTTGTTTTATTGATCCCACTTTTACTGTAAAGGAGAGCGGAAGGTTAATGAGTTTCCATGTCTCATCGTTGTGGTTTTATGGCGGTTTTTTTACAAGAATTCACTACAATAGAGCTTTTAAGATGACGTCACAGCAGCAGCCCGCGGACGTGAGAGTTATGCTTTTTTTGGTGTTGTTTAAATTAACATTCTAACAAGTAAACAGTTGGACCAGTCATTTCTTTTTGGTTAACATGATAATTAATGCTCAACATTTGTCCGCGGATCACTGATCACCTCATTTCTACCGTGTTTACATCACGTGACTGTCGGGTACGGTGGCCGTTTTGGTTCAGTTGTTCCGCTCTCGGTTTGTTTCACGTTCAGACTGAGGAATCTCAGAGTGAACAGAAGTTCAGTCCGTTTGGAAACAAACCGAGACCACCTTGAAAAAGGGATCAGAGTGCGGTTCCTGGTACAGCTGTGATGCCAAGCTAGTTCAGCCCTGCCAGGATCCACATTCTGGCAGTGGAGAACCACCTTTTGCACCACAGCTCCACGGAGAAAGTGGGTGTGTGCTCGCTGTAGTCTGGGGGCGGAGCTTGCAGCACAGATTTTTCCTGGAGGAGTCTGTTCACATCATGCTGACGTCAGCAGGATAGGAACTGCTCGTTTGTGTGGGTATGGGAGGGGCTGCTGCAGACTGTGCAGGTGTTAAATGCATGAACGGATCAAAATACAATTTTGGGTTTCTATATTGTGAGGAATGAACAGTAAAATGGTAGGGTGCCTTTAAAGCAACTGCTCAAAAACAAACAACGCTACATCTTCCTCAGCTTTTACGAGAATACTGCAGTAAGACTGCCTCGCCGAAGGCCAAAGGACCTTCCTGAAGGATAACTCAGGAAGAAAGTGTTTATAATGAGGGTGGATGGCAGGCCAGTCTCCCTGAGTCACGCTGAAACACTGACCAGGGCGAAAAGATCAATGCTGCAATGCTCGCCGTGCGGGCGAGTGGTCCCTCCTGCCACGGAGCAGCAGAGCCGTCAGCTCCCAAACGGAGGTACAGAAAGAGGAGGTCTGAGGGAGGAGATGGAGCTACAGTGAAGGAGGAAACTGCTGACTGTTAAAAACACGAGCACAGAGATCCATTCACATTCTGAGGACAGCTCTGTGAGGAAGAATGTCTGCAGCCTGCTGCAGTTCTCCAGGAGGAGGAGGAGGAGGAGGAGGAGGAGCAGAGATGAAACCCAGTCAGAGCCAAAATATTCAGCTGAGTAATGACAGCAGGAGGAAGAGCTCATCCCCACAACAACACATATGTATCACGGTCCCATACCTGACAAGACTTCTCATTTTCTAACCAAAACAGATGACTTCACTAAACGGAAATGTGCATCTCTGTTTGAATTCTGCTGGCTTTGATGCTCAGTTTGAGTCTTTTTAATCTAACATATACAATCTTAACTGTTCAAATATAACTCACAAGCTTCAGAAAACATTTAATGCTAATGCAGGTTAAAAAAAAAGGATGGAGTTAAAGTGATAGGACGCTTTTGCAGAGTCCCACGGTGCAGTGCTGCAGCAACTGCCCCAGCCCTTCATTTCTGCCCTCTTATTGCGCAAAAGCAATCTCTGGCGTGTGGAAGCCTCCCCGAGGGTCAACACGCCGAAGCTGAGCGCTGAAGCTGCACAGCAACTTCTGACGAGGAGCGGCGCTCCATCCATCACTCACCGCGCTCTATCTGCGCTCTGGCGGTCTCCAGCTGCTGCTCAGTGCCGATCTCCCCGATCACTATCAGCATGTAGTGACCGCTCCGGTTGAACGGCATCCCACGGCGTCGCCTCTCTCCTCCTCGCCGATATCGGAACCTCTCCTCGGACCCTGGAACGCCGGAGCCCTCGTCCTCCTCCACCACCGGGAGCGTGCCTCTCGCGGAAATCTCCATGGCAACAACATCAGGAGCCGACGCCGCAGCTGACTCCATCGCCATGACAACTACCGGTGTGAGAGAGGGGAGGATTGCTGTGGGGTGGAGGAGGGGTGAGGAGGGTGATGGAGCTGATGAAGGGTGAGGAGGAGGAGAGGGAGAGCTGGAGACAGCTGCAGACACATCCGAGCCTCACAGAGGAGGATGGAAAGCGTCAGGATGCAGACCGGGTCACAGGGGGTCATGGACTTGGAAAAGACTTTTACCTGAGAGCTCCTATTTTGGTGCAACACATCTGAACTCTACGAAAGACCCATGAGAGCTCTGCCACTAAACCGTTCAAACAGCCCAGGCTGTGATTCATTGACGTGGGAAATCTTAAAGTCCTACTCCAGTCATCTTTTGATGTATTTTTAAAGCGTTTTTCTTTAACCCTAAAAGACTTTCCCTATTTAAAACAATATACGCCATTACTTTTGCTGGGTAATTTTTAATATAACAGGGGTGTCAAACTCAATCGCACAAGGGGCCAAAATCCAAAACACACCTTAAGAACAAGATAAAGATTTATTGAACACTCTAAAACTTTAAAAATTGTAAAAACTTTAAAAACGTAACTTTTTGTCATAATTATTATAGCAATATGACAGTGTGAATGCTGTAAGATGAATCTGGCTGCTGAAGAAGCTGAAATTGATAGCTAAAAATGTTGAAGCTGATAGCCATCTAAAATATTAGTGAAATGCCAAATTATCTGAAAAAAAAAACAAAAAAAGAACTAAGGATAGCCAAAACGGTTAGCATGCAGCTGAAAAAATAGTTAAGCCTCAAAATTAGCTAAAAACAGAAATAAAGTTACATTTGCCTAAACAGCTGACATGTAAAACATTAGCCTAATACCAAAACAGCCTAAAAACTTCAAAAGAATAGCCTAAATTAGCCAAAACAGCTAGCACGTAGCTAAAATATTAGTTAAACTCTAAAATATCCTAAACAATCTTAGTAAATGCCAAAATAATTCAAAAAAGCTAACATAATGGTAATTATTCAAACTTTAAAACTGCAACTTTTTAACATTTATGAATAATGAATAGTCAGTAATATCATTCCAGAATAAATTAACCTCAAATAAATCTCAATATTTTACTCTCCATTAAAATATATTTTGTCAAAATCACAAAAGTTAGAAATAAGCGCATAATAACATCGGGCCATTAATAACAATAAAATAAAATGATCTGGAAGGCCGGATAAAGCTACCCAGAGGGCCGGACCTTGACTTCTGTAGACTGAGGACTTCATCACCACTCGTCCCTCAGCTCTACCTGCAGCTTTATCTGAATGAACTCTATTCAAATACGTAGTTGTAGAAGCTCATTCTTCTTTACCAGTTCTGGTATCGCCTGTTCGTCCTGGGATGGGATCTCTCCCTCATGTGGGAATCCATAAGGTTTCTTCGTTTTTCCTGATTCAGGTTTTTTAGGAGTTTTTCCTTACGGAGAGGGAGGGTCTAAGAGCAGGGATAGCCAGTTTATTTAGTCTGTTTAGTCTTTAGTGATCTTTCTTTCATGTTTCATGACTATTTTTTGCAACTGTAAAATTACCTGCATGAAGCCCAATGAGGCGAAATTCTTTGTGATTTTGGGCTCTATAAATACAATTGAATTGAATTGAATTGAATTGAATTGAAAACTTTTATTTCCATTCAAAGATTTGGCATCCATTTGTTCCTAAAACACTGCCCTGTTGTTATTTGTAGAGATATCCAACTTCATATTGAGATCTGATGGATCTAATGTGTTTTTTTAAAGACGTGCTCCTTTAATTTTTTTTGAGCAGTGTACATGTGATAATATAACAATTGGGGCCGGGAATCCATTAAAAAAAATAACTTATTACCAGTAATCACCAATCTGGAAAAAATTAATCACTATTAATTGCCTTTTTTTCTAGTTGGAGTATTTGCCAGCTAGTTATCTCCAAATATCACACGCAAAATTGTACATTTAGAACTTTTATTTTTAACCCTTAAAGGGTATAAAACTCAGTTTTTGTCTACTTTTAAATTTGAAAGACTAACTGTTTATTTAATATCATTTTAATCAGCAAAATCTGTCCTATGTAAACTACCTTTATTTAGTCATTTTTCCATGTTTTGTTTCACACACTAGACATAAAATCATGTAAAAACAGAAAATTCTTTCTGGAAAAATGGGATTCACTTTGCTGTGGAAACCCCAAAAATGTTTAACAAACTGTTTTTTTTTCATAGAATGATATTTTTAGATGTAATTTTATTAAAACAAGAAGACTAAAAATGGTCAACAAACTACTCAACATGTTTTTGAATACAAATACAAAAAAATCCAGGCTAAAGTCACACCAGGCAGCCCCCCAAAAAAAAGAAGTTGTCTGTTGGACATTTTTCCTGGAATTCTTTTTTTTTAATTAGATGTTTCCTTTTTTGTCATTGACTTTCATTATTCGTGAAAAATAATAAAACATTTTTTTTGGGGACAACTTGATCCAGCTGGATTTCAGGTGGGCTCGACTGGAATCTGCACAGGTGGGGGCGTGTCCGTCCGTTCTGAACTGCTTTCCTTCCGGGACATTTGTGGGCGGGATTTTCGCAGGGAACTGCGGAGTTTCTGCAATGTGTAGACAACGCTGGTGCTTGTTATTGTGGAAAAATTCATGTCGTTCCCCATCCTAAAATAGAATAATGGTCGGTTTCCTTGTTGTTGGATTTCTAATAGAAGACAACTCTGTTTGATTCAGTTCGTGATATAAATATTGCAAGAACCTGTAATTTTTTAGAGGCATTTCAATGTTGTGATTGAAATAATGTCTAACTTGTAAATACGGTAAAGAAGTCCTCTTGGCCATGATTATGATTTGCTCAAGGGTGTCAGACACTTGAAATGTTCCCCTGTGGACAAATGAGTTATTTATTTGTCTGCCATTGTTTAATTCAATTTTTAAATCTGTTGCCAATTTTACTTTGGGGTCTGATGCACAGAAGTATACATTTAAATGTAAGTCATGAAAACTGCTGCTGTTTTATATATTCGAGCACTGGAAGCTACGCGCTAACGCTAGCTGACTGGCAACCATTGGTGGCGTCCGAATTCTGTGACACTATTTTTCCATGACTCTCTATTTGGAGGGCTAAATGTAAGGGGAACGGAGGAGGGAGAGTTTGGATTGGGCTTTTCACTTCCGATTGGTTTCGATATGTTATTATTTCAAACAATTAACCAATAATGTAAGGAATTATTTTGTGTTGTTTGGTCAGAGTGCATGTGTCAAACCAAAAGAAATCAATCTAAGATAGAAAAACACAATTTAAGCGAAAAATTAAAAGCAGAGAGACAGCAAGACCTTCATCCATCCATTCATCCATCCATCCATCCATCATCCATCCATCATCCATCATCCATCCACCCATCCATCCATCCATCCATCCATTCATCCATCCATCATCCATCCATCCATTCCATCCATCCATCCATCCATCCATCATCCATCCATCATCCATCCATCCATCCATCCATCATCCATCCATCCATCCATCCATCATCCATCCATCCATCATCATCCATCATCCATCCATCCATCCACCCATCCATCCATCCATCCATCCCACCATCCATCCCATCCATCCATCATCCATCATCCATCCATCCATCCATCATTCATCCATCCACCCATCCATCCACCCATCCATCCATCCATCCATCCATCATCCATCCATCCATCATCCATCCATCCACCCACCATCCATCCATCCATCATCTCCATCCATCCACCCATCCATCCATCCATCCATCCATCCATCCATCCATCCATCCATCCATCCATCCATCCATCCATCCATCCATCATCCATCCATCATCCATCCATCCATCCATCCATCATCCATCCACCCATCCATCCATCCATCCATCCATCCATCCCATCATCCATCCATCATCCATCCATCCTCCCATCCATCATCCATCCATCCATCCATCCATCATCCATCCATCCATCCATCATCCATCATCCATCCATCCATCCATCCATCCATCCATCCATCCGAATAATACTGCGTTCGCAGCTGACATGAGACACACATTCAAAAAATAACTTTTTGCTTTTATTTTTTTAATGTGTTTTGTAGGGTTGTAATGATTGGTTTTAACAACAATGTGATTCATATTGTGGTTGCTGATGCAGTCATAGCTAATCTTGGTTCATTCCGAACAATCTGATTTGATCCGATTCCCTATCTTAAAATGGATCCAGGACATCTTGATCCCAAACTTCCAGCAGTGTGACTCTGAGATCAATACCTGTTACTGAACAGAGCAGCTGACATTTTTCCAGATTTCTTGTATGTCTTCAAGCTTAAATTAAATATTTGGATAAAAAAACAAACAAACAAGAAAGAACGTCAAATCCATTCACATTTTAGTTTGATAAAGTTGTTTTTCCACATCAGAATAATCATTATTAGAACATTCTTCCACTCTGTATGGTCACATGATTTTGGTCAATTCTGAGTGTTTTCACACATTGGACTAGAATGAAGGCTTGGTCTTATTTTTGCTGTCATTAAATGTAAGTTTTGTCCACTGTGATGACGCTTTGTTGTTTTGAGGTTATAGTATAATAAACCTACCACGCCTCAATCCAAATGGTATTCATCAAGATCTATAATCCGGTTATCTAATTTTGAAACATCGATCGATTCAATTCTGCTTCAGGCAGTGTTACGGCTGTCGCCGTATTTAGTTTTGTATTTTCCTTTTGGTTTTATATATTTCTGTCAGAGTGGGACTCCAGTGTGTTTTGTGGATCTTTGTGTCTCTTTCTTTTGATTTCTTTCAGGTGTGGTGCTGGAGGACGTGGCTTCCGATTGGCCCAAACCCGGTGGAGCCACCTTCAGAAGCACCATGAGGACCTCCAGCCCACGAGAAGGGAGCTGGGCTGGAACCAGTCTCCACTGCAGCTTGGTGCGCTTCTCCACCTGTTTTAGTTTTGTGTGCACATTGTAGTTTGTCTGTTCTGTTTTGGTCCCACTCTGTTCTTTGGTGTTTGTGAGTTAGTTTAGTTTAAGTGAAGCTGTAGGGGTGAACCTCCATTTTCTTTAGTAAATCTTTTCTCATGTTTATGTTAGTCCAGGGAGGTTAGTATTTGTCATTCTTTTGCAGATAAGCTCCCTGGGTTGAGTTAGTTGGGGTTTTGTTTGTTGTTTTGGCCTTGGTTCACCCTGAAGGCTTTTACTTTATTTTTGTGTTGGTTTATTGTTGTAAATAAATTTGTTAAACTTTTTATGGAGACATTTGAGTTTTTGTTTTCTTGTTTTTCCTTTATGCTACGCCTCAAAACTCCTAGACCAAATGGGGCGTAACAGGCAGGTCGATCTGGTTGGATCGTAGGAATAGAAATCTGTGAATCAATTATTCGGTTAATTGTTACACCCCCAGCGATTAGCATATGGTGTTTACACTTGACAAGCAAAAAGGGGCTTCCTACAGTTGGAAGAGTCTTAGTGTATAATGTCAAAGCAATATAAATGAATTAATTTTACTCTATTCTGATATTCAAAAGACTTGGCTGGATGGGCACAAACCACAATTATTAATTTTTCTTCTCCATGATCAATTTTCAAACAGTTGGCACTTCTGTGTATTAAAAAGGATATTACCCACGTGTGTCGACCAAATCAGATCCCCTGACTGATCAAAGTTCGACCTGGTTTAGCTTTCAAAGCACGTTCAGCGGGCGCCTCTTTGGTACGTAGAGCCCAGCAAGGGTCTTAAAAAATGAGCATATTTTTAAGAATATTAAAACAATTTCAACACCTAGTTGGAATATTTCAGTGGGTGACAGAAAAGATGGTATCTCTGTGTTAGCTGTCAGCACCACACTGAGGAGGAAATGAGGTCTAGGACAGATGGAGCACAAAAGTCTAGAAATTCAGAATTTACACATTTGAACACCTTTTTTTTTCTTTGATGAAAACATGGATTTTATAGGAATGTAAACCCAGTCTGCAACAGTGTCCATTTCTGTCAGCTTCACAAGTGTCAAAGACAGAAACAAACAGAAAAAAGAGGATTTTTAAAGGGTTTTTGCTTCAGCTCTCTCTGACAGTGACTCAGCACTCCACTGTCTGCAGTTCAAGGGCTGCAGCCATGGCTCCCCCTGGTGGTGACATTGCAAATCATCCAGCAACTGAACACCTGCAGGCATGGGGACTTTAAGTCATAACATATACTGCATAATTTACAGATTCTGATTCTAATTTTCAAATGAGTCTAGAATGCATTTAAACCTAGAAAGAATACAACATCAGAAACAGCTTTAAAGAAAAGAAAGGGCAAAATAAGTCCAGATCTGTTGTTCCGTGTCATTCTGTTATTACCTATGGAGCAGGGGTTTTAAACTGGTGGCCCGTTGGCCATTTGCAGCCCCCTAGTCAATATTTTGTGGCCCCCACCTAAATATGAAAATGATAATCTATTAAGCAATACATTCTGCATGTCCCTCTTTGATCATAGCTTTGTATTTGCTTGGTGATCTTTCATCTTTATGTTTGCATTTGCTTTTGTGGTTGGATCTGGTCGTCAGAAAAGTCCTTAACAACAGTTGCTAGCGTGGTTAGCTCCTGTCATTTCACAGGACACACAGGAGATACTGCTTAGTGGTACATAGACATGAACAAATGTTCAATAAACTTGTTCAGGCACAGACCATGGACCTAAGATATCAAGAGTGGATGCAAGACCATATTTTTGGCACAAATGGAACCCGATATGGTCCACCTTCAGCCAAACTCTGCCTTCAGTGGCCCCAAGGTCAACTGAGTTTGGGAAGCCTGCTATAGAGCAAACTGACTGCAGAAGTCGGTTTGTTACTGCACCTGAAAGCACAACAGCAGACAGGTGTTTATGCAGGTCTCCATGGTAACCCACGGTGTGATTAAAGCCGTCTTCTCAAAAGCACCTTCACCTATATTCTTCTTTTCTTGGTGTGATTTATGTGAGCTCACTAATCAACACAAATGTTCGTTTTAGGTGTGCAGTTCACACAGAAACAAGGAACAAAGTCGAGGGCTGATGACTGCTGAAATCAGGTCAAAGTTTCTATTGTGCTGCAAATTCCGGATTGTAGAATCACCTTAAGAATTGTTTCAATTTCTTATTATTGCAAAACAATTAACCAATAATTTTATGACTTATTTTGTCTTGTTCGGTCAGAGTGCATGTGTCAAACCCAAGGAAATCAATCTGAGACAAAAAAGCTAAATTTAAGCTAAAAAGCAAAAGCAGCAAAATAAAGATAGAGCAACAAACAATGTTATCAACTCTGACAATACCTACTACCTAAACACCATCCATCCATCCATCCATCCATCCATTTTGTGACTCTGAGATAAGTAGCTGGTACTGAACAGCACAGCTGAGGTTTTCCAGATTCCCTGTATGTCTCCAAGTGTAAAATAAATATGTGTACAAAGCAAGTAAGTAAACAAGAACTAATCACATTTTAGTTTGATAAAGTTGTTTTTCCACACCAGAATAATAATTATTAGAACATTCTTCCAATCTGTATGGTCACATGACTTTGTAAAACTCAAAGTGTATTTAGGACAACAGAAGCTAATATGCATACGAGTCATGCTAAAGCTAACGACAACCCTTAAAAAAATCAAAGATGGGCGGGGCTTTCATACTGGAGCTGCAGAGCGTGATGACGTGAAGCTTCTGGAACTTAAACCAATTGACCAGGCATAAAATTGACTGCAACAACTCATTTCAACCTGTAGAGGACAGCACACTATATTATATTATATTTTCATGAATTAATTTATTTTATTTTAAAAAAATTATGGTAACAACCAAAAGACGGCACTTTTGAAGCCCCATCTCTGGAGGTCAAAAGCCACAAAAAGTTGATTAAGGGATAGATAAACCATTGATGTGTGTCCAATTTCTCTGCTGCAAACCTATCCAAAAGTGTATTGATACGTTTGACACCACTAGTACAACAACCCTCCTCAACAAATAGAACTAAATGATATTCAAGGTTCAAGGTGAGACAAAATCTTTGTGATTGTAAATATCTCAAAACATGCATATACTTAATCTCAAACAATATTTTCTAGCAGTTTGACCAGAAACAGACTGAAGGTTCTATTGAGATTTGAACTCAGATCACTGAAGTAAGAGTCCAGAGTGCTAACCATTACACCATAGAACAGGGGTATTCAACTCCAGGCCTCGAGGGCCTCAGTGTCTGCATAATTTCCAGATATCCAAACTCTACTCATGACTGATTACCTGGTTCAGGTGTGTCCAACCAATTGGAGAATGCCAGATCCGGGTATGTTGGAAAACCTGCAGGAATGCGGCCCTCGAGGCCTGGAGTTGAATACCCCTGCCATAGAACCTTATTTCCTAACTCAAAATTCATAAGAACAGAAGTTTGACAACAAGAATGAAATTTCAAAAGGAATTGATCAAATCGAAGGCTTTGCATTTATAGAAGGTGATGATAATTTTATGCACAACCTCAATCTCAAACAAAAATTTGCAGCATTTTGACGAGAGCCATATTCAAGGTTCTACTGAGATTTGAACTCAGACCGCTGGATTCAGAGTCCAGAGTGCTAACCATTACACCATAGAACCTTATTTATTAAAAAAAAATTTAAAAAAAAAGAGAAATTTGACAACAAGAATGAAATTTCAAAAGGAATTGATCCACTCCAAGGCTTTGCATTTATAAAAAGATGATGATAATTTTATGCACAACCTCAATCTTAGACAATTTTTGGCAGCATTTAGACGAGAGCCATATTCAAGGTTCTACTGAGATTTGAACTCTGATCACTGGTGTCAAAGTCCAGAGTGCTAACCATTACACCATAGAACCTTATTGATTAAAGAAAAAATTAAAAAAAGAGAACTTTGACAGCAAGAATGAAATTTCAGAAGGAATTGATCCAATCCAAGGCTTTGCATTTAGAAAAAGATGATGATAATTTTATGCACAACCTCAATCTCAGACAAAAATTTGCAACAATTTGACGACAGCCATATTCAAGGTTCTACTGAGATTTGAACTCAGATCACTGGATTCAGAGTCCAGAGTGCTAACCATTACTCCATAGAACCGTACTTGTTATTACAAAATTAATAAGAAGAGAAGTTTGACAACAAGAATGAAATTTCAAAAGGAATTGATCAATTTCCAAGGATTTGCAATTATATAAAGCTGATGACAATTTTATGCAAAACCTCAACCTCAGACAATTTTTGACAGGATTTTGACGAAAGCCATATTCAAGGTTCTACTGAGATTTGAACTCAGATCACTGGATTCAGAGTCCAGAGTGCTAACCATTACACCATAGAACCGCAATTATTCGCTGAAAATTCAAAAAAAGAAAAGTTTGATGACAAGAATGAAATTTCAAAAGGAATTGATCAAATCTAAGGCTGGCAATTGTATAAAGTCAATGACAATTTTATGCACAACCTCAATCTTCGACAATTTTTGGCAGCATTTTGATGAGAGCCATATTCAAGGTTCTACTGAGATTTGAACTCAGATCACTGGATTCAGAGTCCAGAGTGCTGACCATTACACCATAGAACTGCAATTATTCGCTGAAAATTCAAAAAAAAAAAAGTTTGATGACAAGAATGAAATTTCAAAAGGAATTGATCAAATCTAAGGCTGGCAATTGTATAAAGTCAATGACAACTTTATGCACAACCTCAATCTTCGACAATTTTTGGCAGCATTTTGATGAGAGCCATATTCAAGGTTCTACTGAGATTTGAACTCAGATCGCTGGAGTCAAAGTCCAGAGTGCTAACCATTACACCATAGAACCTTACTTGTTATTACAAAATTAATAAGAAGAGAAGTTTGACAACAAGAATGAAATTTCAAAAGGAATTGATCAAATCTAAGGCTGGCAATTGTATAAAGTTGATGACAACTTTATGCTCAACCTCAACCTCAGACAATTTTTGGCAGGATTTTGACGAGAGCCATATTCAAGGTTCTACTGAGATTTGAACTCAGATCACTGGATTCAGAGTCCAGAGTGCTAACCATTACACCATAGAACCGCAATTATTTGCTGAAAATTCAAAAAAAGAAAAGTTTGATGACAAGAATGAAATTTCAAAAGGAATTGATCAAATCTAAGGTTGGCAATTGTATAAAGTCAAGGACAATTTTATGCACAACCTCAATCTTCGACAATTTTTGGCAGCATTTTGATGAGAGCCATATTCAAGGTTCTACTGAGATTTGAACTCAGATCGCTGGAGTCAAAGTCCAGAGTGCTAACCATTACACCATAGAACCGCAATTATTTGCTGAAAATTCAAAAAAAGAAAAGTTTGATGACAAGAATGAAATTTCAAAAGGAATTGATCAAATCTAAGGCTGGCAATTGTATAAAGTCAATGACAATTTTATGCACAACCTCAATCTTCGACAATTTTTGGCAGCATTTTGATGAGAGCCATATTCAAGGTTCTACTGAGATTTGAACTCAGATCACTGGATTCAGAGTCCAGAGTGCTAACCATTACTCCATAGAACCGTACTTGTTATTACAAAATTAATAAGAAGAGAAGTTTGACAACAAGAATGAAATTTCAAAAGGAATTGATCAATTTCCAAGGATTTGCAATTATATAAAGCTGATGACAATTTTATGCAAAACCTCAACCTCAGACCAATTTTTACAGGATTTTGACGAAAGCCATATTCAAGGTTCTACTGAGATTTGAACTCAGATCACTGGATTCAGAGTCCCAGAAGTGCTAACCATTACACCATGAACCGCAATTATTCGCTGAAAATTCAAAAAAAGAAAAGTTTGATGACAAGAATGAAATTTCAAAAGGAATTGATCAAATCTAAGGCTGGCAATTGTATAAAGTCAATGACAATTTTATGCAAAACCTCAACCTCAGACAATTTTTGACAGGATTTTGACGAAAGCCATATTCAAGGTTCTACTGAGATTTGAACTCAGATCACTGGATTCAGAGTCCAGAGTGCTAACCATACACCATAGAACCGCAATTATTCGCTGAAAATTTCAAAAAAATAAAAGTTTGATGACAAGAATGAAATTTCAAAAGGAATTGATCAAATCTAAGGCTGGCAATTGTATATAAAGTCAATGACAATTTATGCACAACCTCAATCTTCGACAATTTTTGGCAGCATTTTGATGAGAGCCATATGGCAAGTTTCTACTAGAGATTTGAATCAATCATTGGATTCAGATCCAGAAGTGCTAACCATTACACCATAGAACTGCAATTATTCGCTGAAAATTCCAAAAAAAGAAAAGTTTGAGTGACAAAGAATGAAATTTCAAAAGGAATTGATCAAATCTAAGCTGGCAATTGTATAAAGTCGATGACAACTTTATGCTCAACCTCAACCTCAGACAATTTTTGGCAGGATTTTGACGAGAGCCATATTCAAGGTTCTACTGAGATTTGAACTCAGATCACTGGATTCAGAGTCCAGAGTGCTAACCATTACACCATAGAACCGCAATTATTCGCTGAAAATTCAAAAAAAGAAAAGTTTGATGACAAGAATGAAATTTCAAAAGGAATTGATCAAATCTAAGGCTGGCAATTGTATAAAGTCAATGACAATTTTATGCACAACCTCAATCTTCGACAATTTTTGGCAGCATTTTGATGAGAGCCATATTCAAGGTTCTACTGAGATTTGAACTCAGATCACTGGATTCAGAGTCCAGAGTGCTAACCATTACACCATAGAACCGCAATTATTTGCTGAAAATTCAAAAAAAGAAAAGTTTGATGACAAGAATGAAATTTCAAAAGGAATTGATCAAATCTAAGGCTGGCAATTGTATAAAGTCAATGACAATTTTATGCACAACCTCAATCTTCGACAATTTTTGGCAGCATTTTGATGAGAGCCATATTCAAGGTTCTACTGAGATTTGAACTCAGATCACTGGATTCAGAGTCCAGAGTGCTAACCATTACACCATAGAACCTTACTTGTTATTACAAAATTAATAAGAAGAGAAGTTTGACAACAAGAATGAAATTTCAAAAGGAATTGATCAAATCTAAGGCTGGCAATTGTATAAAGTTGATGACAACTTTATGCTCAACCTCAACCTATTTTTGGCAGGATTTTGACGAGAGCCATATTCAAGGTTCTACTGAGATTTGAACTCAGATCACTGGATTCAGAGTCCAGAGTGCTAACCATTACACCATAGAACCGCAATTATTTGCTGAAAATTCAAAAAAAGAAAAGTTTGATGACAAGAATGAAATTTCAAAAGGAATTGATCAAATCTAAGGCTGGCAATTGTATAAAGTCAATGACAATTTTATGCACAACCTCAATCTTAGACAATTTTTGGCAGCATTTTGATGAGAGCCATATTCAAGGTTCTACTGAGATTTGAACTCAGATCACTGGATTCAGAGTCCAGAGTGCTAACCATTACACCATAGAACCTTACTTGTTATTACAAAATTAATAAGAAGAGAAGTTTGACAAAAAGAATGAAATTTCAAAAGGAATTGATCAATTTCCAAGGCTTTGCAATTATATAAAGCTGATGACAATTTTATGCAAAACCTCAACCTCAGACAATTTTTGGCAGGATTTTGACGAGAGCCATATTCAAGGTTCTACTGAGATTTGAACTCAGATCACTGGATTCAGAGTCCAGAGTGCTAACCATTACACCATAGAACCGCAATTATTTGCTGAAAATTCAAAAAAAGAAAAGTTTGACGACAAGAATGAAATTTCAAAAGGAATTGATCAAATCTAAGGCTGGCAATTGTATAAAGTCAATGACAATTTTATGCACAACCTCAATCTTCGACAATTTTTGGCAGCATTTTGATGAGAGCCATATTCAAGGTTCTACTGAGATTTGAACTCAGATCACTGGATTCAGAGTCCAGAGTGCTAACCATTACACCATAGAACCGCAATTATTTGCTGAAAATTAATAAGAAGAGAAGTTTGACAACAAGAATGAAATTTCAAAAGGAATTGATCAAATCAAAGGCTGGCAATTGTATAAAGTTGATGACAACTTTATGCTCAACCTCTCAGACAATTTTTGGCAGGATTTTGACGAGAGCCATATTCAAGGTTCTACTGAGATTTGAACTCAGATCACTGGATTCAGAGTCCAGAGTGCTAACCATTACACCATAGAACCGCAATTATTTGCTGAAAATTCAAAAAAAGAAAAGTTTGATGACAAGAATGAAATTTCAAAAGGAATTGATCAAATCTAAGGCTGGCAATTGTATAAAGTCAATGACAATTTTATGCACAACCTCAATCTTAGACAATTTTTGGCAGCATTTTGATGAGAGCCATATTCAAGGTTCTACTGAGATTTGAACTCAGATCACTGGATTCAGAGTCCAGAGTGCTAACCATTACACCATAGAACCGCAATTATTCGCTGAAAATTAATAAGAAGAGAAGTTTGACAAAAAGAATGAAATTTCAAAAGGAATTGATCAATTTCCAAGGCTGTGCAATTATATAAAGCTGATGACAATTTTATGCAAAACCTCAACCTCAGACAATTTTTGGCAGGATTTTGACGAGAGCCATATTCAAGGTTCTACTGAGATTTGAACTCAGATCACTGGATTCAGAGTCCAGAGTGCTAACCATTACACCATAGAACCGCAATTATTCGCTGAAAATTCAAAAAAAGAAAAGTTTGATGACAAGAATGAAATTTCAAAAGGAATTGATCAAATCTAAGGCTGGCAATTGTATAAAGTCAATGACAATTTATGCACAACCTCAATCTTCGACAATTTTTGGCAGCATTTTGATGAGAGCCATATTCAAGGTTCTACTGAGATTTGAACTCAGATCACTGGATTCAGAGTCCAGAGTGCTAACCATTACACCATAGAACCTTACTTGTTATTACAAAATTAATAAGAAGAGAAGTTTGACAACAAGAATGAAATTTCAAAAGGAATTGATCAAATCTAAGGCTGGCAATTGTATAAAGTTGATGACAATTTTATGCAAAACCTCAACCTCAGACAATTTTTGGCAGGATTTTGACGAGAGCCATATTCAAGGTTCTACTGAGATTTGAACTCAGATCACTGGATTCAGAGTCCAGAGTGCTAACCATTACACCATAGAACCGCAATTATTCGCTGAAATTTAAAAAAAAGAAAAGTTTGATGACAAGAATGAAATTTCAAAAGGAATTGATCAAATCTAAGGCTGGCAATTGTATAAAGTCAATGACAATTTTATGCACAACCTCAATCTTCGACAATTTTTGGCAGCATTTTGATGAGAGCCATATTCAAGGTTCTACTGAGATTTGAACTCAGATCGCTGGAGTCAAAGTCCAGAGTGCTAACCATTACACCATAGAACCTTACTTGTTATTACAAAATTAATAAGAAGAGAAGTTTGACAAAAGAATGAAATTTCAAAAGGAATTGATCAAATCCAAGGCTGGCAATTGTATAAAGCTGATGACAATTTTATGCAAAACCTCAACCTCAGACAATTTTTGGCAGGATTTTGACGAGAGCCATATTCAAGGTTCTACTGAGATTTGAACTCAGATCACTGGATTCAGAGTCCAGAGTGCTAACCATTACACCATAGAACCGCAATTATTTTGCTGAAATTAATAAGAAGAGAAGTTTGACAACAAGAATGAAATTTCAAAAGGAATTGATCAAATCTAAGGCTGGCAATTGTATAAAGTTGATGACAATTTTATGCAAAACCTCAACCTCAGACAATTTTTGGCAGGATTTTGACGAGAGCCATATTCAAGGTTCTACTGAGATTTGAACTCAGATCACTGGATTCAGAGTCCAGAGTGCTAACCATTACACCATAGAACCGCAATTATTCGCTGAAAATTAATAAGAAGAGAAGTTTGACAACAAGAATGAAATTTCAAAAGGAATTGATCAAATCTAAGGCTGGCAATTGTATAAAGTTGATGACAACTTTATGCTCAACCTCAACCTCAGACAATTTTTGGCAGGATTTTGACGAGAGCCATATTCAAGGTTCTACTGAGATTTGAACTCAGATCACTGGATTCAGAGTCCAGAGTGCTAACCATTACACCATAGAACCGCAATTATTCGCTGAAAATTCAAAAAAAAGAAAGTTTGATGACAAGAATGAAATTTCAAAAGGAATTGATCAAATCTAAGGCTGGCAATTGTATAAAGTCAATGACAATTTTATGCACAACCTCAATCTTCGACAATTTTTGGCAGCATTTTGATGAGAGCCATATTCAAGGTTCTACTGAGATTTGAACTCAGATCACTGGATTCAGAGTCCAGAGTGCTAACCATTACACCATAGAAACTTACTTGTTATTACAAAATTAATAAGAAGAGAAGTTTGACAAAAAGAATGAAATTTCAAAAGGAATTGATCAATTTCCAAGGCTTTGCAATTATATAAAGCTGATGACAATTTTATGCAAAACCTCACCTCAGACATTTTTTGGCAGGATTTTGACGAGAGCCATATTCAAGGTTCTACTGAGATTTGAACTCAGATCACTGGATTCAGAGTCCAGAGTGCTAACCATTACACCATAGAACCGCAATTATTCGCTGAAAATTAAAAAAAGAAAAGTTTGATGACAAGAATGAAATTTCAAAAGGAATTGATCAAATCTAAGGCTGGCAATTGTATAAAGTCAATGACAATTTTATGCAGAACCTCAATCTCAGACAATTTTTGGCAGCATTTTGACGAGAGCCATATTCAAGGTTCTACTGAGATTTGAACTCAGATCACTGGAGTCAAGTCCAGAGTGCTAACCATTACACCATAGAACCGCAATTATTTGCTGAAAATTCAAAAAAAGAAAAGTTTGATGACAAGAATGAAATTTCAAAAGGAATTGATCAAATCTAAGGCTGGCAATTGTATAAAGTCAATGACAATTTTATGCACAACCTCAATCTTAGACACTTTGACCATTACAAGCATAAGAAACCGCATTTTTGCTTGAAAATTCAAAAAAGAAAAGTTTGATGACACAGAATGAAATTTCAAAAGGAATTGATCAAATCTAAGGCTGGCAATTGTATAAAGTCAATGACAATTTTATGCACAACCTCAACCTCAGACAATTTTTGGCAGCATTTTGATGAGAGCCATATTCAAGGTTCTACTGAGATTTGAACTCAGATCGCTGGATTCAGAGTCCAGAGTGCTAACCATTACACCATAGAACCTTACTTGTTATTACAAAATTAATAAGAAGAGAAGTTTGACAACAAGAATGAAATTTCAAAAGGAATTGATCAAATCTAAGGCTGGCAATTGTATAAAGTCGATGACAATTTATGCACAACCTCAACCTCAGACAATTTTTGGCAGGATTTTGACGAGAGCCATATTCAAGGTTCTACTGAGATTTGAACTCAGATCACTGGATTCAGAGTCCAGAGTGCTAACCATTACACCATAGAACCTTACTTGTTATTACAAAATTAATAAGAAGAGAAGTTTGAACAACAATGAATGATTTCAAAAGGAATTGATCAAATCTAAGGCTGGCAATTGTATAAAGTTGATGACAATTTTATGCACAACCTCAACCTCAGACAATTTTTGGCAGGATTTTGATGAGAGCCATATTCAAGGTTCTACTGAGATTTGAACTCAGATCACTGGATTCAGAGTCCAGAGTGCTAACCATTACACCATAGAACCGCAATTATTTACTGAAAATTCAAAAAAAGAAAAGTTTTATGACAAGAATGAAATTTCAAAAGGAATTGATCAATTTCCAAGGCTTTGCAATTAAATAAAGCTGATGACAATTTTATGCAAAACCTCAACCTCAGACAATTTTATGCAAAACATCAAGACATTTTGCACAAGACAGAGCCATATTCAAGGTTCTACTGAGATTTGAACTCAGATCACTGGATTCAGAGTCCAGAGTGCTAACCATTACACCATAGAACCGCAATTATTTGCTGAAAATTCAAAAAAAGAAAAGTTTGATGACAAGAATGAAATTTCAAAAGGAATTGATCAAATCTAAGGCTGGCAATTGTATAAAGTCAATGACAATTTTATGCACAACCTCAATCTTCGACAATTTTTGGCAGCATTTTGATGAGAGCCATATTCAAGGTTCTACTGAGATTTGAACTCAGATCACTGGATTCAGAGTCCAGAGTGCTAACCATTACACCATAGAACCGCAATTATTCGCTGAAAATTAAAAAGAAGAGAAGTTTGATGACAAGAATGAAATTTCAAAAGGAATTGATCAAATCTAAGGCTGGCAATTGTATAAAGTCAATGACAATTTTATGCACAACCTCAATCTTCGACAATTTTTGGCAGCATTTTGATGAGAGCCATATTCAAGGTTCTACTGAGATTTGAACTCAGATCACTGGATTCAGAGTCCAGAGTGCTAACCATTACACCATAGAACCTTACTTGTTATTACAAAATTAATAAGAAGAGAAGTTTGACAACAAGAATGAAATTTCAAAAGGAATTGATCAAATCTAAGGCTGGCAATTGTATAAAGTTGATGACAATTTATGCACAACCTCAACCTCAGACAATTTTTGGCAGCATTTTGATGAGAGCCATATTCAAGGTTCTACTGAGATTTGAACTCAGATCACTGGATTCAGAGTCCAGAGTGCTAACCATTACACCATAGAACCGCAATTATTTACTGAAAATTCAAAAAAAGAAAAGTTTGATGACAAGAATGAAATTTCAAAAGGAATTGATCAATTTCCAAGGCTTTGCAATTAAATAAAGCTGATGACAATTTTATGCAAAACTCATGACAATTTTATGCAAAACATCAACCTCAGACATAAATTTGCAACAATTTGACAACAGCCATATTCAAGGTTCTACTGAGATTTGAACTCAGATCACTGGATTCAGAGTCCAGAGTGTTAACCATTACACCATAGAACCGCAATTATTTGCTGAAAATTCAAAAAAGAAAGTTTGATGACAAGAATGAAATTTCAAAAGGAATTGATCAAATCTAAGGCTGGCAATTGTATAAAGTCAATGACAATTTTATGCACAACCTCAATCTTCGACAATTTTTGGCAGCATTTTGATGAGAGCCATATTCAAGGTTCTACTGAGATTTGAACTCAGATCACTGGATTCAGAGTCCAGAGTGCTAACCATTACACCATAGAACGCATTATTTACTGAAATTAAAAAAGAGTTTGATGACAAGAATGAAATTTCAAAAGGAATTGATCAATTTCCAAGGCTTTGCAATTATATAAAGCTAATGACAATTTTATGCAATACCTCAACCTCAGACAAAAATTTGACGAGAGCCATATTCAAGGTTCTACTGAGATTTGAACTCAGATCACTGGATTCAGAGTCCAGAGTGCTAACCATTACACCATAGAACGCATTATTACTGAAATTCAAAAAAGAAAAGTTTGATGACAAGAATGAAATTTCAAAAGGAATTGATCAAATCTAAGGCTGGCAATTGTATAAAGTCAATGACAATTTTATGCACAACCTCAATCTTAGACAATTTTTGGCAGCATTTTGACGAGAGCCATATTCAAGGTTCCACTGAGATTTGAACTCAGATCACTGGAGTCAAAGTCCAGAGTGCTAACCATTACACCATAGAACCGCAATTATTTACTGAAACTTCAAAAAAAGAAAAGATTGATGACAAGAATGAAATTTCAAAAGGAATTGATCAATTTCCAAGGCTTTGCAATTATATGAAGCTGATGACAATTTTATGCAAAACATCAACCTCAGACATAAATTTGCAACAATTTGACGAGAGCCATATTCAAGGTTCTACTGAGATTTGAATTCAGATCGCTGGAGTCAAAGTCCAGAGTGCTAACCATTACACCATAGAACCGTAATTATTGACTCAAAATTCAAAAAACAAAAGGTTTGATGACAAGAATGAAATTTCAAAAGGAATTGATCAAATCTAAGGCTGGCAATTGTATAAAGTCATTGACAATTTTATGCACAACCTCAATCTTAGACAATTTTTGGCAGCATTTTGACGAGAGCCATATTCAAGGTTCTACTGAGATTTGAACTCAGATCACTGGATTCAGAGTCCAGAGTGCTAACCATTACACCATAGAACCTCAATTTTTTACTCAAAATTCAAAAAAAGAAAAGTTTGATGACAAGAATGAAATTTCAAAAGGAATTGATCAATTTCCAAGGCTTTGCAATTATATAAAGCTGATGACAATTTCATGCAAAACCTCAACCTCAGACAAAAGTTTGCAACAATTTGACGACAGCCATATTCAAAGTTCTACTGAGATTTGAATTCAGATCGCTGGAGTCAAAGTCCAGAGTGCTAACATTACACCATAGAACCTTACTTGCTATTACAAAATTAATAAGAAGAGAAGTTTGACAACAAGAATGAAATTTCAAAAGGAATTGATCAAATCTAAGGCTGGCAATTGTATAAAGTTGATGACAACTTTATGCTCAACCTCAGACAATTTTTGGCAGCAATGTAATTGCAGACATTTTCAAGGTTCTACTGAGATTTGAACTCAGATCGCTGGATTCAGAGTCCAGAGTGCTAACCATTACACCATAGAACCCTATTTATAAAAAATTAAATAAAAAAAAGAGAACTTTGACAACAGAATGAAATTTCAAAAGAATTGATCAATCCAAGGCTTTGCATTTATATAAAGATGATGATAATTTATGCACAACCTCAATCTCAGACAATTTTTGCAGCAATTTTGACGAGAGCCATATTCAAGGTTCTACTGAGATTTGAACTCAGATCGCTGAATTCAGAGACCAGAGTGCTAACCATTACACCATAACAGGGTCTCAAACTCAATTGAGCCGGGGGCCGCTGGAGGCAGAGTCTGGGTGAGGCCGGGCCGCATCAGGATTTCCAAAGCAAATCGCTGATAAAAATTCCAATGTTCTCAAATAATCTTTATTTTTAACACAAAATAAGAATAAATGAAATTAATTTTTAAAAATGAATCAGAAAATCAAATTTTTTATTAATCTAAAATAATAACAATTGACCATACAGCAGACACAGACGACTGAAACCACATATTGACTGACTGACTGATCAGTGTTTCTCAAAATGGTGGGTGGCGCCCTGGGGGGAATGCGAATAAATTGTTTACATTAGAGATGAATATTGGTGGCATATCCTACATAGTAGTTGATGAATAAATTCAATATAGCAAACAACTAAAACTCAATTATCAGTGAATCATATGCGAAGAATTGATCTCTGAGAAACAGACAGGAATTCATCACTGACTGTGGAGGGAAGAAGGAAAGATTGTTTTTACTTTGTCTGGAAGTTTTGGAGTATTCTAAAAAAAAAAATAAAAAAAAAAAAAAAAAACACATTAATAAAATGATTATTTAGAAGTTTTTTTTTTTTAATTATTATTATTTGATTTAATGATAATAAAGTAGATATTTTGAGGAGATTAAGCGGATACTAATGATGCTTGCAGCTGAGGGGGGGGGGGTTGTCTAAGAGAAAATACCTGACAAACCTGGACAAGAGAAAACTATTTTATTTCAGTTTCAAATGTTGTATTTAACAGAACTCTTCATTTCTGAGCTGAGAGCAGCGCGCTCACTGAAAGGTTGGAGTGCGCGTTGCTACGCAAGTTTTTAAATCTGGTCTCAAGCTCTACGCACAAATCCTTCACGCGCTGAGTCTTCAACCCGGTTCAATATTTCACGCACAGTCGCAGCAGCGCTAATGAACGGTAAAAACACCATAGAAGAAGAATCTCCTCTCTGCTGCTGCGTGCGTGACCACGCTGCTCCGGTGTGGATACCACCTGCTGAGCGTGCGTTCATAAACCCGCACAGACATGCGGCCGGTGTGGAAGCACCTTTAAAGATTCTGCTCGCTCGCGGGCATCACTCACGCACGCGGAAGTGGTCAGTCTCTCTCGCGAGGACTTTCTCTGCTCGTGGAGGAGGAAAAAGCGCCCCCGAGGGTCTGATTTGTCCGTGGAATGTTTGATGCGTGCGCGGAATTGTCGCGTGGAACACGCTTTTTGACTAGCGGCAGGCTGTGTATCACGTGTTGTCACGTGGCGAAAGAGGAGCGGGGCCCGCAAATCACATTCAGTGAGAAAGCACTTCCAGCAGCTTCATGGCTCCTCCTCCGCCCAGCTGATTGGAGGAATGAATTAAAGAGCGAGTAGGCTCGGACAGCCCGCCGATGTCCCGCCCTCCAGAACCATATACCTTACCGTGATTGGTTCGTTCAGCTCAGCACACAACAACTGTCATTCATATCAGCCTTGCGGGCCGCACTGACAGTAATCTTTCATATGAAGGCGGGGGCCGCAAATTATCATCCCGCGGGCCGCAGATTGCCCGCGCGCCGCGAGTTTGAGACCCCTGCCATAGAACATTACTTGCTATTACAAAATTAATAAGAAGAGAAGTTTGACAACAAAAATTATATTTCAAAAGGAATTGATCCAATCCAAGGCTTTGCATTTATAAAAAGATGATAATTTTATGCACAACCTCAATCTCAGACAAAAATTTACAGCAATTTGACGACAGCCATATTCAAGGTTCTACTGAGATTTGAACTCAAATCACTGGATTCAGAGTCCAGAGTGCTAACCATTACGCCATAGAACCTTACCTGCTGATGCAAAATTCATAAGAAGAGAAGTTTGATGACAAGAATGAAATTTAAAACGGAATTGATCAAATCTAAGGCTGGTAATTGTATAAAGTTGATGACAATTTTATGCACAACCTCAATCTCAGACAATTTTTGGCAGCAATTTAACATTTACATTACATTAAACATTTATTAAATTTTTTTGGAGTATTGCTCAATATATAGTTTTTTTTTTAAATATTCAGAATAATAGACTGTGTACTTCTCATGAGGACTGTCAGTCTATCTCCCTGCGCCTTTAAACCGCGTTTTCTCCAAAATAAGTCAAGAGCAAGATGACATCTAGAATTTAGGTTTCATTAAGAACCTGCTCTGGATGATAATCCTACTTTAATATTAGGATATTTTCGAGTTGCTTCTGAGTCCGCTGATGACATTTCTCTATGGAGGCACGCTGCGTGTGCCCGCACGCGTGCGCGTGTGTGCGTTATGGACGGGCTGGCATGCTTCGCATCTTTGCTCCCTCCTGGGTTATTATCCAGCACCTTCTGATGGTTTAAGGATGAAATGCAAAACAGATGCACAGTTTATAGTGACAAGTGGGATGGCCGGGGTGGCCAGGTGTCAGCCACCCCTTGCTGGTGCCACTTTGGAGATCCTGATTTTAACTTAAACAGCCAACACATCTAAAGAAAAGTGGGTATACCCAACAAGTCCAGTTTTCAAGCATAGGGCATCTCATCTACACATTCGTAAGACTTTAGTAATGAGCATTTGCTGGACTGAAGGATTAGGCTTTTGTTTTTGGGGTTGCTTTGCCAAAGCTTGCAACCACAAGCTCCATCCTGGCACTGCCCCCTTTCCCATTCCTGTGAAACTGCTAGGATAAGTTTACCAAGTGGCAGAGGTTATGAGGCCACATTTGCTTACCTTGGAACTCAGGATTTGTGTTCCTTCTCCCAACAAGTGCTTTAATGGCCAAACACCTAATCTTGGTATCAAGGAAAGATTCAACCTCAATAACTAGGATTTTATAAAATTCAGTAAGGGAATTTGTGCCACAATCTCCCTACAATCACCTATCTGCCCAAGTTTACATCTAATATATGGTAGTTCCAAAACTACCTCAAAAAGGAGTCTCTTGGTAAATTTTTTTGCACCAACTTCCCTTTATCTTCACGAACTCTACTGGAGGGACAGACAACAAGGTCAAAAGAAAAGTAGAAAGTTCCCATACGATTAAAATTGATTTATTTGAAATACAAAGCAAAAGACTGATCACCAAAAGAAACCGCTGGCGGCGTCGGACACAGTCTGGTTGCTGCGGCGTCGGACACAGTCTGGTTGCTGGCGTCGGACACAGTCTGGTTGCTGGCGGCGTCGGACACAGTCTGGTTGCTGGCGGCGTCGGACACAGTCTGGTTGCTGGCGGCGTCGGACACAGTCTGGTTGCTGGCGGCGTCGGACACAGTCTGGTTGCTGGCGGCGTCGGACACAGTCTGGTTGCTGGCGGCGTCGGACACAGTCTGGTTGCTGGCGGCGTCGGACACAGTCTGGTTGCTGGCGGCGTCGGACACAGTCTGGTTGCTGGCGGCGTCGGACACAGTCTGGTTGCTGGCGGCGTCGGACACAGTCTGGTTGCTGGCGGCGTCGGACACAGTCTGGTTGCTGGCGGCGTCGGACACAGTCTGGTTGCTGGCGGCGTCGGACACAGTCTGGTTGCTGGCGGCGTCGGACACAGTCTGGTTGCTGCGGCGTCGGACACAGTCTGGTTGCTGGCGGCGTCGGACACAGTCTGGTTGCTGGCGGCGTCGGACACAGTCTGGTTGCTGGCGGCGTCGGACACAGTCTGGTTGCTGGCGGCGTCGGACACAGTCTGGTTGCTGGCGGCGTCGGACACAGTCTGGTTGCTGGCGGCGTCGGACACAGTCTGGTTGCTGGCGGCGTCGGACACAGTCTGGTTGCTGGCGGCGTCGGACACAGTCTGGTTGCTGGCGGCGTCGGACACAGTCTGGTTGCTGGCGGCGTCGGACACAGTCTGGTTGCTGGCGGCGTCGGACACAGTCTGGTTGCTGGCGGCGTCGGACACAGTCTGGTTGCTGGCGGCGTCGGACACAGTCTGGTTGCTGGCGGCGTCGGACACAGTCTGGTTGCTGGCGGCGTCGGACACAGTCTGGTTGCTGGCGGCGTCGGACACAGTCTGGTTGCTGGCGGCGTCGGACACAGTCTGGTTGCTGGCGGCGTCGGACACAGTCTGGTTGCTGGCGGCGTCGGACACAGTCTGGTTGCTGGCGGCGTCGGACACAGTCTGGTTGCTGGCGGCGTCGGACACAGTCTGGTTGCTGGCGGCGTCGGACACAGTCTGGTTGCTGGCGGCGTCGGACACAGTCTGGTTGCTGGCGGCGTCGGACACAGTCTGGTTGCTGGCGGCGTCGGACACAGTCTGGTTGCTGGCGGCGTCGGACACAGTCTGGTTGCTGGCGGCGTCGGACACAGTCTGGTTGCTGGCGGCGTCGGACACAGTCTGGTTGCTGGCGGCGTCGGACACAGTCTGGTTGCTGGCGGCGTCGGACACAGTCTGGTTGCTGGCGGCGTCGGACACAGTCTGGTTGCTGGCGGCGTCGGACACAGTCTGGTTGCTGGCGGCGTCGGACACAGTCTGGTTGCTGGCGGCGTCGGACACAGTCTGGTTGCTGGCGGCGTCGGACACAGTCTGGTTGCTGGCGGCGTCGGACACAGTCTGGTTGCTGCGGCGTCGGACACAGTCTGGTTGCTGGCGGCGTCGGACACAGTCTGGTTGCTGGCGGCGTCGGACACAGTCTGGTTGCTGGCGCGTCGGACACAGTCTGGTTGCTGGCGGCGTCGGACACAGTCTGGTTGCGTGCGGCGTCGGACACAGTCTGGTTGCTGGCGGCGTCGGACACAGTCTGGTTGCTGGCGGCGTCGGACACAGTCTGGTTGCTGGCGGCGTCGACACAGTCTGGTTGCTGGCCGTCGGACACAGTCTGGTTGCTGGCGGCGTCGGACACAGTCTGGTTGCTGCGGCGTCGGACACAGTCTGGTTGCTGCGGCGTCGGACACAGTCTGGTTGCTGGCGGCGTCGGACACAGTCTGGTTGCTGGCGGCGTCGGACACAGTCTGGTTGCTGGCGGCGTCGGACACAGTCTGGTTGCTGGCGGCGTCGGACACAGTCTGGTTGCTGGCGGCGTCGGACACAGTCTGGTTGCTGGCGGCGTCGGACACAGTCTGGTTGCTGGCGGCGTCGGACACAGTCTGGTTGCTGGCGGCGTCGGACACAGTCTGGTTGCTGGCGGCGTCGGACACAGTCTGGTTGCTGGCGGCGTCGGACACAGTCTGGTTGCTGGCGGCGTCGGACACAGTCTGGTTGCTGGCGGCGTCGGACACAGTCTGGTTGCTGGCGGCGTCGGACACAGTCTGGTTGCTGGCGGCGTCGGACACAGTCTGGTTGCTGGCGGCGTCGGACACAGTCTGGTTGCTGGCGGCGTCGGACACAGTCTGGTTGCTGGCGGCGTCGGACACAGTCTGGTTGCTGCGCGGCGTCGGACACAGTCTGGTTGCTGGCGCGTCGGACACAGTCTGGTTGCTGGCGGCGTCGGACACAGTCTGGTTGCTGGCGGCGTCGACACAGTCTGGTTGCTGGCGGCGTCGGACACAGTCTGGTTGCTGGCGGCGTCGGACACAGTCTGGTTGCTGGCGGCGTCGGACACAGTCTGGTTGCTGGCGGCGTCGGACACAGTCTGGTTGCTGGCGGCGTCGGACACAGTCTGGTTGCTGCGGCGTCGGACACAGTCTGGTTGCTGGCGGCGTCGGACACAGTCTGGTTGCTGGCGGCGTCGGACACAGTCTGGTTGCTGGCGGCGTCGGACACAGTCTGGTTGCTGGCGGCGTCGGACACAGTCTGGTTGCTGGCGGCGTCGGACACAGTCTGGTTGCTGGCGGCGTCGGACACAGTCTGGTTGCTGGCGGCGTCGGACACAGTCTGGTTGCTGGCGGCGTCGGACACAGTCTGGTTGCTGGCGGCGTCGGACACAGTCTGGTTGCTGGCGGCGTCGGACACAGTCTGGTTGCTGGCGGCGTCGGACACAGTCTGGTTGCTGGCGGCGTCGGACACAGTCTGGTTGCTGGCGGCGTCGGACACAGTCTGGTTGCTGGCGGCGTCGGACACAGTCTGGTTGCTGCGGCGTCGGACACAGTCTTTGCTGGCGGCGTCGGACACAGTCTGGTTGCTGGCGCGCGTCGGACACAGTCTGGTTGCTGGCGGCGTCGGACACAGTCTGGTTGCTGCGGCGTCGGACACAGTCTGGTTGCTGGCGGCGTCGGACACAGTCTGGTTGCTGGCGGCGTCGGACACAGTCTGGTTGCTGGCGGCGTCGGACACAGTCTGGTTGCTGGCGGCGTCGGACACAGTCTGGTTGCTGGCGGCGTCGGACACAGTCTGGTTGCTGGCGGCGTCGGACACAGTCTGGTTGCTGGCGGCGTCGGACACAGTCTGGTTGCTGGCGGCGTCGGACACAGTCTGGTTGCTGCGGCGTCGGACACAGTCTGGTTGCTGCGCGGCGTCGGACACAGTCTGGTTGCTGGCGGCGTCGGACACAGTCTGGTGCTGGCGGCGTCGGACACAGTCTGGTTGCTGGCGGCGTCGGACACAGTCTGGTTGCTGGCGGCGTCGGACACAGTCTGGTTTGCGGCGTCGGACACAGTCTGGTTGCTGGCGGCGTCGGACACAGTCTGGTTGCTGGCGGCGTCGGACACAGTCTGGTTGCTGGCGGCGTCGGACACAGTCTGGTTGCTGGCGGCGTCGGACACAGTCTGGTTGCTGGCGGCGTCGGACACAGTCTGGTTGCTGGCGGCGTCGGACACAGTCTGGTTGCTGGCGGCGTCGGACACAGTCTGGTTGCTGGCGGCGTCGGACACAGTCTGGTTGCTGGCGGCGTCGGACACAGTCTGGTTGCTGGCGGCGTCGGACACAGTCTGGTTGCTGGCGGCGTCGGACACAGTCTGGTTGCTGGCGGCGTCGGACACAGTCTGGTTGCTGGCGGCGTCGGACACAGTCTGGTTGCTGTGTCTAGCGGCTATGCTAGTCCAAACGTTTCCAAGTCTCTTAAGTGACGTCTCAGCTTCTACCTCATTGGTTTCCATTTGAACTAAAAGAAATTTCATTTCTTCAGCAAATTATCCAGAATTGTTTATTTTTTGTTCAAGTTTTGTCCTCTCACCTTCTTTAATGTTATTTACAAAGGAATCCACTGACTGCAGAAGACCAAGGCTGTTACTCAAAGAGGAGATTCCTGAGTTTGGGGTATAAAAGAACAGGATTATTTCAGACTCTGTAGCACAGAGCAAGAAGTCTCATTTTTCTCACCATTTTCTGTCCCCAGCAGTTCATCAGCATTCTGGCTTTTTCTATCAACTGGCAAACCTGAAGCTTTTAAGAAACATTTTTTTCAAGTAAATAAAGTTGTCCCATAAAAACAGTGTCACTCTCAGTGACTTTAGTTCTCATATATATAAATAAAAATACATACCAATGCCAGAGCAAACAGCCAGAATGACAAAGACCAACACTGACTCAGCTCCCATCTTGTCAGACACTGAATGAGAACTCCAACAACAAGAGGAGCTTAAAAAGTTCATCCTCAGGAGACACAGCTGCTGTTCATTACATCTAATTGTCTTTCTTTTCAGATTAACTTGACTCATATTTGATTGACTCACCAGTAGGTGGCAGTAATGCACTTAAATTCTTTGTGTCATCAGCCAACAAACCACACAAGAAGAAGTAGAACTTTGACTTTCATGTCAGAAACCACATTGAGGCCACGTCTGAAATACCTTCTTAATCCATAATAACTAAAAAACTATACAGTGCAGAAGCAAGTATGACATCACCGATTCCTAAAGAGAAAATCTGATCAAACACTTGAAGACATCTATTTGTGACTCCACTGTGTTCTGGTGATGAAAACATTGATTCTTTATCAAAGAATTACGTTCTTCTATATTCACCAATGTGCTGAGCATTGATGCACACTGATTTTTTTGCAGTGACTTCTGGGATATTTCTAGGGCTCTTGATTTTGTCATTTTAGATTCTTTCTTTCTTTCTTCACTGTTCTATCAGTCTGTCCTGCATGCTCGGAGACTCCTGGTTTGTAAGAGAGACGCTGTTTTAACTCCTGGACTGTGGCTGTTTGGCGGTAAGCTCCTCTCCTCATGAACATTGTCTTCTGCATCCATGGACTCCAAACTGAGGGAGTTTGGCTGCGTGAAGCTCGGCCATTTCTTCAAGACAAACTTCTGAGCTGGCAGCGGCTGCCAGGTGACCTCCAGTGGAGGGTGGGACATGGGATCATAGCCAGAAACAGATATCTGACACACGTCAATCCTGGTATGGGGGAGGGGCGCCCGTTTCATTCGGCCAGTGAGTCGGTGGTCCATCTGTTTGTTGAATGTCAGCGTCTGACGGGTCTTTTTCTTTTCTTCGTGTTGTTTGATTGTTTTTCAGTTTGTTTGGTTGTGGTTTCAGTTTGGTTTGGTTTGTTTCATTTACAGCTCCAAATACCAGGCTAGGAAAAAGAGCGTCCACTCTCTTTAATTTCATCTCTGCTGAAGCCAAGCTGGCTGTTTGGAGGTCCTGGAAAAACCGCATCCAGGGGACCGGGTCAGACGATGTTTTGTTTCTTTTCAGGAGGCGTTTGGTGGCACAATTGGGGGTGGAGTTCAGTTTTTACAAATTACCAATTCTGTTGCTGATTGTGAAAAAACCTGAACATTTAAAAATATTTTATGTTTTGTTAGCGGAGATTCTTTGGTTTTGAATTTTTGAAGTTTTGAATTGTTTGTTTTTTCCCTTGCAAATTTTTTTCATTTTAATTCTTGTTCATGTAATTTTTAATTTGTAAAACACTGCTTGATTATTAAAGGTGTTTTACAACATCAGAAACACTAAATCACAAACAGAATACAACACAGTTCTACAACTCCATGAATGAAAAGGAGCAGATGGAAGAACAATATTCTTATCTTGTGTCTGCCCCTGCTAAATCAAAATACTCGTATATATAAACAAATATACATCATTTAGATGGCCCCGCTGTTGGCCATTCACAAGCGATACAGCAAAATAAACAAAAACAAAATTAAATATAAAACTTGTTCATGGATTGTTCTAAATGTTCCTCATGTGTTACTGCAAACATGAGTGGGTGGTTAGTTAGTTAGTTAGTCCTTTATTTTGAACATACAGATTACATGGTAAAAAACAAAACAAAACAAGAAAACAAAATTTTATATAAATTATAAATAAAAGATATTACACCTGAATTGTGTACTTCAAAATGGAGTAGGAAGAAGTTTAAAAACTTTTTTTAATCCTACCCCCTAAAAATATATCTTCATTTTAATCTTTAATATAAACTATTTCAGAAGCAGAAATTAAGTACCATCAGACATCTGTCCATATAATCGAATACACACAAGATCTATACAAAAACACGTACATATATACAAATATACCAGCTTTACCATTCACATGCTTTCCCTTCCCATAAATCTTTCCCCTGGGACCTCAACACCCAGCCTCTGTCAACTTCACCAATAAAACACTCAAAACATTGATTTATATGAATTATATACTTCACAGTCAACACCTGTATCACTACATTAGATTTGTTATCCTTCTTCCTTACTATATTTACTGAAGACTAATATTCTATGTTTATGTTTGAAGTGGTTTATGCTGTTGCTCATTCGTAACTCATCATTCAGACTGTTCCATAGCTTCACTCCATTTATTGTTGTACAAAAGATCTTTTTTGTTGTGCGTGCTTTTAGTACTCTGAAATTATGTTCTTTTCTTAAACTATAACCACCCAATCTGTCAGAAAACATTGACTGTAGATGTACTGGGAGTAAATTATGTCTTGCTTTGTACATCAGCTGAAGTATTCTATGTTCTATTAAATCAAAAAGTTTTAGTATCTTTGACTGAAGAAATAATTGATATAGTGTGATGGCGATAACTTACATTATGAATTATTCTTACTGCTCTTTTTGTAACAAACACAGTGGTTTTAAAGAGGTTTTGTATGTACTTCCCCAAATTTCTGAACAGTAGGTTAAGTACGGCAACACCAGAGAATTATACAGTATCTGGCGTGATCTGAGGTTAAGAATATGTTTCACTTTGCCATGACTGAAATACTTCTTGATATTTTTTGTTTGTAAAGAACTAATATGCTGCTCCAGGAAATCTTGTCGTCTATTGTCACGCCCAAGAATTTGATATGATTCACTGTTTCTAATGTTACTCCTGCTATTCTTATTTTAATTTGCTCTTTTGTATTGTTTTTACCAAAAAAACATGATTTTAGTTTTGTCCAAATTAAGTGATAGCTTGTTTCTATCAAACCAGTCCTTTAGATTGTACATTCCTCTGGTCACTTTAGCGAGGAGTTCCTGGATATCTGTGTCAGAAAAAAGGATGTTGGTATCATCTGCAAATAATACGAATTTCATTTCGTCTGATGTTTTGACTATATCATTGATTAATCAAGGTTAAATAAAACTGGCCCAAGCACTGAGCCTTGAGGGACACCACACACAATGTCCAGAACTGTTGAGTTATGGTCTCCCATTTTCACAAATTGTTTCCTGTCTCGTAAATAGCTTTTTACCCAGTCTAAAGCTGATCCTCGCACTCCCAGTTTATCCATTTTATGAATTAGAATGTCATGATTTATTGTATCAAATGCTTTTTTTAAATCTATGAAAACTCCTATTGCATATTTGTTCTGTTCTGTGATATTAGTTATTTCCTCTGTTAATTCCATTAAAGCCAGTGATGTTGATCTGTTTGCTCTAAAACCATACTGGCTGTCTGTAAGTAAATTATATTTATCGATGAATTTGCAAAGTCTATTTTTAAAAAGTTTTTCCAGGATCTTACAAAACTGATGAGGAAGGAGGGAGACAGGCCTGTAATTTGTGAACTGATGTTTATCTCCAGATTTGTAGAGTGGGATTATTTTAGCAGTTTTCATTTTCAGAGGAAATTGAGCATTCTGGAACGATAGATTGCATATATGAGTCATGGGTTTTGAAATTCCTTCAATTACCTTCTTGACTAACATCATATCAGTATCATAGGAGTCTGTAGATGTTTTGTTCTTACACTGCTTAGTGACTTCAATTACTTCTTCTTCCTCCACCTCTTCAAGAAAAATAGTGTTAATATTACTGTCTGTTAAATGAGGACCTTTGCTTAATGTTGGAATTTCCTTAGCCAGATTTGGTCCAATATTAGCGAAGAATATTAGTGGTTGTGTGGCCCTGTGAGACACAGAGGACATGTCCAGGTTTTATCCAAAAGGCAGCCTGGGATAGGCTCCAGCAACTCCAGGACCCCAGAATGGATTCAGAAGTTTCATTAATTCAATTCAATTCAATGTTATTTATATAGCCCAAAATCACAAAGAATTTTGCCTCATTGGGCTTCATGCAGGTAATTTTTACAGTTTCAAAAAAAATAGTCATGAACAAGAAAGAAAGATCACTAAAGACTAAACAGACTAAATAAACTGGATATCCCTGCTCTTAGACCCTCCCTCTCGGTAAGGAAAAACTCCCAAAAAACCTGAATCAGGAAAAACGAAGAAACCTTATGGATTCCAACATGAGGGAGAATCCCATCCAGGACAAACAGGCGATACCAGAACATGTAAGGAAAATTAGCTTCTACAACTAAGTATTTGAATAGAGATCATTCAGATAGAGCTGCAGATAGAGCTGAGGGACGAGTGGTGATGAAGTCCTCAGTCAGACGAAGCAGAAGTGCAGTCCACGACCAGGAGCAGGAGCAGGAGCGTGTGGGATCCACCTGGGATCTGAAATCACTCCCGCTCCCCAGAGGGGAGAGAGAGAGAAGAACAACATGTGAATCGAACTGCACCAACAAAAACATGGAGAACTTAATACAATGAATAATATAGAGTAAGAGAGAGAGAGGAAGAAATAAGAACAGAGAACAGAACCCCAGAGCTGATGTGGAGAACAACTATGATAGGAAGTCTAGCAGAACGCCTGTCCAAAGAGGAATGTTTTAAGGCTAACTTTGAAGGTAAAGAAGATTTTTGGTATTAGAAGATGTCAAACCTGTCAAGTTTGTTCTATTTCAAACAGTCCGAGTGCTATTTCACTATTTTATAAACTTTGGATTTGAAGTTTGTTGGAAGAAATAAGAGATAGAAATGAAAAGTATAGAATAAAAAAACACTGAAAGATAAATTCATATTTTTACAACGGAGTATTAGTGCCACCAAAACAAAAAAGAAGGTAATATCAGGAGTTTTTTTTCTCGTAAATGTACAACTTTTAACCTTGTAAATTTATGAGTTTTAATCTCGTAGATTTACGACTTTTTTCTGGTAAACGTATTAAAGTCGAGGGGAGCCTACAGTTCAGCGAATTTATGCGGTGAGCTGAAGCACACCAACCAAACTATGAAAAGCGTCTTGGATTTCATCAGTTAAACTGAATGTTTTAAATCTTTCAAATGTTTGTAAGTTCCTTTATTTGATTTACAGTTCATTAATGTTTTATTCATTGATTGTGGCTTGCAGGATCTCTACAGATCCCGTTTATGAAGCGGTCCATATCCTCCAGCTGTCCACTTCAGTCATTTCTTCCTCTACGACAGACCAGATCTCCTCGAATTCTGTGATGCTTCCATCTGAAGAGGACTAGTTTTTGGAATTTTCGATGTTCTTGTGCTAACGTAACAGACTATTGTCATTTCTCAATGTTGTTTTGTGAGACGAGACGGGCGTTTCTTTTGGAGAAGGAGGCGTCCGGAGCTCTGTTTACGTTCTCTTTTGGTTTCTGGTTTCTACGCATGAAAGAGTCATGACGTAAGGTGGTGAAAGGGCTTCTGGGAAATGAAAGGCATAATAAAGTGACATTCCTAATGAACATGTATCTCTGAGCTCTTTATTTTACATACGAAACTCCGCACTACCGACACCAAACCTGGAAATTATACGACTTTAAATCCTGTAGATTTACAAGGTTTTTTTGAAAAACTTAAGATTTTCAAAGTCGTAAATTTCGCCTATGACTTTTAAAGTCATAATTATATACTTTTCTCTCGTAATTTAGCAGTGAAGACTTTTTTCCCATTGACTGTAAAAATACTGGACATCTTGAGCAACGAGGTCTTCCATTGGAAATGCATTACCTCCTCTCCTCTGAAAGTAGGCCGCCGCTTTCACTGTCACTTCCTGAAACGGCTATCGCCATTTGCAAAACAATCGCCAGCGATTGGTCCGAGTCTCTGTGAGTCATAGCTGAGTCATGGAATCTATAGAAGTACTGTCACCAATCTGAAGTGAGTTTATTGTGAGTCTCCGCCTCTTTCCACGCCTCTACCACGAGACAGCGGAATGTAAAACAGCTTCCACTTTAATAACGGCGGCTCGAGAGAATTGTACAAGTCATTGTTCAAGTCTTTGAGGGAGAACCATTCCAACATTTGATTCTGCTGTTAACCTTTCCTGCTTCCTCGTCCTGACCGTGGTCGGGCGAACAGGGGAGCTGCTGCAGCTCTCGGGCGAACGTCCTCGTGGTTAAACCCGTGGGTGTTTGGTTCTGCAGCAGATACTCTCTCTGTCTGTTGGAGGCTGGAATCCACCATTTATTTTCACTTTTGTTTACTGCACATTGCTTTACTCCAACTTTTCCTCGGACTACCGCTCTTCTTCTCTCGTGTTCTCGCTCTCATCCTCTCTCTCTCGACACATGCGCGCGTGCACGACAAATCACACTCGCGCCGCCTGTCCCTTTGGCCTTTTTGCAACCCAGTGGTACTTCCTATATGGAACACGAAAGTAAGGGGCATGCTCAGTCCAGTTTCCTTATACAGTCAATGTTTTTCCCTTTAAATTTACAAGATTTAAAGTCTCTACTTTTAATATTTTTTTTCTTTTTAAGTTGGCCTAAAAACTCTGTCGTACATTTCAAAAAAAATATATAACAATAATTTCGTTATAATGAAATTCCAGCTGTTTTATCATTAATGTTACCCAATACAAATTTTACTTCTTTTTTTTTTCTGCTTACATTTCACTGTTTCACTTTTCAGCTGCAGCAGAGTAACATGTAGAGATAACAGGATCTGCTGTGATTTGGATCCAGACTTTCCTGGTTACAAATCAGCTGCTTTGATCATCAGCAACTTTTGCATAACTTGAAATTTATGGAAATATTCATTCAACCAGTTACATAAAGGCAATAGTGTTTACATTTAAAAAGAAAAGATATTAAATGCTTTAACCGAAATGTCTCAATGAAATCTTTCTGTCTACATTTTACAAAATAAAAAGTTTTTGTCTTTTGATGTTGTTGCTTGTAACGTCCAGTAGGGGGCAGTGTATGATCAAGAAGAAACAATGTTTTTGACTGAAAAGAAGACAAGGTTTGAGGAAGATGTCAAACAGTGTTGGAGTGTGTTAACAGAGAATTGTGATGAAGAATACGGAGCGCGTGAAAAGACTGGGTCTCTGTGTGTTACTCAGGCTGTGCTGCAGCGTCTACTCTCAGGGGCGATCCCACAAGCGAGCGGCACGCGGGCTTTGACCTGCTCCGTTTCCGACCTGGGCCGATTCACCCGTCCTTAGACGACCTGGTTGTCCCGGGCTCCCCCAGAAAGACCATATCGATACGGAAGTGAGTGCGGACCCCCGATCAGCATAGTCCACTGCAGCTCAGAGCTCCTGAGCTCCAACCATCCTCCAGCCTCAGCCTCCATGACACTTGGATTACAGGCGCGCGCCACCACACCCGGCGGGAAACTCTTCCACCAATCAGCTCTTTGACCAAGACGGTCGGTCTGTTACATGAGAGAAGATTCTAGAAATAAATCCTCTGTGTTTCTGTTGTTCTCATTTTAATCAAATAATATTTTAAAATGAGAAGAAAAGAAACCAACATTTAAATCTTCATTTACTTTAATAATCTTCCGATACTTGTTTTTAGTTTTCTGACAATTTTTCTGAATTAAATGTGTTCTTAGCATTATCTATTGCTTATTAGGATAATTTATTTTACTGTAATACATTTACCCAAACACTTTTACAAATTTATGAAAACAAATTTACAAATTTATTAAAACACTTTTCTAATATCCAAAAACACATATACAAGTTGACCGAAACACATCTACAATTCCACTGAAACACATTTACAAGTTTGCCCATAGACTGTATATTTGATGGACAAATCCCCCTTTCAATACATTTTTTAGCTTGATGATCGTCATATTGAGCGTGTGTTTAAAGTAGTCCTGTCTTGGCTTGTTTACGCCGGGTTCGCATTGTCTTTGCGCACGCGCTCGCAGGTGTGAGCGTGGATAAATTAATAAAACTAAAATTATTATCCCATGTCTCTGCTAAGAGGAACTGATTTCTGCCCAAAACCGTGCAGCCTGCTCAGAGTCTGCCCTCGTTGACTCGTCGTGTGCGTGCATGTCTGTTTTGTTTGTGCCTGTAATCGCACGCACACACATGTGCTTGTTATGATTGTATGTTTTCCATGTCTACAGTCTGTTTAGATACAAAAACATGATCACATTTGTCAATCGCAGTGTTTTATTGTGAAAATTGGTGAGATATTGAAAATAAACAGGATTTTCTCATGTTTCTTGGTGCAACTTCCTGCTAGTATTGACGCGGAGCGCTCCCGACTCGCGCACAAGATAGAGGAGACGCAGAAACAATCCACTGCACCGCACGGGCTGCCGCATGTGTGCGTGCGACCACAGACACACACCAATCAGACACGCACACACACAGATGGGCAGACTACGGTGTGAGGCCAGAGCTGGGTTTCAGGGGTTAAAAACGACAACAGAGAGGCAGACCTCTTGTTCCTACAAATTTACCAGAAAACCAAATTATGTCCACAATCCCCACAGAATCTTCCTAAAACCGGGTAATAAACTCCACAAAATGAGCAACACATCTTTGCTTATTATTCTGTCGGCTATATCGATTCTGAAACTTTTCCTCCCCCAATTCACCTTTGCACCATCTCTTCCGGTTCATGTCGGAGGTGAACCTCATACACGCTATATTATCTACAGGACGTCATAGGAAATGAACTGCATTCTGGAGGGGGGGGGTTATTTGTCCATCAAATTACAGACTATGGGCAAACTTGTAAATGTGTTTTTATATATTTGTAAATGTGTTTTAATAAACTTGTAAATTTGTTTTTATATATTTGTAAAAGTGTTTTGATGAACTTTTAAATGTGTTTGGGTAAATGTATTATTGTTTTGCACTTCCCGGCCACCATATTATCATGAGGAGAAAACCAAAACTTCCTGATCTTTAAAACTTTACAAGACAGAATGAAAATCACTGTAATAGGATTTATTAAAAAACACACAAACTTCACAGTAAAACAAAAATCTTTGTATTTTGGACTGCAGCTGTTTCCCTGCAGATAAAGGCTGTCCTTGATTTTGGGGAGACTAGATGGTGGATGAGACGTTTCCCGCACCATCATCACCACACTCTGCTGCTGCATCTCTGCTGCTCATCCTTTGGTGTCCACTGCTGCATTTCTTCTTCTTTTTCAAGATGTGCCGTGGAGCACCGTCTTCAGGAGGAGGAAGACCGTGGATCGTGTTGTGGTACAGCAGAACCAGGACCTCCGACAGGTGGTGCATTACCAATGCAGCAAATATGACGGCACATGCAATGCTGTCATTACTGTGCAACTGGAGGGAGGACATGAGGATAAAAGACTGACAAAAGAACCCAAAATTCAATAAAAGTTTATTTGATTTGAAAAATAAATATTTTCAATATAGAAGTTTGCATTCCATTGATTTTTTTCTGAACAAGCAGCTCTAAATTTTCTGTAAAAATGGCTTTAATGAAGGTTTGTTCATAAAAACATTTTAAACAATAGGACGTGAAGAACAAGTTAACAATTCAACATCCTAAAAATAAATATAAATAGAAATTTGCAACAAATCAAAACACATGGACTACACTTTCTGGGCTTTAACACAATATGAAGCAACAAAAGCAGTGAAGAAAACAGCTTGAAAGCAGCATTAAAATTGATGTTCACAATGACTTGTACCTCCTCGCATCTCTCAAAAGTTATACTTTAATAGGGGTAATTTTTAGCTTCAGGTGTTACAACCTAACGACAAATAGATGTCCCTGAAACCAAGAAAAAAAAAAAACAGCAGTGATGAAAACATGTGGAAAACAGACCAAAAGTCTTCACGATGAGTTCCAGCTCCACAAATCTCTCAGAGTTTACACTTTAAAAAAAAATGGGTTCTTTTTGCTTTAGGCTGCTCATTTAACCTGAAATAAGAAACAAAACAACCCTTAAAGCACTAAACCAACTTTTCTTTTTAACCTAAATTATTTTAGACACCTTTGTAAATATCTTTCAGATTTTTCTGTAGAGAATAAAACCATCTGAAATTCTTTGTATTGATTGTCCAAGGCTGGCCTCGAACTCGCGACCTTCTGAACGGAAGCAGGAAGCTCCTGGAGAGCAGCAACCGTCGTGGTAACGGTCGTTCAGAAGCTAGGTCGTTCAGAAGCTAGCGAGTTCGAGACTGTTGTGTACGCGGAACCATAGTTACGGTTCAAGGGTTCCAGGGGAACTATGTGGATGTAACACTGGTGAATGAATGAAGATTAAAACGTGGAGTTGAACTGCAACAGTCCTGTGTCCGAGTTATCCTGAGTCTGCCTGAGTCCTTTACATAACATGGTGTCAGAAGTGAACGGAAAGTGAAGCCGGAAAAGTTTCAAGAAACGAGATGAGTGTCGAAAGAGTGGCCGCTCCGCAGCTGTCCCCGCCGGGCGCATTCAACTTCGCCGACCCGAAGGAATGGCCGCGGTGGATGAAAAGGTTCGAGCGCTACAGAATAGCGACAAAACTGGACCAACAGTCGCAAGAGTTCCAGGTGAACGCTTTCATGTATGCTGCCGGGGAAGATGCGGAAGACATATTGAACGTGTTACCACTCACCGCGGATCAGAAAGTCTTATGACGCGGTTACGAGAGCTTTCACCGCCCACTGCGTTAGCAAGAGGAACGTGATTTACGAACGTGCATGCTTTAATAGACGCAACCAGGAGCCGGGAGAGAGCGTGGAGTCCTTTATTACAGCTGTGCATTCACTAGCAGAGCACTGTCAGTTCAGAGCTCTGAGAGAGGAGCTGATCAGGGACCGGATTGTAGTTGGCATTCGAGATGCTAAGCTATCAGAGAGCCTGCAGCTCGACCCGGAGCTAACGCTGGAGAAAGCGATGACACGGGTGAGACAGAGCGCAGCAGTGAAAAAACAACAAACACTCATCCGAGGGACAGAACAACTCGTGGCACAGGTCGAAGTTATACACAAAAAGAGCACAAAAGGAGGTAGAATGGTTAAAGATAAAGCTGAGAGACACACAGAATGCAGCAATTGTGGGCAAGTAAAGAAACATGCATGGAAAGACTGCCCCGCCCTCAGTGCTGAGTGCAGAAGATGCCACAAAAAAGGGCATTTTGCAAAAAAATGCAGATCAACAAGCAGTGTTCATCAAATTGCAGAAACACATGGTCGTGTAGCAGAGGAGGATTTTACTTTCTTAGGTGAAATGGACTCACAGAACACAGAAGAGTGGGTAGAAAAGCTACAGTTAAACCAAAAAGACTGTATTTTCAAACTGGATACAGGTGCTGGAGTCACTGCTATTCCTAATAGAATGTATTCCAGGGAGACGCACGGGAGGCTACACTTACCACGGAAGGTGCTCTACGGGCTGAATCAGAAAAAACTGAAAACGGATGGATGCTTCAAGGGTGAGCTTCACTTAAAAGGGAACATAACGGAGCAGGACATCTATGTAGTGGAGGACCTGGCAAAACCATTACTGGGACTACCAGCAATCAAAGCACTGAACCTAATAAAACGAGTCCATGAGATTGAGACGTCAAGGGAAAATTTCAAAGAATTATACCCCACAGTTTTTTCAGGTTTGGGACGACTGAAAGATCCATACACCATTGAGTTGGAGCCAGGTGCAGTCCCATATGGTCTCTCCACCCCACGCAGAGTCCCACTGCCGCTGAGAGATAAGGTGGAGGCCGAGCTGAAGCGAATGGAGGTCATGGGGGTGATTTCTAAAGTGACTCAACCTACACCCTGGTGTGCTGGGATGGTTGTAGCACCAAAAGCACAACCAGGAAAGATCAGGCTGTGTGTAGACACACCTCAACAAATGGGTACGCAGGGAAAGACACATATTACCAGCAGTAGATCACACGCTAGCCATGCTAACTAGGGCTAAGGTGTTCACAAAGCTAGATGCGACTTCTGGATTCTGGCAGATCCCATTGTCGGAGGAGAGTAAGCTCCTAACAACTTTTATCACTCCATTTGGGAGATATGCGTTTAATCGCCTACCGTTTGGGATCTCATCTGCGCCAGAACATTTTCAACGCCGCATGTCACAGATGCTGGAGGGATGCGAAGGAGTAGTTTGTCATGCAGATGACATTGTGGTCCATGGTCAGAACATGCAGCAGCACAACGCCAGACTGCATCAGGTCTTGAGAAGACTTAAAGAGGTTGGACTAACATTAAATGAAAAGTGTGAGTTTGCAAAAGATGCTATTATGTTTGTTGGACACTATATTTCTGCAGACGGGGTCACACCAGATCCGGACAAAGTCAAGGCCATAATGGAGATGCCCGAACCAACAGGTGTCGAGGACATGAGACGAGTGATGGGTATGGCAAACTACCTAGGCAAGTTCCTCCCTCACCTCGCCTCATACACACGTCCCATCAAAGATCTGCTCAGTGAGAAAAACGAATGGTTTTGGGGTACACCACAGAGAGAAGCATTTCAGAGACTGAAAACTGAACTGAGCTCATCCAGAGTCTTGGCTCCATATTCAGTTTCAGCAGAAACATGCGTGGCAGCAGATGCCTCATCTTTTGGGCTGGGTGTGGTCCTCACCCAGAAACAAGCAGATGAATCGTGGAGACCTGTTGTTTACATCTCAAGAGGACTGACAGAGACTGAGAAACATGCTCAGATAGAAAAGGAGGCCTTAGCAGCAACATGGGCTTGTGAGAGGTTGGCTCCTTACTTGCAGGGACTGGTCTTCAGGTTGGAAACTGACCATAAACCCTTAGTACCACTGCTGAGCACAAAAGCCTTGGATGAGCTTTCTCCAAGAGTGCTGAGGTTCAGACTCAGACTCATGAAGTTTAGATTCAACATTGTGCATGTGCCGGGGAAGAGTTTGATAACAGCAGACACGTTATCACGAGCTCCAATCAATCACAGCCTCACAGAGGAAGAGAAAGAAAAAGAAGCAGAGGTTAAAGTGTTTGTGGACGCAGTCACCCAGAGTCTACCTGCTACAGAGAAAAGGCTTAAGGAGATCCAAGAGAGACAGAAAGCAGACCCTGTGTGTGCCCAACTAATTAATTTCTGCAAAACAGGATGGCCGGAAAAACAAACCCTCTCACCAGAGTTAGCTATTTACAGCTCAGAGAAAGAAAACCTCACTTTGGCTGGAGAGTTACTTCTGAGAGGTCAGAGAATCGTGATCTCATCCAGCATGAGACAAGAAATCCTCACACAGATCCATAGAGGTCATCAAGGAATCGTGAAATGCAGAGCAAGGGCACGACAAGCAGTGTGGTGGCCAGGGATCTCTGTGCACATCAACAAGCTGGTGGAAAACTGCAACACATGCTCACGGCATAAAAAAGCACAGAGAGAGCCACTACTGACCACACCAGTGCAACAAAGACCCTGGCAAAGAGTAGGAACAGACTTATTCTTCTGGGAAAAGAAGATTTACCTGCTGGTGGTGGACTACTTTTCAAGGTACATTGAGGTGGCACACCTTAATGTTGCTTCAGCAGGCACAGTCTGTTGCTGGATGTCTGAAAGATGTCTTTGGTCGGTCATGGAGTGCCGAGGACTGTAGTGTCGGATAATGGTCCACAATTCAGCAGCGACTTATTCAAAGACTTCTCCAGAGACTATGGGTTTTCACACGTCACAAGCAGTCCAGGATATCCACAGGCTAATGGAGAAGCAGAACGAGCTGTTGCCACTGTCAAGAACTTGTGGAAAGGAGGAGAGGATAAGCTGCAAGCATTGCTGGCTTATAGAGCGACTCCACTGGAAGGGGGTTATTCTCCCTCCCAGCTCCTCATGGGACGACAGCTACGCACAAGTGTACCACAACTCCCAGAGCTACTACAACCATCCTGGCCCAAGATGACAAGATTCAAGATGCGGGAGAGGAAAGCCAAAGAAAAACAACGGCAGAACTACAATGTGCGTCACAGAGCACGACTTCTGCAGCCATGTGTGCCAGGGCAGAAAATCTGGTTACCTGATGCTAAGAAAGGGGGAACAGTTATTCGATGCGCAGACACACCTAGATCGTACATCATTAACACAGAAGAAGGTCAGATCAGAAGGAACAGAGCAGATATGCGCACTGTAGGCAACACACGGATGCAACTTCCTTCTACTACAGGTGCAGACAACAGAGAGAAAGATTCTACTGACAAACACACACATACAAGTAAAGATAGTAACACAAACAACACCAACACGTTTTATGTTACTGCGTCAGGGAGAGTATCACGACCACCTGCACGTTTGGACTTGTGAAAGAAGACATAAAGTACAAGAAGAGTTGAAAGTGAAATGTTTATGTTGAACTGTTAAAAGGAAAAAAAAAAGAAGAAATGTTTGAGTTTAAGATGATTGAATCTTTCTGTTGATGTTTGAGAACAATATAAGTTAAGAAGGGAGTAGCTTATTTAAGGGGGGAGGTGTTGTGTATGCAGAACCATAGTTACGGTTCAAGGGTTCCAGGGGAACTATGTGGATGTAACACTGGTGAATGAATGAAGATTAAAACGTGGAGTTGAACTGCAACAGTCCTGTGTCCGAGTTATCCTGAGTCTGCCTGAGTCCTTTACATAACAGAGACCGGATGTGCGCAATCGCAAAGTAAAGCTTCAAGTCCGGCAAGTGCATAAAAAATCTTTAAAATCATTACAAAAATGTTGGAAAATATTTTAATTTTAAAAAAAAGAACACGTATCAAAGAGACCAAATATTTAAGTCTATGTTGGATGGAGGGGTTTTGGATGACTGAGGACAAAGAGTCAGAGACCCAAAGTGGTGTGATTTCTCAGTGACAATTTTTGGTGTTTTTTATCAGATTTAATCAACATTTCTAGGTTAAAAGTGATCAATTTTTAAATAGTATAACTTTGAAATAAGGTGCGTGGAACTATATTTCATCAGAAAATCACTTTTTGCTGTTTTCCTGATCCTTATTTACTGCGGTTGTTTTGGTTCAGAAACATCAATTTGTGTCTTAGCTTGTAAGTTGCAGCTAATGGTTTTATTTTTATGTCTTTCTAATTATTCTACCATTTTTTATGCACGTCTGGTTTTTGATACTTTGTGCTGAGATTGCAAACATCAAGCCTGGAACTCGCGAGCTTCTGTACATCACCAAGTGATCGGGTTTTCTGGACTATAAGGTGCACTTGTATATAAGCCGCACCTGCTCAATTTAAAAAAAGAGAAAAAAAAAAGAAATACAAGCCGCGCTGGGCTATAAGCAGCAGATATCTATGTTGAAAAATAAGATAATTACTATAACAATTCTGTACTTCAAATGTTCATGTATGTACTTGCCGTCTCCAGCGTCTCACCATAGATTCATTGATGCTACACTTGTGTGCAGCAGTGCGGTTTCCTTCCTAGATAGCAAGCTCCATATCTTTTAACTTAAAATGTTCATCACACAAACTTTTAAACTGAAACAACACAAAACACAACAACAATGCAAAAATACTAATTATTATGTGTAAAATGAAAATAAAAAAAATTAAGAAGGTTTGTAAATCATGGTAAAGGCATTTAGAAATAGCAAATATATCATGCTTGTGAATCTGATTTGGTTTCTTCTCTCATATTTTGTTCTGTTCTGGACAAAGTTGCTCTCATGTCTGCACAGGTTGGTTCTGGAGTCGGTTCTGTTTGAAATTCTTTTCTTGCATATTCTAAATTGTGTCTCCTTATTACTAAGAACAATAAAATCATTTTAGTTTTCCGTTATTCATTTTTTTAAGTTTTTGTGTTGATGTCGTTTGTCGCTGTTACACTATAATAAAAATAAAATCTAGCGGAAAAATGAGCTCCTGGGGAAAGTGAAAGTGAGACAAATATTCCCTCATTTATTGGGAGAGCTGCGTTGTAAAACTAACTTGTGAAGATGAAACCCACAAATTAAGATTACAGATGTTAAACTCCTCACTACACACTTTTCTCAGACAGACTTGGACATTTTTAAATCCAGGATTATAGAATGAAAACTAAAATCTGATCGCAATCCCGGAATTATGTAGGTCTGAAGAGCTGCAGATATCTATGTTGAAAAATAAGATAATTACTATAACAATTCTGTACTTCAAATGTTCATGTATGTACTTGCCGTCTCCAGCGTCTCACCATAGATTCATTGATGCTACACTTGTGTGCAGCAGTGCGGTTTCCTTCCTAGATAGCAAGCTCCATATCTTTTAACTTAAAATGTTCATCACACAAACTTTTAAACTGAAACAACACAAAACATGGAGGAGATTGATAAGGTCTCCAACCAGTCAGGACACAGAACAGGGTGCACTGTTTAAAAATAAAGGCAGCTGCATGATCACACTGAGACCAGGTGAACTGTAATGTGGCAGTAGAAGACTGTATTCTGCTCTAATTGACAGGATTTGGGAGAGTTCAGATAGAGGTAGTAGAAGGGTGGAATAAAAGTCTCTTTCTATGAGGGTCTCGATCATGTGGCCAGATTGACCAAAAAGTAAATAAATAATGGGTCTCTGATAGTTTTTGGGGGGCGGTCCAAATGAGGAGGCGGCTGGATCCGTCCCGTGGATCTGTAGTTTGGGGACCCCTGCTCTACACCATCCTCAGCACGCACTGGACCCATAAAGACTGGAGGGAGAGTCTTTGTGTTGGACCATCTGCACTGACCTGATCCATGAAGGAGGTCATTGATCGCCTCCTAACAAAGCTCCAGGACCAAAGGACATGCTGAAGCTAGTGGACCAGGACTAAACTGCTCTGTTCAAAGCTGCTGCCGAGACCCAAACAGCATGCTCCACCACAACTACACAACACAACACAAATCCCAGAACATCAAACACATCTCCAAACTCTTTCCTTTACTCATGTCAGGTTGTTTGTTTAGTCTCCTTTGTGTTTTTGGTTTTTGTCATGTTGATGTTTGTGTTTGATAATAATAAAACAATTCAAATTAATAAAAAGCCAACATACATGTTTTATTCTTCCAATTTTTAAATATAATGATAACTCAAATGATAATTGAAAAAAATGAGAACAACAGAAACACAGAGGATTTATTTCTAGAATCTTCTCTGGTGTGACAGACCGACCGTCTTGGTCAGAGAGCTGATTGGTGGAAGAGTTTCCTGCCGGGTGTGGTGGCGCGCGCCTGTAATCCAAGTGTCATGGAGGCTGAGGCTGGAGGATGGTTGGAGCTCAGGAGCTCTGAGCTGCAGTGGACTATGCTGATCGGGGGTCCGCACTCACTTCCGTATCGATATGGTCTTTCTGGGGGAGCCCGGGACAACCAGGTCGTCTAAGGACGGGTGAATCGGCCCAGGTCGGAAACGGAGCAGGTCAAAGCCCGCGTGTCGCTCACTTGTGGGATCGCCCCTGAGAGTAGACGCTGCAGCACAGCCTGAGTAACACACAGAGACCCAGTCTTTTCACGCGCTCCGTATTCTTCATCACAATTCTCTGTTAACACACTCCAACACTGTTTGACATCTTCCTCAAACCTTGTCTTCTTTTCAGTCAAAAACATTGTTTCTTCTTGATCATACACTGCCCCCTACTGGACGTTACAAGCAACAACATCAAAAGACAAACTTTTTATTTTGTAAAATGTAGACAGAAAGATTTCATTAAGACATTTCTGTTAAACCATTTGATATCTTTTTTTTTTAAATGTAAACACTATTGCCTTTATGTAACTGGTTGAATAAATATTTCCATAAATTTCAAGTTATGCAAATGTTGCTGATGATCAAAGCAGCTGATTTGTAACCAGGAAAGTCTGGATCCAAATCACAGCAGATCCTGTTATCTCAACATGTTACTCTGCTGCAGCTGAAAAGTGAAACAGTGAAATGTAAGCAGAAAAAAAAAAGAAGTAAAATTTGTATTGGGTAACATTAATGATAAAACAGCTGGAATTTCATTATAACGAAATTATTGTTATATATTTTTTTGAAAATGTACGACAGAGTTTTAGGGCCAACTTATAAAGAAAAAAATATTTTAAAATTAGGACTTTAAATCTTGTAAATTTAAAGGGAAAAAACATTGACTGTATAAGGGAGAACTGGACTGAGCATGCCCCCTACTTCCGTGTTCCATATAGGAAGTACCACTGGGTTGCAAAAAGGCCAAAGGGACGGGGCGGCGCGAGTGTGATTGTACGTGCACGCGCGCATGTGTGCGAGAGAGAGAGGATGAGAGCGGAAAGAAAAGGAGCGGGCGTTCGAGGAAAGTTGGAGTAAAGCAATGTGCAGTAAACAAAAGTGAAAATAAATGGTGGATTCCAGCCTCCAACCAGACAGAGAGAGTATCTGCCTGCAGAACCAAACACCCGCGGGTTTAACCACGAGGACGTTCATCCGAGGAGCTGCAGCGGCTCCTCTGTTCGCCCCGACCACGGTCAGGACGAGGAAGCAGGAAAGGTTAACAGCAGAATCAAATGTTGGAATGGTTCTCCCTCAAAGACTTGAACAATGACTTGTACAATTCTCTCGAGCCGCCGTTATTAAAGTGGAAGCTGTTTACATTCCGCTGTCTCGTGGTAGAGGCGTGGAAAGAGGCGGAGACTCACAATAAACTCACTTCAGATTGGTGACAGTACTTCCTATAGATTCCATGACTCAGCTATGACTCACAGAGACTCGGACCAATCGCTGGCGATTGTTTGCAAAATGGCGATAGCCGTTTCAGGAAGTGACAGTGAAAGCGGCGGCCTACTTTCAGAGGAGAGGAGGTAATGCATTTCCAATGGAAGACCTCGTTGCTCAAGATGTCCAGTATTTTTACAGTCAATGGGAAAAAAGTCTTCACTGCTAAATTACGAGAGAAAAGTCATATAATTATGACTTTAAAAGTCATAGGCGAAATTTACGACTTTGAAAATCTTAAGTTTTTCAAAAAAAACCTTGTAAATCTACAGGATTTAAAGTCGTATAATTTCCAGGTTTGGTGTCGGTAGTGCGGAGTTTCGTATGTAAAATAAAGAGCTCAGAGATACATGTTCATTAGGAATGTCACTTTATTATGCCTTTCATTTCCCAGAAGCCCTTTCACCACCTTACGTCATGACTCTTTCATGCGTAGAAACCAGAAACCAAAAGAGAACGTAAACAGAGCTCCGGACGCCTCCTTCTCCAAAAGAAACGTCCCGTCTCGACACAAAACAACATTGAGAAATGACAATAGTCTGTTACGTTAGCACAAGAACATCGAAAATTCCAAAAACTAGTCCTCTTCAGATGGAAGCATCACAGAATTCGAGGAGATCTGGTCTGTCGTAGAGGAAGAAATGACTGAAGTGGACAGCTGGAGGATATGGACCTCTTCATAAACGGGATCTGTAGAGATCCTGCAAGCCACAATCAATGAATAAAACATTAATGAACTGTAAATCAAATAAAGGAACTTACAAACATTTGAAAGATTTAAAACATTCAGTTTAACTGATGAAATCCAAGACGCTTTTCATAGTTTGGTTGGTGTGCTTCAGCTCACCGCATAAATTCGCTGAACTGTAGGCTCCCCTCGACTTTAATACGTTTACCAGAAAAAAGTCGTAAATCTACGAGATTAAAACTCATAAATTTACAAGGTTAAAAGTTGTACATTTACGAGAAAAAAAACTCCTGATATTACCTTCTTTTTTGTTTTGGTGGCACTAATACTCCGTTGTAAAAATATGAATTTATCTTTCAGTGTTTTTTTATTCTATACTTTTCATTTCTATCTCTTATTTCTTCCAACAAACTTCAAATCCAAAGTTTATAAAATAGTGAAATAGCACTCGGACTGTTTGAAATAGAACAAACTTGACAGGTTTGACATCTTCTAATACCAAAAATCTTCTTTACCTTCAAAGTTAGCCTAAAACATTCCTCTTGGACAGGCGTTCTGCTAGACTTCCTATCATAGTTGTTCTCCACACATCAGCTCTGGGGTTCTGTTCTCTGTTCTTATTTCTTCCTCTCTCTCTCTTACTCTATATTATTCACTGTATTAAGTTCTCCATGTTTTTGTTGGTGCAGTTCGATTCACATGTTGTTCTTCTCTCTCTCTCCCCTCTGGGGAGCGGGAGTGATTTCAGATCCCAGGTGGATCCCACACGCTCCTGCTCCTGCTCCTGGTCGTGGACTGCACTTCTGCTTCGTCTGACTGAGGACTTCATCACCACTCGTCCCTCAGCTCTATCTGCAGCTCTATCTGAATGATCTCTATTCAAATACTTAGTTGTAGAAGCTAATTTTCCCTTACATGTTCTGGTATCGCCTGTTTGTCCTGGGATGGGATCTCTCCCTCATGTTGGAATCCATAAGGTTTCTTCGTTTTTCCTGATTCAGGTTTTTTGGGAGTTTTTCCTTACCGAGAGGGAGGGTCTAAGAGCAGGGATATCCAGTTTATTTAGTCTGTTTAGTCTTTAGTGATCTTTCTTTCTTGTTCATGACTATTTTTTTGAAACTGTAAAAATTACCTGCATGAAGCCCAATGAGGCAAAATTCTTTGTGATTTTGGGCTATATAAATAACATTGAATTGAATTGAATTAATGAAACTTCTGAATCCATTCTGGGGTCCTGGAGTTGCTGGAGCCTATCCCAGGCTGCCTTTTGGATAAAACCTGGACATGTCCTCTGTGTCTCACAGGGCCACACAACCACTAATATTCTTCGCTAATATTGGACCAAATCTGGCTAAGGAAATTCCAACATTAAGCAAAGGTCCTCATTTAACAGACAGTAATATTAAACATTTTTCTTGAAGAGGTGGAGGAAGAAGAAGTAATTGAAGTCACTAAGCAGTGTAAGAACAAAACATCTACAGACTCCTATGATACTGATATGATGTTAGTCAAGAGGTAATTGAAGGAATTTCAAAACCATGACTCATATATGCAATCTATCGTTCCAGAATGCTCAATTTCCTCTGAAAATGAAAACTGCTAAAATAATCCCACTCTACAAATCTGGAGATAAACATCAGTTCACAAATTACAGGCCTGTCTCCCTCCTCCCTCATCAGTTTTGTAAGATCCTGGAAAAACTTTTTAAAAATAGACTTTGCAAATTCATCGATAAATATAATTTACTTACAGACAGCCAGTATGGTTTTAGAGCAAGATCAACATCACTGGCTTTAATGGAATTAACAGAGGAATAACTAATATCACAGAACAGAACAAATATGCAATAGGAGTTTTCATAGATTTAAAAAAAAGCATTTGATACAATAAATCATGACATTCTATTCATAAAATGGATAAACTGGGAGTGCGAGGATCAGCTTTAGACTGGGTAAAAAGCTATTTACGAGACAGGAAACAATTTGTGAAAATGGGAGACCATAACTCAACAGTTCTGGACATTGTTGTGGTGTCCCTCAAGGCTCAGTGCTTGGGCAGTTATTTAACCTTGATTAATCAATGATATAGTCAAAACATCAGACGAATGAAAATTCGTATTATTTGCAGATGATACCCAACATCCTTTTTTCTGACACAGATATCCAGGAACTCCTCGCTAAAGTGACGCAAAGAGGAATGTACAATCTAAAGGACTGGTTTGATAGAAACAAGCTATCACTTAATTTGGACAAAAACTAAAATCATGTTTTTGGTAAAAAACAATACAAAAGAGCAAATTAAAATAAGAATAGCAGGAGTAACATTAGAAACAGTGAATCATATCAAATTCTTGGGCGTGACAATAGACGACAAGATTTCCTGGAAGCAGCATATTAGTTCTTTACAAACAAAAATATCAAGAAGTATTTCAGTCATGGCCAAAGTGAAACATATTCTTAACCTCAGATCACGCCAGATACTGTATAATTCTCTGGTGTTGCCGTACTTAACCTACTGTTCAGAAATTTGGGGAAGTACATACAAAACCTCTTTAAAACCACTGTGTTTGTTACAAAAAAGAGCAGTAAGAATAATTCATAATGTAAGTTATCGCCATCACACTAATCAATTATTTCTTCAGTCAAAGATACTAAAACTTTTTGATTTAATAGAACATAGAATACTTCAGCTGATGTACAAAGCAAGACATAATTTACTCCCAGTACATCTACAGTCAATGTTTTCTGACAGATTGGGTGGTTATAGTTTAAGAAAAGAACATAATTTCAGAGTACTAAAAGCACGCACAACAAAAAAGATCTTTTGTACAACAATAAATGGAGTGAAGCTATGGAACAGTCTGAATGATGAGTTACGAATGAGCAACAGCATAAACCACTTCAAACATAAACATAGAATATTAGTCTTCAGTAAATATAGTAAGGAAGAAGGATAACAAATCTAATGTAGTGATACAGGTGTTGACTGTGAAGTATATAATTCATATAAATCAATGTTTTGAGTGTTTTATTGGTGAAGTTGACAGAGGCTGGGTGTTGAGGTCCCAGGGGAAAGATTTATGGGAAGGGAAAGCATGTGAATGGTAAAGCTGGTATATTTGTATATATGTACGTGTTTTTGTATAGATCTTGTGTGTATTCGATTATATGGACAGATGTCTGATGGTACTTAATTTCTGCTTCTGAAATAGTTTATATTAAAGATTAAAATGAAGATATATTTTTAGGGGTAGGATTAAAAAAAGTTTTTAAACTTCTTCCTACTCCATTTTGAAGTACACAATTCAGGTGTAATATCTTTTATTTATAATTTATATAAAATTTTGTTTTCTTGTTTTGTTTTGTTTTACCATGTAATCTGTATGTTCAAAATAAAGGACTAACTAACTAACTAACACCCACTCATGTTTGCAGTAACACATGAGGAACATTTAGAACAATCCATGAACAAGTTTTATATTTAATTTTGTTTTTGTTTATTTTGCTGTATCGCTTGTGAATGGCCACAGGCGGGCCATCTAAATGATGTATATTTGTTTTATATATACGAGTATTTTGATTTAGCAGGGGCAGACACAAGATAAGAATATTGTTCTTCCATCTGCTCCTTTTCATTCATGGAGTTGTAGAACTGTGTTGTATTCTGTTTGTGATTTAGTGTTTCTGATGTTGTAAAACACCTTTAATAATCAAGCAGTGTTTTACAAATTAAAATTACATGAACAAGAATTAAAATGAAAAAAAAATTTGCAAGGGAAAAACAAACAATTCAAAACTTCAAAAATTCAAAACCAAAGAATCTCTGCTAACAAAAAAATAAATTTTTTAAATGTTCAGGTTTTTTCACAATCAGCAACAGAATTGGTAATTTGTAAAAACTGAACTCCACCCCCAATTGTGCCACCAAACGCCTCCTGAAAAGAAACAAAACATCGTCTGACCCGGTCCCCTGGATGCGGTTTTTCCAGGACCTCCAAACAGCCAGCTTGGCTTCAGCAGAGATGAAATTAAAGAGAGTGGACGCTCTTTTTCCTAGCCTGGTATTTGGAGCTGTAAATGAAACAAACCAAACCAAACTGTTCCCCCAACCCCTCAAACAACACCCGAAGAAAAGAAAAAGACCCGTCAGACGCTGACATTCAACAAACAGATGGACCACCGACTCACTGGCCGAATGAAACGGGCGCCCCTCCCCCATACCAGGATTGATTTGTGTCAGATATCTGTTTCTGGCTATGATCCCATGTCCCACCCTCCACTGGAGGTCACCTGGCAGCCGCTGCCAGCTCAGAAGTTTGTCTTGAAGAAATGGCCGAGCTTCACGCAGCCAAACTCCCTCAGTTTGGAGTCCATGGATGCAGAAGACAATGTTCATGAGGAGAGGAGCATACCGCCAAACAGCCACAGTCCAGGAGTTAAAACAGCGTCTCTCTTACAAACCAGGAGTCTCCGAGCATGCAGGACAGACTGATAGAACAGTGAAGAAAGAAAGAAAGAATCTAAAATGACAAAATCAAGAGCCCTAGAAATATCCCAGAAGTCACTGCAAAAAAATCAGTGTGCATCAATGCTCAGCACATTGGTGAATATAGAAGAACGTAATTCTTTGATAAAGAATCAATGTTTTCATCACCAGAACACAGTGGAGTCACAAATAGATGTCTTCAAGTGTTTGATCAGATTTTCTCTTTAGGAATCGGTGATGTCATACTTGCTTCTGCACTGTATAGTTTTTTAGTTGTTATGGATTAAGAAGGTATTTCAGACGTAGCCTCAATGTGGTTTCTGACATGAAAGTCAAAGTTCTACTTCTTCTTGTGTGGTTTGTTGGCTGATGGCACAAAGAATTTAAGTGCATTACTGCCACCTACTGGTGAGTCAATCAAATATGAGTCAAGTTAATCTGAAAAGAAAGACAATTAGATGTAATGAACAGCAGCTGTGTCTCCTGAGGATGAACTTTTTAAGCTCCTCTTGTTGTTGGAGTTCTCATTCAGTGTCTGACAAGATGGGAGCTGAGTCAGTGTTGGTCTTTGTCATTCTGGCTGTTTGCTCTGGCATTGGTATGTATTTTATTAATATACAAATGAATACTAAAGTCACTGAGAGTGACACTGTTTTTACGGGACAACTTTATTTACTTGAAAAAAATGTTTCTTAAAAGCTTCAGGTTTGCCAGTTGATAGAAAAAGCCAGAATGCTGATGAACTGCTGGGGACAGAAAATGGTGAGAAAGATGACACTTCTTGCTCTGTGCTACAGAGTCTGAAATAATTCTGTTCTTTTATACCCCAAACTCAGGAATCTCCTCTTTGAGTAACAGCCTTGGTCTTCTGCAGTCAGTGGATTCCAGTGTAAATAACATTAAAGAAGGTGAGAGGACAAAACTTGAACAAAAAATAAACAATTCTGGATAAGTTGCTGAAGAAATGAAATTTCTTTTAGTTCAAATGGAAACCAATGAGGTAGAAGCTGAGACGTCACTTAAGAGACTTGGAAACGTTTGGACTAGCATAGCCGCTAGACGCCAGACTGTGTCCGACGCCGCCAGCAACCAGACTGTGTCCGACGCCGCCAGCAACCAGACTGTGTCCGACGCCGCCAGCAACCAGACTGTGTCCGACGCCGCCAGCAACCAGACTGTGTCCGACGCCGCCAGCAACCAGACTGTGTCCGACGCCGCCAGCAACCAGACTGTGTCCGACGCCGCCAGCAACCAGACTGTGTCCGACGCCGCCAGCAACCAGACTGTCCGACGCCGCCAGCAACCAGACTGTGTCCGACGCCGCCAGCAACCAGACTGTGTCCGACGCCGCCAGCAACCAGACTGTGTCCGACGCCGCCAGCAACCAGACTGTGTCCGACGCCGCCAGCAACCAGACTGTGTCCGACGCCGCCAGCAACCAGACTGTGTCCGACGCCGCCAGCAACCAGACTGTGTCCGACGCCGCCAGCAACCAGACTGTGTCCGACGCCGCCAGCAACCAGACTGTGTCCGACGCCGCCAGCAACCAGACTGTGTCCGACGCCGCCAGCAACCAGACTGTGTCCGACGCCGCCAGCAACCAGACTGTGTCCGACGCCGCCAGCAACCAGACTGTGTCCGACGCCGCCAGCAACCAGACTGTGTCCGACGCCGCCAGCAACCAGACTGTGTCCGACGCCGCCAGCAACCAGACTGTGTCCGACGCCGCCAGCAACCAGACTGTGTCCGACGCCCCAGCAACCAGACTGTGTCCGACGCCGCCAGCAACCAGACTGTGTCCGACGCGCCAGCAACCAGACTGTGTCCGACGCCGCCAGCAACCAGACTGTGTCCGACGCCGCCAGCAACCAGACTGTGTCCGACGCCGCCAGCAACCAGACTGTGTCCGACGCCGCCAGCAACCAGACTGTGTCCGACGCCGCCAGCAACCAGACTGTGTCCGACGCCGCCAGCAACCAGACTGTGTCCGACGCCGCCAGCAAACCAGACTGTGTCCGACGCCGCCAGCAACCAGACTGTGTCCCGACGCCGCCAGCAACCAGACTGTGTCCGACGCCGCCAGCAACCAGACTGTGTCCGACGCCGCCAGCAACCAGACTGTGTCCGACGCCGCCAGCAACCAACTGTGTCCGACGCCGCCAGCAACCAGACTGTGTCCGACGCCGCCAGCAACCAGACTGTGTCCGACGCCGCCAGCAACAGACTGTGTCCGACGCCGCCAGCAACCAGACTGTGTCCGACGCCGCCAGCAACCAGACTGTGTCCGACGCCGCCAGCAACCAGACTGTGTCCGACGCCGCGCCAGCAACCAGACTGTGTCCGACGCCCCAGCAACCAGACTGTGTCCGACGCCGCCAGCAACCAGACTGTGTCCGACGCCGCCAGCAACCAGACTGTGTCCGACGCCGCCAGCAACCAGACTGTGTCCGACGCCGCCAGCAACCAGACTGTGTCCGACGCCGCCCAGCAACCAGACTGTGTCCGACGCCGCCAGCAACCAGACTGTGTCCGACGCCGCCAGCAACCAGACTGTGTCCGACGCCGCCAGCAACCAGACTGTGTCCGACGCCGCCAGCAACCAGACTGTGTCCGACGCCGCCAGCAACCAGACTGTGTCCGACGCCGCCAGCAACCAGACTTGTCCGACGACAGCAACCAATGGTCGACGCGCAGCAACCAGACTGTGTCCGACGCCCCAGCAACCAGACTGTGTCCGACGCCGCCAGCAACCAGACTGTGTCCGACGCCGCCAGCAACCAGACTGTGTCCGACGCCGCCAGCAACCAGACTGTGTCCGACGCCGCCAGCAACCAGACTGTGTCCGACGCCGCCAGCAACCAGACTGTGTCCGACGCCGCCAGCAACCAGACTGTGTCCGACGCCGCCAGCAACCAGACTGTGTCCGACGCCGCCAGCAACCAGACTGTGTCCGACGCCGCCAGCAACCAGACTGTGTCCGACGCCGCAGCAACCAGACTGTGTCCGACGCCGCCAGCAACCAGACTGTGTCCGACGCCGCCAGCAACCAGACTGTGTCCGACGCCGCCAGCAACCAGACTGTGTCCGACGCCGCCAGCAACCAGACTGTGTCCGACGCCGCCAGCAACCAGACTGTGTCCGACGCCGCCAGCAACCAGACTGTGTCCGACGCCGCCAGCAACCAGACTGTGTCCGACGCCGCCAGCAACCAGACTGTGTCCGACGCCGCCAGCAACCAGACTGTGTCCGACGCCGCCAGCAACCAGACTGTGTCCGACGCCGCCAGCAACCAGACTGTGTCCGACGCCCGCCAGCAACCAGACTGTGTCCGACGCCGCCAGCAACCAGACTGTGTCCGACGCCGCCAGCAACCAGACTGTGTCCGACGCCGCCAGCAACCAGACTGTGTCCGACGCCGCCAGCAACCAGACTGTGTCCGACGCCGCCAGCAACCAGACTGTGTCCGACCGCGCAGCTGCCAGCAACCAGACTGTGTCCGACGCCGCCAGCAACCAGACTGTGTCCGACGCCGCCAGCAACCAGACTGTGTCCGACGCCGCCAGCAACCAGACTGTGTCCGACGCCGCCAGCAACCAGACTGTGTCCGACGCCGCCAGCAACCAGACTGTGTCCGACGCCGCCAGCAACCAGACTGTGTCCGACGCGCCAGCAACCAGACTGTGTCCGACGCCGCCAGCAACCAGACTGTGTCCGACGCCGCCAGCAACCAGACTGTGTCCGACGCCGCCAGCAACCAGACTGTGTCCGACGCCGCCAGCAACCAGACTGTGTCCGACGCCCCCAGCAACCAGACTGTGTCCGACGCCGCCAGCAACCAGACTGTGTCCGACGCCGCCAGCAACCAGACTGTGTCCGACGCCGCCAGCAACCAGACTGTGTCCGACGCCGCCAGCAACCAGACTGTGTCCGACGCCGCCAGCAACCAGACTGTGTCCGACGCCCCGCCAGCAACCAGACTGTGTCCGACGCCGCCAGCAACCAGACTGGTCCGTCCGACGCCGCCAGCAACCAGACTGTGTCCGACGCCGCCAGCAACCAGACTGTGTCCGACGCCGCCAGCAACCAGACTGTGTCCGACGCCGCCAGCAACCAGACTGTGTCCGACGCCGCCAGCAACCAGACTGTGTCCGACCGCCAGCAACCAGACTGTGTCCGACGCCGCCAGCAACCAGACTGTGTCCGACGCCGCAGCAACCAGACTGTGTCCGACGCCGCCAGCAACCAGACTGTGTCCGACGCCGCGCAGCAACCAGACTGTGTCCGACGCCGCCAGCAACCAGACTGTGTCCGACGCCGCCAGCAACCAGACTGTGTCCGACGCCGCCAGCAACCAGACTGTGTCCGACGCCGCCAGCGGTTTCTTCTTTTGGTGATCAGTCTTTTGCTTTGTATTTCAAATAAATCAATTTTAATCGTATGGGAACTTTCTACTTTTCTTTTGACCTTGTTGTCTGTCCCTCCAGTAGAGTTCGTGAAGATAAAGGGAAGTTGGTGCAAAAAATTTACCATGAGACTCCTTTAGGAGATAGTTTTGGAACTACCATGCATTAGATGAATCTTTCCTTGATACCAAGATTAGGTGTTTGGCCATTAAAGCACTTGTTTGTTGGGAGAAGGAACACAAATCCTTAGTTCCAAGGTAAGCAAATGTGGCCTCATAACCTCTGCCACTTGGTAAACTTATCCTAGCAGTTTCGCAGGAAAGTGCAAGGGGGCAGTGCCAGGATGGAGCTTGTGGTGGCAAGGTTTGGCAAAGCAACCCCAAATACATAAAAGCCTAATTCTGCACTCAAACACATGCTCATTACTCAAGTCTTCACTAATGTGTAGATGAGAAACCTTCTGCTTCAAAACTAGACTTGTTGGGTATACCCAACTTGTCTTTTGATGTGTCAGCTGTTTCAGTTAAAATCAGGATCTCTAACCAAGTCAGAAATAAATGACATTTGGATGATTGAAAAGGTAAATGATCATGTAATCTGTCCCAGTGTATCGGGATTACTTATTTCATTCTGTTTGGGATGAAGTCAAATTCTGTTCTGTTCTAGCTTCACTAAAAGGGGAACGGGCAGCATGTTGAAAAACGACAACTTGGTGTTGCATCAGGGGTCTAGGTTTTTTTGTTTTTTCTTTGGTACATGCCTGGTAACGGCCACAGCACCAGTTCCGGTAGGAAGGTAGGAGCACACCATAAATTAGTAATAATTTTCCTTCATTATGACAGAGGTTTCCCAAGGATAATTGTATTAACTTTCTGGTTTAATAAAATTAATTTTTTACCCAACTTTGGGATAGAATATTTCATATTCATCCTTTTCATGCTACAAACTGAATTGTGCATCAAGTTTGTGTCAGACTCCTTTTTTGATGCGTGTCAAATTCACTGATCGACACTCTTCCAAAAATGTGTTCATAAACATTGACACCCAAGCAGAGTGGGAGAGGAGCTACCTGCTAATGCTTTTAGCCTGATCGCTACATGGAGCTTTGTCTATAGATCTTATTTTCAATGCCTGGAAGACACAGAGGATTAGAGATCAGGTTTATTATAAGAAGCTCTAGAAAAGCTCTGTGATCGAAGAGTTTCAGCTCAAATGAGAAGAAAGATGTTCAAACCTGTGATGAGACCAGCCAAATCGATTGGTCTAGAACACGGGTCTGCAACCTTTACAGTTTTTCTCAAATGCTAAAACACATTGCACAATTGATTCCTCCATGTTCCCTAATGTCTAAACACAACACCCTTTTCTAAAGCTACATAAACACAAACGCACCTTCCAATTTCAAAGCCCAAACTTTCACACCAAAAGAGCAACTCGAAGCTTTCAAAACTGTAAACACTAAACTCATTACACACTTCATCAAAACAATTGAAAACACAAAACTCAATTTGTGAGAAGGTTCTTTGCTTCATAACTGCCAATGCATGTTTTTCAAAACTTTACAGTAACAAATCTTACAATAGATCTCTGCAGAGGATTAGACATTTAGATTTGTGAGTTTTATAAGAATATAAATCTATAGAAAATACTGCATGTACACTGCTGTAACATGACTCAATGCAGAATCTGTAGCACACAACATCACTTTTGAAAACATTGTTGTGTGAAGTTTTTTATTGCCACACATACACATCACAATCACGGTGCGGCATCATGTCGCTGAGCTGCATCAGGCCACATCACCTCATCCACATTGCTATATTGTCTCTTGCCAGGAACCTCAGACATACAGATGTTTACTTTACAGTAAAAACTGGTTACTGTTGGTGGTGAACCACTCTCGGATTTGGTTTGATTTATGGAAACTGACATTGTCCCAAATGATCACATAAATGTGATGTGCAGGCCCAGGCTGTTGTTAGCGGAGCAGGAGGACTTCTCTTACCTCCTCCAGGAAGTTGAGCAGATGTTTAGTGTTGTAGGACCCGAGGACAGCATGCTGGTGGACAAGCCCCTCTTCTTCCATGGCCGGCTCGTCTTCCTCCTCGGACTCCAATTCTTCCTCCCCTGACTCTGCCTTCTTCCATTTTTAGAATCTTCAATAAACTCTGCACTCTGAACTTCCTCTTATACATGTGGTCACAACATAACAAAAAGGTGTCTTCAATTTTGAGTCCTTGTGTGTAATGGATGACGTCAGGTGTGTTCATTGTGTTCCAGTCTTGCATTCATTTGAGAACATGAGCAGAGTTCTTTTACAACTTGGGTTTTAGCAAGAAAAAATTGTTTAGATTTATGAAAACAAAGGATTATGTTTTGTGAGTTGTGTCTTCATGTGAAATGTGTTCATGGTAGCGGAAAATGAGGGTTAGATTTAGTAAATGTGTTTAGACAACTGGTCACTTGGTTTAGAGGGTTGGCTTTTGTGTTAGCATTTGAGAAAAACTATAATAAGCAATAGATAATAGTAAAAACACATTTAATTTAGAAAAAATTATCAGAAAACTAAAAACAATTAACTGAAGATTATTAGATTAAATGAAAATTTAAATGTTGGTTTCTTTTCTTCTATTTTTAAATATTATTTGATAAAAATGAGAACAACAGAAACACAGAGGATTTATTTCTAGAATCTTCTCTGGTGTGACAGACCGACCGTCTTGGTCAAAGAGCTGATTGGTGGAAGAGTTTCCCGCCGGGTGTGGTGGCGCGCGCCTGTAATCCAAGTGTCATGGAGGCTGAGGCTGGAGGATGGTTGGAGCTCAGGAGCTCTGAGCTGCAGTGGACTATGCTGATCGGGGGTCCGCACTCACTTCCGTATCGATATGGTCTTTCTGGGGGAGCCCGGGACAACCAGGTCGTCTAAGGACGGGTGAATCGGCCCAGGTCGGAAACGGAGCAGGTCAAAGCCCGCGTGCCGCTCGCTTGTGGGATCGCTCCTGAGAGTAGACGCTGCAGCACAGCCTGAGTAACACACAGAGACCCAGTCTTTTCACGCGCTCCGTATTCTTCATCACAATTCTCTGTTAACACACTCCAACACTGTTTGACATCTTCCTCAAACCTTGTCTTCTTTTCAGTCAAAAACATTGTTTCTTCTTGATCATACACTGCCCCCTACTGGACATTACAAGCAACAACATCAAACAAAAGTAGAATTTTAAAAATGTTTTCTTTGACTGTGACTGTTATATATATATTAGGGGTGTCGGAAAAAATCGATTCACATTCGAATCTAGATTCTCATTTTTAACGATTCAGAATCGATTCTAAATATCCAAGAATCGATTCGCCCCCTCCCGCCATATTCCTGCATTTATATGTTTTATTTAATGGCTCGAACCTGCTAGCTTACTTGCAAGCTGTAATGTTTGTCCCGAAACGGCTACCGTAGTTTGTTTTCCCTGGAGGCGAGCGGAGCTTACTGAGCGCGCGCTACGCAGCATGAGAGAAAAAGAGATTCCTCCTGTCCCGTTATAAATTGGCAAATGTATGGGCTCACTTCAGATTCCACAAATCCCGGTGTAAGGAGCTTGACATGACGTGCAGTGTGTAAAATCTGCTAAATCAGACACTTCGGGAACACTTCAAATGCTCGCGCTCATATCTCGTCCATCACCGGAGCTTAAAGTTTGAAAAGTCTTTCTCTGCCTTCATACTGTTGAAATCATCCGTCCCTCCAGGATTTCCTGATGTTTCGATAACAACTTTTAATGCAAATCCAATCAAACCCCGAGATTTGTTGCGCACCTTGCAGCTTTTTATTTTCACCGCAACTTTATTGAGATCAATCTACCGTGACAACAGTCATGGATGACCACGTGACCGTTTCACTTCAGACTCGGTCGTGCTCTCTTTAATTATCGTTCTATAGTCCTCTCACACTTTTTCTCTTCATAACGCGCGTGAACGGTCACCCCGCAGGTGAGCATGCGCTGCGTGCACGCGGGGGTGAAGGGGCGCTGTCCCCGGGCGCGCACGCGGCAGGGGGGGGCGCAGGTACGGATCGGTCTGTCACATTGCGCGGCTCAGCTGCTGCACAACAGGTACCGAGTATGAAGAGAAATTCAGAGAGAGACTCTGGAAATCTTCATCTGTTTATCATGTTTTTAAGTTCATGATTTTTCACTGGAAATATTTTACTCTAAAATATGTTTAAATCAACACATATTTGGGTTATGTTAGCAGGAAAGACCAAAGTTCAGTTTATGTTTGACAGTTCAATTCAAGTTAAATGACAGCTCAAGGGGATGATGCTGTGCTGTATTTACTTTGTGCATATGTCATAATAAAAAGAATTGGAACATGAGAATATGATTTGTATTTCATAATTAAAAATTTTAGGCGCTTTTAAAAATATGTATATATATTCAAACTCATTGCAACTTTTTACAAAAGCTGCTGCAACATCGGCCATTTCAGGCCAGAACAATCATAAAAATCTTCTGTGAAATCCTTGAGGGTCTGAATAATATAAATTTGCACAGTATCATAAATACATTTCTTTTTTTTATTAAAATTTTTCCTTTGTCTTTTAAATGTCTGAATCGAGAATCGAGAATCGTTTCAGAATCGAATCGGCACCCCAAGAATCCGAATCGAATCGAATCGTGACTTGCTGTAAGATTCACATCCCTAATATATATGTAGAGGGATGGAGGGACCGGTGTTGCTTCCGTGTCCTCTTTGCGTGGAGGAGAAACGAAGAGTCACTTCTCTTTTGTGCAGAACTGGCACATTTATTCAGGCAGAACAGCATTCCAGCATTTGCTCCTCAGATCACAGAGATCGCTACATCCACTCCATAGGAAAACCTGCACATGCGCAGCTCAGCTGCAGAAACTCAGAGAGCGCTGTTTTTATTACCGTAAACCATGTAATACGGACACATCCTCAAAACACATATAAAACATTGAGTAAGGGCGCACTTCAATTTTCACATTTAACACCCCCACTCGAACTTAACTCACTGTTTTTACATTAACTCACTGTTTTTACATTGACACATTAAACACAAACAAACTCTCAGAAAATCTTTGCAACTTCAGCCTTGTTGCTGGTTTAGTCATCACATCAGCAGTCATCTTTTTCTGTTGGACAGTAGTTAACAGAACTTTCACTCGTCACAATCTCTCGAAATGATTAGATCTGCCTTTGTTTTAATTCATTTCTTTGTCTGTTAACAGGATTCTTAGCGAGAGCTATGGTCCCTGATTGTCTTCAAACACTTCAGTTTTTGCATAGCTGCATCCATCTAGACCAGAGAGCAACTGCTCCAGATAAATGACTTCCTGTAAAGCTGCAGCAAGAGACATGTATTCTGCTTCACATGTTGAAAGCGCCACGGTGGGCTGTCTTTTTGTTTTCCAAGAAATGAGTGAGCTTTCTCACTCAGACTCACACAGTATCCTGAAACGCTGCGTCTATCTTTTTCACTGGATCCCCAGTCAGCATCACAATAGACCTGGAGGCCGAGCGTACCTGAAGAGCTTTTGTTAAAGCATAACTCCTTTTCCTGAGTACCTTTAAGATACCTGAAAACATGCTTAACACTGTTCCAGTGTTCTTCTGTAGGATCTCCGAAGTACTGAGAGAGTTTGCTCACAATGAAACTCAGGTCCGGCCTAGTACAAGTTGACAAGTAGATTAAACTTCCTACTGCTTCTCTGTACTTTCTTGCATCTGTCATTTTCTTTCCATTATCAGAATACATCAGTTTCTGTTCACAAGGGGTCTCTCTTGGTTTGCAGTCTTCCATTCCAAATCTTTTTAGGATCTTATTTATATATCTTTTCTGCGACATTTTGACTTGGTTTTCACTTTGATAGAAATCAATACCCAAAAAATGCTTCAATCTTCCTAAATCCTTCATTTTAAATCTGTCAGTTAACATCTGTTTTACATCACTTAGAGTCTGTTCACTGCTTCCTGCTAGAATAAGGTCATCAACCCAAATCACAATGATCACTTTTTCATCCTCTCTCTCTCTGGAATACAGACAGTGGTCTGCAGGATTCTGTTCAAAACCATTTTCAGTCAAATGCTTGTGTAGCAACAAATTCCAGTTCCTGCCTGATTGCTTTAGCCCATAAAGTGACTTATGTAGCTTACACACTAGTTTTTGACCTGTTTTTGTCTTTTTTTTCAAAACCTTCTGGTTGCTCCACAAATATCTCACAGTCTATTGGAGCATGCAAATAAGCTGTCTTCACATCCATTTGGTGTAGGATTAACCCTTCCTGTGCTGCTTTTTGCATCACCACTCTCACACTTGTCATGTCTGCAGTTGGTGAAAAAGTCTCACTGAAATCTGTCCCTTCTTTCTGATTATAGCCTTTAGCCACAAACCTCGCTTTATATTTATCAGCTCCGTCAGCATCAGTTTTAACTGTGTAGACCCACCTTCCCCCCACTGCTTTCCTGTCTGCAGGTAACTTAGTAAGGGTGAAAGTCTTATTGTCTATCAGTGACTTCATTTCTTCTTCCATAGCAGTTTTCCATTTCTCTGACTCTGCTGACGCAATCGCTTCCTGATAGGTGTTAGGGAGGTCACACACTGCTCTGTAACAGAAATCTACACACATTAGGAGATTGTCATTACATTCAGTGTCATAATCCTGAAGATAAGCCGGTTTCTTCTTGGTTCGAGTTGGATTCTTTCTTTGAGCTGTCTCCCGGGTTTTCCCGCACAGGATTGCTCTGTCTCTTCTGGTAAAGTTTCAAAAGTCTCACAGTCAGTACCAACATTTTTATCGGCTCCTCCTTCCATCTCTGTTGAATCATCGTTTGTTTCTCTCGGAAACGTTCCATCCACAAACTCCAAATTTAACTCTGGCGTTTGTGTTTCTTTTTCACTCGTAGTTCTGTTGATGAACTTTACCAGCCTGTGTTTCTGGATTTTACTCTCATTCGGGTGATAGACTAAGTAAGCTGGGCTATACTTGTCATATCCAATGAAAATTCCTTCCTCACATCTTGACTCAAGCTTCCCTTTCTCTGGTTTGTAAGTCAAACATGTGGAGCCAAACTTATGCATGTTTGCAATATTTGGTTGCTTTCCTGTTAGCATCTCGTACGCTGTTTTCTTCGTGCGTCTGCTATAACACCTGTTCCTGATATAAGCTGCAGTCTGCATTGCATAGTTCCAAAATGTATTTGGTAACCCGCTTTCCATCAGTAAACATCTGCTCATTTCCAAAAGTGTACGCCAGCCCCTTTCTGCTGTACCGTTTTGATGCGGTGAATATGGTGCAGATTTTTCGTGTCTGATTCTGTTTTTGATTAAAAGTTCCTGAAAATCTTTGCTCGTAAATTCTGTTCCATTGTCAGAACGAATACATCTTATTTCACCATATGGTGCTACATCCGCTATGAACTTTTCTGTTGCACAAACTGCATCACTTTTGGCTTTAAGAAAATATACAAAAATGGTTCCTGTGTAGTCATCAGTAAAAGACTGTGCGTATCTGTACCCTTCAAAACTAGTTTCCATAGGACCAGCTAGGTCTGTGTGTACTAGTTGAAGTGGTTTTTCAGCTTTTCTGTCAGGTTCCCTGTTTCGGGTCTGAGTGGTTTTTCCTTCTATACACACTCTGCATGGGCTCACCTGTTTATGTACATCCCCTTTTACTTCCATTCCTTTTACCACACCTTGCAGCTTCCTTATATCTTCAAAATTACAATGACCCATGATTTCATGCCAACCCTGAATATCATGAACAGCTTTACATTTGTCATTGTCATCTTCAATAGTGGGTAAATAGTACAGTTTTTCATTTTCATGAATGTCAAACCTGCATCTGTTCTTGGTGATCAGGTGGCTCTCTCCTTTCTTGAATGTGATGGTTGTCCCCTCATTTGCTGCTCTTGCCACCGAGAAGATGTCATGGGGTATGTTGGCATAAAGAGGGCATCTCTGAGATATGCCCGGTGCTGCTGTCCATCACAGTCAACCAGACGTATCATCGCTGTCCCTCTGCGCTGCGCTGTTCCGTTGACCTTTGTCCCGTCAGCCAGCTCCACTGTATGCCTCTCTGCATTAAAGGATTCATCAAAATCAGTGAATTTCCTGATGTCATTCACAATGTGGGATGTGGCGCCCGCGTCCACCATGATGCCTTTCATCTTCACTTTGCTCGCTGGAGTCTCTGCTTTGGCTTTGAAGAAGTGGTCTGTGCTTCCACTCATATCCTCCGTTACCTTCCGGACGCCATCTTGTCTCCCCTTTTTCTTACATATGGTCTCTTTATGCGTGTTACTTTTGCAAAAGTTGCACCACACCTTCTGCTGGCATCTCCTTGCTATGTGTCCTCTCTTTCCACATTTGTAGCATGTCATCTCATCCTCTTCTTCTTTTCTGTAGTGGATACGTGCTTTATGTTTCATCTGTTCTTGTTTTACGTAGGTTTTCATTACGTTGTCTGTTGATTCCGTCTTGCTCATTTTTTCTGCTTCTTCATAGACTCTCAACCTCCTCTTGAAGTCTGTGAAAGTTACTGTATCTTCATTCTGAGTTACGTGAACGGCGAGAGGCTTGAAGGAGTCCGGGAGGCCGCCTAAGATCATGGCGATGAGCAGTCCGTCGCTCATATTCTCACCGGCGTCACGAAGAGCCGTTATCGTGTTCTCCGCCCTTATCATGTAGTCCGTCACGCACTCGTGTTCCGCCATCTTCAACCTCGTTAGCGCTGTGTAGAGGTTTATTATTCTGGGTTTACTCTTCCCAGAGTAGTGGTCTCTCAGAATCTTTAGAGCTTCTCTGCCTTTATCCGCGGCTTCATGTCTGACGAGCGACAAGCTCTTGTCATCAATTAGCCTTATTAGCTCCGCATAGCAGTCCGCGTTCTTGCTTCGGTCAGCGGCTAGCTGCTCTTCAGTCACAGGCTCCGTAAGGATCGTTTCTTTAAGCTTCAGGCTGTGCAAATATCCGAGGAAGCGAGTTTCCCACAGTTCATATTTTTCTTCTGAACCGTCAAACACTAGCTGTGCTGTTTGGACACCTGCTAATCTGTTAGCCATTTTGTTAGTCCGCCGCCCTTTTTCTTTTTCCGCGCCTTTTCTCGGTCGTCGCTCAATTAGCTCCTTTTCTTTAGCAAACGTCGTGTTAGCTTTCACTTTCGTTTCTCCGATTTCACCTTTCTTAGTACGGTAGCTTACGTGCTTAGCAGTTCCGTCTAAAAGCTTGAGGAATCCGCTTGATACTTAGCGTTCATTCATTCAGCTCCGGTGAAAAACGCCGTCATCTGGGCCCCATAACCTGTAGAGGGATGGAGGGACCGGTGTTGCTTCCGTGTCCTCTTTGCGTGGAGGAGAAACGAAGAGTCACTTCTCTTTTGTGCAGAACTGGCACATTTATTCAGGCAGAACAGCATTCCAGCATTTGCTCCTCAGATCACAGAGATCACTACATCCACTCCATAGGAAAACCTGCACATGCGCAGCTCAGCTGCAGAAACTCAGAGAGCGCTGTTTTTATTACCGTAAACCATGTAATACGGACACATCCTCAAAACACATATAAAACATTGAGTAAGGGCGCACTTCAATTTTCACATTTAACAATATATATTTTTAAAATGTATCTATTTTTTTATTATGTTTCGTATTCTGTCCTTTGTATTGCAATAACATTATAAGATTTGAACAAGTTTTAAAATAATACTTCAGCTGGTCACCACTCCATTAACTGGGGAAAACAGCATTTTTTAAAGTAGGGATTACTTAATTAGCATTTATTTATTTTAGATTAGTTACATTTATAAATTGATAGCTAAGATGGATATAAATGATAAACTATGTAGGTTTTTATATCACTGTTGATCTGAAGATGTTTTGTTTGAATGCACAGATTTTATATGCAAAGCAAAACTGGTAAAGAGTTTGATCTTTTATGTGTTAAAAGCACATATTATCTAATGCTGCACATTGGCTACTAGTTATTCAGAGCAGCACTAAGATGATCCTGTTGGCACAGAGTGTCTATTAGTTTGAAAAGAAATTATTTCAGCTTCTGACAAAGGAAAAAAAAGAAAAATGAAGTTTTAGGTTCTTTTTATATTTTTGCTGTTTGTGTTAAAAAGTAAACATAATTCATATTTATTATTAAAAAAAGAAGTTCATGAATGCAAATCCAAATCTCTTAAAGGCTAAAGTAAGACTATGGAGCTCCTTCTAGATTTTTGATCAGTAGAAAAAATCCCCAATGGTTGTTTCACTGTTACAGTTTTTCCCAATTGCTAAAACACTAAGTGCAATTCTCCAAACCAGCTGATCAACAGCTTTAACTCTTTTCTCAAAAACATCACTCTTTGGTCAAAACCTAAAACACAATTTGCAGTTAACACATAATTTGCAAAACTTTGATCCACTCTTTGCAGAACACAAGACACATTCTCACTTTTAACACACAGCTGGCATTCACAACACTCAAGAGGCAAAACTCAAACTATGTTCCAACACAACCATCACCATCAACACACAACTGATTACAGTTTTTCTCAAATGCTAAAACACATTGCACAAATGATTCCTCCATGTTCCCTAATGTCTAAACACCACGCCCTTTTCTAAAGCTACATAAACACAAACTCACCTTCCAATTTCAAAACCCAAACTTTCACACCAAAAGAGCAACTCGAAGCGTTCAAAACTGTAAACACTAAACTCATCATTTCACACTTCATCAAAACAATTGAAAACACAAAGCTCAATTTGTGAGAAGGTTCTTTGCTTCATAACTGCCAATGCATGTTTTTCAAAACTTTACAGTAACAGATCTTCTTACTGTAGATGTCTTACAGTAGATTTCTGCAGAGGATTAGACATTTAGATTTATGAGTTTTATACGAATATAAATCAACAGAAAATACAGCATGTACACTGCTGTAACACGACTCAATGCAGAATCTGTAGCACACAACATCACTTTTGAAAACATAGGGGTGTGAAGTTTTTCAATGACTTTGCTTCTGATCTCCTGAAGTGTGATGAGATTGTTCTCATGAACCATGAGAACAAGGTTTCTTGTGACGCTGTAAATATGGCAGCCCCCCCACCTCTATGTGGCATTCTTTCAACTCTAAAGAAAGATTTTTGGTCAATAGACTACCTTCACAAGTTTGTAAATTATATTGTGACACAGAAAGCAAGAGTATAACACCTGTTGTGTTGTCTGAATGCCCTGATAATGCTGGCCAAGGTGAACCTACTCAGGTTTGGATGGACTCTTCGCCCAACTTCAGCCATTCATGCCATGAACAATGACATGGTCAATGATTGTTGCTCGCATCTCGTCCGTTATGGTAGTGCGAGGTTGTCTTGCTCTCCATCCTGGACATCCTGCTCTCCCTCCTGCACCTTCTCTTCTCCCTTGTTGGCCTCCTCCTCTTCCCCTTCTGACTTGAACTCCCCTTCCTCGTTGGCCTGCTCCCATTCTTCCATGGCCGGCTCATCGTCTTCCTCCTCTGACTCGAATTCTTCTTCCCCTGACCCTGTCTTCATCCATTTTTAGAATCTTCAATGAACTCTGCACTATACGGTCACAGCATTATCAAAAGATGTCTTCAATTTTGAGTCCTTGTGTGTAATGGATGACGTCAGGTGTGTTCATTGTGTTCCAGTCTTGCATTCATTTGAGAACATGAGCAGAGTTCTTTTACAACTTGGGTTTTAGCAAGAAAAAATTGTTTAGATTTATGAAAACAAAGGATTATGTTTTGTGAGTTGTGTCTTCATGTGAAATGTGTTTATGGTAGCGGAAAATGAGGGTTAGATTTAGTAAATGTGTTTAGACAATTGGTCACTTGGTTTAGAGGGTTGGCTTTTGTGTTTTAGCATTTGAGAAAAACTGTAAAACTGAAGACACTTGTTGCAAATCAACTGCAGTAAATATAAGGAAGTTTCTGGAACAACTGAGAGGCTTTCCAATGATGGATAACAGAGAAAGACAGACCAAGACCTGGATGGACCCAGATAAACAACAAGGCTCTGATGAGATCCAGGTCATAGTCATTGACCATCTGTTGGTTTATGGAATGACCATGAGGGAAGCAGGTCAAAAGGTCAACCCTCAGCTCAGCAGGTTCAAGTTGTTACTATAATCTATATCTTACACTGAAGAAAATAACAGAGAAGACTTTGTTGCTGTCTTAGACAAAGTCAATTTACACAAAAATTTACCCATCAGACAGTTCAACACTAATTCCAAATTTATATCATAATAATTTCAAATGTCCCTGGGGAGGCATTCGAAATATTTATTTTTGGCCCCATAAACAAATTTCGGCCAGTTCATTTTTTGGTGAGATTGCTCGCCGTGATGTGGGGGTGGTGTCGTTCACTCAAAAATCATTTTCCCTAGATTTGTGGCAATTTTGGGGACTTTTCGAGTATGTGGCGGGGGTCAAATTTAAGCAAATTGGTTCCTTAAGAAAGCGGAAGAGTAATGAAACAAAGCAGAAACAATATAGAAGTTCTTACGGTGAGGGCTGTGTGTGTGTTTTGTTCTGCTACACACTGGTCATGTCTGTTTGGGCTTAGGCCTGTCCTTTGAGGCCTTTTTGGGGCTTTTTACACTTTTTCACTTTTTTGCTAAAACAATATGGCCCTTGCAGTCACTAGACTGCTGCAGAATTGCGTTTTGTAATATTTTTTATTCAAATGGTTCAGAATCTGGAGCAGATAAAAATGCAGTTTGGAAAAAGCTTGTAGTAGCAATACAGATTTATTCATTTTTCCAACACATTCTCATTTCTAACATATTCACATAATGACGTTTGGTCAAGGACCCCTCCGTGCCACTTTTTGGCATTTTGGGTATTCCCAAGTCGTCGTTTTTTGACGTGCTGGCTGTTCCGACAGACCCTTCTCACGTGACGTCACACATCGCCGGATGGGTGAGGAGTTGCTTCCGGCTCGTAGTGTTTAGAATGGGAAAGCTGACAGCTGAATGCTTTAAAAGCAAATTTACATAAATAATAAAGGCTAACTTAACCAATTTTAACTGAAATGTGTACAATATTTATTTTATAAATGTCCTGCCTCGTATTGGTTTCAGCGGCGTCCTGCAGCTCCGGCTCAATCTTTTTGGTGAGCAGCTTCTTGACAAGCCCATCAACTCCAGAGTTGAGTACAGCGGAGCTCACTAGCTCGATACAGCGGCACGTGATCACTTGATAGAGCAGAGCTCGCTAGCATGCTACAGTGTATTTTACTAGCATTCTACAGTGGAGCTGATGATACAGTGGAGCTTGCTAACATGCTACAGCGGAGCTTGCTAGCTCGATACAGTGGAGCTCGCTAGCTAGATACAGAAGAGCTCGCTAGAATGCTCCAGTGGAGGTCGCTGGCTTGCTACAGATGATCTTGCTAGCATGCTACAGTGGAATTTGTTAGCTTGCTACTAGAGCTTGCTAGCATGCTACAGAGGAGCTTGCTAGCATTCTACAGCAGAGCTCACTAGCACGCTGCACCAGAGCTTGCTAGCACGATACAGCTTAGCTCTCTAGCACGCTACGCTGTCCACTGGGCAGTTGGCTAGTGTAGCGAGCTAACCCACCGAGTGACCAATGTGGGCAAACACATGTGGGGCCACCACAGAAACTGCGGACAAACCCAAGCGGGGCCCATATTTTCTGCCCACTTTTACACCATGTGGGGCCCACTTGGCCTTGCTGGCTGGGATGTGGTTGCTCCACCGGTCCGTTGTGGTGAAGCGAGATGAGCCAGAAAGCAAGGCTCTCCATTTACTGGTGGATCTGCGTTCCAGTACTCATCTATGGTCATGAGCTCTGGGTCATGACAGAAAGAACGAGATCCCGACTAAATGAGTTTCCTCTGGAGGGTGGCTGGGAACTCCCTTAGAGATAGGATGAGGAGAGAGCTAGGAGTAGTAAAAAAAAACAATAAAACAAAGTTGCTTCACTCGAAATGAACAGGCGTGGTAATTTATAAAAGAAGCCAGATTCCAAAAGAAACAAAAATGTTATTGTCATTCATTTTTGGCTTTTATTTAATAATATTCAAACACACGATTAAACATTGCTTGATAATCATTGATAAAATAATCTGTTCTTTTAATTTCATCATCTTTTCTCAAGTTTTTCAAAATCCCTTTATTTATTTGTTATAATAATTAGAGAATCATCTGTCACATTCTAGGATAAATTCATTTTACCACTTTTTAAAATCATTGGTAGCAGAATTGGGGCTGCGCAGTGGTGCAGTGGTTAGCACTCTTGCCTCACAGCAAGAATGTACCCAGTTCAAATCCCAGCTGGGGGATCAGAAACACCAACTGGGTCCTTTCTGTATGGAGTTTGCATGTTCTCCCCATGCATGCACGGGTCTTCAGCAGGGACTCCAGCTTCCTCCCACAAACAAAAACAGGCTTCATAGGTTAATTGGTTTCTCTCAATTGCCTCTAAGAGTGAAAGTGAGAGTGAATGTGTGACAGACTGGCGACCTGTCCAGAGTGAACCCTGCTTTCACCTATCTATAACCAGGTTAGGTTCCAGTGACCCCACGACCCTAAAAGGGACAGAAGATGAATGAGTGTTAGTAGAACTTGGTGAAAATATGATAGTTTTTTTTGTTGTTGTCATTATTGCATTTATACAGGAAACATTAATTTGCTTCAGTGTGTTTTCCTCCATTTGCCACTAGATGGAGCCCTAAGAAAAGTTTGGACATTGAAACGGCTGGATCTAAAAATGTGAATCAGGTTTTTTTGTACAAAAAACATTAAACCAGTGAGCTTTAAAGACTGCATGACGGGTATTTATTTGTTTAGTTAATATAGTTTTCTATGTGTATTGAAGAGATGACGTTTCTTTATTTTTTCTTTTTTGTTTTTAAAACCTAAGTTCTACTTTCATTGACATTTGCACTAGTTAAGACATTTTTAAACCAATTTATTGATTAAGTTGATCCTAAGACTTTTTTTTTATTAACCAAATAAGTTTTATTTTAAAAAAAAGTTTGAGCCACTAAAACAAAAATCTTATTTTTGTGAGATATTCTTTTAAAACTCTTAGGTGTTGTTGCTTAAAAACATATTATTTCTTACATAAATGTACTTGAGTACAAGTATAGCAAGTATACTGTAGTATATATATGTGGTAAAAGTAACTGAATGCTTCTTCATACTAAATTAGAACATTTATAGCTTACAATATCTAATAAATACTGTATAAAAGTATATTTCAAGTATACTGCCTCACTTTTAGTACTTGTAGTACACTAAAATACACTACTTTTTACCACTACCATGAACAACCAAATCAAAATGTCAACAATGTAATATAAAAGAATAAGTTAGAATAAATAACTAGACATAAAGAAAGTGTTAAACATTTAAGTTTTCCAGAAACTGAAGATGCTGCGGTGCGGTGCGGTGCAGTCAGTGTGCCACAGGACAGTCACTTGTGCCCTTTAGCAACCAAAGGTAGCACTGAGGAGTCAGTTTGTCTGCATGAGGAACTGTGACTCACACCAGGCCACCGCCTCATCATCTCAGACACAATGTTCAATCTCCCAGAAGTCTCCAGCAGCAACAAAGAGAGTCAGACATTGTCCTCGCTGAAGGAGGAGCTCTGTCACAAAAGGACTGTGAACTTTGGATTTTTTTGTCTTTCTTGTGTATCATTTCAGCAACACCCTCATCGGTGATTCACTCTCTCAAATTCCCTCTTGGCAGTCCATCAAAGTCCAGGGAGTCAGAGACTTGCACTCCTGCTGGCGGTATCTGGGGCAGTCCTCTTGCAAGATGTAAATGAGAGAAACAAAACAAGCGTTTTAGGGAAGACCGTTTGAAGGCAGAGTCATATGATGTAGTGACAGAGGACATGAAGGTGGTGGAGCAGTGAGGAGATGGATGGAAATGAACGATTCACAGCCAAACAGAGGGACAGCAGAGTCTCTTCAAGGGCCCAGCCTCCTTTTACCTTGGAGCCACTGAAGGCGGAGTCTGGCTGAGGCTGGGCGGTACGGGTTCCAATCTCAATATCCATACATCCATACATCCATATATCCATATCCTTACATGTAAAGGATGATCAAGTACGATTTCTTTTTTCAGTTTTAGGATCGCATGTGCTTGAAGACATTTTTGCCTGAATTTTACTGTTACTGACAGACAGTGAGATTGCTCCTGTGGGTTAACACACTCTCTGCATCTGGGGCTTGTGTGCCTCACCAGGATTGAGATATGGACTTTCAGCACCAGCCTGACTGTGATCACACTCCCATGAATACCTGGACACTCCCAGTCCTGACTGCTGGCTTTCCTCCGAGCAATTACATTTTTGTGTGGGGTACTGAGGAGTGATTGCTCAGAGGAGTCAACAGAAACTTTGAGCGGAGCAGAAATGACATGACCTTGGAATTCCTTTGACTTCTGTGTCATCATGCATGTCTGCTGAACATGCAAAGAAGCAGAATGTTGGATTTTCAGGTCTCTGCAAACACATGCATGGATGTAAATCTGCTAAACTGCAGGTTTCACACAACTTTGTGTGGACCTTTCTAGGATGCAGAAAACAAAATACCACTCATTGCACACGTTGGCAACTGATTATTTGTTGTTTTTGGTGTTTTTATAATGTTTGTGTAGCATTTGTTTTCATGATGGACGACGTGTATGAAGAAAGTTAAGCTCAAAAATGCATTTTAGAGCATTTTTTATTTAAAAAATTGCAAATTAAGAACAGACGAATGAACGTCTCTTTAAAAAGATTGTATTTTTTATTAGAAAATACGCCACAAGCTCCTCGCTCTGCTCCATTCTGATGCAGACAAATAGATCCATGAACGTCTTTGCCTTCTTCGTCTGAGCTGGACTCTGGAACTAAACAGGAGAGAATGTAAACAAAGTGCTCTCACCAACGGTCCCGCCTACAACCCAGATGGAAATTTTTTAAAAACTTTTGCTGATCTGCAGAAACTATTTTCTGAAAAACAACACATTTTGATTTTGATTTTTAGGTAAAAAATGGCATAATCATAATTAAAAAACCATTGGAAATGCTTTGACAATAGTTCAAAAGGGACTGGACATCAAAGCTAAATGTAAAATGTTAATGAAAAAGTAAGGCAAGGCAAGTTTATTTGTATAGCACATTTCATGTAAAGAGACAATTCAAAGTGCTTTACATAAAACATTAAAAGAAACAATCAAAAGAAATAGTAAAAATGTCATTCATTATTCAAATCATTAAAATAAAATTAAAAGAAAGTAAAAAGATTTTAATTTAAAACAAGCATAGATAAAAAGTGCGGACGTAAACTTTTGAATACATATTAATCAAATGCAACTGAGAACAGGTGAGTCTTTAACCTGGATTTAAATACACTGAGTGTTTCAGCAGATCTAAGGTTTTCTGGAAGGCTGTTCCAGATCTGTGGTGCATAGAAGCTGAATGCAGCTTCTCCATGTTTAGTTCTGACTCTAGGAACTGATAAAAGACCGGATCCTGATGACCGGAGAGGTCTGGCTGGTGCATACTGGGTCAGGAGGTCAGTCATGTATTTTGGTGCTAAACCATTCAAAGCTTTATAAACCAGTAACAGAACTTTAAAGTCTATCCTCTGAGAGACAGGTAACCAGTGTAAAGACCTCAGAACTGGACTGATGTGGTCTACTTTCTTGGTCCTTGTGAGAACCCGAGCAGCAGAGTTCTGAATAAGCTGCAGTTTCCTGATGGATTTTTTTGGTAGTCCTGTAAAAACACTGTTACAGTAATCAAGTCGACTAAAGATGAAAGCATGCACTAGTTTCTCCAGGTCCTGCTTAGACATCAAATCTTTAATCCTTGAGATATTTTTGAGATGATAATAGGCTGATTTAGTGACTGCCTTAATGTGTTTATCAAAATTTAAGTCTGTGTCTATCACTACACCCAAGTTTCTGGCCTGGTTGGTAGTTTTAGTTGAATAGATTGAAGCTCTATAGTGACGTCTAACCTTTTTTATTTAGCCCCAAAGACAATAACCTCAGTTTTGTTTTTGTTTAATTGAAGTAAGTTGTGACACATCCAGTCATTAATGTCCTCAATGCATTTACCAAGAGCCTGTACAGGGCCTCGGTCTCCTGGTGTCAGTCTAATATATATCTGTGTGTCATCTGCATAGCTATGGTAACTAATGTTGTTGTTCTTTATAACCTGGACCAGTGGGAGCATGTAGATGTTAAATAGAAGTGGTCCCAGGATGGAGCCTTGGGGCACTCCACATGTAATTTCTGTTGGCTCAGAAGTGAAGTTACCAATTGACACAAAATATTTCCTGTTTTCTAAGTACGTTTTGAACCAGTTTAGTACTGGCCCAGTGAGACCCACCCAGTTTTCCAGTCGTCTGAGTAGTATTGCGTGGTCGACTGTATCAAACGCAGCACTGAGATCCAGTAAAACTAGCACTAGCGTGAGGGCCAAGTACACGTAGTGCTCAAGATAAAATGTTTTAAGAGGAATGCAGGAAAAAATCCTTTTGTTTAAAGTAAAAAAGAAAAATAAATCCGACCCGATGGTTTAAAAGTATTCAAAAGTTATTGCTGGGTGATTAAGAAAAAAAAAAAAAAAAAAAAAAAAAAAAGAAGAAAGGAAAATAATCAGCCGAAAATTAAAAGCAGAAGGGGGAGCAAAGCAATGTGCGTCCGCACTCTAGCAAAGCAGGAAGCAGGAAGTAAAACTTCTGCCAGAAAGAAAATGAGATTAAAAATAAAAATCAACCTCAAAATCCAAAGTTTTTATTTTAAGCAATAAAAACAACTGAAACAGACAACAAGAAATACTTTTACAACATATTTAAGGTATAAGTATTTGGTAGTAACAAAATAATTCATTCAACAATATTTTGAAATAGTTGAAAATTAAAGAAAATTAATCAGAAAAAAAAAGCTACTGCATGACTGCAATGTAAAAAATGAAACGTTGGATCAAGTAGCAAAAGTTTTGTAATTTGTTACCTTTAGAAATAGTAGTTTTTATCAAATTACATTTTTGAGTTGAACAAATCATCAAATTACAAATGTTATCCAGTGTCAGCGCGTCTGCCTTTCAATCCAGAGGGCTCACGTCCCGGTCATGGACTTTTCAGCGATTATTATTTAATTCTTAAGAATTCAAATTAAATTAAATAATACTTATTTGAACATATTCCAGGCAGTGATTCTTTTCTGTGTGCCGTGATCTTCATGCGTGTGTGGTTGGGGGTCATTCATGCAGTTAAGAAGATAACTCGTGAAATTATTGACAGATCAAAAACCATGACAACCAGTGACAAATTGAACATCCTGACATGATTTAGCTCTGATCCTGAATTGAAATGACTCAAATGTAGACGTACGCATGAACTCTGGCATCTGTTTTCTCTCGGTTTTGCCGCTGCAGCTGTGTTGCTTCTCTTGATGTGCTCGTAGTCGGCACATGCTTGTAGAAACACCTCAATTTCTGTCGCTGTGAAGCATGAAGCCATGAAAGTGTTTGTTCCCGTTGCCATGGTGAATTGTGCTGTCTTTGCTCCGTTATTCAGGGCTTTTTATGGTCGGGACGCTCAAACCTGATTCCAACAACTCGAAGTTGATTGACTTAACTCTTTTCAGCTGTTCTGAAACCGATAATTCTGGGTTTGTGAATCCTGTGTCGGTCAACTCAGAGTGCAAGTTTGAACTCTGGGTTTGTTAAACCTGCTTCTTGAAACAGTTCCCTGGGCTCAGTTAGGTGAAGTTGTGTTTGTTATTCTTGGTTTACCCTGAAGCCTTTTGCTTCACATTTTGTTTTGTTTTTTTCCTTCAAGTAAATAAATGTAAATTTTTATGTAGACATTCTTCTTTTGTGTGTGTGTGTTTTTTTTTTTTTGTTACACATTTTTCTTAGTTGACTTTAATTTTATGCCCCAGATCCCCAGATGTCAAATTGGGCCGAACACTGACCAAGCAGGGCACTTTTCTCACAAATGCTTGTGGTTCCTAGAATCTCTAAACTTCCAGATGGAGGTAGAGTCTTCAGCTACCAAGCCCCTGTCCCGTGGAAGAAGCTCCCCGCTCATGTAAGAGAGGCCCACGCAGTTTCCACATTCAATGTTAGGCATAAAACATTATTCTTTGGACCGGCCTGTTTGTCATGTATTATATTTAGTTCTTTGTGCGTCTGCAGTGCGATTCATGCAATGTTCCTCTTTCCCAAATCATTCCGGGGGAGCGGGAGGGATTTCAGGATTCAAGGTGGATTGCCCTCGCCTCTGGCTAGTCTGTGGTTAACATAACCAGTTTTATTTAGTCTGTTTAGTTTAGTAAGTTTAGTAATCAGATAATGTTTTCTGAGGAACAGCAGAAGCAGGTCTGACCTCCTGCTGCCGCTTGGGTTTTTCTCGCGTGTTTCTTTCAGTTTGATTTAGTCTAAGCCGCCCCAGTTTTTTAGACAGCAGCCCCGTTATACACGAGGTGTGTGTATGTGGACTCAAACGTGTGCGCTGATGCTCGTCTGCACATTTACAAAACATACAGCCACAAGTGGCCTCCTTCATTTCAAAATAGGTCATTTTCACTGGTGTTTCTAGTATAAGGAGACCAAATCTGACTTTACTCTGATGTATTTATCCAAAAACCCTTTAACATTTGGGGCTTTGCCTGTGATGCTTAAACACAAAATCTTTAACATACTGGAACTTTTCTACCGCTGTTTACAATCAAAACATTACAGTTAATCAAAGGACATAAACACTAGAGCTTCAGGTATGAGTTACCCCATGTTGTTCAGTTGAACACATGCGTTTTCATGATTTTATCCATTGTCCCCAGCACCTGTAGGTGGTGCTAACAACCCAGAAAGATACTAAGAACGGTTCTACTGTAGATTATTAACAGCCAGAGGGATGTGTGTGTTTTTCATCATTTGTTGCTCGCTGTTTCATCCCAAACCAGGACTCATTAACAGAAGTGTGAGCAGGTCAGGGTGGTTCTGACTGACCGGTCTGATGATAAGACTGTGTACATGGACATCACTGAGCCTCAGGTTTCAAACACACACTCACATACCTGAAGGGCCTCACCCGAGCTTCCACTTATCTGGATATATTTTTTTTCCTCTGATGGTTTGTTTGTTTCTAGTCCTGCGCAGGGTGATTTTGGGGGTGAGGAGCTGTCGTTGTATCCTGCTTTCCAGAACTTCTGACTCACCAGATGACTCCTGATGACAAACTTGCGTCCAGTTTTGCTGCGACTGCACACCTGTCCCCTCTTCAAACATGAGTGTGGTTGTGATTAAAGCATGTATCAGTTACAGCAGGAGACAGACACGATGCTGTAGGGATTACTCAAACCGGGAGGGTGGGGGTGGGGGTCAGCGCTTGTTTACTTCAGAGTATTGATTCACAAAAGGAAGAAAAATAGTTGACCTGCTAATTACTGATTTGGGTTAAGTGTGTTTTTGTCACTGAAAAACAAATTATTAAAAATGAAATAGCTATTTTTGTGGACTCCTATCATAGCCAGAAGTCAAACAAGTCAATCTCTGAGCTGATCACCGCTAGCTCGAGCTGCTAGCTTTGCGGAGTAAGTGTTTGTGTCAGCTTGTGGGCAGAGCCGACTCTTCCTGAAAGAGGCGTCTAACATTGTGACATCAGCATGTGAGGACCAGCTAATTTTTGTGGGTATGAGAAGTGCTGCTGCTGAGAGCGCAGGTTTTAGAGGATTACTCAGAAATGCACGAACGGATCAAAATGCCGCTTTGGGGTTGTTTATATTGAGGAATGAACATTATAATACGCTTAAAAGCTAAAAAAAAAATAGTTTTTTTCACTGTACGACCCCTATAACACTCTGAAGGGTCACCCTTCATTGTTCACATTGCTGTTCTAAAAAACCTGAACCAGAGCCGAGTCACAACTGTCCTTAGAGGTGGATGTGAACTGTCCCACACAACATATCAAGGTGGTAAGTCTGTAGAGCACAGATATGAAACAATAGCGGGCCGCGGCCTGATAGATGGTTTAATCCGCCCCAGTTGTGAAGAGAAGAAAATATAAGAATGTTAAAAAAAGTATGTTTCCAGCCCATTCCTGTGGGTAGTTATAGTTCTTTAGGGGAAAAAAAGCCAGAAATGCACAAGTCTGCCACTAGGGGGAGCAAAAGAAAAAGTACAAAACAGGGACAGCATTTATTTGCAAGCTCGTGCCACGTCTGGGTCACCCCGGGCTCACACCGCTATCTGTTTCCTTTCCAAAAATGCTGTTTGAACACAACATCTAATCATAGTGACTGCTGGTGGAGAAGGGCGGGAGCAAATGCAAAGCGATCCAATCAGAACACAGAGCCCTGCAGCTCACCTGGGAAGACGCCATTTCAATGAATTGTGTGTGATTTAAGTGAAAAATGTCTACTCCAGGTAGAAAAAGAAGAGTATATAAAATAACAAATTTAACTTTTAACGCAACCCTCAACACGATGTTGTGTGAAGCGACCATCACACACAAAGACACATCAAACCTGAAGCGTTTGCAGACAATCCACCTGAAATCCACGCAAAGGTAAAGATGCAAACACGATTATTTCTAGTGTATTGGACTGAATCACCCTCTACCCTTCTAACTGTTGTGGCATTTTAAAGAGTAGGATTATCTGAAATAGTTTGCTTTAAATAGCTTGTTTTTCCCAAAGTAAATAGCGCCGCTGCGACACGGCGGAGAAGCGTTTCTTCACATGGATGCACTCTGAAGCTCAGAGGTTTATCTTTAAATGCAAGTGATGCTTTTGTGCTTTTGTATGATGTTTGTAAAATTATAAGCCAATGTTGTTGTGTATTTCCAGCTACTTTAGATCTACAAACAATCACTGGTTTAATCTCCAACTCCATCACGTCTTACATGACAACAGCTCCTTCTATTGGCTGGCGGCGTTTTTACAATTAACCACATATGCTGGTCATGGCAAATGACGGGTTAGGACGGGTGTCTGCATGTGGCTCTTTTACCCCTCCCTTATGGCTCTGTGGTTAAAGAAAAATGAAAAGTTCACATTCTAAAAAGTAAGATTTTTGAGTGCCGTTTGTCACAGAAAACAAATTTGAGGTCACTAAGCACAGCCAGAATTTAGCTGCACATTTTCTATTTTTGAACACATTAAAAGTTTTTGATTCACCTTATGGCTTGAAAGTTTCAAACCATTCACTTAATTAACCCTAATTTAATCTAGGTTGCTGAGATTTACACTTTTCTCACTGTGATGGACCACAAAAAGTAAAACAGTTTTTTTTTTACATCATTTACTACTACATTTGCTGCATTGAGATGATCCTTTCTGACATAGGGTGTCATTTATTTAGGAAAACCCAATAAAATATACTAAAAAGCTATTTTCTTTTTATAGTTATGTTTTATTCATGGAGAAAAACAATAGTTCATTTACATTTATCTTTATAACAATAACATAAACACAAGTCATGTTTTTAAAGGGTGAAGTTAAACTTTCTGGCTCCCACTGGGTTGTTGTCAGTAAAAATTCAACCTGAATGTCTCGCTAGGTGTTGCAGACCAGGGTCAGGAGGATAGTTTACTCCCTGGTTTTAATGCATTTTTTGCTCCTGACTACCTCTTCAATACAAGTTTTTTTATGTTCAGACATTTATCACAAATGGGATGGAATTATAATTTATTTTTTAATGTGTTTTAAGTTGTTGAAGCTGAACTTCCAGAAAAGTTTGGAAGCAAAAAGTGAAGTAATTCTTTGTTTTTTTTTACTATTTATCTAAATCTCACTGTTATTCATACTTAGTACATTTCATAAAAATGTTTTACTTTTACTGTATATTTTTGTGAACTAAATATCTACTGTAATTTAGTCGACTAAATTTTGACTAAAATTAATAGAATCTACATGACTAAATTGCGACTAAATCTAAATCTTTTTTAGTCTAAAGACTATGACTAAAACTAAATTAAAATCTTCTGTCAAAATGAACACTGGTGACCAGTACTGTATACCGTAAGTGTGTGTAGCTCACATTATCTGAACAAATACTTCTCTTACCACACGAGCAGCAATGCTATGTTCCATTTATTCAACGCGGCACCACGAGGCTCAAGGCAACTGCCAGACACACCTGCACTCCCACCCTTTAATGGGCCAGAAAACCCAAAAACCCAGAGCACCCCTGTGGCTGTACACGCTTTGCTTGAGGTTAGATATTAAGACTTTAAGACACACACCTGTGCTCCTCAGGCCCGGTCAACCCCCGTGTGGGTGCAAATAAAAAGAAAATTGTTTCTCATAATAAACTGAAAGAAGAGTCCAGCAGAGTCTGCTCATGCTCAGATTTCTCCTGAACCTGGGTCGTAGAACACAGTAGAACTGACGGTGGCTGAAGGTGAAACATTGTTGGAGATGAAAGATGAAACTGTTGTGGCAAATATGAACAGTGCCCTCTAAATGTAATGTTGAGTCTAACATGCTTCATGCTCCCATTGGCTGAAAGTTCAATGTTTTTTTTAAATGTATGGTTGGACCGATGCAGTGAAGTATTTATTAAACCTAAATCAAATCAACGTTGTAACAGAGCATTGAAAAATTTCCTAAGATAAAAAAGGTTGGAATTTTAAAAAATGGTATTTAAAGATAAATGTTTGACAAAACTTACTATCTATCAGGGGTGTCAAATTCAATCCCACAAGGGCCCAAAATCCAAAACACACCTTAGGTCGGGCCAAACAGGATGAACAATTATTAAACACTCTAAATCTACATTTTTAAAACTTTAAAACTGTAACCTTTTAACATAATTATGAACTAGGCATATAGCATTACCTTTGATAATGCTAGTGTGAATGCTGTAAGATTAATTTAGCTGCTGAAGATGCTAATGCTAGTTGAAGATGATGAAATTACAGTTTTTCTCAATCGGTTTGGTGCGTTTCTCAGATCAGAATTGAAATTCTCATAACTATTAGTTCAACCTCCACAACACTTAGTCATTTGTGCACATCATAGTAGCAATTTCTGCTCTCTCTGAACAAACTGCAAATGATTTTGAACATGAATCAGTTGCTTTCCATACATTCTCTGCTGTTTTTTGACATTTTCATTTGCTTTGTCATGTCAGTCAAAATTAATTATACTTATGGATGCTGAATAGTCGTTCTCAGTAAAACTATAGTCTTACTTTCATTGCTTGAGTCATTACACTCAAAATTGTTGAACTAATTATCAAAATGTCAAATATTAGCCAATCTGTCAAGCAAATTCTGTACCTTTTTTTTTTTATCATTTTTTCCTGAAAATGTCTCCTAAATTGAACATTTGATCTCAGGTGAATTTCAGCTGTCACTCATGAGGAGGTGTGTGCAATTTTATAGTAGTTGTAACCAACGACAAACAACTTGTTCACTGTCAATTATGGATGAATCCTATGAATCGTCAATGGAAGAGGGGTGAGGATGTGGGGAGGAAGGGGAAGGAGAAGAGGGAGAAGAGGGAGAAGAGGCAGGTATAGGCGGATTCCTAATGAAATAAGGGCTACAATTGTGAACCATGTTGTCAATCACGGCCTCACCATGGAGGAGGCTGGTCGAAGGGTGCAACCCAATATTGGAATAACTACTGTCAGTTCAATAATTCAAACATTCTGTAGGGAAAACAGATATGCAAACAGTAATTTACTGTTCTGTTACATGTGCTGTATATTGTTCACAGCTCTACCAAAAGGGTGATTTTATGTTTAACATCTACAGTGACTTTACTGCACATTTCAGATGGCTGTATAAGTAGGCCATAGTCCTGTCTTGAACATTTTCAGGTGTTTCCAAATATTTTTGCAATGGAAAACACTGAAATGATAAACTGTCATAGTGAAAACATGACAAAGCCATTTGACTATCTTGTTCATAAAGATGGTGTCAAGACTTTTCATTTTGATGGCACTGACAGTTTCATTGACATGAATACTTGCTTTTGAGGAATGGATTATCAGTTTTGATCATGTGACGTGCTTTTGCAGGATATCCACTAGGTTCTGCAGTTTGCACTAATTGTTTAGAGAAATGCACTAACTGTTGTGGAAATGTTAATAGTGTTCTGAGAAACGCACCAAAGCGACTGAGAAAAACTGTAATAGCTGAAAACGCTGAAGCTGATAGCCAACTAAAATATTAGCTAAATACCAAACTAGCCTAAAACTTAAAAAAAAAAAAAAAACAAAAAACTTGGATTAGCAAAAACAGTTAGCATGTAGCTGAAAACAATAGCTAAACTTCAAAATAGCATAAAAACTGAAAAAATACCTAAATTAGCCAAAACAGTTAGCATGTAAATATCAGATAAACTCCAAGACAGCCTAAAAAAATCTTAGAAAATGTTAAAATAGTCCAAATAGTTAGCAGAATGACAATTTTTAAAACTTTAAAACTGTAACTTTGTAATATAATTATGAACTAGGCATATAGCATTACCTTTGATAATGCTAGTGTGAATGCTGTAAGATTAATTTAGCTGCTGAAGATGCTAATGCTAGTTGAAGATGATGAAATTAATAGCTGAAAACGCTGAAGCTGATAGCCAACTAAAATATTAGCTAAATACCAAACTAGCCTAAAAACTTAAAAAAAAAAAAAAAAAACTTGGATTAGCAAAAACAGTTAGCATGTAGCTGAAAACAATAGCTAAACTTCAAAATAGCATAAAAACTGAAAAAATACCTAAATTAGCTAAAACAGTTAGCATGTAAATATCAGATAAACTCCAAAACAGCCTAAAAAATCTTAGTAAATTTTAAAATAGTCCAAATAGTTAGCAGAATGACAATTTTTAAACCTTTAAACCCGTAACTGTTTAACATAATTATGACTAATAAAAAGGCAGGAATATTATTCCAGAATAAATCAACTTAAACCTTGAATAACTTTCAGTATTTTACTCTCTATAAAAATATATTTTATCTAAATTTTACGCTTTAGAAAAAACTTTCTGTCAAGTCATGGCTGTACTGGGCTCTCCTGACAGCAGTGACATGTGAGAACGGTTTGACTCCATTTAGCCAGATTTCTACAATAAGCTGTCAGCGTCGTTTAATACAAGTGTATCCAAATGAAACCCGATCTGGGGACTTTGTGCTAACCTTGAAACTTAGGTTTTAATCCAGGTGTGTGTTTTTTTATTAGTATCTCTGCGCTGTCCTTTCGACCTCCCAGCCGGTCAAAGCAGACCCCCCCCCCCCTTCCCCACCCCTCCGACTACCACTTTTAGCTAATATGGATACCTAACAAAGATCATTAATCTAATCTCTTGTTTCAGTGATCTGTTAAAGATTTCCACATCCCAAACAGAGAGCAGACACATTATTTATATATTTCAAAAATTCACATGTCTATCTCAAAACTTCAAAATTTTCAAAAATGAAGAGCATTTGCAGTTTACTAAAGTGTTAAACTGTAGTTTTTGTCCATCTGAAGTTCTTTCCATGTTAAATCCTGGTGGGAGCATCCATTGGGTTCTGTGTTTTAGGATCAGCGTGATCCTTAGAACCTCATTTGAATTATTGTCTGTAACAAAAACAAATAAATGACTTTCATTTTCACCTTTTTCTCTCCTAAAATCCTCGTCTACTGCAAAGCATCTTTTGGTTTCCATGGTGATCACTTTGTGTCAGAGCATCAACAGCAGCCAAATGATGTAAAACTTCTTAAAGTGATGCTAACTCATGTGAGTACATCTGTTTCCACAGTGATGGACTGAGGCTAACCTTCCCGACTGACATTTGGTATGTGTCTACAGGTGTGGTGGATTCATTTCAGACTGAATTTGGTTTCATTTTTGAAGGTCTGTTTTGACTTTTGGTCACATGTGTCAAAGTCAAAGCTTGATCATTGCACGAGAACATGCAAACTCCTCTCAGAAAAGTCCCAGGATGGACCAGACAACTAATAATGATGATTATTAGTTGTATAAACTAGTTTAGATCATTTTGACAGACATGATAAAACAAATAAGAAGCAAAGCAAAAGTGATAAATTTGTAGAGATTTGTACTTCATTGAATGCTTTGTTTCCAAAAGGAAACATAAAACTGCCACTTGGTTGTGTCCTAATGACTCAATGTTGCACTACTGTTGTGAGAAGTTTAATTCTGCTGTGGGAAACGGACTAAAGGAGAAAAACTGTAAGTTCATTTTGTTATGTGATGTGTAAAGTAAAATAAGTTTACGTACCAATATGAACTTAACTTAAATGTGGAGCAGAGGCTTCTGCCCTCACAAGAAGACCCTTTGATAGATCGGATCTTCACTGAGACGTAGATGAAAACATGCGGCCAGACACACGGGAGTGTCCTGCCGTCCACGATTGATTTGCAGACGGTCTGTTTTACAGTATTTTCAGTTTCAAAACTACTTCAATAAGGTTTACTGAGCCAAAGGGAGTTTAGTTTTGTTTGTTTCCTTCCAACAATGCTGTATATTGAAAAGTGCATATTGAGTGTCCTTTTTATTTAGATTGAATTCTGGTTTTTTAAATATCATGCATGATGCATAATGTAATGCTGTCTTCACCTTACAGGACACTTCCAGAGGAATCAGTCTCAATGAAAACGTGATGGAATGACTCGACCATTCAAAGAAGCTGGAGTCATAACTCATTGTCATTGTGGCGACGCTGACACGTTCACTGACATAAGACTTAAAAATAACCGTTTGGAGCGACTGACTTACACTTTCAGAAAGTGACTCGCTTTTGCAGGTTATCAACTATATTTTGTTTTGAGAAACATCTTAGCAGTGGTGCAAACTTTAATCCTGTGCTGAGAAATGCACTAAAACGATTGAGAAAAACTGTAAATATAAAAATAAACTTACTATTATCAAAATACAAAAAAAGAGACCAAAGTTTAAAGGAATAGCTTTATTACACTTTAAAGTTGTTTGACATTACAGATGTACCTTCAGGATTTTTTTACAGGTGAACATACAAATACAGACGGTGTGATGGGAAATGACATGATGAAAGTGACAGCAGTCATGAGGTGTTCTTGACGGTTAACATCTGTTATGTTTTCATAGAAGAGACACACAGCCTCCTCTCCTTATATACAAAATGGCAGTGGTTCGTCCCGACACCAAGAGGGTTGACTGAGTGGTTTTGTTTTGTGCCACAGTTCATCACCAGTCGTCCCCATTGGACCAAACAAGAGGCATTGTGTCGTCGTTAAAAAAATATAGTACAGCAAATTTCCTGTCATAGCAAACATTCAGACCAGGCATCAGCTGCCAGTAAAAAGACGAAAAACTGCTACACAAAGCAAACATAAAGGCCGGTTCACCATGGTTTTCCCAATTATGACAAGTTCACTCACAGGCTAAACTGATTACTCTTAAAATCAGACAGGAAGACATTAGTTTGGATTCATTTGAAAGCAAAAAGTCATTTCGATTGAAGCTCAAACCTTAACAGAAGCTTTCGTTTTATGAAAGCAGAGACAATTGAAACTTCACGACCTAATCCTCCCATTCAGTCGGCGATCCTCCGCTTTAGAAACACGATCTGCATCCATATTTACACAAGACAGGAGTTCTCTGTTGCACTGGAGGTAATGCCAGCCAGAGGGAACCTGTATGTCAAGGAGGAGGGGGGGATTCTGGCCTCGAGGGCCGTGTCCCGCTTCTTTCCCGAACAGCTTTGTCCTTGAAGCTTCCTAATGACTGGAGCACACCTGATCCAGGTCAGCAGCAGCAGGTCGGACAGGAACAACTGGAAAATGAACAGCAGTAACCCTGGGGGCCTGGATATGGACACCCCCGCTGATCGGTTCTGAATATCTCACTTCATCACATTTTGATCATCTATCGGTGAAATGTCTCCTCAGTGGCTTACTTCTGTCACTGGTTTTTGTGGTTCTTGTAGCTGCCTTGAAGCCAAAATGCTAAACACACTCCGATCATATAATTAAATAGAGATAAAGCAAAACAATCCCAGACGGAGTCTCCAAAGACCGCCCCCTGTAATCCAGTTCAGTGCTGTGATTCGACAAGATTGTCCATGAAAGTTTGGACTATTGTGGATTTCTGAGCTGAAAGACCAGTTCTACTCCTGGTCAGTTCTTAACGTCTTAATCATAAGGTCTTGTTCTTTGGTCAACCAAAAGGATACCCCTTTGTAGTGGAGGATTCATTTAGATTTGGAGCAAAATGTGAAAACAAAATTAAGTCTGTCGATTTGAGTCACAGCAAACCCAACAAATACGACCTCGTCAGGGACCTTATATGTTTTCACTTTAGCTGAGCATTTAAAAAGCATGGAACAAAAGAACAAAACTTTTACGGTGCAGCTATCTTCCTAGGTCACTGACTGTTTGGTGGAACGCCGAACATCTTTTGGGTAAGCAAATTAAAGTGGTAATCTCACGCTGCCAGCTATGGCCAGTTGGAGCGCAGATGTCGAGCTCCATTCCCGCTTCTCCTGTCAGATATCTATAGCTTATTTACTGCAAAGGCAGGAAGATAGAGACAAGAATCCTGGAAAAAGAAAACCTTTTTCTTTATGAAATTCAATTCTGGTTTTCTGTCATTTCTATCACATCAGTTTGTGTCTGTCACTCTGTTGTGCCCTCACTAGTAGGGATGTAACGATTCAGTCAATTCAATTCACACATCTAAAGTCACAATTTTGATTTTTCAGATTTTTTTCCCCAACACAATGAATTAAAGGTATTTTAAGACCAAGTATGTTTTCTTTTTTGTCCCTTACATCAAACTGTTTGAATTCCTACTAACAGAAAGGATTCAATGCAAATAAACAATAATACTGAAAAGATCACAAATCCTGTCAGACTCGGTTCGAGTTGTGCTCGCACTCAGCGCGAATGATTTCACGCGAAGATTGCTCAGAAAAAAAGACAAAACGAGCTAAAGGGGGTTCATAAAAAAGAAAGAAGAAGTCAGAATGGAAACAGAGGTGAAGCTGCGTCGTCACCCATGACTGTTGTCACGGTCGGTCGGTCCGTTGAAGGAAAGTTGCAATGGAAATGGAAAGTTACGTTACTCGGCTTTGCTTGAATTTGCGTCAATACTAGTTGCGATCACGAAATCCTGAGTTATGTGAAACTTTGAAATCCAAAGGAGCTGCGAGAATTTCCTTAGAGTGAAGCAGAGCTGAAGATCACGCCAGCCTGTCCGCTACAGACACTCACGGCGAGCCTGCATGGAGGAAGGCCATCTGCTCTGCATTTAGCTAAATTGAGACACAGGCTGTAAAAAACAGATTTTTACAATTTCTGTCTTGATGAACATGTTGACAAGTTTGAATCTTTTTTTTTTTAACCGATTCATGAAAAATTGATGCATCCTCAATAGCAGCCTGTGTCATCCACTCACTCCTAATCTGAAGAGGTCAAACAGTCAAAGGTTTGCCATCAACGGGGGAGAAAAATAGTTGCTAGTTGCATCAATGAATAGAATTTTTTTTTTTTGGTTCCAGTTTCCTTAACTCATTGAAGCTGATAGGAGTTCCTTCAGTACTCACTGCATGGTGCACCTAATAGGGTGTTTGTCATTTCGTAGTTTTATCTGAATCTATAATCCAGAAGTCTCTGCCGAAAACCGTGTCTGCATCGATGATCACTAGATCGGGACCAGAATGCATTGAACGATTTCTCATGTGAAAAAAAAAATTTTTTTTTATAAATCAATTAAGTTTTTCTCATCAGAACAGAGTGGATTCATAACAAGTCTTGGTAAAATGTTCATATTTATTATTTTTTTGTGACGTCATATTTGATATTAAAATAACGTAATGATGGTGGTGTCTGAATTGCTTTTAAAATTCAAGACACTATAGTACTGCACTATATTGTTTTTTAACTAGTTCTGAAGTTAGGAGGGAATTTAGGAGCCTAATCTGAATGTTTCCATTCTCCCTACCCGTCCAGATGTAGGGAGAGTGGTGTCCAAAATAGTTTTTTTTTAAGGCTAATCCTCCAAGACGAGTGATCCAGAGCCCTCCGTCGCGGGGGGGTTCGAGGAGAACGTTTTTTTTTTTTTTCTTTCACGTGGGTGAATATTTCAATGTATGTAATGACTTTTTGTGGTAGCACGACCTTTTTAAAGTTATAAAACTGATGTTTTTATGTATATTCAAGCCCTGGAAGCTCCGCACTAAAGCTAGTGGCCCGTCGACTATTGAAATTCTGAGACACTATATTTCCATAACTCTCCATTGAATGTAGGGGTAGAGAGAAGATGAAGAACTGAGACATGATCTTTGTCTTGTTAGCTTATGTGTTTTTTGGTGTAAATTCAATCAAATGTTGCCTTATCACCCACTGGTATCAAGTTGTGTACTATTGTTTGTGAAAAAAAAGCTCAACTTTTTATCAGCCAAACATGTGAGTTACATGTTTGCTGCAGGGCATACTTTTATTTTACTGTGAACCTTCATTATAAGCTGAGCAGATGCAGGAAGAGAAACGCCTCCTGGATTCACTCCTGATTCGTTTTTCTCTTCCTCACAACTGTCGTGTTTTTCAAATGAAAGGAGGTAAAAAAAACAACAACATAACAATATTTATAAATCATCCAGTGATCTGAACACACTAATGTTTTTGCTGTACATCCTGCTTTAGTCCACCCGGCTAAGCTCCGCCTCCAGCCCACCTCAGCTGGTTTTGTCCAGCTCTGCATGAACACCACACACTAATGGTTTGTGGAGGTGTGACAGCTCTAGAGCTCGAGAACAGTCGTTTTAAACCCATTCACATTACATGAGCCCAGTTCTGTGAGGGTGGCTCTGGAAACCTCTGAAGGGCGCAGCTGTCCAGCGATCGCTTCGTTTGTCTCCATGCGCCTCAGAACTGTGGAAGTCCGCATGAGATGGGTCCCAACCTATGTACATCGAAGGAAGAACGAGAAGCTCCAAAAGCGAGCCTCCGTGTCTCCACAGCATGCAGGGTCCAGTGTTTGGAGAGTACATCCAGCAGTTCCTCATGAGTTCGCCTCCCTACGGCCGGCTCCGTCTCTCAGGTGCAGCATCCTCGCTCCGCGGGACAGAAGAGCGGGGAGCGTGACGGCAGGGACGTGGAGGTGGACGCCTCGGAGGAGGAAGCCGAAGAGGAGGACGAGGCTGTGGAGGGGAGCAGGGAGGGGTAGGGGCTCATCTTGTCAATGTTGACGTAGGTGGTGTTCAGGAGGACGTAGTGCTCGCCGCTGAAGCTGGAGAAGATGGCGGAGATGCGGGACACCAGCTCTGAGAAGGACGGCCGCCGCTCCGGCTTCGGATGCCAGCACTCCACCATGACGGTGTAGCTGTGCAGGACGAGAGGAAAGGTGTTCAAATGTACAGTTTGATGAGACAACATTCATGAAATCTAATCCAAACTTTAACATCAACCTTTAATTTATTTTTTTAATGAAAATCCATGAATTGTTTTGCTTTAACTAGAGTTTATGAAGAGTGTCGTGTTTTGCTTGTCTGACTGGTTTGTCTATGTTTTCATTTTGTCTTTTGGGTTTCTGTGCAGGCTGGGTGTGACTCCGCCCATTCAGTAGCATGCTACAGTTGAGCTCGCTGGCTTTACTCAGAGAAGTTTGCTAACTCGATAAAGTAGAGCCAGATAGCGCGCTACGGCTGAGCTCGCTAGCGTGCTCTGCTGTCCATTGAGGACTTGGTTAGCACAGCAAGATAACCCATTGGATCCCATTTCACTCTGGTGTTCTCTTTTGGGTTCCAGATGATTCCACTTTAAATGTAAACATGCCAAGGGTAGCACTGGGGTTAAGCCAGTGGGGCCCCTTGCTGGCCCCTTGCTGGCCCCTTGCTGGCTGGGTCCAAGTTAAAAACTCAAAAGACATGATTTTCACCGGAGGAGAACTCTCCTTCAGACTTCATTGCCAGCAGGTTTAGAGTTCTCCTGAGCTTTAGTTATGAAACCTTTCAACATCTCACATCTTGGTTTGTGGTTCTTCACTGCATCTAAATTCCCTCCTGCTCACCAATAATGTGACAATAAACAAACTTTATCTGAATATAATAAGCTGGTTAACAATCATTCATAAATTATTGAAAATAACATAAATTATTGGGCTTTTTAACAATAATCTGTGTGTAACATCTGGATAGACTGACTCATTTCTCTCATTCAATGAAGTACTTGTACGAGGTTAAAGTGCTTTTAAAAACATCCCATATTAAGGTGTGTCTTTTGTGGCTCGTACAGTTTCGAGCCCGTTAGTGTTGTTCATGTGATAGGTGTGTGCTCTCTGTGTGCTTCTTGACTATTAGAAATAAGGAAATTACTCAGGGTGTCGTCTGTGCAGTACTTAAGGCATAAACTATAAAAATAACTTGGATTTACCCACATATGTGATGACATGAACTTTGTTTGAGACATATCCTGAACTCGGTGCTTGCTTATGACTGCAGCTTCTTTCTTTTGAACACAACCCACAACATTACACCTCTGCGTTCTCGTCCCGTGAGTGGAGCCGACGAACACTTACAGGGCGTCGGGGCAGAACTCGGGCTGCAGCAGCCTCCTGCCCTGCAGGAGGAACACGGTGATGTCGAAGGAGTTCACGTCAGAGTATGGCGGGGCTCCACGAGTCATCAGCTCCCAAAGCAAAACCCCAAAAGACCACTGAGGAAAGGTGAAGAGGTAAACCCAACAGCCCAACAGAAATCAACATCATAGTTGCTCTGTGATCCCCGCCTCACCACATCTGACTTGGTGGTAAACTTGTGCGTCTGTAAACTTTCCAGAGCCATCCACTTGACAGGCAGCTTGACTCCGCTCTTGTTGTGGACGCTGTAATATTCTTTGTCATAGATGTCTCGAGCGAGGCCAAAGTCAGCCACCTTCACTGTGTAGCTCTCATCCAACCTGCCAACGCAAACACACTTTACTGTTACTCAGAAGTTCATAGATATGTGTGTGAGTAGATTGCAAAACTGAATGTGCCACATTTAGATTTACTGTAAATGACCAAACGCTGTTAGAAAGTCACACGTTATTGAAAATGTACTTCATTCTCCAGTCATCCTGTTTATAATATGATATCACTAAATATGTTTCTGTCACTGTAAAAACTGGAACCTTAAGAAGGACAAAATATCCCTGATTAAACAAAAGTAATAAAGTATTAGTTTCAGAAACACAACCCTATAAAGAAATAAAAAAATAATCTTCGTTTAAGACACATGTGTCAAAGTCAAGGCCCGGGGGCCGGATCCGGCCCTCCGGGTAATTCTATCCGGCCCTCCAGATAATTTCATTTTATTGTTATTAATGACCCGATGTTATCTTGAGCTTATTTCTACTTTTATAATTTTAACTAAATATATTTTATAGAGTAAAATATTGAAAGTTCTTTGAAGTTTTAAGTGGATTTATTCTGGAATAATATTCCTGCCTTTTTCATTATTCATAATTATGTTTAAAAGTTACAGTTTTAATGTTTTAAATATTAGCATTCTGCTAGATTTTTGGACTATTTTGGAGTTTTCTTAATTTTTTCTGCTACAGGCACGCTGTTTTGGGTAAATCATTTATTTTTTTATTTTATTTTTTGAGCTAATTTGGCATTTAGCTAATATTTTAGCTGGCTACCCGCTTCAGCGTTTTCAGCTAACAGCACTAGCATCTTTAGCTTACACCCTCCACACTAGCATTATCGCAGATGATGCTGTATATTTAGTTCATAATTGTGTTAAAAAGTTACAACTTTAAAGTTTTGAAAAACCAAAAAAAAAAATTAAAAACTAGCATTCTGCTATCTTCTTTGGACTATTTTGGCATTCACTAAGAATTTTAAGATGTTTTGGAGTTCAGCTAATAATTACACGTGAGCTGTTTTGGCTAATTGAGGCTTTTTGCTATTTTTTATTTTTTTTTGGTTATTTTGAAGTTTAGCTATTTTTTAGCTACATGCTAGCTGTTTTGGCTAATTTAGGTTTTTCTCTTTTCCTTTTTTTTAGGTTAAATTGACATTTAGCTAATATTTTAGTGGGCAACATCTTAAACTTTTTCAGCTATCAGCTTCAGTGTTTTCAGCTTCAGTGTTTTCAGCTTCAGTGTTTTCAGATATCAGCTTCAGTGTTTTCAGATATCAGCTTCAGTGTTTCAGCTATCAGCACTAACATCTTCAGCTGCCAAATTCAGCTTCCAGCATTCACACTAGCATTATTGCAGGTAATTCTATATATCTAGCTCATAATTATGTTAAAAAGTTACAGTTTTAAAATGTAGTTTTAGAGTGTTCAATAAATGTTTCTCCTGTTCGGCCTGGGACCTCAGGTGTGTTTTGGATTTTGGCCCCTTGTGGGATTGAGTTTTACATTCCTGGTTTAAGATAATATGTCATATTTACTATAATTTTTTTTAATTAAGAATTCTTGATGAGACAATTTTTCTTTCCAAATTAACAGATTTTTTTTTTGCTGAAATGAGGTAAAAAACTTTGACGTATTTCTCAGAGGCCTGTTATAGCAGTGTACAGTTTGTGTGTAATAGGTGCATAAAACAAAATAAGTTGTGGACGTTAGTGTTGGCCTCTACAGATCATTTTGGTTCCATTAAACTCGGTTCTGACACATTACAGAGGAAGTGAACCAACACGACTCGTGGGGGGGCTTTGAAACTAACTGTTGTGGTGCATTCACACAAGACGCCGCCGGCGCCGCGGAGGTTTCAATATTAAGTCAATGTAAATACATGATCTGATGCGGCACGATTGGGATGATGTTTTTCCTATTTTCATCAAGACAATAATAATAAATAGATTCTCCAGTTTTATTTCTTTTTTTTTTTATAACATTGATGTGCTTCTTGGCATCTCTGCAGAGCTCTCCAAAACATATAAACCCACGCTACTCACTCAACATCATCCATGTTTTCCACAATGTGGCATCGAAAGAATTCCAGAACCACTTTGGTGCCAACGCACCGTTATAGCACAACTCATCCGGACAGAATGCTCTCTAAACATCAACATGTCCCAGCACACCCTGTAAAAAGTAAGAACCCCCTCTACTGAATAAAATTGTGGCAACACAGTGACAATTAATAATATTAAGTAAATTCAACAAGTCCAAAAAATAAACTAGTCTTTCTAAATGAATTGTTAATAATAATAATAATAATAATAATAATAATAAACATAAGTAATATATACTAAGAATAAGAAAATGTATAGTTAGAAGGACGACCATTTATCAGCCGAAGTGTTTGAACACAGAGATCAAAGGAACAAAAATGGCTGATGTTGGTCTGGACTCTAATTGGAGAGGAATATGACCAGCAATCCTCAAAAAAACAGTATTAACTAACATGTTGTTGTAATTTAAGTTGGTTTAGCAAAAAAAATTCTTACAATAAGTATGTTTATTATTTCAATCTTAAGCAATTATTTTAGTAAAAGCAATTCTTTTTTGGACATGTTGAATTTACTTAATATTATTAATTGTCACTTTGTTGCCACAATGTTATTGAGTAGAAGGGTTCTTACTTTTTACAGTGTTCGCTCTCTGAAGCTGCAGACACGGTGTGTGACACACAGTTAGCATGACAACCCGTTCACACTGGACATGCAGGGAGAGGCTTCTTCTTTGTTTTTACTAGTGAGCTACAGTTGGTTGCTAATGAATCTTGTTTCAGACTTTTTCTTTCACACTTCTGGAATAGAAAGGGATGCAATTCAAACGTCAAAACCAAATCAGAGTCCCCGATTGGTTAAAGTGAGACCTGGTTTTGACTTTCAACGCTCGTTTAATGGATATGGGTTTTGCACATGGAGCCCAAAACGGTCATAGAGACTTGTGTAGCGATGGGTGAACGCGAGGGTTTTGAACACGAAAGCCCAAAACATACATAGCATAGATCGGTACTTATTCCCAAAGATTTGTGAGCCGGCAACTATTGGAGAACGACATCTAAGAGTAACAAACACCTGTAACCCTTGTGCTATCGTAGGTATGTGGATGTTAGGAGTGGGGTCATCGACCCTTTTTTCCAGAGCACACGTCAAGACAGTTATCTCATCGGCAGTTACATGCTCCAGCTCCCATCACTCATCCAGACAGAACGTTCTCTAAGCATCAGCACGTAGGCATGCTCTCTTGCTGCCACTGCAACACAGTCATGTTTGAAAGTCGGGGGAAAACTGAAGCTCACATGCAGTTCCTGGCAGCCAGATCTCGATGGACAAACTTCTTGCTGGCCAGATACTCCATTCCGCGGGCCACCTGGAGCCCAAAACCCATCAGGTCCTTCACCGTGGGGTTCTGCGGGACACATTTGGACATTCCTCTCATTTGAAATGAATTCAACATCGGAGGGAAAGCTTTAGCTTGTTGTACTGTTGCTGCTCTTACGTGAACTTCGTCACGGATGAAGTTCCGCAGGTCCCCGTGCTTCATGTAGGGCAGAACCACCAGCGGCGAGCCCTCTGGAGGAAGGCAGATTCCCAGCAGAGAGAGGACATTGGGGTGGCTGAAGTCCTTCATGATGATCCCCTCCTTCAGGAACTGGGACACCTCTTCCAAATCTGTAATGCCTTGTTTGAAAAGGAGAGGAAAGCTTGATTGATTTGGGATTTTGAACGCTTCTTGTAGATGAAAGCATTTTGTAATGACAGCTTTGTGAAGCACAAAGTATGACTTCTAATGCTGTGATTACACCGGGCGCGGAAAGTGCCGTCAGGACCTGGAGGTGTAGGTCCTAAAACAGAGGAGAGCAGGTCTGCTGACAGAAGCTCTAACATTTAATAGGTTGACCAGAACAGGAAAAAAAAACTACAAGAGAAACAAAAAGGGTGACAAAACAAAAACAAATCAATTTCTGGGCCTCAATCTTTCGCCCTTACACAGCCCCGCCCATTTCACGACATCATCCTTGAGCCTGTACATTGACCAATGAGCCTCCTCAGCTCGAGCGCACTTTGTAAACCAAACCATGTGACTAAAGATCTGATGGATTTTGAGCGTTTCTATGAAGACCAGATTCAACACTTTTCACAGCTGGTTTGGTAGCACGGAGGAATCCTGCATGAGGGTTACTAGAGACGTTACAGGTACACACGCTAAAAGACACGGCGGTAGAATCAATGTGGATCACGTTGTTTTATTGAGCCTGAATTCATCCCACCACATTTAACGAGTTTCCGTGTCTCATCGTTGTGGTTTTATGGTTTGTTTTTAAGAGAATTCTGTTGGAACTACAATAGAGCTTTCCCGGCAGCAGCCGGAACGGATCAAAATGTTGTTTCGGGGTTCTTTATAGTGAGGAATGAACAGTAAAATGCATTTAAAATCTAAAAGAATAGAATTTTCACGGTAGGGCCCCTTTAAATACACTGAGGGTAATTGACAGAAATGAAAACAGCTTCAGATGTTTAACATGAATCTGGAGTGAACCTGGTGAACAAAACAAACCATGACCAAAAGAACACAACTAAAAACCAAACTAAAGCAAACAATCCTTACATGGGTGTTTGAACAACCACTTATGTCTATTTAAACATGCGTATAAGTGTAGTTTAGGCTTCCACACTCAAAACTCCAAGTCAAACATCGCTATGCAAGATTTTAAGTTGGTCAAATCTTTCATATATTGGAATAGAGTTGTGAAAGAAAAATCCTGGAGCAAGATTTTCATCATTTTCACGACTTCAACATTTTATACTAAGCCTCTTCCAGGTGTGAGTACATGCACTAGTGTCAAGTTATGAAAGTCCAGTGTGAACACCCTATGCTAAGAGCACGTTCAAGAACCCGAGTCCAACACGTTCTCAAACCAGGACTGGGTCGAGGATAATTTCCAGAAACGATTCGATCTGATTCACAAGAGCCTGGATCTATTACTATTCATTCCATTTCTTTTTTTTTTTTTTTTTTTTTTTTTTTTGATTCTTTTAATCTTCTCAATTCAATTCAATTTTGAATTTAAACACATTTATTTAGAACATTGATAATCTACTTTATGCTTTGAACATATTTATATTAATCTGATCCAGTTCACATACTGTCAACTGTATCAGTGAAATAATGAAATGATTAATATCATCCAGTGTTTCATGGATTCTCTAAAGGATGTTATTCATTAACATTGTAAACATTGTTCTGCTTCTCCTGGAGAGAGTTTCAGTTTGGACACTAGGTGGCGATCACGCTATAGCAGTGCACTTTTTCAAGAAGAATAAGCAAAGAATGTGTCCATAAAAAATGGTGCTTTAGACCATAAACAGTTACTTTAAAAATATTTCCTTAAAAGAGTTTGGAAAATTCCTACCTGTAAGTAAATAAAGATGTTAATTTGGTCAGCAATGTATGTTCAGCATTAGCCTTCCCATGGGAAATTCCATTAAATGTTAGCATCAAGCTAGCTGACTTTAGCTTTATGTGCTAAATCAATCAATATTTTAATGGATCAATTATTGTTCTATTAAGCCTAAATTGATTCAAATCAATTAATCGATGTTATCAACCCAGCCCTATCTTGAAAGCTCTGCTGGTAAAGTCAGTTCTCAGATCTCTCTGAGATGGTCTGATACCTAAAGCAAAATCAAGAAGAAAGCCCCATACCTCAACACAGTTCTTATTAGCTAAATGCATTGGTGCTGCTGGTGTTCTGGACTTCAGCCTTTCTGACTTTGCTATAATCTGATTGTGCAGATTAGGAGGAAGATTCACCATCAGATGAGGTCAAACCACAGAGACAGACAAAAAGCCTTTTTAATATTGTAAGGAGTTTGAATTTTCCTTAAAAAAATAATTATCCCTCCATCTGAAAACATGCTGTTGGCCTTTTTCCTCTTTATTTTAGACACAGCTATATTCAGATAAAAGCATCGAGCAGAAGTCTCAACACAACAAAAGCTGAGAATGATGACTGCGTGACCTGTGAGTTCACTAAAATTAATAAAGAAACGCTCAAATCCCAGTGGACCGGACCCCCCCCCGCTGTTGTTGGTGGCTCCCTGTGACTTCATGGGTCTTTTCTCCAAATTGCTCCAGCATCAATCTCCTGCCTGTGGCTGACAGGTTACACGATTAGGCAGGACCTCACCGCCGTCCTCGCCAATGGACGCTCATTCATCACTGCTACTTTCAGCTGAAAGATTCCTGGCCGTACTGAGATTAGTTCTCTAATTCTATTGGGTGGATGTGATATCATGCAATAAAAATGGGATATAATCTAAGCAGATGTCAGATTGAACAATTGTTGTTGGACATGAAGATGTTTGGGTAGGAAGAAGGGGCATTTAGTCTTTTTTAAGAACCTGGTCATCCTCTACTGACATTAAACCCTCGGTCCGTGGGTCACAAACAGAAAAAAAACCAAACAAACTAAGGGGTAGGGTATCTAACTTAAATAATATCCGTTTAGTTTATTTTCTGATCCTAAACAAAGTTTTATTTTGAAAAACTTCCCGATTCTCTTCACATCCAAGTTGGTCACATGGCTGCATGGCTAACTGGATTGCTAAGCTAGCAGCCGTAAAACTAAAAACAAAAAACAAACAACAACAGATATTTGGAAGGTTTCCCCTGGGAGAAAAGAGTCAGTGAGGAAACTGGAAAATAGCAATCGATTTCAAAGAACTATAAAGCTGCTGTTTATAGATAAAACCAGGAGTTTTCATTGATTAGTTGTTTTCATGTAGCATGTAGTAGTGTCTAGTACGTGGCGACAGGCTCCCGACGTGCAGGTAATAAAGCTGGAGACACGGTGGATTCACATTTACACCATATTTAGAAAACACCACTTTTACGACGGTTGCGCGAGTTTAGTTTAGTTTAGACGGTTTAGTTTAGCTTAAATATCCATCTTAAAAGTCAGACGTAGCTGAAACTAGCCTGGTAAAGTTGCTGGTTTGTGGAAACTTGTAAAAGGGACATTTTTAGCTGTCTCAAAATGTTTTTATTTTGTAATTTCAGTTTACATTTAATTTTGTGTCTCATTGCTGAACCCTTGTGGTGAAGTAAAAAAGCCAGGTGGGGCCAGCGTTAGCATTTCGAGACAGAAAACAGAGAACTAGCTAGAAGAAGACGGAGCAAGCGCAGTGCAAAGACTGAAAATAGACTAGCAACTCCTTAAGATGTGATCAGGGCACATGGTAGTATTTTTTTTTTTGTATTGTGAATTTGAAAGTCTTTATGTAAATGTGCATTCTGAAAACTGTAATTCATTTGTTTTATTTTTTTTTTATTTTCACTGTGATTTGTTTAGTTTAGTAAAAATAATTGGCCAAAAGATCAGCAGTCGGAGCGTGGCTTTTTCCTGATCAGATTAAAGAACATATATGGCATCCGTTCAGAAACATAGAAAATGTTCCTTTGGGTTGAAAAAAATGCCCAGAGAATGAGGATTTATTCAGAGACAAAATCTTCTTGGCCTGAAAGATAATCAGAGTCTGAATCGAAGGTTAATTAAAAGGGCATTCTGGGGAAAAGGGATTTTGACAAGAAATAAGAAATATTTACTGAAATTTTTAGACTTTTCTTTTAAACAAAACTTCTTGAAGTAGCATTTTACTTTGGATTTTGAAACAAAGACAGGTGACTAAGGCTTGAAGGGCTGATTACGAGTACTCAACACATAAATTACACAGGAAGTGTTTTCTTGCCATTGATGATTCAGGTCCTTCATTAAACTGACCCATTAAAATTAAATCTTTATGGGTTTAAAGTCTGTTTTGAATCCCTTTTTTTCAAATAGTTCCTTATCAGCATATTTTTCTTTTCTTCTTCACTGGTATTTTTTTTTTTTTAGCTGAATCAAACTCAATATTTATGATGGAGCATTAGGGCCACCCAAAAAAATAATATAACGAGTTTTAAATTCTTTTAAATTTATGACTTTAAATCTCGTAAATTTACAACTTGTAATCTGGTAAATTTAAAGTTTTTTCTTGTATAGTTACCACTTTAAATCTCATAAATTTACGAGATTAAAAGTCGTAAATGTACTAGAAAAAAAGTAAAATTTAGCCTATGATTTTTAAAGTCATAAAATCATGAATTTTTCCTCATAAATGTACGAGTTTTAAAGTTATTTGAAAAAAAATGTTTAAAAAGTGGCCCTAATAAGTGGAACAAAAATCTTTTTTTGGTATATATTTTTCTTTCCTTTTTGTCTGAAAACATTGCTATCTGTCCTTGTTTCCAAGCCTAAGGCCTCATGTGTGAACAGGGCGGTACTTACGGTTCAGGGACTTGACCGCACAGTGCAGCTTCTGGCCGTCGGGCTCCAGCAGCGTTCCGTGGTAAACGCAGCCGAAGTGACCTGTACATGCAGAGAATTTGTCAGCGTCTAATGATTATTTAAGAACCTGTAAAGGGTCACTTTCTTTTAGGCCACAAAAGAGGAATCATTTTATTGAAGATTTACGATGAATAGCAGTTCAGTTCTATTTTTAAAGGAGAGGCACCAGTGGGTGTTGGTCAAACTGATGGTCAAACTTTTGGTTCTTGAGGAAGGGTACAGTTTTTTTTTCCCGTTGTGGAACAGTGGATCAACTTTATACCTTACACAGATCTCTTCAGGGACAATAGGAGTTCTCAGATCAAATCCACATGTGATTTATGGATCTGCAGAAAGCCTTTGAATTTTTTCTCGGTGGTGTTCTGTGCAAGGTTTTCTGTATATATGGAGTCCCTGGACTCCACCCATTGATCACATGATTAACACGTCACACACCAAAGATGAGTCCTGATTGACTGATGTGATTCAAATTTTTCGCCTAAGTTTAGATATTTGAACTCTGACAAGCTGGCCAGACCTTCGCTTTATCCTAGAAGAAGAGAGTAGAGAAGTCAAGCTCCAGGTGAGGGTCAGGGCAGGCGGCAGGCAATCAGAGAATAAGCAGGGTCAGAAACAGAAGATCAGGTTCTGAATGAAACGCTCAGTAATGCAGGCAAACTGGCACAAACAATACTTCACACTGAGTGAAGTACACTGTAGTAGTCTGCTGCTCCTACCACCTGGATATGGAAATGAGTAAGAGGTTGAATGTATGATGGATCCAGAGTGGCTTTTAAGGCTCAAAGTTGAATTCAATCCCAGCTTTAATCAAATTATCTACAGAAGGGGTGTGACAAAATATCGGTATTCCGATTTATCACGATGATTAGTTCTCAGATTGATTCTCAATGAGTTCTCACCAAGTATCGATTCTTTATTTTCGTTTGAAGAGGCTGTGAAACATTATATTCATCATCCTTTGGTGAGACGTTCCTTTGGAGATAGATAGGGGGGGCGCATGTTGCACCAATGTGTCTGGCAGCTGTTTGAATTATTTAAATTTTGTTCTATTGTTTACATGTTCACAATTTTGTACTAAGTAGTGGGACTGCTGTTTAAGTGTTAAAGCTAAGGAATAAATGGGGATATATGTTCCCAAAAATATGTGTTCTTCTGTGTAATGTGATTCATTAGAGATGATTTTTACTAATTATCACAGCATCACAATATCATCGCGATATCAATGACATCGTGAGCCATGTCTCGTGTATTGCATCGTGAGGTACCCAGTGGTTCCCAGCCCTGATCTCCAGTGGGGTTTGTTGCTTTGGTGCACCACACTGCCCCTCCTCTTTAGCCATAAATGGACACAGCTCTCTGACACCATTAAAGTGACCCTCAGCCTGGTTCCAGACCTCCTCCTGGGAAGTGAGCTACAATCATTCACTGCAGTTTCCCAGTGTGGATGGAAACATTTGTTTTTGTGTGTTGGAACTCGAACCTTCAACCTTATCAAATGGGAGGTCGAAGGTGATAATCATCATTTTCTTCTCGTTTCACACCTAAAACAGCAAAGTTTCAGGTTTCTAAGAAACACACACTGTTACATATCTCTGAGTAACTTAGTCCAACACTTTATTCATTAATATGCCTCAACAGCTAACAACCTGCATCAAAACGCCTTAATTTACCGACCGTTTTATTGTATTCTGCCCCTTTGTACAAAGGGCATGTTGGCAGCAGTGAATTGAGCGTGGCATTCTTCCGTCACGTCCCTGCAGATGTGTAACGGTGTTGGGTTTCGCCGCTCAACAATGGATCTTGGGAAAACCGGCGGCAAACATCATGTCTGCTAATAAATCTCGTCTTGATCAGAATTGTATCCGCCTGCTGGAGCCTTTGAAGTGAAAGTGGCAGCATGGAGAGCTTTTCTTTGAGGTGTCCAGCTGTCTGGAAGTATGAGGAGCAGTATCGGGGACACATTTTGGTTGTTGTTGACTAATGTGGAAGACTGGCATTCTGACAAAGTTCTCACTCTCAAAATGCTGAAATTCACCCACTAATACACCCACATAGCTTCAACCAGTGGGAGGGAATCGAATTACCCCTGCTGACAGGATCAGCTGCATGACTGAAGCCCCACGGAGCCCAAGCATTAGTAGAAAGAAGCCGTTGAGTCGTCGGCGTAGAGACTGACCTCTGCCGATGACCTGGTTCAGGTGGAGCAGCAGCTGTTCCCTGGCGATCACCACATGCTGCACCTCGGTAAGCAGGTCTGGGTGGAGACAGGATGGGTCGATGTGGACGGGGGCCATCAGGAGGGGGGACACTAAGTCGCCCTCCATGGCCAGGCTCATCCCAGAGCTCAGAGCTCCCAGTCTGGGAGACAGCAGCTCTCCGTTACCCCCGTAGACAGGGGGGGGCGCGGCACGTCTCGGGCCTGTCGACACCCTGATCTGGAGAGGCAAAAAGAGATGGAGGGGGGTCAGCGACTGCATCAACAGGACCTTAAAAGGTCAAGGTGTGTTACATGATCAGCTATAAAGATGGGGGCATTTGTAACGGGGACAGATGCTGTAAAGCGGGAGGTGTTCGGTTCTCTCTCGACATCGGGGAAGAAAACAAGTGCAAGGAAAACTGAAGTGAAGGCATCACAGCAAAAACAGGAGCCAAAATAAATAAAAGGATGAAAAAATTGGGTAAAGAAAAAAACAATTTTTATCAAAAATTCTTATTGTATAAAAAGAATTTTACTCACTAAAAAATTCAAATAATTTAGATTTTTTGATAAGATTATTTTCTTGCAAAACAGAAACTATGATAATTTTCTCTTATCATCTGAAGATTCTGTTTTTGCAGTGTAGGGGCGGCTGCAGAGCTCACATGGGTTAAAAGCTTAAATATGGATTCCGATCACCTGATCCAGCTCACCCTGAAGGCAGCCATTAGCTCATCAGTAAGTTTAGCCTCTCAGATTGTAAGCAGTACAAAACTCTATTTTCTCATCATCATCAGGATCATGTTAGCAGGAGCCTCCCAGAAATGCTCAGGGCCACAAAAACACACAGAGTTCAAAAGAAGCAGAGAAATCTGAAGAGTTCTTGTTTTTATCTGAAACATTTTAAGCTTACATTACACCTGTGAAGCTAACCTTTGGGTTAGCTAACTCTTTTAAAGGGCACTAGCTGCTACTAAATATATATTGTGTTGGGTTTTAGATTGATAACAGTTTGTGAATGTAATTAAGAAAGAAAAAAACAACTAAACCTGAAGATCTGTATTCTTCTGATTCCTCAACACTTAAGTCATTAGCATGAGTTAGCAGGAAAGTTTGCTTGACATCCTCTAGCAAAAAGTAGGTCTATTTAAGTGTGTACTACGAGTATACTTAGTCTATAGTACAAGTGACACTTAATTTTTATATAGTACATATATATTGTAAACTTAAAATTTTACAATATAGTCTGAAAAGTATTTTCAGTTCTTTCTACTTTCTTGATCAGAGCAACAATTTTTATAAAAACGTGGCGGCAGCACGAAATCGTAAAAATTCTGACTGGGAAGATATTCACAAACTTTTAGTAAAACAATAATTATCTACAGCAGCACACTGTTGTTTTCATGTGTTCATGGTGTAGAAAGTAAAACAAGAAGCCTCACCAAATGCAAGAGAAAACGTCCTTAAAAATGATCTGTTGAAATCTGATCTTAAGAGTTTTCAGAACAAAAATGAATAAATTTGATAAATGCAAAGACTAAATCTAATGTGTTAAGATGTCCCAATAGTTTCACAGATCCCGATGTTAGTTTAGAAGATGAGTGAGGCCCTTAAAGAGTGACGGCGGGTTCAGACGGTAGGGTTGGGGTAGGTTGGGGAGGCCGCTCTGCTACACATACCCTCCAGCAGGGTGGTTCTATAGTCCACTGACTCGTGGGAGACCATTTCATTGGTGGGACTGACGCTCCTCGCGTTAGCCAGCCGGTCCAGATGCTGGATGTGACCTCGGCTATCATACCAAACCTCAGACAGATCTAGAGACAATGGGGAGAAGCAGAGGAGGAACGGCAGAAAAGAAGATGAAGGGAAACATGAGATTTACGTTACAGAGAGAGGCAAAGCGTTCGCACCAGCTTACCCCACATGAACCCAAAAACTAAACAGACATGCACACAGGTCGAGGAAGACTCAACTACAATGGAAAATGTGCAACTACATGACAAAACAAAGCAGTGAACAACATTGACGCATTCTATCACGTCTTACCATCGATGTGCTTGTTCCTCTTCCACATCAGCACCGTTCCCAGCAGAAGCAACAACAAGCTGAAGAAAATGCAGCCCACTATCAGGCCGGTGTAGTCCTGCTCCTGCGCCAGCATCACCCTGCCCAGAGTCCTGATGGAGTCTGCCTGTCGCCACTGGACAAAGACAGAAGATAAAACCTTTTAGGGTTTTCTAGTTGACCCTCATGTTTGTCCCCAACCAGGGAACTCACAAGCAAGACTTTAACTCAACTACTTGACATTGTGTGTAAATTGTATCTATTTCTGGTCATCACCGGATGTTGTGTCGCTCTTCTGCCAGTAGAACGCCGTCTCATGTAAGTTTAAAGACCTACTCCGATGAAAATGGTGATTTTTTACATCTTCTTCTAATGTTTTTCTGATGATTGAGGACAAAATAAAGAAAATATAGCTCAAAACTGCATTTCTGATTATTTCTCGATTCAAATCTTTGAGAATCAGCAGCATCAGCAAGCTCCCCACTCCTCTCCATTCTGATGCATCCACTGTCAGACAAATAGATCCATGAACGTCTTTGTGTTCCTCGACTGAGCTGGAGTGTGGATCAGAACTGTAGGACTGGATAGTTTTCAATATTGATCACCATTTTTGTTCCACCGCTAATGCTACCTTGAGGCTGTAAGATAGCAGGAGAACATGTAAACGAAAGAATGATGGGATATAAGCAGAGGCTTACTTCCTTGCAAACAGAAATTATGTTCTAAATAACACTTTTTGGGCTAATCATAATTAAAAAGGAATGCTTTGACAATAGATCAACAGATGATCGGGTGGGGTTTTAAATTCTATGAATGTGTCCTCCGATGGTTTGTCACGTAGACACCATCGCATAGTCAATTACAATTTTTAGTTTCCAACTGTCGCATCTATATGATTTTTCTTTTTATTTGACAGCAATTGGCAAGCAGAGCGCGGTGTGTTCAAGAGATAGCTGGAAGTCCCTCCCACTGCCGGAGCCAGAGGCAAAAAAAAAAAAGCAAAACCATAATTTGCGAACAAAATCATTTCAGTCCTCGACCAGAACCCCCGTTTTAAGCTTTTGTTTTTTTTTCCCTTCGACTGACCGGGACTGCTGACGTGATCTGCTGATTGACAGAGAAAAAACAGATTTGTGCGTAATTTTTAAAGATTTGCGTGTGTATTTAGTTTCAAACTGTTGTAATTTAGGCTTGTTCATGTGTAAATTGTATTTTTTATTTTATTTCATATTTTCTAGCTATGCACTAAACTTATTATATGAGTTACAAATCAAGAATTACGCTCGGACAAATCGGAGTGCGTCTATTTTCTCTCCACAGTGCTGTCCCCTAAGATGTGTAACAAACTTTACTGAAATGTGTGACAGTACTGGAAGGTTTTAGACTAATGACTTGACAACAGAGGAAGATTAGTCAAAAGCAACATGAACATCTGTTTAAACGTTGTGTGCAAACTCGACAACAAGATGTTTAGCAATAAGATTTCGAATCCTTGTTGTATTTTTCTTTTCTTTTTTTCTCCATCTTTCAAAACATCCTCCCAGGTTGTGAGATATGGCGTTGGTGTGTTTGCCACTGATATGGCAAAACAAGTGAAAACTGGGGGGAGTGGATGCAAATAGATGAATATTTTACATCTGCCGTCTGATTAAAAGCTTCAAACAGTCAAACAGCAGCAACAGCGCTAACACAAGGTCACTTGGGAGTATTTAATCTCCTAATACAGACGGCGTGGTTTAGAATTCAGTCTTAGAAAGAACTTTACACTGTACTCCTGCAGAACGTTGGGAAGAGCTTCACCAGCAGAAGAGCTCATATGGAGGGATCAGTGTGTTCAACAGTCAAGAGCAGATTACATCAGTCATATTTCAGCCAACGTTATGAAATATAGCGGAAATTAAGTTTTTTCTGCAAATTGACTATTCATCTGGGTTTCATTCTGAAGGAGGGTGAGACGTGTTTGGCTCTGTGAGGTTATGGGATATTGGCTGACCCTGTCCTGAGATAACGGCCTCCGTCTGACGGAGCTGTGTCTGAAGACAGGAGGGAATGGAGGAAAACTAATCCTAAAATTGCATTTCTGAGGATGGGGGTGTGAGGGGCTGTAAGCTAGAGGGAGAACATGTAAACAGAGGTGATGGGAAGGGGAGACGGGCTGCTCAGCTTCAACAGACTCAGAGGTGAATTTCTAATCAACTCCCCACGCTCTGCAGAAACTGTCCTGAAAAGAAATGGCACAACCATAATAAAAAAGCACTAGGAACACTTTGAAAATAGATTAGAGGAGTGTCTTTAACAACTGCTGTCCTGTGATTATTTTTTGTGAGATTAATTAATAGTGACCTGTAACTAATTAATGTAATTAATCGATTTTAATCGCAGTGATTTTTAACCAAATAATTGCTGTTAAAAGTCTCATTTTGAGGTATTTTATTTAAGTTTGTGACATTATGGAGCAGAAAAGTTAAACTACTGCTGCCCTTCAATTACATTTTTTTGTGCGATTAATTAATGGTGATCCGTAAATAATCCATGTAAATTGCATTGATTATTTTTTACCTAATAATTGCTGTTAAAAGTCTATTTTTTAAGTTTGTGACATGATGGTGCAGTAAAAGATCAAAATAAAACTAAAAAAGTGGCTTTATTAAGTTATTTTTACATTTATAACAAAAGATTTCCGACCTTCAACACCACAGAGGAGTCTCTTTTATAGTCTTGAACAAATAACAACATCAAATCCAGAGTAATTGTCCATGTCAAAAACAGTAGGTACACTTTTCTGAGCATTCCAAAAAATATTGAACACAGACTTCTTATTAATACCAACATTCAAATGCTGATTCCACAGTTTATTACAACAGAAATACAGCAGAAAAGACATCAGGGTGCTTCGTCATCTGAACAAAAACAAGCACTAAGAGCGGAACTTTTCTTCTAAAATGATGCTTTTTTTTTTTGACTTCTCATGACAATCACTTTTCTCAAAAAGGAGACAGCGCGGAGCGGAGCGGCGCGGAGCACAGCTTGCGCTGAAGATGTTACCATGACAACCCGACGCACCTCACTTTAAAAAGTCGGCTTTTGTAGAAAAACACTTAAACTTAAAAATATAACAGGACTGAAGTTCTAATAATGTATTTAATATTTTTCTTAAATAACCAAAGAATGAGTGGGATAAATATGCTCCTGTAGAATATGGAAGTAAGCATCCGGCGCAAAAAATGAGATTAATGCGATTAAAAAAAAAAAAAAAGCGTTAAAATGTTTGTAATTAATTAATTGGTTTTAACGCGATAATTTAACAGCTGTAAGTAGTAAGTAAAACATTTAATAAATTAACCAAAACATGACAAAAACTCATGGAGAAACAAAAATGGTGACTAAACAGAACAGATGACCGAACAAGAAGGAACTGGAAATCAAACACTTAAAAAGATGGAAGTTGATGAACTAAATGAAGACAGCTGTGGGTTTGACAAACCTGAAATGGATGCGATCGACAGACAATTCAAAACAAAACATGACCAAAAGCCAAAACATAACAGACAAAAATCAAACTAAAGTCCACAATCCTCCCAAGGTTGCGCTGAACTTTCTCTTATTTACCTTGTGACCGTCTTGAGTGAAAGTGACAGGACGGACAGGTGGCTGCTGAGCTGCTTCACTCAGCACACTGTCTCATAAATTCTCCCTGAGCTGCTTTTTATGAACGCTGGCATTAGGACGGGAGTTATTGAAGTTTTCTGTGAACAATCTGGAGCGCTGAAGGAATGTGGTGATTTGACTTTTCCCAGCATGCATAGGATAGTCTGACATGGACAGAAGGCACTTTAACCGGATGGTCCTTCGACTGTAATTAAAAACTAAAATTTAATCGACTTGTTTGAAAAGGGTAAAAAAAGCTGAAAATGTCATGTAAAACCAGAAACTTTTTCACTCAGGAAAAAAATATTTTGTGATAACAAAGAATTTGTTACAACGCAATTTATGAATCTAATTTGGACCAATGACTGGTTTCACCTCAGACAATATTTGTACTGACTGGCCTCCATGAGGCTAAAGTTAGGCTCTGATTTTTTTTTAGCTTTAGCTCTCCCTTAACTTTTGAAAAGAAAAATAAAAAATCTCCTTTTTAACCTTAAAAACCATGAAAATTCTACTTTTTGAGGTTTTAATGCATTTTCCTGTTCATTCCTCTCTCTAAAGAACCCCAAAACGGCATTTTGATCCTTTCATGCATTTAAGAGTAATCCTGTAAAAGTCTGCAGCCCCTCCCATACCCATGAAAATCAGCGGTTGGAAATGTGCTGATGTAAGATCGTTGCCAACAGCTCTCTCCAGGAAGAGTCTGTGCTGCAGGCTCCGCCCACTGGTTTACACAACATTCAATTTATCCCCTTATCAGTGATAATCAGCGATAAAATACTTTCGTTTTAGATGCAGAATACCGTATATCTTCCAGTTGTGCCCTCTCTTCAATAATTCCAGCTCAAACTGGTGTTTGTTACTTTATCGGCGGCGCTCCCTTAAGACCCCCCCAACACTCGGTCTCGCACAGCCGTGCAGAAGCCAGACCTACTAAAAGGCAGATATATCATATGTGCATCCATCTTTAAAGAAGTTTGGATTATTTTCGTGGGAGAAATACAGACGCACAGATTTTGTCTGGGATGATGTCATGAAGGGGACAGCAGCAGCGGCGGGCGGAGCTTCAGGAATTGAGCCGTTTTACTTCTGGGTATGAACAAACTCACAAAATATAACTAATATTTCATAAATAATTGGTTTTTTAGTGGTCCAAATGCAAAATATGATCATATATATGGATATAGTTCGCTCTGAAAGGCTGCAGAATATCAGAATACCCTTTAAAATAAAAATTCACAAAATTCATTAAACGTAAAACAACAGGTCATCGAGCCGCTTTTCTCCTTCAGAATCTACTGGGATTACATGGATCGTGTTTACGGTTGAGTTACAGGATGTTGAAGATTTAGTTTTTAGGCGTCACGGAACGCCTCAGGTGTTAGAGGGTGAACACAACACCCCCTGCGCAGTCGTGAAGACGCAGGGCGTCTGTGGTGTCTGTGGTGTGCAGCGACCGCTAAGAAACACTCATTGGATTTAGCGTTTAAACTTCATGTGGTGGCGTACGCCAAAGAACATTCTGGTGAGGAATCTGCACCGTATTTAAGATGAATCCTGGATGTATCTGAGAACGGTGCAAGCAGACGGGTGATATTGAAAAAAGGGAGCTGACTATTTCCTGGTGGAGAAAGGAAGCAGACTAATTCCTGGTAAAGAAAGGGAGCACAATGATTCCTGGTAGAGGAAGGGTGAAGACTATTTTTGGTGAAGAAAGGGAGCAGACCAATTCCTGGTGGAGATAGGGATAAAACTATTTCCTGGTAAAGAAAGGTAGCAGCATATTCACAGACATGCTAATCAGAACAATGTTCATCTGGTGTTGTCTCCATCTTTGGTCCATATTTCACTCCAAAATACAAAAACCCAATTTCCATCACCATTCTGTCTGTGATAGAAGAAACTTGCAACCAACTTTTGCCTACTATTGGAGAATGTATGGCACACACTATTTGATTGTTTAAGGTGATCCATGTCTGGGGATTGATCTGGCGTTATTAGTAGTAAACAAATGTGGGAAAAATGTAAAAAAGTTTGAGGACTCCAGCTCATCAGAAACTCAGAGTTACAAGTTCTTCCGTAGGAATAAAAACAGAGTAACATCCACCCTCTGACAATCTTGACAAATAGATAAAATTACAAGAAGTCAGCATGTGGGTAAGACAGTCGGTTTGTTTCTCAAGAGCACTCCGGCTCAGACATCAGCAGCGCTGCTACAAATAGCCTGAGGCACAATAGTTCAAGTAGAGCTCAAGAACCGGTTCTAAATAATTTGGAGTTAAGAGTTGTCCTTTGAAGGCTTTCTGTCCCTGCAAACACACCTTAAGGAAAAACTGATCTACTCTGATAAAAAAAAAAAACTATGGAATAACATGTTAAATATTAACGAGGGTGACGGCACATTTAGACCCAACATGTGCAGTTTGTTCTGGATCTTTGCCAGGAAAACACCTTATTTGTCTAAGAAAACACAGAAACATGAGTCAGGCTCACTGAGCAGAATCAGAAAAAAAACAACAAAAACCTGCCACGAGCTTCTGAAGTAACGTCCAATGAGAAGACGATACAGAGACGAGGTAGTTTTGGATCAACAAGACCTCAACATGCTCCAGATACTGAGGGAACCACTAACCTTCATGTAGTCCCTTTAATTCTTCTAACAATAAATCTACACTGGAATAGTTCTAAACTAGAAAAAAATAAGATTTGTCTTGGTTTATTATCAAATTCTTGTAAGACTTAAAGAGAAAAATGCATAAAGAACCATGAGCAGATGCAGAGCTCCAGAGAAGACTTGCACAGAAAGTGTCCAAAATAAAGTTAGAGAATGCTCAGATATTTTTCCTTCATGGCAGGAGGCGGTCGGTCATTTTGGCCTGAGGTTGGATGGCATTCACCTTACAGCGGCATGTTTTGCACGATTGCTGTGAGCCTCTTTGCCCTTCAGAAGATGATCTGAAATATGAACTGATAATAGCCTGTATTGATGAAATTCCTTCTGAGAATTATGGAGAGAAATAAGTACCAGCCCGATTTGTGAATGTGTCATTCTTGAGTTGTAACTCAAACGATACCTTTTGTGCACAGCTTAAACTTATGTACAAATACTCTTTTCACTTCTCAGAGAAAATATTTGTAAGTGATGTGTTTAAATGCTGCTAGAATGATGGGACATCACAGTTTTCTTGTCAGCCACTTTGAATAATATCTGGTGAAACTTGACGTTTTCTTAAACAGATATTCCCAATAATTAATACAAAAAAGCCTAAATTTGTGATTTTAAAACACATATTTAGACGGGCCAGAGACCAGTGCAGAGACGTGAAAGAAGTCTAACTGTAGATGTAGTTTTGTGTGTGCATAAAAAGCAATTTGTGATTTTAAACATTTGTTTTGAATTTAAATTTTTTGTTTCTATGCACATTTATTGTATGAGAGCTCCAGTAATGCACAAGCACAAATCCAAAGTTGTGCAAAAATCAACAATTTCACACGCACCAAACAAGAATTACACACTCACAAATCCAAAGTTACACACAAATCAAGAATCAATCGTAAATGATACTATTATCTCTACATGGAGAAAACAAGCAGACAGGAACTTTTACGTGGCTCCTTTATATAGAAGTTTATGATTGTTGCCTAATCTTATGATCTCTGAAAATGTGTGTGATTCACAATATTCAAGTTCATAAATTAAAGATTAACAGATTACCTGAGGAACCAACAGGAAGTGTGCGCTTTATGTTTGTGAATGTTATTGCTTTACCACATAAACAAGCTCAGCTGTTATCACTTCCTTAAATTGACGTTCCTCATCTGTGATCAAAGATGCATATTTTGGAATATGTGTTGTTACCACTCCAGGAGCTGTGCCAAAAACCAATCATGCATCCCATAATGTGGACCTGCCTTCTCCAACTGTAGGGATTAGTGTGGAATCTTTTTTTCTATCTCTTCCCGATAAGCCTGATTGTCAGTTTACGACAAACGCTGGTCTCTGTGGTCGTTAACTGAGGAGCTAAAATAAACACTTGAGTAAAGCAAATTTACACCACTGTCAGTCATTCTCACTGCGTCTCTTCAGCTGATTCCAACGGTTCAAAGCAGCTGGGCTTCCAGCCAAAGTTTTATGATAAAAACCCAAACTACACACTATTTCTTATCATTGTATTTAAAATGTCATTAATGTTATCTAAATATATATCAAGTTCCTCTTCACCTGTAAGGAACACTTTACATCCTGCTTCATTAACTTTGACAACAGTTACGTCTGAGTCAACACCGCTGCCTCCGCGAGGAGGATGTGCGCGTGCAAACTGGTGGTTTGGGTGTGGACGTGTGTTTGCTGCGTCTTTCTATAAACAAAAGGTCTACCTAATGAAAGTGTTTGTGCACCGGTGAGTCCCTCACCTCCACCTCCAGCTCCTTGTTCTGCAGCTCAGGGGGGACGGTGCACTTCAGAGTGTTTCCAACCACCGTCAGGCTCTCGCAGCTGTGGTTGGAAACGGTCAGGAGTTTACAGTTCATGGCCTCCCTGTCCATCCGATCGCCCTGCAGAAAAGAAAAGATGAGAAACTTGTTGCACAATTAAATGTATACTCTTTTTTTTATTTCAATAAAATTTGAAACCAAAATCCAGCCACGTTTTTGTTTTAAGGGGTTGGAATCAGTTTGTGCCTCATTCTGGCCGGAAAATTAAATAAACACTATACAAGGGTCTGATGTAGACCTCATGCTATGTTCACACCGGACACGGGAAAGTGACCACTTCCAACTAGTGCTGGCCAATAACAAAGTGTCTATCGTGCCATTTCTCTTTTATCATTTTTATCTATTTTTATTGCAGAACTTTTTGTGCAAAAACGAATTTTCCAACTAAGCAAAGTTGAAACTGTTGTGCACTTTAAAAAAAAAAAGTTTTCTCATTTGTGACAATTCAGTTACTTGAAAAATAAAGTCAGAGAAAAATAACTGACATCTTTCAATTTTTTTCAGAGAATAACTGAAAATACACTTTATTTTGGTATATTCTGATATATATATATATATATATATATATATATCAGGTTAGCTACCAGGCCTCAGCGTTGGGCCAATAACGCACGTTTGAAAGTTAAACCAGTTGAACTTTGATCACTCAGGGTCTAAGAATTGGAATTGACGTATGGATGGTGCCATTTTTAATTCCCAGAAGTACCAATCAAATTATAAAGGAGAAATGAATAAATGTGGTTTGCGCCCAGCTGGACACTGACACCAAGTCTTTTATATATTGGAACAGATCTGTCAAAGAAAACGCCTGGAGCAAGATTCATGAGGTTATGCAGCGCTTCAACATTTCAAACCAAACCTCTTCCAGCTGGGCGTTCATACGTTAGTATCAAGTAGCGACGGTAACACTATTTGGCAAAAGCGTGTTCAATGACATACGCCTGGTGTGTACATAGCATAAAAGTTCATTCACACTAAACGTGATTCCCGCTACAAATTTGGGTGGCTCAGCCCTCTTTCGCCATGCGGCGAATTCGCTGCTTGCCGCCTGTCAGAAAACGTGTTCCTGTGCTTGATGCTGCGACCGCGTGTGGGAAGAGGTAACCAGCCAATGTTTTAATCTTAACATGGAGCGTTGTTTCTGTATATGTTACTTACAATGTATGAAAGTTGAGAGGGTGATTGTGAATAGTTCTATAAAATCATCGGTAATCATGTCTGTATGATGAGATTATTCAAATAAAATATTTCTGTCACTCCAGGGACTGTGTTTTGATGACAGCTGCTTCCTCTGTGTTTCTGTGACTCTGTGACTGAGTTTGAAGGCTGTCCCGCATTAACCCGAGAATTAAAAAAAAAAAAAATTCAAGACAATTTCATCGAGACTATTTCATTGTGTATATTTATATATTGGGTGTATCTCTTCTTCAGCCGCCCCGGTAACTCCACGGCCCCGGCGGGTTGGGAGTTTAGGCATTGATGAATTTTCTGCCTACTGATCCACTCACTGAAAACATCACGTACTGAAAGCTGAGTTCCTGATTGGCAGATGTGATGCGATGACCTGTCAAACTTCAGATATTTAAATTTTGGCTGCTCCCCCCATTTCGCATCTCGCCACTCAAATTGAGCTCCTGCCAGTCCTCCGCACTCATCGCTCAGGTTGTACCGCGGCACTTTAGATTGCCTAAATTTGCGTCTGTTCCATTGAAAATGGCTGCCTTCATTGTGAATGCCCCTTCAGTGTAGTGAAAGTTCAGAATGAATACATCAGAATCTATGAGGTATTTAGTCAATTCAACAGAAATATAACATGAATAAGCTCAGAGCTGCAGCGACTGAGTGTAAAGTGTTTTATGAGCAAACCGGTATTTTTTTTATGACAGTGGTTTCTTGTGTTTCCCTGATTCCATGGGTTTCTTTTCTCTCTCTCTCTCTCACACACACACATGCTTGTTTGTGCGCAGCAGAAGGCAATAAAGCAAATGATCACATTCCTTGCGTGACAGTTTGGGATTTTCCAATTTGACACAGGCTGGAGCCTCGCACCTGTTCCTGCACACACAAAAACACGCCCAGCGCGCACGGAAAATAACGTTCTCCTTCACTTCGCAGGGCAATTAAGCCATCACAACTCCAGCAGTTTGAATTTAGTGGGTTTCCTCGCCGAGGTGAAGGCAGAGTTATTGGAGCGTGTCGCAATAATACCTAAATAAACTGTCAGGATTTTAACCAGAGGTGTTTTTTTGCAGTCTGTGATTGGTATTGAGAAGAGACAGACGCTGAACCAAAGCCAACAGCCTGGCTCTTTCGGGAGTCGTCATTCTGAAACTAAACTGACAGTTCGAGGGAAACGTTCCTCCGGCTGCCTGGTTGCTGCGTGTTCAGAGCTTGGTTCATCACACGGCACCCGCAAGGACTTTTATCCCGGGGCCCCTTGCAGAGCAGGGTTATCAGATGGCGTTAAATGTGGCATGTTTCAGTACAATGCCTAGTACCCCTGACCCCCCCCCATGGAGGGCTTCTTCTGGTCCAGAGGGAAGAATGAATAGCGGATGCATGTTGGGCTGGTGGAAGGTTTAGCAATGGGGCCAAGGTTGTGTCTGGGAAAGGAGCGAGAAAAAAAAGAAAAGACCAAAAAAAAAAAAAACTGTGAAGAACTATCGCAAAGAGTCTTGGAACAGCTGCCGCATGCTGTCGAGTCAGAAAGCAACACAGAAAGAAAGAAATGTGGATTTCATTGTTTTCCTAAAACTTGCTCTGGGGACTCTGGTGGCTTGTTTGAAAGGTAGCATTAATATGTCAAGCTCTTTGACCTCCGCCAGAACAATACTGGCCGACATCACATAAAGAAGGATAGCGCTGGAGGGAAGACGGGAGGTCGGGGGAGAGGGTGTAAACGATGGGAAACAGACTCTACTTCCTGTTTTTCTTTCTGTATTGTTTCCTTCCCAGCTTGACCTGGACTGTAGACGGCTGTACGTGCCAACCAGCGTGAGGATTGTGGGTAACATGCACCATCCAGTGGGTTCACTTCAACCCAAGTTCAAGTCGAAGCTAAGAAGTCCTAAAATACTCCACTGAACGTTGATTGTGCTGAAATTTATCGTACCTTACTGCATTTTTATTTTGGTATCCAAGTATTTATCATTTAGTTATTGAAATCATGTTTCTATATTTTGTGTTCTATTTATGTTAATCTATCAGGCTTGAGTCAGTTACAGTCACACCTGCTTTTAGCTGTGGTGTAGCGTCAGGCCATGCAAAGCCAATAAGGAGCTTCAACGGCAGGTTGGTTGGAAAACATGTGGGACACCGGCCCTCGAGGCCTGAATTTGGGCATCCCTGGCATAAACGGTGAAAGAATTACCAGAATCAGGGCTGTCCAAAATGGCAGCTCCTAATTGGCTAAACACACCTGATCCAAGTAATCAGCAGCAGATAAGGCGGGGTTTCTGGAAAACCAACAGGAAGTTGGCCCCCGAGGCCTGAATTTGACCATCCTGGTTTAAATGTGTGGTAGCCAGGTGTTTCTGTGTCCCTGCGACCACCATCCCTGACAACTGGATTTTAGTTTTTGCTCTGTTTTTACTTTGAACATTTCATCTATCTGTGATAATCACAGGGTTGCTACCCACTTTGCCAGTCCATCACACAGCCACAATATTTTCAGATAAGTTCTTCAATATGGATGGTCTTCAGTATACTTGTCAGATTCTGAACTCTTACTTTAAGCTCCACGATGCTCTTGTTGTCTTTTGAGGTCAGCTTCGGGTCCTGGAATAACGGATCCTCCACGTAAATCAGGTCCAGCTGAGGAGTCGAGTAGCCATCCAGGACAAAAGTCACTTTGGTGACCAAGGCGTGGTGAAGGGCCAGTTTGGCGAGGGAAGGCGTAGTGCACTGGATGGAGGTCTGATTTTCACCATACTCACAGCTCTGGAGAAGACACCACAGAGAGAGACATACATGACTTTAGCTGAGCTTCAGTTGAGTCCAGCATTCCTCAATGCCGTTGGTTCTGAAAGGTCCTGAAACAGTAGATCGAAAGATTCTTTGGTTTGTACTTATTAAAAGACACTTTGACCTCAGCAACAATGCTGAGAGATTTCAAGTTAACCAATGATTAATGTCAAAAACCAGAAGAAACCTGAATAAACTCTTATCCAACATACTGTTTGATTTCAACTCTCTATCATTCTAGGTATTATTGATTCAGAACAAAACAGAAAGTTAGGATGCTGTTAGTCGGATGAGGCCCTGAAAAGACAAATATTGTGAACTTTAAGGTGTGTGAGTGTTTGCTGGTGAATCATAGAAACTGGATCTTGTTGTGTTGATTTGTTATGTTTTTGTGAGCGTCTGAGCTGCAGGTCACACACACTCGTATGGGGGTAAACAAGAACGAGTACTGTGGGTTTTTGGGTTGGCCCATGGAGGGTCAGAGAGAGAAGAGCCGCGGCATCTTAAGCACAGGTGTGTCTAGCAATCCTTGTGAGGCTCGTACAGTAAGGTACATCATGAATATGATATGTATGATTGTCGTGCGTGTGGTAAGTGTTTTATGAATTATTGTAAGTAGTAAGTTGCTCGCTCATGTGACATACAGGTGATCTTATACCACACAGGATACCCACAGCAAGGATGTTCACACAAACTACAAGGTGCACATAAAAGCCTCAACTTTTTTTCAGAAACCAGCCTCAATAGTGTGCCTTCTGTGTGAACCAAGTTCCAAAATCTGGAAAAATGTTCTTGTGAAATCTCCACTCGATTGATTGTCGAAGCATTTCTCGCTGACACAGCAGCAGCGAGTGCACGGGCGATCACGCCGTGCACATTTTGAGGGTCACAGACAGAGATTCTGGCAAGTCGGGCTCTTGGGAAACAATGTGGATGATGGTTCCACATCTCAAGCTACTGCAGAAACTCGCCTTAGTGTAACCAAAACATAAAGATCGGCCAGCATTTCAGAGCTTTACCCGGCCTACACAGTTACACGCGTGTGGTCCTGAAAACACATACATGAGTGTTCAGGAGATGATCATGCTACTGCATCATGTGCTGAAATTGACCATTTGTTTTCCCACGCAGGTAAAACAATAATGGAGAGTGGATCTTATTTTGAGCGCTCCTCACATGCATGGCTGCATGCCGCAGAGATCCAGCCTAACTTCACGCATGTTTCTCTAGTATGTTTTCTGTCTGTGCATGAGTGCACAGGTGACTGGGATTCAGCCCTGCTGATTTAGTGTCCACACTCGCAAGGTCCCCTTCAAGCCCCAAAAGAGGGTGCCACCGGAGGAACTAGAGCGCTTCGCTTTCACTTTGCTTCTGGGAACGATGGATGACAGTCGGCCCACACACGTCTATCGGGTGAATTACGCCACCATATATGAAGGGTTGTCGAGGCCAGGACTAAAGATCTGGCGTGACTGTTGTCCGAGCTTTGGCTAAAGCCGCCGGCATCATTGTTGGATAACCGCCTGTAATGAGACAGCTGTTTAATTCAAAGATGTTTTGTGGGAGAAGGTTGATCAAAAAATAATAAGAGTGGTTTATCAAATAGTGGAATAAAGTTAAACTACACTCACTGTTTTGATTCGGTCACCTTTTTATTTATTTATTTTTTGACTTATAATACGTTGCACCCTGTGGTGCGCAAAATATAGTACACTGTGATTGTCTTGTGTGGTAATTTTCATATAATGCTTAATCTCAAAGTGTGGCCGATTCAAAACGAAAAGCGTATGCACACAGAATCCAAAAGTAGTCAAATAAGCATAAAAAGAACCATAGGATTCAGTCAGACTGGAACTGAAAATACATAAAAGTAAATGAGGACATAAAATGCTAAAAAAAATAATGTTTTTTTATAATAATATAGACATGATTACAATGCTAAAGCATTTAAGAGAAAATACATATTAATGAACGAGAATAAAAGTTTTCCTATTCAGCAGCTAACTATTTCCTTAATTACAGTTTTAATAATATTTAGTTCATGAAACTCTTTTAAACACAACAAGCAGGGAATGTAGAGCAGCTGAAATTCTTATGAATGCACGTTCTGAAAGGGGGGTCTAGTAGTAAAACACTTCAGAAAGTGCCAGAAGTCCAACGGGCAGCTCAGATAAAGATCTTCCTCCCCGGAGCGTCGGTTCTGGCGTGACTGAAGCTTCCTCCGCCACTCGCCCGTCTGCATGTGGCACGCAGTCGCACATGGAGAAACACAAACACGTTTACCTGCATCAGCAGCCAAAACCCATTCAGCTGAGTACATGAAACGCATGACTAAGAGGAATCACCAAGGGTCGCTTTACAAAAACAGTCCAATAAGGAACAACAAGAACAGGGGTATTAGTATTACTTAACCTTCACACCCCCTCACCCACTCCACTTCCCCATGAACACAGCAAAATGAAAAATATCCAGTGAATCAGAGGAAATCTCAGTCAGTTTCATTGTTCAGCTGATGTCTCCTCTCATTTGGGGAGTGGAGGTGAGGGGCTTTAGGCCTGAAGCAGCTGTAAATACAATCGCTGGGGCAGACTGCGGAGCTTAGTGTGGGCTGATGAGAGAAGCAGCCCTCCTGAACTCCCCTCCATCCCTGAAGTTTATCAGTGGTACCAGGCGAAAAAAAAAAAAAAAAAAAGCAAAGTAATAACAGAGCTCCTGTGTACCAACGTGCCATTCTAGAATGATTTATAGCCGAGAGTTGTCCTTTATTTAGTTCGTCGAGGTTTTCTGTGATCTTTGACTTTGTAAATAGCAAAATGTTATCTTTGACTGATTTTAAAGCATTTTTTAAGCTTTTATTTTTTTTAAACAAATTTTAACCCAATAATAAAAACCTTCCTAAAATTCATTTTGAATTAAATTGATTAGTTTATCATATATTTTGTACTCTAAGGTACACTTAAAAAAATTTTTTCAAATGAAAATAAAACTATAAATGCGCCTTACCTGGCGTGCTTCAAACATGGATTAATTGTGGTTGTGTTTACTGATGTTGAAGTGATTTTTGAGAGGAACACAGCGCTAAGTCAAAATGTCTGTCATTAGTAGCAACCAAGTTTGGGTGTTGTGAATACGCTAATGCAGCTGATGTGTAGCTACCCTTGTCTGACTGTGTTTTTAATGTGTTAATAACACTGTTAGGAGCTAGCGCAGTATACAGTAACGTTTGTTTTAGCATGAGCAGTCTGTGTTTTCAAGTGTAGCAAACAAGGCTGAGAGCTACAAGTTTTGTGTTTATGCTAACATATCTTTTGTCTTCATGCTACTAACAAGGTTGAGAGTTAGCATAGTCACATCATTGTGTGTTTTTGTGGTATCAGTCTGTTTTTTTAACCTGTTGTAAACAAAGTTGAGTGTTGCAAGTATTGTGTTTATGCTAACACTTCTAATGTGGCTAACTTTTAGCAGTGTCAGCTTGTTTTTGTCTTCATGCTACTAATGAGGTTGGAAGTTAGCATAGTCACGTCATTGTTTGTTTATGTGGAATGAGTCTGTTTTTTTACGTGTTGCAAACAAAGTTTGAGAGCTACAAGTATTGTGTTTATGCTAACACTTCTGATGTGGCTAATCGGTAGCGGTGTCAGTCTGTTTTTTGTTTTATTTATGTGTTGCAAACAAGGTTGAGAGTTACAGGTATTGTATAGATGCTAATGCTTCTCAAGTGGCTAACGTTTAGCATCGTGAGACTGGGTTTTTCCTCCATGTAGCTAACTAACAAGATTAGGAGTTAACATAAATACAGTAACATTTGTTTGAGCAAGCTCTACTATTTTTTTAAAAATGTAACTTTTTTTTTGTTTTTATGTATAAAATTATGTAACAAAGCAGCAAAAGCAGAAGGCGAAACACATGTACTAAAGCGTTTGACAATCAAAGAAATGGTGTGAACTGACACTCAGCCTCTTTTCACAAACATTTAATTAATTCAGTCCAAATGTTTGTGTCATTCACAAAATAATATTACAAAACAAAAAAAAGTGTACTGTAGTATAAATTGTTTGAATTGAAGCGTCAGAATTTAATTCAATTGAACCTGTCTAATCTTGAACAGTAAAGAACAGTAGCAGTATTTTACATATATTTCCTTAGATTATAAACTATTGTTTAACTCAATAAGCGACTATTTACTTTTAAAGGAGTTCTGCTGTTTTCCACTTTAAAGTCTTTGACCCTGTGATTCTAAATCCCCCGTATGCTTGTCCTTTTTGACTTCCATCACTGTGTGGCCTCTTTATACACCTTGACTGCTGACCACTAACTCAAACAAAATGCCCCCCCACCCCCAATCTATGAGGGCATGGGAAAGGAAAGAGACTTTCAGGTGTCAGCTGGAAGGATTTAGTCTTGTAGGAGAAGATAGGAAGAGAAGTCTGACATGAAACTGAGCGGTTTTTGAGCGGAGGCGACAGGTGTCTGGCTGCAGTTGTTAAAATCAAATATCTAGAAGGCTGAGATTCTGTAAAGCAATTCCAGAACCAAGGAGTTTTGTGAAAATAGTGGTTCTCTGCAATGAAGTAAAAGTTAATTTATAGTTTTTTTCTTGTGTTTATGTGAAGTGATTAGACCTTGTGACCACAGCAGCTTTTTGGACGGTAACAGAAATCTCTTTCATGTTTGTGGGAAATCTGAGATTGGTGGAGACCAGAGATCTGACGGGCAGATATGAGTCAACACTGCCTCTTCATTTTATGCTTGGCTCCATCTGTTTTTGAGTTCCCTGCCATAGGCTTTAACCTGAATCTTAGAGGTTCTCGCTGAATTCTGGGATGCACCTTTAAGAGTGCGTGTGGCATTCCTCAACACTGGCTTCACAGAGCTGACTGCACGGCTCTCACTGACTCAGTTCTTTAGGCGTGACAGCCTGGCTCCGGTTACCCTGTTAGTCCACTGTGGAAACCTCTGGGATGCCCGTTTGTAAGAGATCTCGGCTCAGTTTTAAAGGGTTAAGACAATAAAACACTTATACTGTCCCTTCTCTGGCTCAGCCTGAACTCATCCCATTTACGGAAGGAATTTGACATGCAACAGCTGGGACGTGATCCCCTCCTAAACCATTAGAAACCATCCTGATTCTGCTTAAGCCTTCTGCTTCATGCCTTTCTCTATAAAAATACTGGATTTTAGCATTCATCTCTCAGTACTGGAGCCCTAGGATCAACAGATTGATGTTCTTATTCTTAACAATAGCAACAACTGTAGCTTGATGTGAATCATTTGACTTTTTTTTATTGCCATTGTTTAAATAACCCTTTCAAATCCAGCTGCTTCAGCTCTTCGTATGATAAAAATCTTAGGCTTTTTTGTGACTGTTTTCTTTTGGTAGCTTGATGGAGACTGCATTCATATTGCATATCACACAAATCCCTAGCAACATTAGTTTTCCTGCTTGATTTTGATATTGGTTATTCGATTTCCACAGAGAAACCTGTTCAAACACACAGTCGCTCACATTTCTAATTACAGTCTACTACCATAAAATGGTAAATAATGCTGTTTTCACTCCAATGGAGTTTCTTTTTAACATGTTCTTGTAGAATTTTTCTCATGATTGAGGACATAAAAAAGAAAAGTAGTCCTGAAATAACATTTCTGAGTATTTCTTTATTCAAATTGTTGTGAATCAGACAAAAAAGTCAATTTGGAAAAGGCTTGCAGCAGTGATGTAGGAGCTAAAGTTGGTAAGCAACAAGTTTTCTCCTTCGCTCCATTCTGATGCATCCACTTCTAGACAAATAGATCCATGAACGTATTTGTTTTCCTCCAATGAGCTGCAATCTGGATCAAAACTGTACTGCTGGATAGCTGTGAGCTAGCAGGAATGCATGGAAAAAAATGGATGATGGGAAATCCATGCAGGCTTACTCAGTGGCAACAGTCCAACTCAAAACTTAGAGGTGGATTCCTAATAAACTCCTGCTGCTCTGCATGAACAACACATGCTTTTTAAATTAAAAAAAAATGGAATAATCCCATTTAAAAGACCACCTAGAACAATTTGAAAATAGTTAAAAAGATAACGGAAGTTAAATTTTTTTTTTTCAAAAGCAAAATTGCAGTGCCTTATAGGTCTATATGGATTCATTGCAGCTTGTTGCACAGCACTCAGTCAAAATGTCAGTGAGTTTGCAAACGACATTTGGGTTGTGTCAGAATTCCCCCCAATCCCCATATAGTGCGTTCGCCATTTTCTAGTGCTTTCCGAATCTACTAAATCCAAATCGAGTGCACTCTAAATTTCCCAGAAGTCTTTGTGAAAAAATAGTGTACATC